>QNQO01000165.1:0-691663 GCA_003290165.1 Berberis thunbergii | reverse complement strand
AGGTGTGAAGGCTTGCAATAGCGCCTTGGCGACATGGTTGCGGTATATGAATTTGGCTACTTGGGGTTTGAGACTTATGTTGTTTAAGTGATTTATTTTGATATTTTTCTTTGTGTTTCCTCTTTATTTTCATGTTTTCATAGACCATCGTATGCGAAGTGCCGCGACAGAGCCATAGAAGTTGTTCTTTGTTGATACAACTCCAATCTATTGTGTCCAAGCTAGGCAAGGCGATGGAGGTGGGGGTGTCCTCGGCCCCTAGCTCACCTTGGCAAATTGCCTAACATTTTTTGTAAGCTTTTTTACCACTTTTGTAAGAATTTTTGGACTGATCCTAATATCCAACACTAGTTTAAGTTAAGTTTAGGTATTAACTAAATGGTCTTTACTAGATAAAACTTAAATTGTTACTCAAAAAGGTGAAAATGAAATCATGTCACTGTCAAAAAAATAAATAAATAAATAAACATAAGCATTCAGAGCACTACGCAAATCCACTTATATCATAAAAGGTCCTAATGATCATATATGTATAAATGTAAAATGCAATCATAGTAAAAGAAGGTCTTTTTCAGCACTCTATCAACAAGAGTCACCCTCACCATGTACAAATGTAAAATCTTTAACATGTTTCATATCCAAATCGCGCAAACTGATTACGTACGAGGACTCTATATGAGCAGATATTGCAGCACCAGAGCCATTGGCCTCATCGTCTCCAACTAATCCATAACCAGCCTAGAACAAATAAATTTAGAAAGCATCATAATGTAAGTAAAGAATAACAATACTAATAATAATAATAATAATAATAATAATTATTATTATTATTATTATTATACAATAAAGAAACAAGCAAGCACTTGAGACTAGTAGTGAATCAAGGAACATACTTGAACAGCCTTTAGTACAATCATCTGCAGACCATACACAAGCACCCCACCACATCGCCCCTGAGGATCTACCTTTACGGACGGGCCCCTAGCAAATGATTCTCGGCCTCTTTTCAAGTAATGCCAATCTGGACCTTCAAAACAATGCATGGAACTGCAAAAGAAGATAGACAAGCAGCTTTTTAACAACAGTTTTAGCTCCCAAAAAAACAAACTCAGCCAATAACAAAAAAAAACGATTATATCATATGGTTACTACTTGTGTTACGAAAAATAACACCGAGAAGTAGGTTATATAAATATATATATACATATATGTATATGTATGTAGATATATATTATCTTAAAAAAGCTTTTGTGAACATTTCCTCTATCGTGCTCTGTAATCGAAGTTCCCCATTCCTTGACATATAATACAAATTCTATTGGAAAGAAATAAATAATGAGACTGGAGGAAGAGATTCCCTTATCAACTGATCCTATTTCTCAAAAAAATCTCCAATCAGACATCTTGGACAAAAAATAAAAGATGACTACTTTCACTTGTTTGATTAGCTTGTTGTTTTGTTGTCCATTTGTATGTGGAAATAAAAAAATATATTTTTATTGATTAAAAATATTTTTTATCAGAAAAACAAACTTTTGTATTAATATGTATTGATTCAAAAATTAGTTCAAGGAAATAAAAGAAGTAACTAATAAAGAAAAATATTGAAATTAAATAACACGGAAAATAATTAAATACTCTCTTTTAGAGTTTTCAATTCAATCAAAGTCTTCCATTTGAAAACCTTATGCCTTATTTATAATGCTTGTTAATCAAGCAATGTATCCCTAATTTTAATAAAAAAAAACCTAACCCTAAACAAATTACCTCACGACTCATAGACCCAACCCATCAAAAATTAAATTAAATCCTAAGTAACCCAATTCCCTCATCAAGTTCGTCCACAAGATTGGAGTGTGCAATCCACTCTTTCGCCACCAAAGAGATGAGTACTCCCTACTGAGCTTTTTCCACTACTTTGATACAGATACCTCTTGATACCCTTCCTCAGAAGCAGACTTCCCATCACAGCAATTTTTTTAATATGGCCATATTGACCACACCTAAAGCATTTACGTTGTGAACAAAATGAGGGTCGCATAATGCATAAGGAGGGTTTGGTTATTGTCCTTTTTGGATTGATTGCATCTTCAGCTTTGATTATGTTGGTTTCACCATGTTTTCAGCCTCAATGAGTGTGTCAAACTCCTCTGTTGCAAGCACCAATTTCATTTTCCCATCAAGACCGTAGTACTGTTGGTACGTCGTTTGCACTCTGTCTTTAGGATTCTGCTTGCATAATGAGAAGTCATATGAATACTCCAAAACAAACCTTCCACCTTGTACCACTCCAATAGCCAAATTGTTTATCTCTCAAACTCCTTCAGAACAAAATTAGCTTTCATCAGCTCCTTTATAGCATCCCATGGCTTCCTGAAAGCAATCCGTCTGTCACATTCTTCCTTCCACCATATACCTATCTATGTTATCTCGGGCGACACCTAGGGGCACTAAATAGGTGTTCAGACCAAGAACCGCCTCGTTTTTGCAAGCTTAGAAATTTGTGTTTTCTCCGGCGATCGCCTGGTCTTGCCTAAGCTATCGCCTTAGGCAACAATTTTTTTTTAAGACTCGTGGTTACCGCCTCATGGAGGCAAAAAACTCCGTGGTTCAGTTGTGTTTGACAAAAAAAAAAAAACGAGATTGTTGACTTGAAGATTTATGGAGAGATATAAGAGATATGAAGAGAGAGTTGGATTAAAACGGGCCCAACATGAGATTTTAATTAAAAATGGACTAGAGACCAACACTGAATTTTCTCACTCAAATCCACCAATAAAAAGACAACTTGATCAACCATAAACCATTATATATTGCCCCGCCTAGCGCTTAGAACAACATAGATACGTATATAACCCTTAGGCTTTGTTGCTAGACTGCTTTAATCTCAATGATTTTTTAAATTCTAAAACCATGTCTATCTCAAGTGACCATTCCATAAATTCGTCTCCATAAAACCAGTTCCATTATATGTAGGAACTTCCAGTTTAAACCCCGAATCATCACTTCTCACAGTCATCTCCAGACATTGACCAATTTGATTATCACCAAAATCTTCATCCCGTTCACCCTATTCTCCCAAAGAATGGAACCTGGCTAGCATTGGGAACCATTTGATTTTTTCTTACCCTTTACCACATCTCTTTTGTATTGTAGCAAGAAAGGATATCTTTCTTGAGGTGCCCTCTAAAGGAGTTGATCCTATTTTTTCCTTCCAACCATTGGTGAACTTTTTCAACCTTCTAGTGGGCTCGAAAGTGCCTCCAATAGAGACATGAAGAGAGCAAAAATAAGCCATATCATCCAATTGTTCAGCCAACATATCTTGCGTGGATGGGTCAGTTTGGGGATTGATAAGGTAGTGTGCTGGGAAAGTAGGTTACAAGGTATCATCTAGTGTAGCGACTGATTGATAAATTTTCCTTCCAATCGGCTTGTATGTGGTGGGAAAGCTGGTAGTGGACGGATATGATCTATTGCACGAAGAAAAACTACCTGTCAAGTGTATATGCAATGAGAAACCCAACCCAACAAGGAATGGATAGAGAACAGGGTAAGCTCAGACTGGCCGGCTGAGCCATATGCTAGCACCGGTGGGCTAAATTGGTCAATAAGTCGTGTCATGGTGGTGTTTTGGTGGGTTTTGCCATTAGTACTGGTGTTGGTCAGCGACGGCGACACCATTAGTTGGTGGTGTTTGCTACAATAGTTGGTGCTGCAATAGCTGGGGCCTTTCCAATGAGGGGTTGGAGGTGGCTTAGATATCAACTCCTTCATCCTTGCTTCGATCTCTACTTCTTTCTTCCTCAATCTCTCTTCCTCATCTTGTATGATCTTCTCCTAATATTCAACTTGGGCACTCCATTGATCCTAATGTCAAGCTTTTCTGATTGCAGAGAACATTCTCAACCTTTTTTGGTTTTCCCAGTTTTTGCTACTGCCATGGAAGTTTTTTCTATTAGCATGGAAGTTTTTTTGCTACCGCCATGGAAATTTTTGCTACTGCCATGGAAGTTTTTTGTTTTTGTGACTCCCATGTTAGTTTTTCTCAAGTTTGCTCTCGACAAATAATGAATTGGAGGAAATAAACGAAATAACTTAGAAAAATATTTTAATTAAACAAACCAAAAATATAAGAATGAATGAATAAACAAAATACAATTCTCATAAAATAAATAAACTCATAATAAGATAAGAGATAAATAAATAAGAAAACACAAAGATTTCTTTGTGTTTTTGTTTGAATCTTTCTCAAAAACAAAAGCAACAACAAATAAAATATATATTCTCTTTTGGAGTTTTTTATTCAACTAAAGCAAGCAACTTATAATTAGTAATATTACGCCTTATTTATAATGCTTTCATGCACCATGCTTATTAATCAAGTAATGTTGCCCTCATTTCCAAACAAGCCATAAACCTATTACCTATGACTTTCAGCCCTGACTCAACAATAAATAAATTAAATAAGTCCTAATTGGCCCCAGTTCATCAATCTTCAACATATTGCAATATAGGGATTGAAACATCATTCTCAACAAATCGAAGTTAAAACTTTGTTATTCATCTATATTGGATATTGATATTGGGATTTGGTTTTAAGATTATGTGGTACACTTGAGGAACAAGTATTTCCGTCGTATGTGTAGACTTGGTTTTGGTTAGTTAGTTTTCTTTTCATTTTTTTCATTGTCTTCATAGGCTACCTAGGCTTTTGTTGAACATCTTGTTTATATATTACATAACTAGTATAATTTACTAACCAAAGCCAAGAAAACTGATAATAGTAACAACAAAAATAATTTTAATAATACTAACAATAAATACCCACAGCAGGATGCCATCTAAATTCTAGCAGGCACATACTCAAGCTTGGCCATATCTTTCAACACTTCAGCATCTGAGATTTTTTCCTATGAGAGTCCGATGGAATCTCCATAAATCAATCCCATTAAGTAGTGGTCACCTGTCTCCTCTCCTCTGAGTTATGAGAAATCTCACATCCTCAATAGACAACAATATTTTTATTGTTTTTTGGATTAAACACACACCAAAATTTTACTGATCACAGAGAAAGACAGAAGTGAGTGAGAAACTCACCACACACAGGAATATATACACAAAAGAGGATATCATCCCATCCAAACATAAACAGATCAAAAAAAACAATTATTCAATGATCGTATGGGTTAATCCCCACAACCACATGTCTTCCTTCAGAGAAATCTAGCAGTCATAGAGGGGAGCCGTTTCCCTTCAAATATTCTTCTATTTCTTTCCTTCCATAAGGTCCAAGAGACTAAATGCATTCCTCTTCTCCATATCCATTTCCTCATTCTTGAGATATTTATATGCTTCCACTCTCTCACCCAATCTTTTATAGTTCCCTAAACCTACCATTTCACTCTAAGGTTATGATATTTTTGTCAATTTCGTGGAATTAGGGCATTATCCATGGAAACGGGCTTAACTCCAGCTTTTGATTGAATTAGGGCATTGTCCATGCAAATTACAATCAAACAGTAAAATTTTGAATTTCCAATAGAAGGGATTTCTAAGGATTCCCTATCAAGAAAAATGACGATTATTCCATGGAACCATATTATTTCAATCAAACACAGCCTAAATTCAATAGACTGCAATCATGGACCATCATGAGTCACTCCAACATTTCATAGCTAATGGAGACTTTGACTCCGCCACTAAACCCAAGGCTTTCACCTAACAATTTAGCTTGGCCAGCCTCCTAAAAAAACCTTGGTCTGTTTAAACTTTGATCTCTATAACTTCGAACCATCTGTCTGATCGTAGCAATTCCAAAAAAAAAAAAAAAAATCCAATTTGACAAGACCCATAGAAAACTGTCAATGGAGTTGGAGTCAGAGCACCTTCCAATCAATTAGTTCTGGAATATTTCCAATACCATAACGACTGAAACTGACTAAGTTGTAGTGAACTTGCGATTAGGGGCGTTTGAAACCAGTGGGAACAACCTAAAATACTCACTAAAAACAGCTTGAAGGTCCACATTTTTCAATAGGAAGCTCAATAACAATTTGAAGAGATCCATAATCTACCAAACTAGGCCAGGGGATCTCAATAGCAAAGGGAAGGTCATCAGAAATAGGTTCAAGATGGCTTAAGGGAAAAGAGAAAAATAAGGTTAGAAGCTCGTCGGAATGAAGAAGCAGAGGATGAAGGTCAGCAATGAGGGTGAAGGTTTTCCATGAATACCATCAGTCATCGTGCAGACTGAATTATTTTAAATACAATGTAAAAAGTTTAGAAATCTGATTTTACGTTTTGCTTAGTTGGGAACTCTGTATCTGAGCTTGAGACTAACAACCATACAAATATGTTTCATGCAAAAGAAAAGCTAGTAAGAATAACTAATACTAACCTTGTACGAAGTCCATGGATTGAATCGTCAAATTCTAACACTGAAAATTTTGCATCTTGAAATGCTAAGATTATCGAGTCTCTCCTTTTACTGCCATTGCTACTTCCCATAGATAATATTGCCATTGTTTCTACATTACCATGCAACCTGTAAGAAAAAAGAAGGATTCAAATTTAATGAGACAAGTAAAGAGTATTTCAGACTTGTTATTATGATACGAAAACATAAAGTATACTACACAAGACAGAACACTGACATGTAGATACATTCTTTTAATAAACCAAGAAAAGGGTTTCCTATTATTGAACGGGATTCCTCTCTCTTCATGTGGTCGATGGAAATTCCAACCATTGTCCTTTTTCTTTTACAACCAGTGTTAACGGGAAATTCCATCGACCACTGTTATTGTAGATGCTCTTAGCACATGAAGAGATGGGAGACGAATTCTCATCTCCACTGTCACCCAGCCATGTCAAATTCTTGGGTTTTAAAAAGAGAAGGGTTAAACACTCCAAATAGAGGGTATTGGCACATTTAGTGCATGTGGTTTGGATTTCACTTTTTCTTTTTTCCTTTTTTTAACATCTACTGTGGTAATTGGGAGAATAAAACCATATGAATGAATTGTTTCAAATATTTCCATCACTTAGTGTTTGCCCTAATAAAGACTTAAGACACTTAGTTCTATTGGACATCAAAGACTTCTTAGAGCATCTCCAATCGGCAAGCTAAATCCTCAAATTTGACAATTGAGGGAGGTATTCACACTCCAAAGGATTGCCTAAAGCGCATTCCAGGGAGCTTCTTGCACAAACCACTGAGAAAAGAAATTGCATCATTATAAAAAAAAAATTGACAACTAGCATGGAAAAAAAATTAATATATAAATAAATTTCGTTACTATCTAGAAACCTCTAAATACATTATCAGCGTAACACGTAACAGTAAAAATATATAAAATAAAAATAAATTCTCTAATTATAAGTAAAACCTCTGTCTCCCCTACGATATGGAAACCATTTTTAACTTTCCATCTCTCAGGCAAAATCCACACTCACCAGGCTACCCAAGATCTCCATCAACCCACTCCTTAAATCATGAACATTGCTTGTAGGAACCACTGCAAGACCACCGAGCCCCATTGGAGAAGGTGCAGGGGAGAGTGCCCTATGTCTCTGAGGTATCACAACCACAATCAACTTCTGCCCCTTGTCAAATGCCCCATAGTTCCAGTAATGAAATAGAAAAGTCTAGATTTGCCCATTTGATGAGCGCAAGCTTTGTGTTTTGTATTCAGAAAAGGGCTTGAATGTTGTTGTTCGTGTAAATCCTTCTGTCAACTTGCAAGTTGCAACACAAAGTCCAGCTTGGACTCGAATTCCACACAAGGGAATCACTTATCTTGAAGCATGTTTTCTCAGCCTATTGTTTCCGAATCTCAGATTGTGAAGCTGGGATCTTCCATGCATCAGTTTTTAACTATTGCTGAACATTTAACTTCAACTCTTTTTTAGTTTTTATAGCTTTATCTTTGGGGCACTTTTACTAGTGGAGAAGGTCCTCCTAAAAACTCAAAATTTTACCTCAACTCAATCCATTTGAGTTTGACAACATACCACCACTTGAGATACTCTTATAACAAATTTCATAAGGAGTTTATACATGTTTTCAAAGGAAGGAGAAAAATCACATAATTTTTCAAAGGAGTAAAGAAAGACAACCCTTCCATCATCAACTCAATCAAATCCCTAGTGTGGCATTGGGGAACCATTTGGGGGGTCATCACTGATCAGCCATTTCATGTTGCATCTTTGATCGGGCAGCATTTTCAGTTGTAATAGGCTTTTAGCTGCTTGTTTCTTTTTGTTCTAGCTATCTGATCCTCCCAATCACTAGTCTTGTATTCCTATTTTTTGGTCTTTAATATATGTTGTTTTATTGATTAAAATATATACGGAGTTTATTCATATGAAAGCTCTCTTCTTTTGTTGTTGTTCTCAATCTTTCAATTCACTTTCCTCCATGGATTTCTCTATGCACTTAAACTAGTGTTTATAAACATTGCCTGATTGAAGATGCCATCAATAAAAGTTACAGCTGTACAATGGTTAAAGAAAATTCAAGCATTCAAAAGTTGTTTCAGAAAATACTTGTAATGGCAAACTAGTTCAAGCCAAGCTCCCAAAATCCCAGCCATGGAACTACCAATCTTGGCTTCTGGAGGATGTTTGAAGCCTCTGCTGCCTTCTTCTTCCTGTACCCTAACCACATAAATCTCCAGAATGTTGCCAGCAGTCACAACCAGGTCAGGAATCGGGCCAATTCCCTTTCTCAGTGGCCATTCCGATTCAAGATCGTCGGTGAGGATCGGCGTAATCTGTGGCGCTAAGTCTTCACCACTGTGTGTGATGAAGCCAGAAGCGCAGTTTTCGATCCCGGTCGGCCAGTGCATCATCTTGTATGCTGCGTAACTCATTGTCCTTGATCGGGGTTTTTTAGGTTTCAGACAGAAGTGAAAGGGAAAATCGAAGAGTGAAGAAGGATGGGATTATACTAGTATACCGTGTACTGGTGAGGACTGACTGAGGCCTACAAAAACAAGCGAGAACAAAGAAAAATAGTCACAACAATGTTACTATCATAAATAAATAAATAAAAGGATAAAAACAAAACGGATACCTGGATAGTGAACAATTACATAAGCAAAGCAAAATTGTACACAAGAAACCATGGAATCCAAACTCTCAATAACAAAGTTACATAGACTGACAAAACATTAGTCGCCCTTCTTGAACTATTGACACCAATGCTAAGAAAAATCCAAGATGCATGTGTTTTTTATACTTTTTTTAGTTACTATTAGTTATGAGATGTCGGTCTTCTTGCCAAATAGGAATGAAATTTAATCCTAAGATATATTACAACAACACTCCTTGACGATGATAACTTACAACTCATAGCATTAAACCATACAAAGACATGTTATTGCTCATGTTTGTTTCTATTAAAGAAAGGTTTAAACGAGGTACTTTCTCAATACAAATTTTCTAATCATACCAAACCAACAATCGCTTGTTCTCTTTACTTTGAAATGTGTTGTTGCCAGGAGAGATAGAGTTTTGTAGTCTTGAGATCAGGTAAGTAGTAGGACTCCTTGGGAACCCATCAAACTCTCAAACTTCTATCAGACTCCCGTTGAGAAGCAAACATCCACCTCCAACACTATTAGATAAAACCTACAAGCATATGATCAGTCCTTCAGGACTTCTTATGACACTAACAATCAAAAACCCACCACTGGAATCAAACGAAATCAATAAAACTGCAGGCAAAATCAATTCCAATTCAACCACAAATCGAGCATCGCAGCCCTGAATCACCCAAGTCAGTGAAAAGGAAAACTCCAGTAGTGTTAATGGAGAATGATGAGAGCAAGGAAGAGATTATAGATGAATTTCTCCCATCCTTTTTTTTCTCCCATCCTCTAACCTATTCATGACATGCTCAAGATGAGGAGATCTAACTAACATAGTTCTATTAGATAAAAAGAAACTATTCTCAACACCTTCCCACATCTTGTATCCACTATAGCTGAACAAATCAGGCGAGACATAGATACAATACTCTAAAATTCAACTAATCAAACAAAACTCACTACAATGTAATACCACTGGAACAAAAGAGTTTAGCCTATACCATAGAAATGATTACATAATTGTTTAATTAGACATCTAGAGTCACAATTTATTTAATTAGACATCTAGAGTCATAATACTGTGTCATATAATATATTTCATCAGATACATATTTCCTCATTGGATTTCAACAACATACACCTAGAAAAATCTTCAAAATCCTAGTGAAGCTCTCAACTTCTAAAGAAACACGTGAACTATATATATATCCACAAACAGGTAAGCAGCATAAATCACGTCATCATAAATATTTGGACAAAAACAAGCTGCATCAAGGGTCAGACTAACTCATCAGAATTACATCAATTTTCGTAAACTACAAAATGCTACCAATTCATGAAAACAAGACGACCAATTATTTCAGATGATGATTTAGTCCACGGTATCAACTAAAATTCTAATTCAATCACTAAAACCTTAACAAACAAAAAAAAACAAACAAACAAAGAACGACCCGTGAAAGCATTCCCCTTCCTTTGAAATTCAAGCATTAGAAATCAATTAAACAGAAACAAAGAGAACCCCCCCCCCCCCCCCATTGAATGAAAAACAAGAGGAAGAGAGATAGGGACTTACAAAGAAGGTTGAAGACTACAAATTTATTCCTCACACATTTGCTTGAAGAGGACTGGAAATTGGAGAGTTCAATTGAAGACGATATAGCTAACCGATTAGGAGGTCGTTGAACGGTGACGATGAGATGGAGAGGAAGATTGATTGAGGGTTTTAGGGACGGGGGAGACGAATCGGGGAAAACTTGGTTAGGGTTTTGATTGGAGATTGGAGAAAAGGGGACATACATGTGAAGAAGAAAATCTGCGGAAGAGAGCTCCCTCAGTCGATCTCTAGAAGCAAAAATGTAATGTGGGTTTAGGGGGGATGAAGGGGGGGAGGAGAAATTGTCATGAGCTCTCGTCTGGTTTTGAGTGAACCCTGGTTAAACCATCGATTGTTTGTTTGGGCGGGAGGGACGAAGGGAGGGGAGACTCCAATTTTAGGGCTAATGGTTACGTTCAATGACAAAGTTTCGACTTACCAAATTTTCCTCGTAACACTCCTTTTGAAAAAAAAAAAACATTTTCATTTCAAAATGGCCATAACTTTTTTTTTCAAAACATTAGTAAAATTGCCATAACATTTTCAAAACTTTTTTTTTTTACGAATTTATGTGATTTTAGTAAAATGGCCATAACTTTCTCATTTTAAAACATTTTCAATTTATTCAAATTGTGTTTATTAGATAACTCAGAGTACTAAAATTTTTGTGTATTGATGAAGTTGAGAATCAGTCTCGATCGAGCATATCAGTTGGCCGAACGTCAGGGACACTACCTTGTTTTCATTGCGAGACAATTTGTGCGAGTTTAGTAAAATGAACATAATTTGCTCATTTCAAAACATTTTCAAGTGATTCAAATTGTTATTATTATATAACTCAGAGTACTACAATTTTTGTGTTTTGATGAGCTTCAAAATTGGTCTCGATCGTGCATATAAGTTGAACCAAAGTCAGAGATAGTACCTTATTTTCATAGACAAATAGTGAGAGAGGTGGAGGGGTGTTGGTGGTTTGATGGAAAAAAGAGGGAGAAAGGTGGTAGTGGCAGGAGGGAGAAAAGTGGTTGTGGCGAGGTGGTGGTGATGATGACGGTGTCTGATGGAGAAGAGAAGGGGAGAAGAAGAATAGAAGAAAATAAGATGAAGAGGGGGAGAAGAGAGAAAATTTTAAATTTTGAGTTTTTATTAGTGGTGTGGGACAGTACTTTAAGTGGTTGGAGTAGTCGTTGCCAAAAAAAATTTGACAATCTAGTATTCAGACTTTGTAGAATTGTCTAAATTACCCTTTAGTACATAGTAATTGTATTGTGAGCGGAAGGATAATTGTGTAACGTGTTTATCAGCTCACGAGTTACGATGTAAGACTAGTAAAATTGCCCTTCTTCTTTCATCCACATTACGCCCATTTGGGGTGGGATATCTTTAGGCATAGTTGCATAACATACATTGTTCTTCTTAACAAAACTAATTAGAATCATATGAAAATTAAATATTGCTTAATAATGGGTGTTTAGGTTTCTAGTTTTCTAATATCCTAATATCTTGAGAATAAACAATAATGTCTCATTTTCCTAAATTGTCCCAGCACTAAAGGGAAAAACAAAACATGAGCTTGATGTTGGGATGAAAATAGGTTAGTATTGATAGAGTTATCATTGTTTGAAAATTGTAACATTTGCTTAAAAACTTAAAGAAGACATGTATAAATGAGTACTTCAATGATTTAATTAAATCAAGGAAATTTCAAAAGCAATTGCAAGTTGCAAGTTGGGAAAATGATGACAGTTTGGTATTTGTGATGAATGTACGTCATGTTGACGATGAAAGTCTATTATTGACGACATGATAAAAAAACTCATTACAAAAATTGTCATAACTGGTTCAAAATTACAGTACATTTTTCCTAACCAGTTATGACAATTTTATGAGGTATTTTCTTTATCTTGTCATTGATAATAGCATGGCATCATAGATGTAACATGTATCTTCATGACTTCTACAAAACTGTTCAAATCAAAAATTGATCAAAGAGATGAAATATTATCACTTTTATTACTTTTTGGAGAAATTTCCCAAAAAATGACTTATGTTTTAGCCACACTCTATTCAAGCAGTCAATATACTTTGACCATATATTGGATCATATTTGAATATTTTCATTTGTTATTACCTTTTTTTATCATTGTATTGTTGAATCGAATAAAGCCAACAGGGATCGTTAACCAGGAAAATAGAAAACGTGAATCTCAAGATAAATTCCTCGTTTTCAAATTTATTTTCCTCAATTTCACTATAGTTATTATCTATTTTTGTTTTCCCATATGTTTCCATATTGTAACAGTTGGCAATGTGTCATATCTCTTTCTACTCTTTGCAATATTTGTTTTCATGTTTTTCAATAACTGGTATTTACCCTGTCGTTGGCACAACCATGCGATTTTTCTGATAGCGTTTACTTGTACCTTCGACATGCCACCGAGATTATAGGTCATACCTTATACACTCCCCAAACACGATTAGTTTTTTAGTTCTCGAATATATCAGATATAAATAACCTGTGAAAATCTACTTTACGGAAGTATTATATGAAATATATTGCTATTAACAAAATGCCAATGTGAAAAAGGAACATGACAAACTCATTTTCGTGTGTCATTTTGATTACTAAGATAATATTATTAACAAAATGATTTATGAGATAAGTGGGAACATTCTAAACACCATGAAGTTAGTTTTTTTTTTCATATAATTATATCTCAAATTAAATATAAGCTAAAAAATCAACCCTTTGAGCTTTGTAACCAAAAGGGCCATTTACTACTACTAAGTTATTTATTTGTAATACAAAGAAATCCTCAGAGTAAGGAAAACAGTTGAACCCATCTATCCTAGAACGGCTTGTAACTCGCTTGTTGAAAAAGATAAATTCCACGATGAACGAGTTTAGATGAAGGAGAAGAAGGTGAATTGTTTGGAGAAATACATTCCATTTTCCAAGTGATTAGAACCACTGAGAGAGTGTAATGAAGAAAATCTCACAACCCATTATTTTCTCATATTTCAATCTATCTTTTGGTAGAAGAGTAGCAAAAGTGAGGACCTCAATTAAATCTCGATTGCTCGCAAGGAGATATAGTGAGTGAGCAAAATAAATATAAGGAAATGGGTCAAATGTATTGAATTTGGGGAACGCATAAGAGTGTTGTTAATATAGCATGAATTTGGGGAACCCATCTACAATTGAAATTGGATGGAGTATTGGGGAGGTAAAAGACTTGCATACAATCATTGGGAAATGGGCTTATTAAGACTTGTAAAAAAATGAATTTATCTGATTTTAGGGCCAAGGGTAGTTGAGGGCTTGAGGTATTGCAGAGGGGAGGGGTTTATCATATTTGTTGATTGAGCGTTTCTCAATAGAGAAAGGAAGGGCTTATGAAATGTTATATAAATTATTAATTTCTTCCCCTATCCCTATTAATATTGTCACATCAATAACTGAACCTGGCCTATCAATTAATTAAAGGCAGTCGGGTTCAATAAAACAAGCTTCAAATCTACAAAAATAATAAAACATGCTCACTATCATGTCAATAAGCATTTTTAGTGAAAATCACAATATATATCATGCACTTACCCAATCAGAATCACAGGTTGAGGGTTCTTTTTACTGACGCAGGTCACACATTCATGGTTTTTGCTTCCCAAATCACCATTTCCATATATAGTCAACAAAATTTTTGATCTTGGGGTTTGGCTGGCTTAGCAAACTTCTTTGTGCAGCCTTCTATTAGTCGCAAACATTATTCAACATAGTGCATACCATCTAACAACTATAACATACGGAGGCATAACAACAGTAAAATTGGGTGTGCATGCGTTTTTTAAACACAATCAAGACTTTCCAAGAAAGTTAGTAATAGTATTAATGAAACATCAAATATGAAATCAAACAAAATGTCTCTAAGATCTCTACTTGTAATAACAGATTTGATCTACGCCTCACAAAAGGAAAAATCTATGCTTGTAATAACAAATCTGATACACCCATAAACAAAAAAAATGTCATAGATTCTGATCTACCATAACTAAAATATTGCACCATTAACAAAAAGAAAATCTCAGAATCCATAACTACCCAAATCAAAATATTACACAACCACTTTTTAGTTTAAAAACACATGTTTTTATTGTGTTTTTCCTCTCATACTGTTCACTTTCCTCCTTATGCTCTTACCTTTTTTTTCTTGTGTTGAAGATGATCTTAGTGCTTGTGGAAAAGCCGATTCAGGTGACATCAGTGGTTGTGATGTCAGCGGTAGTTCAGACAGTGGAGCTTGACCTAGAAGAACCAAACTGAAATTAACTGAAAATTAATTAGTTAATCATTTTATGATAATACAAAAAGTAGGAAATTTGAAGAACATCATTACCATTCATCAAATTGTTACTTTCTTAATTTTTTGTTCTTGAAAATGTTCCTACAATGTATGCACTAGCAAACATGCCTATTGAATATGGAGAAAAGGTTAATAGGTGTGATCAAGTAACCCCTTTCATAATCGAACTGCCTCGGCATTTTTACAGTGAAGCAGTACAACAAAATATTTTTCCCTCCATTTCAATGAGATTTTTACTTGGTCGAAGTTGTAATAATGTCAAAAGATTAGGAAAGTTATGATTGGAATTATGGTAATATAAATTGCGGTTCCATCAAATAACTCATATAACGAATGATGTTTGTTTGTTTTTTTTTTTCATTTTTTGCCTTGCGTAATCATATCAATATACTTTTGTATGTTTTGAATATGTTTTTTCACCCGGTGGGGCATCCTTGATTTATGTGATCTCAAATATTTCTTTCTAGCATGATGATTTATGCAATACTCAATCATATCTTTTTCGCCAAGCACATTTTAGGTAAGAATCCCCACTAGTTTCTCAATAACAAGAGACTAATCAAGTGAAAACTATGCGATATTGGTTGGGTAGCAAGCATTGTTCAATAAATTTGTTTTGGTTGGTGTTTGAATAATACTTAAAAATGAAGGTTGGTGCAAGAAAATACATGTATAGTGTATAGTGGGTTTAATTAGGGATAATGGTAAATACTTGATTTGTGTGGATTGTTGGAGTGATGGAATGTTGGAAATGAAATGTATGAATAATTGGTGGGGAAGGAGGATAAAAAGAAGAATTTATAGGGTATGGTTGAAAACTTTGTTGTATAAGCTGAACAACATGGCAAAGCGTAGAAAACAAGTTGAATAAAAGGATGAATTTGTCAGGTTTGGTTATGACTAAAGTATGAGTAATAGAACGTTGGGAAGGAAATGTAAAAATAATTGGTGGAGAAAGAGAATAAAATGAAGAATTTGTTGGGTTTGGGAAAGACTAAGCAAATACAACTTAATTTACTAAAAAGTGTACGTAGGACAAACGACAAGGGTTTCATATTTTGTTTACTACAACTGTAGATTGAGTTTGAATGGGGGGTTGTTTAGCTCTTCTACGAGTGATGGATAAGAATGAATCGTTCTAGTTAGCAGTTTTAGGCAATGTGGGGCTTGGTTTTTCTGTTACACGATCAAAAAAATAAACGATATATTTTGAGTGGTAAGATTATGGATAAACTGATTATTGGGGTGGTAGAAGATGATAGTGGGATGTGTTGGGGTTACTATGCGCGATGGTGGCGAATAGAAGTTGATGTTACCACGGATGGTGCAAGTGCGTGATTACTATAAAACAAACAAGCAGTTAAGTTGCCAAATAAACTCGCGATGATAACAAAATGTCCAAAATTGATGAAGTAGAAACGTTCAATTCACAAAGTGATAAGGGAGAAGACGGAAAAACCTTATATCTACAAAGTATTAGGGAGAAGAGAATAATAATATAAAAAGTTTGAGTCCACATGCACAAGGAAAAAAAACCTTGAATCCACAAGTAAAATACAAAAGGAAATAACTCTGAAATTTTATTTATCCAATAATTTGATTCAATTGCAAGTATGAGGTTCTTTCTAATAGATGGAGAAGATCTCATTTCCTAATTCAAATAAATTAAAATAGAAACACTTGCAATTAAAAGTCCTAATACTAAGGGTGTGTTTGATTTTCAAAAACTTTTCATGGAAAACAAAGTTTTCAATGGGAAAAATAAATTGTGGTAAAGGTTTTAACAAATTATTTTTTCCACTGTTTGATTTTTCAAAAAAAAAAAAAAAACACTGGTAAAGTTTTCCACTATTTGATTTTTCAAAGTAAAAAAACATTTCCAAGTTTTCCACTATTTGATTGTGAATTTTTTTTCAATGATGAATTTATTTTAGGCGTATAAAAAAATACTTGGGAACTAGGATTTTGCAATCAGGTTTGTAATCACGGTAACATTTCACAATTTAGGACGATGATGTATTTCTCGATATACGTTCAAACATCCACAATTTGTGACACATCACCCTAATTGCAAAACCTGGTTACAACATTCTCGCTCAAATTTGTCTGTTGATCTTGCCATAAACTTCATTAATATGTGAACTATATTGGATAATAAAAAAAAATCTGTGTGCAACTTGTGATGAAAATTTACATTTGAGCCGTAAAATTTATGGTGAAAGTTTGGATATAAAACGAGTCGGATACAGCTCGGATACAAAAAAAAATTGTATTTGCATTCAAATTACTATACAGAGATCCATATTCAAATCCAATTTACCATTTCATACCATATTTTACACAATGCTATCAAACTTAGCTTCATCCAGCATTACAAGTGCAAACTCCTCATTCCGAAAGATAAAAAAAATATGGCTAAAGAAGCTATTTCTGCAAGCGCAAACTTTGTCACCATAATTCTTGCAGCGCTCTTGCTAGTATGAACCCCGAGTTTGAACTTTAAAGCACGAACTCAACCTTGCCCAGCCCAAGTGATCACCAATAAAGCCCAATCTAAGAAGTCCAACTAAATACCAAGCTTAGAAGTGGACTACAATCAAAGCCAATGTAATGGGAAGCCTACTTACGCCTCCGGAATGCAAGGGCAACAACAATTCACATTTCATACATTTGGTTTTCTAAAACGGTGCTACAAAACTTGACTTCCAACTAGTTTTAGGCACACAACTCATCGTATCTTCAAATATTGCAATTAGTACAAACTTCATCGCATTAGTTCTTGCAGCGCTCTTGTTGGTAAGCTTGGTGGCACATGTAAAATGCGACGATAGCAAACCAACTAATTCTCACATTAAATGTGCAGAAGACTTGTTTGCCTGCATTCCTAAGTGCACTAAAAAGGGGAAATCAGCCTCTTACTTCCTTTGTGTTAGAAAATGTTGCCACATGGTTTTTGCATAACTAGTGTGCATAACATGGCTAACATTTGCAGGCTGACTGCAACTAGAAGAGCAATAAAATTATCTTCTACAACTACTACTACCAACAAAGGAATCGAAGTCTCTACTAGTACTACTACCATTGTGACATGATCCTACATAGACTGATAGTTGTAGATGCGCTAACTAATTAATTTGTCTCTTAACAAAAACAACTTTGGTGAAATCAACAAGAACTAGCTTGGACTTCAAAACTTGCTGCTAGTACAAGACTTGGTACCAGGATAGGTGCTCCTGAGACCCATCGATAGCTGAGATGATATCTATGTAATCCATAATGAACACCCTATTTAAAGCCATACTCCAACAACCAATCACATGCCTGCGTAACACTCTCCAACTCTGCATGAAAGCTAAAGCACATCAACTTTTATTGACTCCTAATACTTGCATTATTTCTCTGTTACAAAGAAACTAAAGCAACTTTCATTTTTTCTCCCTATGAAAACTAGCATCTATTCAAATAACTATTGCTGCTATTTTTATTGTATTATTTTTTTTCCTTTTTCAGAAGCTAGCATTTGGTTCGTTTGTTGATCCTTCAATGGGATGTAAGGCATCTAGTCTCTGCACCCATAAAATATATATAGATCACATATACAAAATGTATGTAATGAACTTTTAATTGCATATGAACCATGACTTCCGAAGCTGACAATAAACAAAATGAAGGCCTTTACTAGAGCTTTATTCACATCACATATAAAAAATTCAAGTTTGGCTTACCATGACAATGGGTATCTTCTTATATGTTGCTTGCACATGTTTCTCCTCAAAACCCGTTTTAATAACAAAAGAAAACTAGTATCAATAACGTCCTCAAAATACAAACACAACATGACTGATGATGGAGCGAGGTCAACATACCTATTGGGCATACCTAGGAAATTGTTATGAGTAGAAAATTTCCAAGATAGAACTGACCAAAGCTAGATTGTGAATTCTTCCCAAAATAAAGCACATAAATCAATGTACTTTGCTTGACAGAAGAGGAATTTGTTCAGAGATATAGTTAGCCACATAACAAACACAAATGGGTATTGCAGAAATAGATTATCAGCAAAGAATAAAACCTCAAAATCTTGTGCAACTGGGGATTGATGCAATTGCCAACCATCTTCAAAAGCTCACTCCAAAGTGCCCATTGTTTAAGCTTGGATTGTACTTTTGGGATTTCCATTACTTCCAAAAAAAAATTGTAAACAAATGGGGAGATCTCATAATTCTCATTTAGCCTTTCAGTATTAGGTGATGACCACAGAAGAATTGAACAATGAACTTTTAGAACATTCACTATACTCTATACTGATAGGTTTTTTAAGACAAGGAATGTCATTTTTCACGGTTTAACCCAAAAAAGTAAAAAATTTCGAGTAGGGTTGGTGTTGATATACATACCTTCCCCTGCACATTATATTCGAAGCAAGAAGAAATGTTGGTATAAAAAAATTGAATGAGAAATTATTGCAATTGGTATTTAGAAAAATATACACCAATGGACATATAATATAGTGAAAACATATAGGAAAATTCTTAATTGAAGAGAGTGTCAAGGAGAGACTTTTCTATCATCAAAGTGAAAAGATTGATATTGTATATGCATTGATGAGTATGCCCATTGGAAAACTTATCATTGTGAAGAAAAACTTAAGGGCGTGTTTGAACTGTCATTATGCCATTAAATTAATTTCTAAGGTTGGTGAAAAAAATATAATTTACAGGGACAGTAGTAGGTTCCATCATTTCGTAGATGGGTCATGTTCCTGTGGCGATTACTAGTAGTTATTCAAGCATTTGCATCTTGGATGAATTATCTGATAAGTTGGCTTAATTTTCAGCAAATTGGTCACTAAACAGAGCAAGGATGAGTTATTCTCAGGGTCTCCAAACACAACAGCTTCAGTGCTTGCTCAGGGCCATGCGACACAAAAGAAACATAGAAAAACAAAATAATCTATTAGCGACTTCATTGGACATGCTTAAGATAATGTCCAAGTAGAATGGTTCGAAGCATTGGCAAAGTTTGACGTGATTAATAGAAAGTTGGAATAAGAACCAACTCATCCAGAAGGGAATCAAGGCTATAAAACAATATAGCTTGACCTGTAGGTTTGGAAGTGCATTTCAAGATAATATGCTCTGTATTTTTGTGATTCATTTCCATCATCTGTTCAATTAAAAAAATACTTATATGTTCACCAAAGCAACAAAATTTGCTACTTACAATTTAATGTAATTCAGCAGATAGATTTGTTTAGCACAATCAGGTATTGCATTCAAGTACCTTGTTCAACAATGCTACATAGACCTTTTGCACTATAATCTCTTCAGTGTCTTATGGTATACACCAATAGACCTTCACTTAACATCCAATCACTTCAAATCAAAGAAGATAAACAATGCACTTATCCAAACAAGCAAAAACTCACAGGATGATATACTAAACTTGAAGATTAGTTACAACAATGCATTATAGAGTGAAAATAGCAACAAATCTCTAAAAAAACAAAGCATAGGGTCTTTAATAGATCAAAGAACAAAGCTCCTTAAGCAATCTTAGCTATAATTTTCATCCACATTAATCCTAAAGATGACAAAGTAAAAAAAACACGAAACGTGCATCTCATAAATCTCATCAACAAACAGCCCAAACATCAAAGATCATATCTTTACGCTCAGAAACTACAAATTAGGTCCATCCCACAGCCGGCACAAGGGTCATTTCTAGCAGTGTAACATTAACAACCCTCCTCCTATGTTCAAAGAAATGAATTTTAAAACCCTCTAAGAATCAACACATGGAAATGAACGATGATTTCAAAAGATTGAAGAATATGAAATACCAGCATGCGAAAATTTCTAACTAGTATTTATACATTCGCATAAAGAGCCAATGTTATTGGGTTATTTCATCGTTCATTCTCACAACTAGTACAAGGGTCATTTGTAACATTGTCACGTTAACAACTCTCCTGCTAGCATAAAGTAAATGAAGCTTAAAACTCTCCAAGAACCAGTACATGAAATGAACGATGGTTTCAGAGGATTGAAGAATAAGAAATACCAGAAGGCAAACTTTTCTAATTAGTATTTATACATTTCACAAAAAGCGCATATGTTATTGGGTCATACCATCATTCATTCCCACAACTGGTAAAAGGGTCATTTGTAACACTGTAACATTAACAACCCTCCTCCTAGCATCAAGTAAATGAATTAAAAAAACCCTCCAAAAACTTGAAAATGAATAATGATTTATGAAGATTGAAGGATACGAAATACCATAATGCGAACTTTCCCAAATAGTATTCATACATTTGCATAAAAAGTCAATGTTATTGGGTCATTTCATTGTTTACACCCACAACTGGTACAAGGTCATTTGTAACACTGTAAAATTAGCAACCCTCCTAGCATCAAGTAAATGAATTTTAAAACCCGAAGATTGAAGAATATGAAGTACGAAAATGTGAACTTTTCTAACTAGTAAATATACATTCGCATAAAGAGCCAATGTTATTGGGTCACTTCATCGTTCATTGTGGGCAACTAGTACATGCGATGTGGACTAACAACATGCGATGCAACATCCTCCCCCTCTAAGTCAACAAAGGAAGTAGAAGCATCAAAAGGGAAACTGCTACCCCCCGAGGGTGCCGCCTGTGCAGACCACAACGTTCCAAGGGGAGAAGTCGCTCGGTCAGAAGGTCACCTCCTCTTCAGAACAATGATGGTATGCACGTTAACCTCCAATTCAGCAAGCCTGGACGTGCTGGGTAGGCCTAGACTTCTTTTCCTCGATGACGATTGACAACCCCCTCGGCCGGTTAACCTGGCGCGGGGCGGACATCATGAGATCACCATAGCAACCCACTACGCACAACATTGCCTGGCATTATGACCTCCTCAAAGGACGTCAAAGGGAGCTTGAGGAACTCCTTCTCTATCCGCCTCTCTTTCTCGCTAAGAAACGAAATAACAAACTTTCTCGAAACAAAGGAATAATGTCAGAACCAGTGCCGTGGTAGGGGTATAAAAAAATATATATGAAATATGCCAGCAACTAAGAAACTCACCAAGATCAAACTGAAAGTATTGGGACACTCTATGACTCCCAAGCTTGAGTACGCACAATCCACCGTAGCCAAGAACCAATAATTCTCCCAAGGTTCAGCGCCACCCGCCACCAAGCGCAGACAATAAGGGCAGTTCAATATGCAGGGGTCCAATCGAGTAGTGGTCATGTGATGAATCACCACTGAGGTGAAACAGAGACCAACGTCATGAGCCCTTAGATGAATCACAAGCAGAATCTTGAACCCGCTCGGAACCATTTGAGTAGGAGGCATACGAAAATTAAGAAATAAGTGCCAGACGTCATCTGCTATTGGAAATCAGAGTCCAGACTCGAACATTCCTTGGTGCAAACTTATGTACCCCTAAGGGGGTGTAGTCGAAGCCAAATCTCCAAAAACGGGAACGATATCCTAATCTCCCGAAATACAGTACATGTTACGAAGCCTGATCAACTCGGTTTCATCAACCGAGCTACCCTCGAAGAACTTGACACATGTAAAGGATAACAGATCCTTGGGAGCAAGTTAAACATTTTCATCTATTGGTAGAAAGAACGGATCAAACTTCACAACGATATTATTGCTTTAAAGAACAACGCAGATAAGAATGAGAAAATCTTCATCGAAGCAGCAAATATTTATAGGGAAGGCAAATCTTACTTTCCCTCCTTGAACAGTCACGTACCCATTAATGTCATGCACCGCTCAAGACATACACTTTAATCATCACGACCGTACAGTTTCTTTTTTAAAGAGTCAATAGATCGACTTAACGCCCCACTAACTCGGAGGGAGTAGCCAATGATAAACCAAAATGGTCACATCCTAGAGCCATACAGTGTCTTGATGATCTCGAGGAATTACGAGCCCTAGCGTCAGCCCAGTAATGATTCGGCCCAAGTGGTTCCAAGCTCGCCCAATACAGTCCGCCAGACGGACCAGATCTCTTACAACCTGCTAGGCCCATATGTCTCACAACTATCCTCAATACATGTAAGCCCTACTAAGGAAACTATCTCGAAGATCAACTTTGGACATGCAACTACAACAACTCTCTGCTTCCAACTAGGAATCAAATACTAGAATATGTATCACACAGGGAAACTTCCTCTTACGGAATACCCTCAGATAGGGAACTATCTCTCGCGTATCTAGGAGCATAAGGCTAACATGGAACTTCCCTCTTACAGCATGACTCCTAATTAAAGAAGGATCAACTCGAAGATTTTCTTCCAAAACTACGTCATCGATGCACTGGTCGAACCAGGAACCCTGCACTATAAATAAGACACGAGGTTGGTAAGCTAAGGTACGCTACACATTCCCTGTTTACAACATTACACCTTCCTCAAATTCCTGTTTGACTTTAGCATCAAAGTGTCATCGGCTACCACAACAGTTGTCCGTGGCTCACGTGCGTTACTTGTGCAGGTCAGCAGATCTGCGAGACTAGGTCAAAGCAGGAAGCAGAAAAGACTGCATCGGTATTCATACATTCGCATAAAGAGCCAATGTTGTTGGATCATTTCATCGTTTACTCCCACAATGGGTACAAGGGTCATTTGTAGCATTGTAACATTGGCATCCTTCCTAGCATCGAGTAAAAGAATTTTATAACCCTCCAAAATCCAATAAATGGAAATGAACAAAGATTTCATTAGATTGGAAAAACAGAAATACCGGAATTCCTTTAATAGTGGATATTTCACCAAAATGTGAACATTTCAAACAAGCTATACATTCGTATAAGCCGCCGAATTGAAGAAACCGAACTACTTGAATTCCTTTAATAAAGTTGAAATTTCAGCAAAATGTGAAATTTTCAAACGAGCATTTATACATTCGTATAAGCCGCAGAAGCTATTGGGTTATTTCATCGTTCATCCCACAATCGGTACAAGGGTCATTTGTCGCAGTGTAACATTAAAACCCTCCTCTTAGCATTAACTAATTAAATTAAAAAACCCTCAAAGAACCAGTGCATGGAAATGAATGATTATTTCAGAAGATTGAAGAATCATCTTAGCCAACAAGTAATTATACATTCACATAAAGAGTCAATGTTATTGGGTCATTTCATCGTTCATTCCCACAACTAGTACATGGGTCATTTGTAGCACTGTCACATTAATAGTACTTCTCCTAGCATTAGGTAAATTAATTTTATAACTCTCCAAGAATCAGTACATGGAAATTGACTATGATTTCAGAAGATTGGAGAAACCGAATACTCAAGTTTCTTTATTAGAGTGGATATTTCAACAAAATGTTAACTTTTCCAACTAGTATTTACGCATTCGCAAAAGCCGTTGAAGCTATTAGGTCATTTCATTGTTCATCCCACAACCGGTACAAGGGTCACTTGTAGCACTGTAACATTGACACTACTTCTCTTAGCATCAAGTAAATAAATTTAAAAACCCTCCAAAAACCATTACATGGAAATGAATGATGATTTCAGAAGATTGAAGAATACAAAGTACGAAAATGTGAACTTTTCCAGTTAGTAATTATATGTTCGCATAAGGAGCCACTGTTTTATGGGTATTTTCATCGTTCATTTCCATAACTAGTACAAGGGTCAATTGTGGAACAATAACATTAACAAACCTCCTCCTAGCATGAATTAAAAAATCCTCCAAGAACCAGTACATGGAAATGAATGATGATTTCAGAAAACTAGAGAAATCGAAATATCATAATTTCTATAATATAGTTGATATTTCACCAAAATATGAACTTTTCTAACTAATATTTATACATTCGCATAAGCTGCCTAAGCGATTGGGTCATTTCATCGCTCACTCACAACCGGACTAAGGGACATTTGTAGCTCTTTAACATTAACAACCTTTCCCCTAACATCAAGTAATTAAAACCCCCCAATAACCAGTATATGAAATGAACGATGACTTCAGAAGATTGAAGAATACGAAATACTAGAATGCAAACTTTTCTAACTAGTATTTATACATTCACAAAAAATAGCTTATGTTATTGGGTCAGTTCAGCATTCCTACCCACAACTGGTAAAGGGGTCATTTGTAATACTGTAACATTAACAACCCTCCTCCTAGCATCAAGTAAATGAATTAAAAAATCCTCCAACAACCACTACATGGAAATGAACAATGATTTCAGAAGATTGAAAAATATGAAATACCATAATGCGAACTTTCCCAAATAGTTTTCATACATACGCATAAAGAGCCAATGTTATTGGGTCATTTCATCATTTACACCCACAACGTTACAAGGATCATTTATAGCATTGTAACATTAGCAACCCTCCCATCATTAAGTAAATGAATTTTAAAACCCTCCTAGTACATGAAAATGAACGATGATTTCAGAAGATTGAAGAAATCGAAATACCCGAATTTCTTTAACTGTGTCGATAGTTCATAAAAATTTGAACTTTTCCAACTAGTATTTATACATTCGCATAAGCCGCCTAAATGATTGGGTTATTTCATCGCTCATCCCACAGCCGATACAAAGGTCATTTGTAGCAGTTTAACATTAACAACCATCCTCATAGGATCAAGTAAATGAATTTAAAAACCCTCCAAGAATCAGTACATGAAAATGGACGATGATTTCAGAAGATAAAAGAATACAAAATACCCAAATGCAAAATTTGATAACTAGTATTTATACATTCGGATAAAGAGCCAATGTTATTTGGTCATTTCATTATTCATTCCCAAAACTGGTACAAGGGTCAATTGTAACATTGTCACGTTAACAACCCTCCTCCAAGCATCAAGTAAATGAAATTTAAAACCCTCCAAGAACCAATACAAGGAAATGATTGACGATTTCAGAAGATTGAAGAAACCGAAATAGTCGAACTGCTTTAGATGAGTGGATATTTCACCAAAATGTGAATTTTCTAATTGGTATTTATACATTCGTATAAGCCGCCAAAGCTATTGGGTCATTTCATCGTGCATACCCACAATCGATACAAGGGCCTTGCAACATTAGCAATCCTTTTAGCATCAAGTGAAGATAGTTTAAAACCTTCCAAAAACCAGTACATGGAAATTAACGTTGTTTTAGATGATTGAAGAAACCGAAATAGCTGAATTCTTTTAATATAGTGGATATTACAACAAAATGTGATCATTTACAACTAGACTTATACATTCGCAGAAGTTATTGGGTCATTTTATCGTTCATCCCACAACCGGTACAAGGGCCATTTGTTGCAATTTAACATTAACAACCCTCCTCTTAGCATCAAATAAATAAATTTAAAAACCTTACAAGAACCAGTGCATAGGAATGAACACTGGTACATGGATCATTTGTAGCACAGTCACATTAACAACACTCCATCTTGCATCAAGTAAAAGAATTTTAAAACTCTCCAAGACCCTGTACATGAAATGAACTATGATTTTAGAAGATAGAAGAAACCAAATACTCGATTTTCTTTATTAGAGTGGCCATTTCACTAAAATGTTAGCTTTTTAAACTAGTATTTATACATTCACTTAAGCCGCCGAAGCTATTGGGTCATTTCATTGTGCATCCCACAAACGGTAGAAGGTCGTTTGTAGCATTGTAACATTAACTCTCCTCTTAGCATCAAGTAAATAAATTAAAAAGCATCCTTCAAGAACCAGTACATGAAAATGAACGATGATTTCAGAAAATTGAAGAATAAAAATTACGAAAATGTGAACTTTTCCAACTAGTAATTATAAGTTCGCATAAGGAACCAATGTTATTGGCTCATTTCATCGTTCATTTCCAGAACTATTATAAGGGTCAATTGTGGCACTATAACATTAACAACCCTCCTAGCAATAAGTAAATTAATTAAAAAAACCCATCAAGAACAAGTAAATGGAATTGAACGATGATTTCAGAAGATTGAAGAAACCGAAATACCAGAATTTCAATAATAGAGTGGATATTTCACCAAATTGTGTACTTTTCTCACTTGTACTTACACATTCGCATAAGTTACCTCATTTCATCATTCTTCCCACTGTCGCTCCATGGATCATTTGTAGCTCATTAACTAACAACCCTCCTACTAATATCAAGTAAATGAATTTGAAAACCCCCTAAGAACCAGTACATGAAATGAACGATGATTTCAGAAAATTGAAGAATAGGAAATACCAAAATGTGAACTTTTCTAACTAGGATTACACATTCACATAAAGAGCTTAAGTTATTGGGTCATTTCATCATTCATTCCCACAACTAGTAAAAGGGTCATTTGTAACTCTATAACATTAACAACCCTCATCGTAGCATCAAGTAAATGAATTAAAAACCTTCCAAGAACCAGTACATGGAAATGAATGATGATTTCAGAAAATTGAAGAATACAAAGTACAAAATGTGAACTTTTCCAACTAGTAATTATACGTTAGCATAAGAAGCCACTATTATTGGGTCATTTCATCGTTCATTTCGACAACTAGTATAAGGGTCAATTGTGGCACTGTAACATTAACAACCCTCCTCCTAACATCAAGTAAAAGAATTTAAAAACCTCTAAGAACCAGTACATGGAAATAAACGATGATTTCAAAATATTAAAGAATATGAAATTCCAAAATGCGAATTTTTCTAACTAGTATTTATACATTCACATAAAGAGCCTATGTTATTGGGTCATTTCATAATTCATTCCCACAACTGGTAAAAGAATCATTTGTAACACTGTAACTTTAATAACCCTCCTCCTAGCATCAAGTAAATGAATTACAAAAAACCTTCCAGCACATGAAAATCAACAATTTATGAAGATTGAAGAATATGAGATACCATAATGTGAACTTTCCCAAATAGTATTCATACATTCGCATAAAGAGTCAATCTTATTGGGTCATTTCATCGTTTACACCCACAACTGGTATAAGGGTCATTTGTAGCATTGTAACATTAGCAACCCTCCCAACATCAAGTAAATGAATTTTAAAACCCTCCAAAACCCAATACATGGAAATAAATGGTGATTTCAGAAGATTGAAGAATGTCAAATTAGCATTTTACATTCGCTCAAGCCGCGAAAGTTATTGGGTCATTTCATCGTTCATCCCACAACCGGTACAAAGGTCATTTGTCACACTTTAACATTAATAACCTTCCTCTTAACATCAAGTAAATAAATTAAAAAACCCTCCAAGAACCAGTGCTTGGAAATGAACGATGATTTCAGAAGATTGAAGAATACGAAGTACGAAAATGTGAACTTTTCCGACTAGTAATTAGACATTCGCATAAGGAGCCAATGTTATTGGGTCATTTCATCGTTCATTCCTACAACTGTCACATTAACAACACTTCTCCTAGCATCAAGTAAATGAATTAAAAAACTCTCCAAGAACCAGTACATGGAAATGAACGATGATTTTAGAAGATTGAAGAAACCGAAATACAAAAATTTCTATAATAGAGTAAATATTTCACCAAAGTGTGAATTTTTCCAACTCGTATTTATACATTCGCATAAGCTGCCAAAGCGATTAGGTCATTTCATCGTTCATCCCACAGCCGGTCCAGGTGTCATTTGTAGCTCTTTAACATTAACAAGCCTCATCATAACATCAAGTAAATTAATTTAAGAACGCCCCAAGAAGCAGTACATGAAATGAATGATGATTTCAAAGGACTGAAGAATACGAAATACCAGAATGCGAACATATCCAACTAGTATTTATACATTCACATAAAGAGTTTATTTTATTGGGTAATTCATCATGCATTCCCACAACTGGTAAAATGGTCATTTGTAACACTGTAACATTAACAACTCTCCTCCTAGTATCAAATAAATGAATTAAAAAACCCCCCAAGAACCAATACGTGGAAATGAACAATGATTTCTTAAGATTGAAGAATAAGAAATACCATAATGCGAACTTTCCTAAATAGTATTCATATAATCAAATAAAGAGCCAATGTCATGTGTCATTTCATCGTTTACACCTACAACTGGTACAAAGGTCATTTGTAGCACTGTAACATTAACAACACTCCTCCTAGCATCAATTAAAAAAAAAATGTAAACTCTCTAAGAACCAGTACGTGGAAATGAACTATGATTTTAGAAGATTAAAGAAATCGAGATCTCGAGTTTATTTATTAGAGTGGCTATTTCACTAAATTGTAACTTTTCCAACTAGTATTTATACATTTGCATAAGCCGTCGAAGCTATAGGGTCATTTCATCGGTCATCCCACAACTGGTATAAGGGTCATTTGTAACACTATAACATTAACCCTCTTCCTCATAACATTAAGTAAATAAATTTTAAAACCCTCCAAGAACCAATACATGGAAATGAACGATGATTTCAGAAGATTGAAGAATACAAAACATGAAAATGTGAACTTTTTCAACTAGTAATTATACTTTCGCATAAGGAGCCAATGTATTTGGGTCTTCATCGTTCATTTCCACAACTAGTACAAGGGTCAACTGTGGCAATTTTATATTAACAACCCTCCTACTAGCATAAAGTAAATGATTTTGAAAACCTTTCAAGAACCATTACATGGAAATGAACGATGATTTCAGAAGATTGAAGAAATCGAAATACAAGACTTTCTATAATATAGTGGATATTTCACCAAAATTTGAACTTTTCCAACTAATATTTATACATTCGCATAAGCCGCTTATGCGATTGGGTCCTTTCATCTTTCATCCCACTGCCGGTCCAAGGGTCATTAGTAGCTCCTTAACATTAACAACTCCCAACATCAAGTAAATGAATTTGAAACCCCTGCAAGAACCAGTACATGAAATGAACGATGATTTCAAAAGATTGAAAAATATGAAATAACATAATGCGAGCTTTTCTAACTAGTATTTATAGCTTCACATAAAGAGCCTATGTTATTGGGACATTTCATCATTCAATCCCACAACTGGTAAAAGGGTCATTTGTAACACTGTAACGTCAACAACCCTCTTCCTAACATCAAGTAAGTGAATTAAAAAACCCTCCAAGAATCAGTACATGGAAATGAACAACGATTTCTGAAGATTGAAGAATATGAAATACAATAATGCAAACTTTCCCAAATAGTATTCATACATTCGCATAAATAGCCAATGTTAATGAGTCATTTTATTGTTTTCACCCACAACTGGTACAAGGGTCATTTGTAGCACAGTAACATTAGCAACCTTCCTATCATCAAGTAAATGAATTTTACAACCTCCCATAATCGAGTACATGGAAATGAACGATGATTTCAGAAGATTGAAGAAACCAAAATACCAGAATTCCTTTAATATAGTGGATAATTCACTGAAATGTGAACATTTCGAACTAGATTTTTACATTCACATAAGCCGCCAAATTTAAGATACCGAAATACCCAAATTCCTTTAATGAAGTGGATATTTCAGAAAAATGTGAATTTTTCAAACTAGCATTTATACATTCGCGTAAGCCGCATAAGCTATTGGGTCATTTTATCGTTCATCCCACAACCGGTACAAGGGTCATTTGTCGCACCGAAACATTAACAACCCTCATCTTATCGTCAAGTAAATAAATATAAAAACCCTTTAAGAACCAGTGCATGGAAATGAATTGATGATTTCAGAAGACTCAAGAATACGAAGTACGAAAATGAGAACTTTTTCAACTAGGAATTTACATTCACATAAAGAGCCAATGTTATTGGGTCATTTAATCGTTCTTTCCCACAACTAGTACATGGGTCATTTGTCGCACTGTGACGTTAACAACCCTTCTCCTAGCATCAGGTAAATGAATTAAAAACAACCCTCCAAGAACCAGTACATGGAAATGAACAATGGCTTTTGAAGATTGAAGAATATGAAATACCAAAAAGCAAACTTTCCCAAATAATATTCATACATTCGCATAAAGAGCCAATGTTATTGGGTCATTTCATCGTTTACACTCACAAATGATATAAGGGTCATTTGTTGCACTGTAACATTAGAACAATCCAAGCTTAAGTAAACGAATTTTAAAACCCTCCAAAACCCAGTACATGAAAATGAACGATGATTTCAGAAGATTGAAGAAACTGAAATACCAAAAATCCTCAAATTGTGGATATTTCACAAAAATGTGAACATTTCCAACTTGATTTATATATTTGCATAAGCCGCCGAATTGAAGAAACCGAAATACCCGAATTCCTTTAATAGAGTGGATATTTTAGCAAAATGTGAACTTTTCAAACTAGCATTTATACATTCGCATAAGCCGCTGAAGCTATTGGGTCATTTCATCATTCATCCCACAACAAGTGTACGGTAACATTAACAACCCTGCTTTTAGCATCAAGTAAATAAATTTAAAAATCCTTCAATAACCAGTGCATGGAAATGAACAATTATTTCATAAGATTGAAGAATACGAAGTACGAAATGTGAACTTTTCCTACTAGTAATTATACATTCACATAAAGAGCCAATGTTATTGGGTCATTTCATCGTTCATTCCCACAACTGGTACATGGGTCATTTGTAGCATAGTCACATTAACAACACTACTCTTAACATCAAGTACATGAATTAAAAAACCCACAAGAACCAGTATATGAAATGAACGATGATTTCAGAAAATTGAAGAATACAAAATACTAGAATGCGAACTTTCTTAACTAGTATTTATACATTCACATAAAGAGCCTATGTTATTGGGTCATTTCATTATTCATTCCCACAACTGGTAAAAGGGTGATTTATAACACTCTTAACATTAATAACCCTTCTCCTAACATCTAGTAAATGAATGAAAAAAAAATCCTCCAAGAACCATTACATGAAAATGAACAATGATTTCTGAAAATTGAAGAATATGTAATACCATAATGCAAACTTTCCCAAATAGTACTTATATATTCGCATAAAAAGTGAATGTTATCGGGTCATTTCATTGTTTACACCCACAAATGGTACAAGGGACATTTATAGCACTTTAACATTAGCAACCCTCCTAGCATAAAGTAAATGAAATTTAAAACCCTAAAAAACCCAACACATGAAAATGAATGATGATTTCAAAAGATTGAAGAAACCGAAATACCCAAATTCCTTTAATATAGTGGATATTTCACAAAAATGTGAACATTTCCAACTAGATTTATACATTTGCATAAGCCATCGAATTGAAGCAACCGAAATGCCCTAATTTATTTTATAAAATGTATATTTGAGCAAAATGTGAACTTTTCAAACTAGCATTTATATACTCGCATAAGCCGCAGAAGCTATTGGGTAATTTCATCATTCATCCCACAACTGGTGCAAGGGTTATTTGTCAGACTGTAACATTAACAACCCTCCTCTTATCATCAAGTAAATAAATTTAAAAACCCTCCAAGAACTAGTGTATGGAAATGAACGATGATTTCTGAAGATTGAAGACTACGGAGTACGAAAATGTGAGTTTTTTCAACTAGTAATTATACATTCGTCTAAAGAGCCAATGTCATTGGGTCATTTCATTTTTCTTTCCCACGGGCCACAACTGGCACATGGGTCATTTGTAGCACTATCACATTAACAACAATCATCCTAAAATCAAGTAAGTGAATTTTACTCTCAAAGAACCAGTACATGGAAATGAACTAAGATTTTAGAAGATTGAAGAAACTGAATACTCGAGTTTCTTTATTAAAGTGTATATTTCACTAAAATGTTAACTTTTCAAACTAGTATTTATACATTCATATAGTATGAATGAATGATGATTTCCGAAGATTTGAACTTTTCTAACTAGTATCTATGCATTCACATAAAAAACCATCGTTATTGGCTCATTTCATCCTTCATTTGACATCTGGTACAAAAGCCTTTAGTAGCACTGTCACATTAACAACCCTTTTTCGAGCATCAAGTACATGAATTTTAAAACCCTTTAAGAACCAATACATGGAAATGAATGACGATTTCAGAAGATTAAAGAAATTGAAATACCCGAATTTCATAGCGTGGATATTTCAAAAAAATGTGAACTATTCCAACTAGTATTTATAAATTCTCAAAAGCCGCCTACGCGATTGGATCATTTTATCGTTCATCGCACAGCTGGTACAAGGGTCATTTGTAGCACTTTATCATTAACAACCCTCCTCCTAGGTTCAAGTAAATGAAATAAAAAACCCTCCAAGAATCAGTACATGGAAATGAACAATAATTTCAAAAGATTGATGAATACGAAATAGCAAAATGCAAAATTTTCTAACGAGTGCTTAAACATTCGCATAAAGAGCCAATGTTATTGATCATTTCATCGTTCTTTCCCACAACATGTAAAAGGGTCATTGGTAGCACTGTCAGATTAACAACCCTCATCCAAGCATCAAGTAAATGAATTTTAAAACCATCCAAGAACTAGTACATGGAAATGAATGATGATTTTAGAAGATTGAAGAAACCAAAATACCGAAATTCTTTTAATAGAGTGGATATTTAACCAAAATTTAACTTTTCCTAGTATTGATACATTCACATAAGCCGCCGAAGATATTGGGTAATTACATTTTTCATCTCTCAATCGGTACAAGGGTCATTTATAGCACCGTAACATTAACAACCCTCATCTTTGCATCAAGTAAAAAAATTTAAAAATCCTCCAATAACTAGTGCATGAAAATTAACGATGATTTCAGAATATTGAAGAATACGAAGTACGAAAATGTGAACTTTTCCAACTAGTATTTATACTTACGCATAAGGAGACAATGTTATTGGATCATTTCATCATTCATTTCCACGACTAGGTCATTTGTGACACTGTAACATAAACAACCCTCCTCCTAGCATCAAGTAATTGAATTTAAAAACAGTCCTAGAACCAGTACATGGAAATGAATGATGATATCAAGAGATTGAAGAATACAAAAGAGACAAATGCAAACTTTTCTAACCAGTATTTACATATTCGCATAAATAGCCAATGTTATTGCTCATTTCATTGTTCATTCCCATAATTGGTACATGGGTCATTTGTAGCGCCGTCACATTTACAACCCTCCTCCTATCATCAAGTAAATGAATTTTAAAACCCTCCAAAAACCAGTACATGAAAATGAACGATGATTTCAAAAGATTAAAGAAACCGAAATACCAGAATATCTATAATATAGTGGATATTTCACCAAATTGTGAACTTTTCCAACTAGTGTCTATACATTCGCATAAGCCACCTAAGCGATTAGTTAACTCATCGGTTTATCCCACGAGCGGTACAAGGGTCATTCGTAACTCTTTAACATTAACAACCCCCCTCCCAACAACAAGTAAATGATTTAAAAACCCTCTAAGAACCAGTACATGGAAATGAACGATGATTTCATAAGATTGAAGGATACGAAATACCAGAATGCAAACTTTTCTAACTAGTATTTATACATTCACATAAAGAGCAAATGTTATTGGGTCATTTCATCGCGTACACCCACAACTGGAGAAGGGTCATTTGTAGCACTGTAACATTAACAACCCTCATAGCATCAAGTAAATGAATTTTAAAACCCTCCAATACCAAGTACATGGAAATGAATGATGATTTCAAAAGTTTGAAGAAATCAAAATATCTGAAATCCTTTAATATAGTAGATATTTCACCAAAATGTTAACTTTTCCAACTAGATTTATACATTCGCAAAGTCGCCGAAGCTTTTGGGTCATTTCATCGTTCATCCCACAACCAAGACAAGTCATTTTAGCAATGTAACCTTAACAACCATCTTCCTCTTAGCATCAAGTAAATGAATTTAAAAATCCTCCAAGAAAAAGCACATGGAAATGAACGATGATTTCAGAAAATTGAAGAATACGAAGTACCAAAATGTGAACTTTTTCAACAAGTATTTATACATTCACATAAGGAGCCAATGTTATTGGGTCATTTTACCGTTCATTCCCACAACTAGTACAATGGTCATTTGTAGCACTGTAACATTAATAACCCTCCTCCCAGTATCAAGTAAATGATTTAAAAACCCTTCAAGAACTAGTACATGCAAATGAACCGATGATTTTTTTAAGAAGATTGAATAATACGAAAAACCAAAATGTGAACTTCCTAACGAGTATTTATACATTCGCATAAAGAGGTAATGTTATTGGGTCATTTCATCGTTCTTTCCCACAACTGGTACAAGGGTCATTTGTAGCACTCATTAACATCCATCTTCCAAGCATCAAGTAAATGAATTTTAAAACCCTCCTAGTACATGAAAATGAACGATGATTTCAGAAGATTGAAGAAATCGAAATACCCGAATTTCTTTAACTGTGTCGATAGTTCATAAAAATTTGAACTTTTCCAACTAGTATTTATACATTCGCATAAGCCGCTTAAATGATTGGGTTATTTCATCGCTCATCCCACAGCCGATACAAAGGTCATTTGTAGCAGTTTAACATTAACAACCATCCTCATAGGATCAAGTAAATGAATTTAAAAACCCTCCAAGAATCAGTACATGAAAATGGACGATGATTTCAGAAGATAAAAGAATACAAAATACCCAAATGCAAAATTTGATAACTAGTATTTATACATTCGGATAAAGAGCCAATGTTATTAGGTCATTTCATTATTCATTCCCAAAACTGGTACAAGGGTCAATTGTAACATTGTCACATTAAGCATCAAGTAAATGAAATTTAAAACCCTCCAAGAACCAATACAAGGAAATGATTGACGATTTCAGAAGATTGAAGAAACCGAAATAGTCGAACTGCTTTAGATGAGTGGATATTTCACCAAAATGTGAATTTTCTAATTGGTATTTATACATTCGTATAAGCCGCCAAAGCTATTGGGTCATTTCATCGTGCATACCCACAATCGATACAAGGGCCTTGCAACATTAGCAATCCTTTTAGCATCAAGTGAAGATAGTTTAAAACCTTCCAAAAACCAGTACATGGAAATTAACGTTGTTTTAGAAGATTGAAGAAACCGAAATAGCTGAATTCTTTTAATATAGTGGATATTACAACAAAATGTGATCATTTACAACTAGACTTATACATTCGCAGAAGTTATTGGGTCATTTTATCGTTCATCCCACAACCGGTACAAGGGCCATTTGTTGCAATTTAACATTAACAACCCTCCTCTTAGCATCAAATAAATAAATTTAAAAACCTTACAAGAACCAGTGCATAGGAATGAACGATGATTTCAGAAGATTGAAGATTGAAGTATGAAAATGTGAAAAAAAAAGTATGAAAATGTGAACTTTTCCAAATAGTAATTATACATTCGCACAAAGGGCCAGTGTTATTGGGTCATTTCATCGTTCATTTCCACTAGTACAACTTCTGGAACTATAACATTAACAACCCACCTTTTAGCATTAAGTAAATGAATTTTAAAACCTCCAAGAACTAGTACATGAAAATGAATGATGATTTCAAAAGATTGAAGAAACCAAAATACCCGAACTTCTTTAATAGAGCAGATATTTCACCAAAATGTGAATTTTTCCAAATAGTATTTATACATTCGTATATGTTGTCGAAGCTATAAGGTCATTTCATTGTTCATTTCCACAATTCATTTCCACAACTGGTACAAGGGTTAGTTGTGGAATTGTAACATTAACAACCATCCTTTCAGCATCAAGTAAAGTGCATGAAAATGAACGATGATTTCAGAAGATTGAAGAAACTGAAATACCAAAATTTCTATATTATATTGAATATTTCACCAAAATGTGAACTATTCCAACTAGTATTTATACATTCGCATAAGCCGTCGAAGCAATTGGGTCATTTCATTGTTCATCCCACAACCAGTACAAATGTCATTTACAACTCTTTAACATTAACAACCCTCCCCCTAACATTAAGTAAATGAATTTTAAAACACTCAAAGTACCAGTAAATGGAAATGAACGATGATTTCAGAAAATTGAAGAATACAAAATATCATAATGTGAACTTTTCTAACTAGTATTTATATTCGCATATAGAGACTATGTTATGGATCATTTTATCGTTAATTCTCATAACTGGTAAAAGGGTCATTTGTAGCATTGTAACATTAAAAACCCTCCCCCTAGTAAATAAATTTAAAAACCCTCCAAGAACCAGTACAATTAAATGAACGAGGTTTTCAGAAGATTGAAGAATACAAATAACCAACCTAGTATTCATACATTCACACAAAGAGCTAATGTTATTGGGGCATTTCATCGTTCACACCTACAACTGGTACAAGGGTCATTTGTAGCAATGTAACATTAGCAACCCTCCTAGCATCAAGTAAATGAATTTTAAAACCCTCCAAGAACGATGATTTCAGAATATTGTAGAAATCGAAATACCCGAATTCCTTAAATATAGTGAATATTTCAACAAAATGTGAACATTTCCAACTAGATTAAAAATTCGCATAAGCCGCCGAAGCTATTTTGTCATTTGATCGTTCATCCCAAAACCGATACAAAGGTCATTTGTAGCATTCCAACATTAAACCTCATCTTAGCATCAAGTAAATAAATTAAAAATCCCTCTAAAAACCAGCGCATTAAAATGAACGATGATTTCTGAAGATTGAAGAATACGAAGTACAAAAATCTAAACATTTCTAACTAGTAATTATACATTCGCATAAGGAGCCAATGTTATTGGGCCATTTCATTGTTCATTTTCACTACTACAGGATCATTTCTGGCATTTTATCATTAACAACCCACCTCTTAGCTTCAAGTAAATAAATTATAAAATCTTCCAATAACTAGTGCATGGAAATGAACGATGATTTCAGAAGATTGAAGAACCCAAATTCCTTTAATAGAGTGGATATTTCAGCAAAATGAGAACTTTTTCAACTAGTATTTATATAGTCACATAAGCTGCCGAATCATTTGGGTCATTTCATCGTTAATACCACAACTGATACGGGGGTCATTTGCAGCATTGTAACATTAACAACCCTCCTATTAGCATCAAGTAAATACATTTAAAAACCCTCCAAAAACCAGAGCATGAAAATGAACGATGATTTCAAAAAATTGTAGAATACGAAGTATGAAAATGAGAGCTTTTCCAACTAGTAATTATACATTCGCATAAGGAACCAATGTTGTTGTGTCAATTTCATCGTTCATTTCTACAACTGGTACAAGGGTAATTTGTAGCACTGTAACATTAGCAACCCTCCTAACATCAAGTAAATAAATTTTAAAACCCTCGATGAACGATTTCTGAAAATTGAAGAAATCGAAATACTCGAATTCTTTAAATATAGTGAATATTTCAACAAAATGTGAACATTTCCAACTAGATTTATACATTCGCACAAGTCACCAAAGCTATTGTGTCATTTGATCACTCGTCCCACAAGCGGTAAAAGGGTCATTTGTAGTATTGTAACATTAACAACCATGCTTTCAAAAAAAAAAAACATTAACAACCATCCTCTTTGCATCAAGTAAATAAATTTAAAACCGTTCAAAAACCAATGCATGAAAATGAACGATGATTTCATAAGATTGAATAATACAAAGTACGAAAATGTAAACATTTGCAACTAGTAATTATACATTTGCATAAGGAGCCAATGTTATTGAGTCATTTCATCGTTCATTTTTATTTATGGCATTGTAACATTAACAACCCACCTTTTAGCATCAAGTAAATAAATTTTAAAATCCTCCAAGAACTAGTACATGAAAATGAACGATGATTTAGAATTGAAAAATTGAAGAACCCAAATTCTTTTAATAGAGTGGATATTTCAGCAAAATGTGAACTTTCCCAGCTATTGTTTATATATTCGCATACGCCGCCGAATCTTTAGGTCAAATCATTGTTAATTCCACAACCGATACAGAGGTCATTTGAAGCACTGTAACATTAACAACCCACCTATTAGCATCATGTAAATACATTTAAAAACTCTCCCAAAACCAAAGCATAGAAATGAACAATGATTTCAGAAGATTGAATAATACATAGTACGAAAATGCGAATTTTTCTAACTAGTAATTATACATTTGCATAAGGAGCCAATGTTATTGAACCATTTCATCGTTCATTTCCACAATTAGTACAAGTGTCATCTGTGACATTGTAATATTAACCCACCTCCTAGCATCTAGCCTCAAGAACCAGTACATGAAAATGAACGATGATTACAGAAGATCGTAAAATTGAAGTTCTCGAATTCCTTTAATAGAGTAAACATTTTAGCAAAATGTGACCTTTTTCAACTAGTATTTATACATTCACATAAGCCGCTGAAACTATTGGGTCATTTCATCGTCCATCCCACAACTGGTATAAGGGTGATTTGTAGCACGACTGGTATGAGAGTGATTTGTAGCACAGTAACATTCACAACCCTCCTCTCAGCATCAAGTAAATAAATTTAAAAATCACCCAAGAACAAGTGCATGAAAGTGAACAATGATTTCCGAAGATTGAAAAATACGAAGTACGAAAATATAAACTTTTTCAACAAGCAAATGTACATTTGCATAAGGAGCCAATGTTATTAGGTAATTTCATCGTACATTTCCACAAATAGTAAAAGGGTCATTTTTGGCACTGTAACAACACTCCTAGCATCAAGTAAATGAACTTAAAAATCTTCTAAGAACAAGTGCATGAAATGAACAATGATTGACGATGATTGAAAAACACGAAGTACCATAATGCGAACTTCCCCAACTAATATTCATACATTCGCAAAAAGAGCCAATGTTATTAGATCATTACATCATGAATTCCAACTTGTACAATGGTCATTTGTAGCAATGTAAAATGTGAACATTTCCAACTAAATTTATACATTCGCATAAGCCACGGAAGTCACTGGGTAATTTCATTGTTCATCCCACAACCGGTACAAGGGCTATTTGTAGTAATGTATCATTAACAACCCTCATCCTAGCATCAAATTAATGAATTTAAAACCCTCCAAGAACCAGTATATGAAAATGAACAATGATTTCCGAAGATTGAAGATTGCGAAGTACCAAGATGTGAACTTTTCCAACAAGTATTTATACATTCACAAAAAAAGCTAATGTCATTGGTTCATTTCATCGTTCATTCCCACAACTAGTACAAGAGTCATTTGTAGGATTATAACATTAACAACCATCCTCTTAGCATTAAGTATATAAATTTTAAAACCATAAAAAAAAACAAATGATGATTTCAGAAGATTGAAGAAACTGAAATATCCAAATTCCTTTAATATAGTGGATATTTCAGCAAAATGTGAACCTTTCCAACCGGTATTTCTACATTCGCATAAGTCGCCGAAGCTATTGGGTCACTTCATCATTCATCCCACAACTAGTACAAGGGTCATTTGTAGCACTGAAACATTAACCCTTCTCGCCGCATCAAGTAAATGAATTTAAAAACCCTATAAGCACCAGTACATGGATCATTTGTAGCACTGTAACATTAACGATTATTTCATAAGATTGAAGAATACGAAGTTCCAAAATTCTAACTTTTCCTACAAGTATTAATACATTCGGATAAATAGATGTTGGGTCATTTCATCGTTCATTCCCACAATTGGTACAAATGTCATTTGTAGCGCTGTAACATTAACAACCCTCCTCCTAGAATCAAGTAAATGAAATTTAAAATCCTCTAAGAATCAGTACATGAAAATGAACAATTGATTTCAGATGATTGAATAAACTGAAATACCTGAATTTTTTTAATAGGGTGGCTATTTTAGCAAAATATTAACTTTTTCAACTAGTATTTATACATTCAAATACGCCACCAAAGCTATTGGGCCATTTCAATTTTCATCCCACAACGTCATTTGTAATCAAGGATTGTGATTTCATTTTTCGAGTTAATTTTAGTTTTATGATTTTAAGAAATATTTCAGTGTAAAAAAATTTAAAATTTTCGAGGATGATAAAATATATATAATGAATTTCAAGGGTAAATGAAATGTTAAAAAAATAAGATGTAAATAAATACATTAAAATGAAATCTAAATACCAAGAAATGAAACAAACATGACAGTAATATATAATTGGAAAATCAGGAGGTTATTTGAAATATCAATATATAAATAGAAGAAATGATAACTAGAAAATCAGTTCGAGTGGTTTCAAAAATTAATAAATAATTAAAATAAATGAATGATGATTTCAACCCTCCTGCCATTAGGTAAATGAATTTTAAACCCTCTAAGAACAAGTAAATGGAAATGAACGATGATTCAGAAGATTGAAGAATACGAAGTACGTAAATGTGAACTTTTACAACTAGTAATTAACATTCGCATACGAAGTACAAGGGTCATTTGTAGCACTGTAACATTAACAACCCTCCTCCTAACATAAAGTAAATGAATTTAAAAACCTTCTAAAAACTATAAAAGGAAATGAACAATGATTTTAGAAGATTGAAGAATACGAAAAACCAAATTACGAACTTTCCTAACTAGTATTTATCTATTCACATAAAGAGCCAAAGTCATTGCGTCATTTCATTGTTCATTCCAATAACTGATACACGGGTCATTTGTAGCACTGTAACATTAGCAACCCTCCTCCTAGGACTAAGTAAATGAATTTTAAATCCTCTAAAAACCAGTACATGAAAATAAACATTGATTTCAAAGATTGAAGAAATTGAAATACCCGAATTCTTTTAATAAAGTGGATAATTGAGTAAAATATGAATTTTTCCAACTAGTATCTATACATTTGCATAAGCTGCAGAAGCAATTAGGTCATTTCATCGTTCATCCTACAATCACTACAAGGGTCATTTGTAGCCAAGGATTGTGATTGTGTTTTTCGAGTTAATTTCAGTATCTTGATTTAAGAAATATTTCGGTGTAAAGAAAAATTTAAAAATTTTCGAGGATAATGAAATATATATATAATGAATTTCAAGGGTATATGAAATATGTGAAAAAAATATGTAAATAAATAAATTTATAAAATACATTAAATCTCAAAAAATAAAACAAACATGAAATAAATATATTTTTTTAAAAAATCATGAAATTATTTGAAAAATTAAAATATAAGTAGAAATGATAATTAGAAAATCAGAAGGGGTAGCTTCAAAAATCAATAAATAATTAGAATAAATTATCTATGATTTCAACCCTGTTGGCATCAAGTAAATGAATTTTAAAACCCTCCAAGAACCAGTGCATAGAAATAAAATATGATTTCAGAAGATTAAAGAATACAAAATATAAAAATGCGAACTTTTCCAATTAGTAATTATACATTCCCATTAGGAGCCAATGTTATTGAATCATTCCATCGTTCATTTCCACAAGTGATACAAGGATCATTTATAGCACTATAACATTAACAACCCTCCTCCTAGCATCAAGTAAATGAATTTTAAACCCTCTAAGAACCAATACATGAAAATGAATGTAGATTTCAAAAGATTGAAGAAACTAAACTACCCGAATTCCTTTAATTGAGTGGAAGTCTAGTTCCAAGGAAATGAACGATGATTTCACTAGACAATGCTCACTAATATCAAAGTGGTTCCTACCAGCGTGAGAAGATGTCTAAGTCAGACTTATACTATAATTATTAAGTTAGCTCAAGTCTCCTCTCTGATTAAGAACACATAATGCCAATTCCATCATCTTTAACAACTTCACTAGACAATGCTCATTAATCTTCAAATAGGTTCCTACAAGCATGGTAAACAGCCCAAAGCAAAATAGTTATCAATGACAACTTGTACTTGGGCAGTCAAATCCCAATGTACGTTGTCGCATCCCTACCCAAATAACCTTTGTCACTACCACTTTTCACCATGCAATTCTACGTGTGAAATCGAACAAAAAAAAAACCAACGGTAATCATATACGATGGGAACAAATTACCTCTAGTGCAAACCTCTTCTTTTGGGTTGTTGAAGCGACTTTTTGGTCAATTAGAAGCATTGTCGAATGAGAACTCATTGTTTTATAAGAGTTTTACGCGAACACAAAACTTGTTGGTCGATTAGAAGCATTGTCGAATGAGAACTCATTGCTTTATAAGAATTTTATGCGAACACAAAACTTGTTGGTCGCATCGCATTAAGCTTCATTCTTGAATCGCGCCTGCAAAAAACAAAATTTAAATCTATTGAGACGCAAACTTAAATTTAGACTTGAAAATATGTCTATATATATGTATATATATTGAGAAATATATTTTGATACAAAAATTTAGACTGAAAATAAATAACAAATTGAAATTTTACTTTCCGTTGATAATGGTATAGATTGTTTATTGGTAATAATAATTTAGACTACAAATTATCACCATCATTAGTTTCAAATTTTCAATCGCGCAATCGACCGCAAAGTCTTCACTCAATTGCCCCCTTTTAAGGTGCAATCCAAAATAATGTAAAAGGGAATATGTTTCGAAACGTGAAACATTTTGTTATACAACATGAAATGTACATTTCCAATTTACACCATGAATTTGCTATGTTTGGCCTCAACGAGATGGAATGAATGCATTAGGGAAATAACAGGATGATGGAACCGTACAACCACTATACTGGGAAACCATAAGTTATGCATGTTATTTGGTTTCAAGCTCTCGATAACAACTTTAGATCCCAATGATGGTGATCATGAATTAGTTGTCCCTAGTTGTGTTGGAGCTCTTCAATGATCTTCAACTCAGGTTGTTTTAGATATACAACTCTTCAGTTTGTTTCAAGTCTTTAAGGAGCTTGAGATGAATGTGGTAGGAGTTAAAGGGGGAGAGGCAACAATAGCAGGGAGTAGTGAAAAAGGCTAAGTGGTTAATGTCAATCCAATGGTTTTTGCAATGATGTAGGCTATCCTATAAAATATTTAAAATGTAGATAAAGTTGAATCTAAACCATGCATCTTTTTTGTTTTATTTTATTGGGAATAGTAGTCAAGTCAAAGTCTTAGTCTTATTTTGTCTTTTGTACAATTGGAAATAGTACATCATTCTACTATGTCATATAATTACATAATAGCATAGATGATTCGCTTTTCATGTTCAATATGTGTGAAATCGAGAACCGAACCAAACCAATATAATCAGTATATTCAATTCCATCGTGTTTTCTAACAGCCCTAGATAAAGTCTTTGGTGTTTAGAAAACAAATATTGAAAAGGGACCAAAAATGAATGAGGTTGATGAAGAGGAAAAGGTGGGTCTGCGGATAGGGAATCGGAAAGAAAGTAACTAAGGCTATGACTGGGATCATTTCAATATTCATTACCATGTCGATTGTAGCACGTTAACATTCATAACCAACCCAATCCCTACAAATCATCACTGAACAAATGTGGATGGACTGGAGCGGATAGAGAGTTCGGTAGCAGAGCTATATGCAATATATGTCCAATATATCTCAAATCCAACCATTACATAAATGAATACAAGCAAGAAAAACGAACAAGCAAAAACATTGAATTTCCACTTATTTATCCACAAAGTGGATACAAGACTTGGTGCACATGAATTAGGCCAATTACTTTGGCATTAGTTTACATAACCAAGCAACATTATGATCATTGTAATTACTACGCAACCGAATCAATGGTTTGTTTCCCTTTTTCATTAGTGGAATCCCACCAATCTTCAAATGATACAAGTCATTTTGTTATCTTTAAAACAATACAAATATGTAAAACGACCTTTGTACTATTTTTCTGATGTAAGATGGTTTCTAGGGTTCCTAATTTGCTCTCAAAGTTATTTACTAAATAACTTATTCGTAATTTTTAAATTTAATTAGGAGTTTTTTTAGTTTTCGTTTAGGATTAGGCTTTACTTTTTCTTTTAGGAATAAACTGTTTGTTATTTTAGTATTTGATTCTACTTTTTTCTTTTAGGAATAAGCTGTATATTATTCAAGTTATATAAAGTTCTTCCTCAATATTGTAGGTAGACATTTTGATTTGATAATTTTAATTGAACATTAGAGTATTTCTGTGTTTTGGGTAATCTTCTTGTGTTCTTCCATGTGAATTGTCTGTTAGAACTAGCCTGCACGATAATCATTATTCTGCCCGGCGTTCGTTGGTATCAAAGCTTCAACATCTTCTTGGGGTGAGATTTCATCAGTTTTTATGACTGGTGGTTGTGGTCATCGCGGCTGGTTCCGAACGAGGAAACACCAAACCGTGATCGTAACATTTAGGATGTGATGATTGAAAATTTACAGAGGCGAGTTGCAGAGTTAACCCGGCGTTTAACGGCACATGATTTCAGTAATCGTGAGATGGAAGATCACGATTCTGATTCCAGTTTTGAAAACCCGTATCACAATCGTGCTAGACTCTGGGAGCACCGTGGTCGGGAGGATCGTCATGGATACCTCGGATTCAGAGTGGATTTGCCTGAGTTTTTTGGTATGTTACATGCCGAAGGATTCGTTGATTGGTTGAATGACTAAAAACATGTTTTTTAGTATAAGGAAGTCTAGATCGTGTCAAGGTGAAATTGATCGCCATCAAACTCAAAGGCAGAACATCTGCGTGGTGGGAGCAGTTGAGGCGATCACAAGACAGGCAGGGCAAAACCAAGATCACTGATTGGGAGAAGATGAAGGGTCACTTCCTTCATTTTGGCTACACTCAAACCTTATGTCAGCGACTTCACTCGTTAAGGCAAGACACGAGATCGGTTGATGATTACACGGAGGAGTTCTATCAATTGATAGCCCGGAATGACTTATCTGAGACGGAAAAGCAGATGATGGCACAATATTTGGGGGGATTACGGCAGCCCTTGCAGGATGTCCTCAGCCTTCACTCGCTATGGACCATTTTTAGGCATACCAGCGTGCACTTGCTGTGGAAAAACAGCAGAACAGGAAGCCAATGATCACAAGTGATCAAAACAATCGGCCGGTTCGCGCTCAAGAATCCCATCCTGCCAGCAGCCATCGGATGGTAATTCTAACTCAAATATTAGATGTTTCAGATGTCGTGAACATTGACATAGAGCGACTGGGTGCAGGAAGTCTACTATTCAAAACGGTAACAACAAAGATGGTTCATCCTTTATATCCTATCCAGGATAACTATATCACCCACAAACGTTGTCATTCTTCCTAACACTTTTTCTTTCTACACCTGAACATGTATTGTTTTATAGCTCTCTTGTAAAGAAATGGGGATAAGAATGATCATCTACACTTATTTTATAGGAAAAAACACTACTGTATTATAATGAATTAAAAACTATAGAAAGTATGATGATGGAGGGGTTCACCATAGAATACATTGGAAAGCAACATAAACAAATATAATTGAACATAAAATTGTCCATCGGCTATTTTTTACCACCACTCAAGGGAAAATCCATTGCTACGCCCAAATCCAGTAAAGTTGTCTTACATCTCAGGGTTGAATAAGATAAAGAAAGGACATAGGAGGCTGGACTGAACTAGAAATGAAAGAAAGAAAGCAAGAGGGTAGAGCAGACAATGCATGTTACTCGCCCAATATCAATACCTCCGCGTATAGCAGGCTGGCCTGTCTTACTGATACTAAATTCAGCACAAAACTTGCCTAAATTACTTTTTGAATATGATCAGTTGTTTCGTGGTTAGACTCCCAAGGTACAAAACTTGCCTAAATTCTTTTTTTGACTCGTGGTTAAACTCCTAAATATTCGAGGATTATAGAACGAAGACTTAGGATTTTAACCACGGTTTCGGAGAATCAATTGGAATTTATGTCGGGTAGGTCTACTACGGAGGTCATCTTCCTACTTAGGCAAACTATAAAAAAATATCGAGAGACACGTAAGAGTTTGCATATGATTTTTATTGATCTGGAGAAAGCATATGATAGGGTCCCTAGAGAGTTAATTTGGTGGGTGCTTGAAAGGAAGAAAGTGTCTCAATGTAATGTCGATATCATTAAGGATATGTATGAAAGGGCTGTTACAAGTGTTCGCACAGTAGGTGGGATGTCCAGTGAATTTTCAGTGTCATTAGGACTACATCAAGGGTCGGCGTTAATTCCATATCTATTTACTTTGGTCATGGATGAGTTGACGAGACATCTGCAAGAAGATGTACCTTAGTGCATGTTATTTGCAGATGATATTGTTTTAATTGATGAGACTAGTACAGGTTTAGGTCAGAAATTATATAAATGGTAGGAGGCTTTAGAGAGTAAATGTTTTAAAATTAGCCGTTCGAAAACGGAGTATCTAGTGTGCAACTTTGGTTGTGAACCATAAGGGAGAAGTAATGCAATTGAGATCGAAGGTGTAGAGGTCCCAGAGTGTGAGGCTTTTCGATATCTAGGATCTATAAATCAAAAGAATGAGGCGATTGGAGAAGATGTAGACCATAGGATTAAAGTTGGTTGGTTGAAATGGAGAATGATATCAGGAGTATTATGCAATAGAAGGATGTCTGCAAGGCTAAAAGGGAAATACTATAAGACAATTGTTCGACCAGTCATGCTATACGGTTCAGAATGTTGGGCTATTATGGGACAACATATGCATAGGATGGCAGTAGCAGAAATGCGTATGTTAAGGTGGATATGTGATAAAACTCGTAAGGATAAAATTAGAAATGAAAGAATTAGGAGATACTTAGGTGTAGCGCCCATAGCGGACAAAATTAGATAAAGACGTTTAACTTGGTTTGGTCATGTGCGAAGGAGACCAAGCACGGTGCCAATTAGAAAATATTTAGATTGACAAGTTAATAGAGGGTGTAGACGGATGGGACGACCGTTGAAAACTTGGATGAAGGTGGTAAATGAATATATCATTGAGCTTAGATTAGGCAAAGATATGTGAAAAGATCGCATTGCTTGGAGAACCAAAATCCATGTAGCCGACCCCGAAAATATCAGAAATGGGCTTTGATGATGATGATCAGTTGTCTCTTCCTTTGACTAGCAAATAATACACCTAATGGTGTCTATTCCTCAAGCTATCTACAGTAACAGACTTGTTTTGTATGGCGGAATAACCATTTAAATATTAATGACTTGTTTTAGCTTTATTTTCAAAGAAGTCACTATGGATATCATATAACGCAAAGTGGCAACTATCACAATGGTGTGTCCCTGCATTCCAGGATAGTCTCAGTGTCAACGACACTCCCTCAACCTTCACAGTATATTAACTGCCCTCTTCCCAAACCATTCTTTAATTTTTGACATGTATTATTTTGTTGATTATCCAATCTTAGTTGCATTTCTAGCTCCAAATGATTTAAAGAAATTATATTTAAAACAATTACACTGTCTAGAATAAACAACAAACAATGTTTATTTAGATCAAATAAGTTACACTACGACGTCAACATCAAAGTCATTACAGTACAAGAATGAAAAGACAAGTAATGATATCTTACCTTTATCCATGGTAAATGTAAATTCAAATTTGGGGCGTTAAATTAAATTAACAAAGAAGCAAATCTAATATGGCATTTGTTTGTTTCATACGCTAATGCATAGCACGTCAAAACATTTTTGTCCGGTAGATTGGACTAGGAAAGCTATAAAAACACAAAACCACAAACTCACCTAGTTTCTAATTAAACGTGAGCGTCTTTCAACTAATGTATTTGTTCTCCCCTTCAGTCTTCTAGTGCATGTTGACTTCTATTAGGTCTGCTGTTTAGTAGGCGTCCTATTCAATGTATGTATTTCCCTGAAATTAAAAATTCATAGCTTAAATTATATTACATATCTATACATGGTAAAGCAAGGAGTAAGATAGAAATGGTTTGGACTTGGTATAATGAGTGTGGGGGAAAATGACGTCTGCTTAATATAAAGAATAAATAAGAAAATGAAAGATTACTAAGATTGAAAAGAGTATACAGAGACTAGTAGTTTACTAGTTTTTGGAAATGTTGTTAAGCATGAGTCATTCACACAACACCCGCTACAAAAATTAAGCGCAGCCAAACCAAACAAATAACCAAAATTGAAATTTATGCCAATTGTATGAACTTGTATAAGAACTTTGTGGTTTATTTAAGCAACATTGTCCATCGGAAAACAAAGTAGAAAATGGAAAGAGGATCTTGAAATTCTGCCAAGAAATCATAACGGGATTTCATTGCAAAATTGAGAAACTCTAAAACCTGAGTTATTTCTGGAAATTGACAAATTCCATTAAAGCATTGCAGCATGAACCTAGGATTCTAACTTAACTTTTTTCATTGTGAAGGTAGGTTTTGATCTCTAACTCTATTCTCTATCTCTCAAAATGAAGGAAATCAAGAGAACCCCATTTCGCACACACCTCAGAATTACACAAAATTGTGATGAAGTGGTCGAGATTAGTTTCAAACAATAAGCAAATTAGAATAAACAAATGCAAATCAAGCAAAATCAATTAAAGCAAGAAACCATCACTAAACTAAATGACGTCACTCAGATGATATCACACCTCAATTGCTTCTAAATCGATTGCAACACCTCGGTTGATTGAATTCACTGAATCTGTGTGAAGCAACTCAATTGATTGGGATGGTCTGTCTGCAACCCTAGACAAGAGAGCAACATTGGAGGATGAGAGTATTCGTTCCAAAACCCAAACCGTTGCACTCCCAAAACCCAAACCGTTGCACTCCCAAAACCCAAACCCTGTCGTTAAGCTTACACCAAAGAAAAGAAAACCCACCTAAATGAAAATGGAGTCAATCAGCTCAATGTTTGACACTAGAGACTCTAAACCTTCTCACTAAGGGAGGGTTGAGGGTTTCTAAAACCCCAAAATTTACAGAATCTTGAAACCCTAACGATAAACTCCCAAGATCAAAGTCATCATCAATGTAGATATGAAAATTTAGAAAGAAAACGAAGCTCACCTCTTGATCAATTTGGATGCAAATATGGTTGCACTGCTAAGATCATCTGAACCCATTTGCAATTTTAAAACATAAAGAAAAGCTTTATTTCAACAAAAACTCCCTTCATATGGTTTGACTTGGAAATAGAGAAATGAATGATGGAAGGAAATGAGTCGATGAAGAAGGGTCCTTTCCTGTGTTTAGAGAAACAACGTGACAGAAAGAGATGGAGGAAGGCTTGTAGACTTAAATGGGGGAAGGGGCTGAGGCCAATATGCCTGAAGTTTGAAATGGGAAGTTGATGTGTGCATTCACCTCCATTCCCACTCAAACCACCCAGTAATTCCACAAAAACCATATAAATGAAATTTCTCTTAAGATTTTAAATGGCAAGAAATAACCCAAATAATTTTTTTAAAACAAAGAGTTACTTCTTTTGCTTGTTTTATTTCTCTATATTATGCTCTGTCACGCCCCGACCCACCACGGGAATCGCAGCGTGCCGATGCGTGAACTAACACGTACACAGGTGAATCGTAACCGCCCACAACATCATAATATAACACATTCTTGATACGAGAAACAAACGGAAATAAGACTACGCTAAAGTTTGAACAAAATAAATATATAATTGATTCGCCCCGCCAGAGTCATAGCGATAAAACCAGTATACAAACATCTAGTTTAGCAATATAGTACATCTGAAACACAGAGGAAGCAAAACATACCCGTACAGGGTGGACACAACCAAAAAGCACAAAACGCGCCTACAACGAAAACCGGGGCCTACGCGCCACGATCAGCCGGAACTCCAACACTGCCTGCACTCCAATAGAAGCACGCCCCTTGCGGAGTCAGCAAAGCACAAAGCTAGCTGGTGCGAGCGAACTAAATACAACTAATGAAATACTGTACCAGAAAAATTCATGCCAAACAATAAATGATAAATAACAAGTTTTAAAGACTAAATCACACCGTGTTTTTAAAGATAATATTTCTAAGTTCAAGCAACAACACCAACATTTCAGGGTAAACAATAACTACCAATTTACGATATATGCCGATCATTACACGCGATTCAAACATGATAAATATCAAGCAATGGAAATAAAGACAATCTCATAATTCTTCCTAGTCTCCTAGGTATAGCAATCAAGTTGAAACCAAAAATCCTGTAAAATACTGTATAAGTGTCTCATATCGTAGGTATCCGCATACCCTACGAATGTGTCTCACCCAGACACATCCCACAACGTGCACCAGTACCACTTCGGGCTTGTTTGTATCCTAATGGGATGTCATCTGCCAGGATACAAACTCAAACATCCCGAACGATTGGCCTAACATGGCCAACCTAACATAATCAAAATCAAGCGCACTGGGAGAGAAAGCAAGTAATCTCCAAAGCACGTCCTCCGGGACTCGTCCTACTGCACTCTATAGTGGCAAGTGCATGCGGGAGCTCATCGCACCTCAGCAAGCTTGCCACATGCAATAACGTCCACAATGTCAGGTGCGAGTCATCTCAATCACCGTCCAACTCACGATGCGAGCAAGCTCCTAAGCATCGACACAACAGGCATTATAGCGGGGTAAAGACACAACTACTATCGACATGCACAAATGACGAGTCTGTACATAACCAAAGGTACAGACGTGCAATCATAAACAATTCGGCAATTTTTATAAAACCACGACTATGCCAATGTCCCAACATGACCCAATCCACCACGATAAATGTATTCGAGTCGCTTATCATACATGCTCAAGACTCGAAAATCCATGGTAAAACATGATAGGCTATGCAAACTCGAAAACAAAGCATACAAGTCTCATGTCATTACACCAAAGCCTAATCACACCAAAATTACTATTCGATTTCATTCAAGTATATCATGTTTTTCGAAATCCAATGCATAATTCATTCACACATAACTAACACAATCCTCGAAATATCTGAAAACTCCGAATTTCGGATTTGGATTCAATTCTATACAATTGACGGTATAATGTAAAAATTCAATTAAGGATTTCAAGTAATTATTTTATCAAAATAAATATTATAATTCCACTCACCTGGGCGGAATGGATTTTCAAAACCCAATTCCTACCGATCGAAGCTCAAAACACGCAAAACCACAAATACGGGACCACGAAAATTCTAAAACTGCAAAGCGGACTCGAAAATGAGTAAACTAGCCGAAAACTGAAATAAATAAATAAATACAATCGGCGTGCGACGGAAAGAAAAACTTACAGGCAATAAAAATTCGGCAACCACCCCGCCGCAACCCAAAGTTGGGCGAAAACGTGCTGAAACCCTCCCTACTCCGGTCTGATCGCTACCAAACTGCACAACAGCCCGCAAAAGAGTCTAAGGACACTCGGAGTCACGAAAGTGAGGCTCACCCACGCACCCAAAGCCTAGATTCACGCCGGGGAACCCTCCAAACAAACATGCACCCTGATTTTTTGAAAAATTTTCGGCCAACCCCAAAACAACCTTGCATGTCAGTTCTAACGGCTCCCAAGGACGCAACCAAGGCCCCAACACGGCTGATCGGAGATGAGAAAACCGATCAAACCCCAAACCCAAATGAAAATTGATTTTTTTTCTTTTCGAAAACAAACAACTGAGAAATGGAGAGGGAAAGAGAAGAGGACGAACCGAGGAGGTGAGATTGGGGAATAAAATCCACCAAAACCGTCGAGAAATGCTGGAGGCAACGATTCAGCGTCGCTCGCTGCTGGAACGAAAAGAAAACCAAAAAAAATGAAAAAAAAAGAGATGAACAAAAGTTTCAACTCATTCCTGCTAAGAAAAAAAGTGCACTAATCCATAGATGTGCTCCGCCTCTGGGAGTGAGAAAAGAGTGTCATATGATTCCCCCAATCTTGTACTCAGATAGTTGTCGCTGTAAGTCGGATTGGTATCATCATGTTTGGGCACTCAGCAAGAAGGAAATCCGAACAGAACAAAAGAGATCAGATCTTTGAGTAATGCTCACACTTTGAAGATGTTTCTGCACGCACGAAAAGTACCATCCTTCCCTTCAACGGGCGAGAGGGAATGTTTTTCAATGAAAAGGAATCAAGAGTTGCTGTCTTTCGATCGATAGATGGGTGAGACTAGACTTCTTCTGATCTTTGATCTGGGTTCCCGATATTTTCTGGGCATTGCAAAATCGGCTTACACGCTTACACGGGTTGCGGTTGTAATTTCTAAAATAAAAACAAAAAAGTACCGAAGGTAGACATAGTTGCACTTAGACCAAACACAACTTGTGCTCACAACATTAGCTCTCAATTTGGTAGCCTATGTCTATGTTTGGAGCAATTAATTTTTATTGTTTAAAAAAAACCCTTTTATTGGCACTTTTCTAGGGTTTATTGCTCTGTTTATGGGTCATTTGTGATTTGTTTCAGCTATCCTTTGTTTAAGAAAAACCCTCCCCCCTTTGTTTATGGGTCCGATTTTTTTTTGTTTAAGAAGGGAGTATCAACATTCTAAAAAGCTTTGACGAAGGATCAAACACAAAGGTTGAAAGGGGGGAGGGTTTGGATGCCACTGACATTGCTCGAAGTGCAAATAGTTACTAATCTCATGGTGATGGAAGAAGGGGCCTAATTAAAGGAGGTGGAAAAAGAAATGTCAATCTTGTTCAATTTGGGCTGTTGAAAAGTTGCAACTTGCCAAAAAAAAAAGTTTTAGGATTGACCACTATAGACTATGGTAGTGAGTGGGTGACTGACCACCATAGGCGACCACTGGGGTGACTGTCCCTCATAAGCTTTAGTAGTCAGTAAAGTGTGTAGCCAGTGGATGGATGCCCAAAATAATTTGCTCCACACATTCCCTGCCTGTCTTAAAAAATTACGTTGTTATTCCTTTCTTTCCGCAAACTCCACACTATCACATGTGGGAGTCTCATACACCTACTTGTCTTGTGTGGCTAAGTTTTCCATATCCATATGTTAAGCTATTGGATCAAACTACCTTCCACTGCCTCACTGCCTTACTCTATTAAATTCAGTACGGAAACTTGCCAAAATTATTTTTTGAATATGATCAGTTGTCTCTTCCACAGCTTCCTGTGACTGGTAAAGAATACACCTTATGGTGATATATGTGTCTATTCATCAAGCTATCAACAGTAAGAGTGTTTTGTATGGTGGAATGACCATTTAAATATAATTCATTTGTTTTAGCTTTATTTTCAAAGAAGTCGACTACTTGTATACAAGCTATGGATGTCATATAAGGCAAGTAGAAACTATGGTGTGTCCCTCCATTCCAAGATAGTTTGGTGTCAACTCCCTCAACCTTCACAGTATACAAACTCCCTCTTCCCAAACCATTCTTTAATTTTTTTTCCATGTATTCTTTTGTTGATTAATCAATCTTAGTTGCATTTTTAGCTCCAAATAAAGTAAAGAAATTATATTTAAAACAGTTACATACACCTACCCATGCCTGTCTAGAATAAACAACAAACAGTGTTTCTTTAGATTAAATAAGTTATTCTATCTAAGACATCAAATCAAAGTCATTGCAGTATAAGAATGAAAAGATAAGACAGTAATGATATATTAATATCTTTACCATCTCCATGGTAAATGTAAATTCATATATATGGGGTTTTAATATAAATTAACAAGCCAAAGCAAATCTAACATGGCATTTGTTTGTTACACATGCTAATGCATAGCACATCAAAACAGTTTTGTCCAGAAGAATTGGCCTAGGAAAGCTATAAAAACATAAAACCACAAACTCACCTTTTTTTCCTGATTAAACGAGAGCGTCTCTCCAACAAGGTACTTGTCTCCCCTTCGATCCTCTATTGCATATTGAGTTATTGATTTCTATTAGGTCTGCTGTGAAGCAGACATCCTATCCAATGTATGTAATTCCCTGAAATTGGAAATTAGTACCTTAAATGATATTTCAGATCCATACATAGTAAAGCAGGGAGTAATATAGAAATGGTTTAGACTTACTATAGGAAGGATTGTGGGGGAGAATGATGTCTGCTTAATAGAAAGAATAAATAAGCTAACTATTTGGCTAATGAAAACAAAATGAAAGATGCTAAGATTGAAAGAGTATGCAGAGAACAAATATAAATCAGATGAATCAAGAAACTTTAATGCAAAATAACAAATAATCTTTCTATCAAAAAATCCAAATGACAATCTATTGACACTATCAGACCGTTGACAATCCAAATGACAATCTATTAACAGTAGTTTCTCTAGTCACTCCTATAAATACAATAGTTTCATTTCGTTGATTGGTTATGATTATCATACTTCATTCGAATACACCCCTAATGATCTTCTAGAGCATTGAATTCTGGAGAAAATTTATGGGCCTATTCCTGATTGACCTTGACCTGACAATAACTGTATCGCCACGCCATAAGACAGAAAGCTAGGAATGGGGTGGCAAGAGCAAACCTTTTTAAGGAACATTTAAAATTCTTATAAAACTGAAGATTATTCAGAACAATTACAGACATGAATGAAAAATGAGTAGGGAAAGAAATTAGGTCGATACAATGTTTAAACTACTATTCCAGAATGGACTCAAGAATTTTGATTTCTATAACTAGTATGTTCAAACTTCACATTTTCCAGGTGAAACGAGGGACAAGCAATCTGACTTTTTCATATATGAGGAAGACTTCTTCATATATGAGGAAGACATTGCTTTTTATCTTGGTCAGGATAAGTGTGGCTACACTACAGTACAGATTACAGATCTGACACCAAAGAATCCAGCCTCAAGTCTTAACAGATTTAGAGGGATAGAACACATTAGGTACCTCAAATCTCATCAAGTTTTTGTGTTCACTTACTCGTATATTTTGTGTAGTTTGGCAAACTCGTATTTGAAATAAAATGGAAGGAAATAGTCCAATTATCCCTAATTAGACAATGCAATAAGATAAATTCTTATAGAGAAAAGAAACTTGAGAGCATACCGGTTCAATCTCTTCATCAGAAAACTAACTTCCTCTTGAAGCTCGAGAAATGTCTGCAGCAAACAACATATTATCTTATTACCAGACCATCCCATGACAGGAAAAATACAGAACAGAGCAGCAATATTTAAGATTTCTTTCTAGAGGTAAAACCATTTTGCAATCACTAACTTGGGTCATCTTCTTTTGGTCCAAAATGAATGTTATTCTCCTTATTGGTTCTTGTTTCTTTAGAAATTTGAAAATAAAGTCATAAAAATTAATTAAAAAATTTTAATTTCCTTCTCCGCGACTGCTTGATCCAAGTTTCACTAGCAGATATTCCTGTCAAGATCAAATTTTAAGAAATTTAAAATCAATTCATTCTTTTACACATAAAACTGTTAAATCAATCCAACATTCAACACTGATAGGGAAGATCAACATTGAAAGGGACTCATCCAATGTTTTGATTCAATCTCTACCTCTCTCAAGAAAACCCCATTTCACAACCACCTCAGAATTACACGGAAAAAATTGTGATGAAGTGGTAAACATGAGATTAATTTCAAAACAACAAGCAAATTACAATAAAGAAACACAAATCAAGTAAAATCGATTAAAGCAATATACAAACAGTAAGCTAAGTCGCTCAGATGCTCTGACACCTCAATCGATTGAACGAATCGACTGCAACAACTGGGTTGATTGAATTTACTGAATCTGAATGAAGAAGCTCAATCGAGCCCATTTGCAACTTGAAAACAGAAAGAGAAGCTTTCTCTAGGGTTTCTTTCGTATGGATTGGTTTAGAAAGAAAGGAATGATGGAAGTGCGTCGATGAAAGTGAAATTTTATCAAGGAGAGAGAAGGCGCACAGACTCGTATGTTGTATGAACTAAAATATTAGTTTGAAGTTTGAAATGGGGCTGTTGTTGATGGGTTTTTTTGGTGATTTGTTATGAGCCCCTTTGTTTGGGTTTTAATTTTTTTTAGGTGATTTAGTGGGACCTTCATCATAATCGTTTAATTAGGGTTGCATACCATAATATTTATAAATTTGTTGCACTTTTGCCGTTATCTTTCACATGTGTTATGCATATTCCTCCACATATATTTTAATAAAAGGGATAATTGCCCATATATATGCACTCCTATTGATATTAAAAAAATAACATTTGCTAAATGACACTATAAGTGCACTACTTTCTAAATAATATCACCACCTTTCTGAAAGACATACCACTTTATTAAAGACACCACCAATATAACAAAAAAAAAACCTTACCACCTCTCTACTCATCTCTCCATTTTTTTTTTCTTTCCATCTCTTCTCTAACACCACTTAATTAAGGACACCACCACCACCCCGCCACCTCCACCGTCGGCTACACCGAGTCTCCCTTCCACCGCCAGCCTGATCGAGTCGTCGTCGGACATCACTCCAGCCCCCACCTGCTTCTTTGTTTTCTTTTCTCTTAAATGTTTTCTTCTTCTGTTTATTTTTTTTTCTCTTCTTTGTGTTCTTCTTCTTCTCTCTTTTTTCTTTTTCTCCTCTCTTCTTCTCTGTTTTTCTTCTTCACCCTCACGGAGGTTCCTGCGAGTGGGGAACCCAAACTCATAAAATGCTTTGCAGGTGGGGGTTTTCTACTCTCAAGAACCTCCGCAGGGGCGAGGGAGAATAAGAAGAGGAGAAAAAGAAAATAAATAGTGAAGAGAAAAAAGTAAAAGAAAAAAATACGATAGGGGATGAAAAAACAAAGGAGAAGAGACGAGAAAAAAATAGAACAGGCAAGAAAATGAATAAGAAGAAAAAAATAAAGAAAAACATAGAAGAAAAAAAAGGAAAACAGAGAATATAAAAAAGAAGCAGACGGGGCTGGGAGGGACTTTTGGCGGCAGCTCGATGAGGCCAGAGGTGGCGGTGGGGTGGCAGGGTGGTGCTACTCCTGTGAAGAGAGAAAAGAAGTCGAATAATGGAAGGAAAAGAGTGTGGTGTCCTTCAGTAGATAAAAAAAATAGGCAGTGGTGTTCTTCAGCAAAAATGGTAGTGTCATTTAACAAATGCATTCAAAAATTAATATAATCCTCCAACACCATCACTTTTCATAGCATTCATGGAGACAACTTCTAACAAATATGTAACTTGTAATAGGAGTGGTAGGCCTGATTCAATCGACATTAGGTGGGTTTTTTATCGAAGGTGGTGATGATGGTGGTAAGAAACAAATTGATGATGAAAAGTGATGTGATGTTTACTTGAGTATTGAGCAGAAACTGTGATGGGGCTTTTCTTCTGCTTTGATTGGAGAAAGAAAGACATGTCTTTGATTGGAGAAAGAAAGACATGTCTGCAAATTTTCAAAAGAGTTGGAGAAATGAAAGTCAATATGGTATCAGCAATCCCTCCTTCATCATTGATGTCATTAATTAGTTGGAATTTTTCTCTCTTGTGATTCTTCACCTGAAACATTTTTACCCCGATTTTTCAGTAAACTACTTTTAGTTTCAGGAGGAATGTGTTTGGACTATCTTCTTCTTTTTGTAAATGTTTTTCAACATTCCATGATATCGCCACCACTTCTTCAACAGCTTTCTCTGTCACCAATGTTCCTTCTCCCCGTTCTTGAAGATCAAGAGAGGAATGATGATTGGGTGTTGTGAGAGTACCATTCACAATAGTCATGATGACAATTTAAACAAGCAAAGGGATGCGGATAAAGATCAAGTGGTATTCGTTGTACGAAACAAGGAAATTAAATACAACCCAGACATGAAAATCACATGGATAGATTGAAAATGGAGACAAATTTGAGAGATTTGACTTATCGGTGAGTGTGAAAATGAGATCCAAACTCTAGCCGTACTTGCTTATTATTATAGGGTATGGTATCTTAGTTTGGATTGGGGTGTGAACAAGCAAGCAAGTTTGCCTCACCACCCCCACCAACCAAACACAGACAAACTAACTAGTGAGTGAAATGAAGATACTGAGAAAAGATAAGGGTTCAGGGTACTAGACTATATGCATATGAAATGATATGATATCCTCAACTCGGTAGTTTATCACTTGGTGCAGACAACGTAATACTAATATTTTAATCAGAATCAAATAGCCATTCCTCGGGTAGACAATGACAGGGTGATGTTCCGTTCCATTGATGATACTAGGGGACAATTAGGGAGGTGGGGTGGCGCGTGATAATGGTGGTTCAAGTTCAACGAGTGGGTGTTGAAGAAGAAAAGTTTGGTTATTGAAGAAGATAAAAAGGGGTTTGATTATAATCCTTAAATTGTCTTTGAAATACATTTTTTATAGACTTCCACATCACAAAACATGGGTAATTTAGGTACTATGAAAATGTCTGGGGGGCACGTGCACGACACATGCTAAACATAACCATCGAGATGGGGAAACCGCGGTTGACCAAAAGTGGGGTGGTGCCCATAATTTATGAACATGGTGTAACCTTAATTAGGCCATTATGGTGGGGTCCCACTAAATTACTCTTTTTTTCTTTTCATTTTTTTTAATAAAAGGGAGTATCAGCTTTTTAAAAGGCTTCAACGAAGGATCGTAAGCAAAGGTTTAAGGGTGACGAGGATTTGAACGCCGTTGTCTTCGGTCCAAGTGCACATAGTTACTAATCTCGTGGGTGATGGAAGAAGGGGCCTAATTAAAAGAGGGGGTAAGGGAAATATCAATCTCGTTCAATACGGTCAATCAAAATGTTGCAACTTACAAGGAAAAAAAACTAGTATTAGGATAACCATTATATACTATGTTAGTGAGTGGGTGGTAGTGAGTAAAATGTGTGGATTACGAGGCTAAAAGGGGATGACTAGTCTAACAATGAAAAAAAAAACTTTTCTTCACGAAATCATACATGAAGATTTTTATCCGATTTGAATCTCCACATTGGGGAATAGGGTTGGAACTCTCGAAAACATGATTACAAACCGTTATATGTCAAAGCGTTTAATCAACTCAAACCAAATATATAAATCAAACAAAAACATAGTATGGTCTAAGCAATGTGATGAACACTAAACTCATTAGTAAATATCCCAATTTGGTTGTTCAAATACAACAAGGTAAAAAAAAAAAAAAAAATTCCCCAAATTGGTTAAGGTTTACATATCCCATGAAAATAATCCATACATAATAATTGTCAAGAAATCCAAACTAAAATAATCCATACATAATAATGTATGAAATATAAATACTTGCAAATTAAAATTTTCTAATCTTGCTCAACCAAGTTTTCGTGATGAAGTCCTACATTAGTGGTAGAGCCAGTAAGAGACTACCCTAGGTTGTAGCTCGGAGGTAGATACTTAGGAAAATATAATAGGGCAACTACTATCGTTGACAGGTACATATCATCTATGGAAAAGTCATGTTCCATTGGGGTTGCACTTATGCTATTGTCATGATTTAGAAGTGTCGATTTTTAAATTAAAAGAAAGGTAGGTGTTGGATTTTAATTTAAGGAAGCATGTAAAAATTCTCAATCACTTATCCAAAATTTTGGTTCAAGAATGAAATCTAATTGATACTGTTATAAGCTTGCAGTAAAAAAAAAATTCCAACTAAGCTTGGTAACCCATTTTGCATAAAATAGACTTTGGTAAGGGCTTTTGTCGTAAAAAAAAAAAAATTTATGACACCAGAACATGCCTAAAAACATAAAAGTAAACAAACCATTGGGAATCCATGCATGAAGTACCACTAATTGTTGCTCCATTAAATTTGCAAACATTGTAAGGGATTGACAACCCCCCCCCCCCCCAAAAAAAAAAAAAAAAAACTATAAAAATCAACATCTACTTAGTGGTTCCAAATAGCGAAAGAAATCATAGGAAGAAAAAGTAGGAATTTCTTAAACCTACCAAGAAGGGATTTTTGTAGGGAGTTTCTAAGACAAATTCACATGAAATAGAGCCGAGATGGAGATGGGTTTCCTCGAGAGTTAGAGTGCATTTGAGTTACAGTCCAAACGTTGAAGCACTAACCACTTAAGGAGCAATTCACCAAATCAAGTAAATAATAATAATATATGTACAAAAAAAATCCACCTAATATAATGTGCAAGTTGAAGGCTTGACAGGTTTGGGTCTCGACAAACCCATATGACGAGGGATTTGAGTATGGATGTGCTTGAGTAGTTTTCCACCAAAACCCTAAAACTTCAAGCTAAAGTGATGATTAGATATTCGGGTTTCAGCTTAAACCGTTATGATGGCAGATAACATTTTTTGTCTGTTTGCAAAATACAGGGTGTGTTTTCGCTCGATTGAAAAAGAACTAGAAGACATAAGAAGAAAGAAATTTAGAGGATGGAATCAATCTCGTGGATGAAGAAGGTTCTTCGCGAAATGCAAAAAAAAAAGAGGTGTTATCTTTGTTTAGTAATTCATAGTCGTCGGACGAAAGAACACGATTATAAAATGGACCATACCTGGCTTCGGAGAGATCACCCATCGCAATCACAACCGCACATCCCTCATTGCAGCCACAAACCCTTTTCTCCTCGTAGCACCCATCCTCGCAATTCATCACAAGCACAAACCTCTCATCACCGTTCGTACCCACGCCACAGAACCCATCATCACCTTCCTCCTCGCAAGAACAACCCAGTCACAGACCATCATCATCATCTCATTCTCCTTCGTTAGCCATTCACAGACCGTTACCCACTCACCCATCCTCACAGACCCCCATTGACATCGCAGCCCAATAGTCACTGTCGTCCCAATCGCAATACCGTCACTATCCATCTCAGCCCCTCAATCTCTTCCACCTCCTTGCAATCACACTTCCATCTCTGTCACCTTCATCACCTTCTCCTCTCACGCACAACAACCACATTGTCACACCCACGCACACAAAGAGGAGAGCATCAGATCGAACACACTAGAAGGATAAGATCGTGCACATAATTATGAACATAATTCTCGTCTTTTGCTATCCACACCCAAGCTATTTCTGATCACCACCACGCAGGCAACAACGTTCTTCACTCCCTTTCCCTTAATTTAGTTTGATATTTGATTATGGACTATTGTTTGAACATAATTAATATGTCTAGCTAAATTGGGTGAATTCAAAGCCCCAAACATGTATTTTATGAACTAATTGAATTTAATCTTCCTTACATTAATGATTGTGTTTTGCTTAACTGCTAGAGAACTTTTCTTTGTATGCTTGTTAAGGTGGCCAACTTAGTAAGCATACAAGGATCTGGGGCTAGAGTAGAGGAGAGTTTCACGTAATCGTTATAATCTTGTACTTACAAGTAGTAAATACAAAGAAACGTTAATAATGTTAAGTAAAAACCTAGGTAAGAACAAGATGTTGAACATACTTGTAACGTCCTTAGTCAGTGTTCATATTTTTCACAAAACTTAATGATCTTGGATTGTTATTTAACTTGTGATTCCTGATTAGATAACATGAAAAGAATTACTTTGAAAGTGACTCTTAGTTTAATTCAACGAACTTGAAAAAATAATAAGATTAAGGTAGTGCGGTCATGGTTAATATTGAGCATTGTTTTTCACGAGTTAGCAAGTGATTATTGAAATTTGATTTATGAGCATATGTTTGGTGTGTGAAAATAAACCCTTAGCTAGTTTCTCATCTTTGCTATTTCTTAAGTTTTATTATGTTCTTCTTAGTTATTTTCTTCGTTTAACTTAGAAAAAATACAATATCCCGATATTTTCTTAATTAGGTTGTTAGTTGTCTCTTATTTATCCTTAGTGCTAATTAGCAAGCCCTTTAATCCCTGGTCCAGAACGATCCCTACTTATTCTTCACTACAATCACAAAAGCAAGGTATTAAGTTATGTGCTAGTAAAATAGTGCATCATAAGCCCATGCATCTCACAACTATCTTCAATACTCGTAAGCCCTGCTAAGGCAAGTATCTCAAAGATCAGCTTCGAAAAAGCAATTACAACAGCTCTCCGCTTCCAATTACGAAGCAAATACCAGAGTACACATCACATAGGGAAACTTTCTCTTATGGATTACCCTAAGATTGAGAACTATCTCCCGTGTTTCTAGGAGACAGTGCTAACAGGGAAACTCGCTTCTACAGCACAACTCCTAATTAGATAAGGATAGATCTCCTTCTTAAACTACGTCATCGATGGTATGGTCGAATCAGAACTCCTATACTATAAATAATACATGAGGTTGGTAAGCTAAGGTAAGCTACAAATTCCTTGTTTACAACATTACACATTAATCCTCAGATCCTTGTTTGACTTTCGCATTAGAGTGTCATCGTCCACCACAACGGTGATCCGTGACTCATATGTGTTCCTTGTGCTGGTCAGCAGGTCAGCGAGACTAAGTCAAAACAAGGAGCGGAAAATGACTGCATTAGGTGCAATGAACAAGCTCAACATTGGATTGAACCGTTCCATGTGAGGTGGCAAAGTTCGATGAGATTCGGTCTAAGTACGAGGTAGACCCAAACCCCTTTGTTGATGATTTGACTTGATCGCCTATTTAGAGATCATGATGAGAGTGGAGTACTCATTTTCTTCTATATTTTGCTTCTAAATAACACTACACCAAATTGACATTTTTGTAACAAACTCTAAAATAATATCACTTTTGAATTGTAACACTCCACCAGACAATTTCAAGTCAAAACTAAATTCAGTCAAAAAATGAAAAACAGTTTCACATAAAAAGTGATACAATAAATTGGATCACCATGAATAGTATCACTTGTAACAACATACTATTCATGATCATACAATTATTGTATCACTTTGTTTGTGAAAATATGTAAATCGTTGGGGGACTTTTACATCTCAAAAGTGATATTGTTTTTGGGGTTATTACAAAAATGTCAATTTAATGTAGTTATCATCTTTTGTCAATGCTTGTAATAGAAAAGACAAGGAGCAGTTGAATGAATATATTACATGCTTTTGTTAATTTCAAATTTTTGATTATAGATTGTTTGTTTCAAATTTGATTATAAATTTCATAAATTGATGTTGCAAGGAGTTTGCCAGAAAAATTAAATGTTTTACTTAATGATGTTCATATTAATCATTGGATTTATGTATATAAAAATGATAGGTAGAATAAAATTTTATGTTGGATGTATAATTCAACAAGAAGGTTATAAGAAGAATGTGTGGAAATCAGTATGCTAAATAAGAAGCAACGGTTAATGCCATAAAAATAATGGGTCTCAAATGTGTACACTTTTTTTTTGTTAAAGCAAACTTCACTCCATCATCAAAACAAGTGCAAACTAGTCTTGGGCACATTATTGATTTACATTGGAATCTCTAACTACATAAAGAAACTTGAAATTGTTCAACAAATGGATTCATAAGCAGGAAAAAAATAAAGATGGAGTATGACCAGCTAATATAATTTCTCTTTGTCTAAGAAACACAATTGGACAATCCATGAAGACAACTATTTGTTTTAAACCATTTTTAATTCTCTAATGTATATTGTTTTCACCCTTTCAAAGAAAAACTTTCACTAGCATCAGAGAGAATATTTCCTTGTGAGTCCTTGGCTACCAGTACAAATTTTATTATCATTATCTACAATGATGAGATCAACGAATTTTCCCTTGGTTATTTTGGTTATTTTTCTCATTATTTTGACATGGGGTTAGGTATCACACTATGCATTGGGTGACATAAAATTATTTAAGTAACGATAGTCAAGGGGAAAATAAATGAAAAGAGAGTTTCAACAAGAAAGAAAACTGGGAGAGAGAGTTGTTGAAAGATATCATGCAATGTTTTTGTTTGAAGCCTTTAGGTAAATTTGTGAGATAACACCTTCAATATATTTTTTTGAAAAAAGAAAAGAAAAAAAAAGAGTCAATTTACTGAGAAACTAGCTCCATGTTTACATGTTCACTCTAAATGTGGAACAACCCTTTTACCTCCTTATCTTCCTCCATACTAAGTGAGGGCTGACAAGGGTGGCATGCAATAATGATTTACTATTTATTTTTCATTCAATTGTTGGAGGGGTGGATTATTATAAATTCGAAAATCGAATGTAGGAGGTGGGGACATTTATCTTTTGTTATCTGTGGATGTTTTTAGATAAAATGTGGCTGCAAATAAGTATTATTACCATTAGGGTGTGAAGTGAACATGCTCTACGTGCGCATATATTTTGTATTTTAAAATTCAAAATAAGTGTAATAAAAACTTTAATGAATTTTCTAAAAACAATCACGTAAATTAAGTCAAAAAATGATTTTTTTTTTACAGTTACTTTTTTATGAAAAAATTCATGTTATGTAATACACAATAGCTATGAATAATTATAATTTTGTAAATTTTATATTATTTTTGTACTTTGGCATATACAGATAACAAAGAATGACATAATTGTTATTTCCATTGGTTCATAGGGGTAGTAATAAGGTGTCATAAAAATTAGCAAACCTATATTCCATAAAAAGTGGATAGTGGATCCCACCATATGTTGGTAAAATGACTGAAAAGTGCCAAATAGGATAAAGTCTATGGTTTTTAATTGAGGGTTCTTGGAACTTTGATATTTTTGAAAGGGTAAAATTGTAAAACCTCCTGGGATGCAATGACATACCACATATCACTATTCATCAGCATAAAAGGTTATTACCTTTTGGCTACCATAAGTTCATGTGTATTCCTTCTTAGATGTTGTTAGTTCTCGAAACTCAGTCAGACACCCAAATTAAGCATTGACTATTAAGTCAAGGATGTGGACTAGTGAAAAATATCTAGACTTTTCTAATGTCAAAATTGCATGTGAGCTATTAGTCGACCCTTGAAGATGCATGTGTGTCGCACATGTAACTGGAGACACAAATTCATTATCCATATCCACACCTAATTTATAGGCCTTAGATATAAATCTATCAAATGGTTGAGATTTTGTAATAACTTTGCTTGAGATATTTTCCTAAAGAAATAGCTAGTGCAATGGATATTCAACTTATTTTTAAAACAAAAAGAATCATTAAAAGACAATGACATTTTTATAAGACTAACAATGAAGAGTTTTTCTTTTAGAAGCAGGTTTGAACAACTTCAATTATATAGAGAGACTTTTGGGGTTTTGTTTGACTTGAAGAAGTTGCAATCTGTTGGTAATGAAAGTGTGACCTCATATTGAATAATCTTGATAGCTTTTGAAACATGACAATCTTTATGATATTGATGCAAGAGATATAGCTTTAGAATTAAAAGTTTTGTGTAGCATTTTAACCGAAGAAGTAAAAAAACCTGTTAAAGTGTTAAATCATTTGCAAACAATGGATGGTGGTTTTCCAAATGTCTGGGTCGCATATAGAATATTGTTGACTATTCCAATAATGGTAGCCTTCGTTGAGAAATTTTTTTCAAAATTGAAGTTGATAAAATTGTATTTCCGGTCCATCATCTCACAAGAAAGATTAAATGAATTAGCTATAATGTCTATTGAGAGTGACCTGGCAAAAAAAATTGATTACAAAAATTTAATTAGTGATTTTGCATCTCAAAATACTAGAAGAGTCATTTAAGTAAAATATGTTATTAAATTTTTTTTCTAAAGAGGACCCCATTTTTAGAGTTCGCCCAGGCCCCCCTAAGGCTCATGATTGCAACTGATCCAGTCGTACATTTGATCTGTAATAGATCAATAGCTGCGGTCAAAGCTTCAACTCACACTCTCTCTGCAATCGGTTGAAGCTTTAATAATTGCGTCTAAAGACCCAAACCAATAAAAGAAACTTTGCATTATACTCGATGGTAAAGCAATCAGTCAAACCAATTGATATGAAATCATTGTAGAGGTTAAACAAGTCCTCGCAGAAATATAGCAAGGTAACCCAATCCTCCCACACGCCCTTTCAATAAGAACTCAACCTTTGTGTCAGATCGTTAACTGTTTGAGTAATTTAGCTAGAAATGGTTAATAGTATTGATTTAATTTTTTGGTTTTAGATCAATATGTGTGCAAAATCGAATCTAGGTATTTGAATTTATAGGCTTTTAAGCACCGAGACAAGTAAAATCAAATGTTGGTAGAAGTTTGATGTTCTCAGGCACCCGAATGAGTCGTTGTTATCTAAGGAACTAGGAAAAATTCTCAAAGATGTGAGTATGACGAGAAAGGCATGTGTTGAGTTTGGGGTTAGGTTATTTGATGTGGATCTTCCAGAGCATCTGAAGTTGAAGTGATCAAGCGGGTCCATGACTTAAATGCTAATGATGATGTCCATGGTTGGTAACAACCTTAGATCATTGTTCTACCTTAAATCATTGATTTGAAGTTGAAGTGATCAACCTTAGTTAATTGTATGGGCATATTTTTCAACACAACAAATCATATGACTAGATTTTACATTTGCTCCATTCGCAAAGAATGTATGTTAGTTAATTGTTTGGGTTATTTGTTGCAGTGTTGGGTGAAGATCATGAATTCCAAGAGAACTGATTGGCTTTTGGTCCTCAAAGAGTTGTCTAGGATGCAAATGCACCCTTTACTTTTTCTGAGAAATTTTTTTCTCCTCATTGGGTAAAATAACAATCTTTATTATACATAGATTGATTGCGAGAAATGAAAATGTGAGAATCGGGTGTGGTGATTCCATAATTTGGATTGGAAGTACTCTTTCTTTTGCATAGGTTGGAATAGAAAACGCATAATTTTGAGAAATTGTTCCAAAAAATAAAACCCATTAGTCTTACATATTAGTTTTACATTGAAGTGGAAGCTAGTCAAGGCTTGAAGATAAAGGACATTCCTTTTGGTGGGGTTGGGACATTTTCCCAACAAAACAAAATGCCAAGCTCAATTGTCCTATAGGTTGGAGTAGGGAAAATAAAGAATTTATTTATTAGGAATTTAGGTGGCGTTTGTTTTTTTTAAGTGCTTAGAAGCTAACTTCTAACTGACGTTAAAATTTCTGAACGAACTTTTGTATGAAGTGTTTGTTTTCCTTCTGAATAGAAGCTGTAAAATGAAAATGTGTTTGTTTTTAGGTGCTAAATGGGAACTGTTTGAATGAAGAGATGGTGGGTTGAATTAAAACCCAACATTATACGTTGGTGATCAATTTTTTAAATCTTTCAAAACCACACTACATGCTACACAGTGGCGAACCCAGGATTTTAGTCAACGGAGGGGGCGAAATGGCAAGCAAAAAAAAAAAAATTCTACCCGAGCTAATAAAATTAGAAAAATATAACTATAAAAATACATTGCATATACCAAATTGAATCAAGTGTAATCCAATTTTAAGCCAAAATAAGGTCACAATATCAATAACCTTAGTAAGGGGCAAACGAGCGTAATAACTAAAATCATAAAATAATTAGGATAAGTATCTCGTTGAAGCTAAATTTTTTTGGAAATTTACGAACATAATAAGATCCTAATACATTTTCATCAAAAAATGGTTTATATGAGGCTCAAATTTTGTATGAGTTGGCTAGTGGCATATATTTTCATTGAATTCTTTAGTTATTATTTTAGTTATTAATTTCAAATATTTGTTTGGTTGGAGGTTTTACACCACTTTTTTTTTTTTTTTTTTAATAAGAATACTAGACTTTTTATTACTTGAAAAAATCTTTTACAGCAGTCGGGAATACATGATTTACCCGATAAAAAGAACCACGGAACTTACATCATAACAAACCCAAAATAAATAGTGACCAAACCCCTAGATCAATGTCTATACTTGCTATTACTTTTCTTCATTCTAGATGATCGATGAGGATATACCTTGATGTCTCTGAAGTCCGTCGCATGGAATCTTTTCGATATTCGAATTTGGTCGGTCTTTAAACCTGACACTACTCTTGACCTAATGGTGTGTTCATCCAAATCTTCTTCTTCTGAACTGATTGTATCTGAAATGTCGGTATCAGTCTCCATTTCGGTTTCGCTGTTAGCATTACGAACCAAATAGTTAATATGTTTTATATTCGGTGCTTCAAGTACTATTGCATCCACTAAAGCTTCGTCATCTTGTACAATACTCGCATCTGCTGGAAACCCTGCCTTCCGGTCATGCACCTTATCACTACTCTGAACGCGATTCTGAGCACCAACGTGAGCTCCACTGCCAGAGCCATATACAAACCCACTGTCAACATGATCATCCTCAGCTATTGCGACCTCCTTTGTTGGTCCGGAATTACTGCCTGAAATCATTGCATGTATATGTAGAGAAGCATTCCCACTACTCGTCTTTTCCCTGGGCTAGAGATCCCGACATCCCCACCTACGGCCTTGGTCGAAACCCCCTGCGCCCTCCCTGATTCCAACTGGTGAACATAATCATACCCTCTCTGCTGCGGCCTTGAGCTGCTACCTGAAGCATTATCACATTCTTGCATGAAAGCTTGGTCATCATTCGCAGTTTTGTTAGGGATCAACTTCTTTGGATCATCATCTAGAGCATTTGATGTTCTGTTCACCAAACCAACGATTGGTGACGCGACTTGCTCTGACGAAGCAAACTCTGTTATTGGCAGAACACGCTCTGGCTGAGACGAAGCAAGCCCTGAAATTGTCTCTCCTTGATTTTGAATCGCTTTTGCAATCTCAACCGCTGTGTACCCCGCCTCAAGAAGTCCTTCCTCCGTTGTTTCTGGTTCTACCATGTCACTAACTGGATCCTGCGTCTTACAAGGCATATGATGATTCATTAGATTACTCTCGTCTTCAACTATGGTCTCCGTAAGTGACTCGAATTTGTTTGACAACATGACATTCCCCGAATCTTTGACCATTGGCCTCTCAGCACCAACGTCCTCCTGAATTTCCTCACCCTGATCATTCTTTACACCACTAGTTCCAGCTTCTATCGTTGAAATTTTATTTTTTTTAACCACTGGGACAAATTGTTGCTTGAGGACTTTGGCTTCCACCTTTTGTTTCTCAGTCTTATCTTCTTTCACCAAGTTTGGTGTTCTCACATTGCCCTTATGACCTAACTTTTTTTTGCAATAATCCTCCTGATGTCCTAACAATGAGCAATAATCACAATATTTGAAACCCGGATATTCAATCATTTGCCAAAAGCCCCTATTGTTAGATCTATCTATCCAAATTCTACTCGGTAACTTTTCCGCCAAAGTCATTTCCACGCAAACACGGGCATAACTCGGGTGTGAAAGACATCGAGTATGATCATCCATGCGCAAAAATACACCAAAAGAGTTCACAATTGTTTTCAAAAGAGGGGGATGAAATAAATGCAAAGGCAAGTTAGGCAACTCTACCCATAGTGGAACCGAAATCGGGTCTGCTTTCAGACTGAAACCATCATGCCAGCGAAAAGCTTTAAATTGAACTCCCCGGATCAAGAACGAGTCCCTTGCCAAGACTTTCTTTGCTTCTGCCTCAGATTGAAGCCGAACAAGAACATGACGTTGATCTAGCAAACCTAGTGAGAAATCGCCTAGAATCCCCCAGGTTCGATGTATCGAATCTCGAATATCTTCCAATGTAGGTCTGTAGCTAGAGAACTTTAAGACTATCACATGTTTTTCCATGAAAGCTTCCCTACTTTTTTCATCAGATGCCGTAAGTCCAATGGCTACCTCTCCTTCTTTCCGAAATCTAGTTCCCTCGACATTTGTGTCTTTAACCTCATCAACCAGTATTTTTCCAAGTATTTGGGCGAAAGAAGGCTTGGAAGCATCTTTCGCAGGTTCCTTACTCCCTATTGGGGGAGAGAAAGTGTTGACGGCTAGAGAAACCGTCATACCACGGTGTACCCTGCCCTAGCCAGACCTACAACACCACGCAAGCAAACCTGACAGCGGAGCAGCGGCGGCCGGTCAAGCTTGCAACGCGGAGTGGCATCGCGCAGCTGGTCTCAGCCGGATCTGTGCTTCGCAGGCCCCTCTCTCGCTGAATCTCTGCGCTCAGACGAAAGATCAGAGCGGGGCTTTCGCAGAGCGATGGCTTCAGGTCTCAGAGCGGCGGCGGCTTTTGCCCCTCTTCCTCCCCCTCGTTGGTGTTTTCGCAGGACGGCGGCGGCTTTCGTTGGTGTTTTCTGTTCCCAAACACGTGGAATCGCTGCTTCAAATCACTGTTCCAGATCTGCTTCCATCGCTGCTTTAGATCTGCTTTAGAACCACGAAGAGAAACTCAGGCAAGCGAGCGAGCAAAACAGCAGAGGGAGATCAACCCCTCTTTGTTGACTGCGAGTGTGAGCCAATCTCAGTTGGAGGTTTTACACCACTTGTCAACAAGCAATTCATTGTTTTAATGTTTGCAATTACATGTAAAATTGCGTTGAAAACAACAAAAGTAGGGGAATGTCACTATGACAAAATTGTATAAACATAAAGAAATCATACACTTCGAGACGACCCAAAATAAAATTTTATTAAACTAAACATTTTTTTTAATGTTTGCAATTACTAATAAAATTGTATTAAAAAAAATAGACAAGTAACAATGATAAAAATAATAATTAATAACCATAAAAATGTATAGTGAATAGTCATACAAAAATATGGGCTCGAAGAGTATCAAACTTGGGTTGTTTACAAAAATTTACAAACTTCCAACCAATACACCAATAGAAAGATGAAAAAATGATTGAATAAACAATTTACATATTGTATTATACATTATAAAATTGAATTTTTTAAACGTTAAAAGTATATAATAAAAATTATTTTAAAAGTTGAGTAGGCCCATCGCTGATGCTACATAATGAAAACTTGAAAATATACATAAAAGGGAGACTTGGATAAATTAAGAAAAGTTTGAAAAATACAAAGAAACAAAACAAAGATGATGATGAGAAACGAGATAAATTTCTTACCATTGAAGAGTCCTTGTGAAGGTAGGTATAACGACAATGTTTGGTGAAGAGAATGAAGGCATGTCATCAAAATTTAGTCCTATTTGTTTTTAAGAAGATGGGGGCAACCATTGTCATTACAAAATTATTTTAAGGTTACTATTGGAATAATTTTTGAGTTAGCACCAGTGCTAAGTGGTCAGAAGTTGAACTTCTGATCAGAACTAGAAACAAACACTCTAAACAAGGTGTCTCAAATTTTATTAAGACTTCTGACTCTATTTAGAAGCGAAAACAAACACCCTTAGTGAGATGAGCCACTTTGTTTAGCATTTTATTTGAGTTTTCCTAGTAGTATGAATTGGGTTGTTATGGAATTTGGATACTATCAGATTGTTATTTTAGGTTGCGTTTGATTGAAAGAACAAAAAAATAAAATAAAAAACCCACCGATGACTATGAAGAATAAAAGAAAAATGAGACGAAAAGAGAAGAAATTTGAGCACTTTGAGATAGAAGATAATCACGTTCTTTAATTTTCCATGAACAAATATTCCTTTCCTCTTTCATTTTAAACTCAAATTCTTTGTCTCTTTCCCTCTTTATCTCCTTTCGCCACTTAGTATTATTACTGATGAGTCCAAATTCTTATTTCCTGTAAGTCTGACCTGTAAAAAAAATGTTAGATTGCCAAATACCACCTTTTTGGTGGTCGAAGGCACTCTGATGCTTAAGTCAGTAACTCTGTTGGAGATGAAGATAAATTTGGATAGATCTCAATTAAAATTGCATAGTATTGATAGAATATTCGAATCAAATCGAGTCCTCTTCTCATACATTTTCATTTACCTTATAAAATGAGTGCATTGATGAAGACATTTAACTATGTGCATGAGTTAAGCTAGATTGGCACAATGAAGGGGGGCGTTTATTATAATGGTCTCCTCCTTCATTGAGATGGAGTGATTTCCTCCATCTCCTTCGTAACGATCCTCCAATATTTATGTGCCACGTGTATAGCCATGATCAGGTGACGATTTTATTTATCATCAACTAATCCCCTCTTAGTTAGTGAACTTGCTTGCGTGGCCACTAACTTATCAATGACGACTTTCTTTATTTGTTATGTGAAGTCAGTGTGACAAGTCATCGGGGTTGGATTGTGTGAGTTCGGATAAGATGAAATCATCATATTCAAACTGCATGAGTTCGGACTAGATGGGGATTTTTGTGACAAGTTATTGTACTCGAACTTTGTGAATTCGAACCAGATATTGTCCGTGATGAGTCATCGTAGTCAGTTGCGTGAGTTCGTTACTAGGTGAACTTCGTGAGTTCGGACTAGATGTTGTATGTGACGAGTCATCGTAGTCAGCTGCATTTACTAGGTGAAGTAATCTTTGTAGTCAGCTGCATGAGTTCGGACCAAATGAAGTCAATGTGACTAGTCTTCTGTCGGACCAGTCTCTACTCGAGCTTGAGGGCCTACGAGCTTGTTTCCTATCGAATTAGTATCTATACAGGCCTGTCGGGCTCGTCTCCATACTTGGGCCTGTCCTTTGAACATGTCATCTTTGGGCCATTCGTGCTCGTTCTCCACTAGGATCCGTCCTTCGTTCGAGCCCATCCTCCGAATTCGTACTCCACTCGGGCACGTCTCCATATTCAGGTCATTCGGGTCTGTCCCCTAGACACGTGGACCTGCGGGCCTGCAGACCTGCCAAAGACCAGAACAACCAACAAAACGTTAAACTAATAATTATGCTGCCAACTGGGTTCGAACCCGTGTCCTGAGGTTTTCCTAAGAAACACCTCTACCAATTCTATTGGTACATATTTGATAGAATATTTAGCTCTGCATTGTTATATCCACAAGTACCTAAATCATTTGGCTAACTCACAGGACACAATTTTAATCATGTAAACCAAAATAGAACATTAGAATTTGAAAAATTGTCGAGTAAAAAATGTAAACTAATTCAGTTTTCATATTCTCCCATCTTGTTCCTCAGTTGTGATCAAGCATAGGCTTTCCATTTTTTTTTAAAGGAAACTATCATTTTCCACAAACGATGCCAAACTAATTAGTCCAAAATTTTGTCTCCTGCAAGTCTGACCTACAAAACAAATGTTAGATTGCCAAAGACCACCTTTTTGGTGGTTGAAGGCACTCCAATGCTTAAGTCAGTAACTCTGTTGGAGATGGAGATAAATCTTGACAAAACTCAATTAAAATTGCATAGTGTTGATAGAATAATCAGATCTAATCGAATCAACTCCTTTTCTCATACCTTTTCCTTTACCTTATATAATGAATGCATTGATGAAGGCATTTAACTATGTGCATGACCTAAGCTCGATTGGCGCAATGAAGATGGACGTTTATTATAATAGTCTCCTCCTCCATTGAGATGGAGTGATTCCCTCCATCTCATTCGTAATGGTCCTCCAATATTTATGATGGTTTGCGTGACATATATAGCCATGATCGGGTGATGATTTTATGTATCATCATCAGCTACTCCCTCTTAGTTAGTGGGGTCGCTTGCGTGGCCATTAACTTATCAATGATGACTTTATTTATTCGTTATGTGAAGTTAATGTGACAAGTCATCGTAGTTAGTGGGGTCGGATTGCGTGAGTTCAGATTAGATAAAATCATCAGATTCAGACTGAATGAGTTCGGACTAGATGAAGATTTTTGTGACAGGTTATTGTACTCAAACTTTGTGAGTTCAAACCAAATGTTGTCTGTGACAAGTCATCGTAGTCAGCTGCGTGAGTCCATTACTAGGTGAACTTCGTGAGTTTGGACCAGATGTCATTTGTGACGAGTCATCGTAGTCAGCTATGTATACTAAGTGAAATAATCTTCGTAGTCAGCTGTATGAGTCTGGACCAAATGAAGTCAGCGTGATCAACATGCATGAGTCCGGGCTAGATGAAGTCAGTGTGACTAGTCTTAAGTTGGGCTAGTCTTCTGTTGGACCAATCTCTACTCAGGTTTGAAGGCTTATTTCCTATCAGATCAGTATCTACTCGTGGCTTACTTGGGCCTATCAGGTCTGCCTCCTACCGGGTTTGTCTCTTGTCGGACCCGTTCTCCGGACTCGCTCTACACTCAGACTCGTCTTCCGAACTCGCTCTACACTCGGACCCGTCCTTCGGATTCAGGCTTTAGTCGAGCTCATTTCCATACTAGGGCCATTGAGCCCGTCCCCTCGACTTGTGCTCCAATCGGGCTCGTCCTCCGAACACGTCCTCATTGGGCCATTCGAGCCCATCCTCTGGACTTGTTATCCACTTGGATCCGTCTTTCGTTCGGGTCCGTCCTCCGGATTCGTATTCCAGTCGGGCCGTCTCCATACTCGATCCATTCGAGCCTGTCCCCCGGACTCGCTGCCAATCCTACAGACCTGCCAAAAATCAGAACAACAAACAAAAATTTAAACTAATAATTATGCTGCCAATCAAGTTCAAACTTGTGACCTGAGGGTTTCCTAAGCAACACCTCAACCAACTATGTTGGTACACCTTTGACAAAATATTTAGCTCTGCATTGTTATATTCACAAGTACTTGGATCACCTGTAGGGCTAGGCAGGTTTGGTTAACCTTCCCAAACAGCCAAAACCGAAAACCAGACCGGGCTTAGAAAATTTTGATTTTCATTTTTTTTTTATTGAGCCTAGTTGTTTCTTCAGCCCATAATCAAGTTTCAAGGATGAATGACTATTCTTTCCATCATCATGCATCATCATCACACCATGACACATCATTATGACAACATCACCATCATGATAACATCACCACCATGACACCTCCATCATCATGACAACATCAACATCACCACCATGACACCTCCATCATCATGAAAACATCAATATCACTACCGTGACACCATCATTCTCTGTCTTATCCTTCTTCCCCATGCCTTCCTCCTCATTTCCTCCATATTCTCCCAAACTCTATAAATCAAATTCACCCAAACCCCAACAATCTTTCGCCAACTATGGGTGTCGCCTCATTCTTGACCCCTCGTCTACCTTCCACCACCCTCACCAGTACCTCTACTGAGACCCATAGTCTCCTTCACCGCCACCAGTTAGGTCCCCAAATCTGAATAGGAACAACATCAACAACCAACGACAAGACCACTTCCTCCTAGGGTTCCTTCAAATTGATTATGATATAACCATAATAAGGGAGGAAGATAAACTGGAGGTTCTTTGGTTTTGGTTGAATTTGAAGACATGATGAGATAGGGTTGGAGAGGGGGAGGGAGAGGAAGAGAGAGATTGAAAAAAATGGGATCTTTATGAAGACAGAAGGTTTGGAGGGAGAGAATCAGAAAATACTTTGTAATTAACTATGGATTTAAATGCTCGGGCCGGGCCGATTAATCAGCAGACTCTAAGAATTGGAACCAAGCCCGAACCAAAATTTTTGTTCTGGTCCAGGTTTTGGGACCCATATTAAAAATGGCCAAATAGCCCGATTGGCCCGGTTTTCGGTTCGGTCCGATTTTTCGGTCCGAATTGCCCAGCCCTAACCACTTGTCTAACTCATAGGACACTATTTTAATCATTTAAACCAAAATAGAATATTGGAATCTGAAAAATTGTAGAGTAAAAATGTAAACTGATGCAGTCGTTTTCCGCTCCTTGCTTTGACTTAGTTCTGCTGACCTACACAAAGAACGCATAACTAAGTCAAAGCAAGGAGCGGAAAGTCAGACAGGGATCTTAGGAAAGTGTAATGATGTAAACATGGAATTTGTAGTGTACCTTAGCTTACCAACCTCATGTCTTATTTATAGTGCAGGAGTCATGGTTCGACCAGGCCATCGATATCATAGTTTAAGAAGGAGATTTTCGTGGCAATCCTTTTCTAATTAGGAGTTGTGTTGTAGAAGAGAATTTCCATGTTTGCTTTGTGCTCCTAGATACGTGGGAGATAATTCCCAATCTCAGGGTAATCCATAAGAGAAATTTTTCTTGTGTGATATATACTTTGGTATTTGCTTCCTAGTTGGAAGTGGAGAGTTGCTGTAAGTGCTTATCCGAAGCTGATCATCGAGATATTTGCCTTAGCGGGGCTTACGGGTATTGATGATAGATGTGAGACGCATGGGCTTAACAAGCTGTAAGAGTTTGGGTCAGTTTGGCAGCCTGTATTGGGCAGGCTTAGAACCGCTTGGACCGGATCAGTGTTGGGCTGGTGCTCGGGCCCATAATTCTTGAGATCATCATGACACATGTATGGCTCAGGGTCGTGACCATTTTGGTGTATCATCATCTACTCTCCCCGACTTAGTAGGCTGTCACATTGGGTTCGCTAAGTCATCTTATGAAAAGATATGCCGCTCATGATGATTGAGTCTGAATCGTTGCTTGGTCGGGCACTGCATTTACTGAACATGCGTTGGTTCAGCGAAAAATAGGTGGGAATCTTATCCCTATTTAGGCCATCCATTGTGCGGAGACTAACTATTCTATTTTCTTTGGTTTTAAAGATATTGTTTTGTTCATCTTCTGATCAAAAAAATTGTTCATCTTCTTCATGGCTCAACAAAACCTTCTTGATGACGCAACCTTGGCCAGGGGCCTTGAGTTTTTCGAAGACATGTTACTTTCTGAATCTGGCCTTGCTGAAACCCGTACAAAGTTTGGGGTCCCCAAGGACCTACCATTGTCTGTTCTAAAGAGCGAGCAGACGCCAATGTCGCCACCGGCGGGGTTCATCTGCTTGCACCGCGGGATGCTCCAAATCGGAATACATTTTCCCGTTCTAAATGTGATTTGGGACTTCTTGGACTTCCTCTGGCCCAGTTGGGGCATAATGGATACAAGATCATTCTTCTCATTCTGATTAGGGCGAAGGAAGCTAGCGTCCACGTGACTCCATGAGTGATTTAGTTACTGAATTCTCCTTGGTTGAAGAGTAACGTTGTTTGTAAAATGATGTCGCCGGCTTGCTTTGCGAATCTGCCTGGTGACTTTAAGTTCTGGCAGAAGAATTGCTTCTTGGCCATTGCGGATTCAAAGTACTTCCAGTTCAACGGTCGTCCGCTCGAGCGGGAATTCAAGCCACTTCATAAGTACAACTTTTTCTTCTGATTCTGTTGCCTTCAATTGCATGCTAATCGTTGCTTGTGTTTCTTCGCAGGACGGTTTCCCACTACTTCTCTTACCTTAGAGGAGAAAAACACTATGGAGACATTTCACGACTTGTCAACGCAGAATGTGGTGGACATCATATGTGTTCCCAACTACATTCGCTGTAGGCTATGGGACAATTGACATATGGCCCCCTTTCTTTACCGGACGTTGCGAGTTAAGTTTGAAGATGGGGCCCCTTCTAGGAAGAGGAAGACCACTGGGGCCAAAACTCATATTTTGTCTAACACGGAGGAGCTGTATGAGACGCGTGCCTCCTTTGTGAGTTCGAAAGGCCCCGCATTAGAACTGGGTTGTCTTCAAATAAACCGGCTCCAGTAAGTGAAGAACGTGAGTCTGATTGGCCCGTCAGGGCGGAGGCTGATGTATCAGGCTGGACCACATGCGATTGGCAGTGGTTGAAGATATGTTGAATCTTAGTACCGCGCAGGCAGAAGCTCAGAGTGAGCAGTTGATGCGGGTCGCAATAGCAGTTTCTGCTGGTGCTGATCCACGCGGGACTGTTCCGATAAAAGGTTCTTGTGAGGATCTGCCTGAGGTTCAACACTCAGGTCTTGCACCAGGAGGTCGACGTGGAGTATGCTTCGAGGAAACATATAAGCAGGCATCATAGTTGGCTGATGTATTACGCTTCAAAACCCGAGGAGGATACACTAAAAGGGCATATGGATCAGGGTTTAAAGTACCTTATGCTGGGTATGTCTCACTTGAGCTAGGTGGTCGTTGCTGGGACGGAAGTCGAGGAGGGTCACAAGAGAGTGTACACCATGGAACATATCTTCTCGCACATGTAAGTGTTGTATTCTGACGCACTTTATGAATTGAGCGGCTGAGGAGAGGAGGCTGAAGCAGTCAACCATGGTTGCTGAGACTCAAAGGGTTCGTCTGGAAGCCCTTGAGTGCAATTTAGCGGAGACTGTGCCCGTGAGACTCCGTTAAGCTTAGCTCTTCTATTTCTGTACCCTATCCCAATAAGGAGTAAACTTTGTATACTTGTACCCATTTTGCTTTGGCTGTTAATGAAAACAGTTTTATCTTAAGTTCGTTTTGTGTTCATTGTCCCTATTGTGTGTTTTTCGTTTCGCCTCGATGTTTTACTTTATCATAGGCTGGTTGGATCAATAGGAAGTCTAGTGGTCTGTCGGCAGTAGAGAGCTTGGCCGTTTGCGTTGCGAGTGACTCAGAGTCACTATTGCATAGTCATGTCCCTCAGTGGGCATATCGCAGACAGTTTAGCCGTGGGTTGTGTTACTTGGGTTGTATCTCGTCCTTAAGGTAAGATGTCGGGGGCTTATCCCACTTGTCTGATTAGTCGGATGCAACCGCCGTCATAAGTGAGTTGCGATAGCCAAACATATATGTTAAAACATTTTTACCGAGTCAGGTGTTGTAAGCTCGGGTTGGCATTCTATGTAGCACCTGTCTGCGCATTGGCTGGGCGATTTAAGTGTCGGCGTGAGTGTCCTTTGCTGAAAATAGAATGCCAGCTTGTTTGAGCTTGAAAATACTGACTGAGCTGTGATTTATCTTAGCGATCGTTGTTTCGAAAGAGAGTAGTGGTCGCATGGCGAGCTACTTAAGGCTCCCACCTTTCGAGCCATCTATGACCAAACAGAGTGGACTAGAGGTTCAAGGAATAAGGATCTGGCGACCATGTTGAAGAGCAATGGTCTCGTGTCGAACCGTCGACATTAGTTAGGGACTGATTAGTCTCCCACCTTTCGAAACATCTATACCCGCGCAGTGGGGGCTACAAGTTTGAAAGGAAGGGGTTCGATGACCAGGCTGAAATGTAGTGGCCCCGTGACAAGTCGTTGGAATCAGTTTCGGATTGATTAGGCTCCCACCTTCCAAATCATCTACACCCGTGCGCATCAAGCTACAAATTTAGGGGTTTTCAGCTGCCATGCTGAAGAGTAGTGGTCTCGTGGCAAGCTGTTGGAATCGATTCGGGACTGACTAGTCTCCCACCTTTTGAACCATCTACACCCGCACAGTGGGGGCTACAAGTTCAGAGTTGGTAATTCGGCGATCGGGTTGAAAAACAGTGGTCTCGCGCGCGTGCTGTCAGAATCAATTTGGGACTGATTAGGCTTCAGCCGTCCAAACAATCTACACCCGTGCAGTGGGGGCTACAGATCTGGGCGTTGATCAGAAGCTTTCGTTGTTAGTCGTCACCAGCTAGGCTCACCTGATAGGGTTCGGCGACCATTGACCACGAAGGGGGCAATGATCCCTGGCGAGTTGTAATCACTAGGCGTGATAGCGCTGATTAGACTCCTACTTCCTAAACCATCGAGATCCGTGCTAGGCGGATTAGGTGTCAGGATGAACTAGAAACCGTCATCATCATCTTAGGCTCATTAAGCTTACCTGATTGGAGAAAGGTTCCACCTGCTTGAGGGAACCTATGTTCGCAGGAGTGGTACATTATGCAGACAAAATTGCCTTAAATCAGCTGGTGATCCACATGTATGATCAGTGTGTCAGAATTGAATAGGATTTCTAGTGCTTGTGTCAAGCATGTAGTAGAATATTGTTTGAATAGTGGGTCGAGCCTATGGGCCTGTAGAGGAAGAGCTAGGGTTTCTTGCACATATTATGCTACACGTACGACATATATTGCATGGTAGCATGTGTACGACGTAGACTGCGAGATGGTTGAGTATCTGTGACTCCCCCTCAATTGATGGGGTTGCACGCAACACCATTGATTGGATGAACCTTGTGTGTGCAGTTTCCTTGGGAACCGTCGTCTCCTCGTTTTTCATACGGTATTCAATGCTGACAGTTATTGTTGAAGCGCCCGTTTGGTGGACAATTATGTCTATATAATGATGTTTCTCAATCGTTGTAGGCACTATCTTCTGCAAAACGTATCTCCTGTAATATTCCTGCTTGAAGAGAATGCTTTGGTTTTTCCAAAGGCTGAAGGGGGTTTTCCATCATTGGAGTCTTCGAATGTTCTGACATTTGCACTAATCGGGCACGATGATAATCGATGTTATGCGTGGTCATCTGTTTCGAGTGGGCATGTAGTTAATTCGATGAGATCTCATAATTTTTTCTCATATTGCGGAGAAGAAGTACACACTCTCTTCCAAGGGATGAGTCTATTGTTTATGCGCTGGTGTCTTGCGCTGCTCTAGAGCGTTTAATCTTAGAGATAACACCAGTGCCCAACTCCGGAGTGGTTGCCTCCACCACTTCTCGATTAACTTCGTTGTCTCACTTTTCATTGGAATTCGGGATCTTGAAATGGAGAAGAGTTGGACATGGTCCACTGGATTGGGCCATTGAGTTTTGGACACCCTTCTCATCCCTGTAGCGGGAAAGTGCACTTGACCCGTGTCAACCTGATACTTGTCCCAAGTTCACCCGGTCCACCAGATCGAGTGTGTGGCTATATCTAGTTGTGGCTTGTCGCAGGGCCCCCTGCTGCCGATTTTGTACCACCTCAGGCCATATTTGAGGGTTGCGTCCGCAAGAGCTATGTCGTTGTTTGTAGATAGCGTGTATCGAAAAGTTTGCGTTGCCTTCTTTGGGCGTTTTTGTCCTCCTGACGTCGGACTGTTTAAGCGAGTCCTTACTCCATGTCGCATCAGATTCAAATGCTTGTAGTATATAGTCTTTTGTATCCTCCTCTGGGCGCCCGTTGTTACATCTTTCCAGTAATCAATAGAGTGATTTTGCATAATTCTTTATTTATTTCTCGAATGTTTTCAAATAACATAAGTTTTTAAGAACTAAAACTCTACATTGACTATGGAAAGGGAAATAAACAATTGAAACAGACTAACTGTTGACAGTCAGAAATTAATTTTGGCCCTGAAGTGAATTCGTATGGCTCTTGTGGATCATTGGTGCTTTCAGCGGATTGTTGAGTAGAGGCTACTAAAGAGTAAACCTTGTGGGGGGAGTTAATCTCCACGCTGACGAAATGCCGGGTGGTTGTTTTCCCACTTGATTGTCCCGTTTATCTGAAGCGAGCCACTATTGATGGGATCTTGTGCAAGTGGAGTGATGCGTCTGTAGTCACTAGGCCTGGGGATTGGGAGCATTCTATTTGCTTCAGTGCAGCATAATAGTAGCCTCGTGCCGTAGGTTGGTCTCTACATATTTTTCCTTCAAAGTGGTTAGTGGTGTACTTAATGCACTGGTGAAGGGTGGAAACTACTACTTTCATTTGGTAAAGCCATGGTCTTCCCAAGATAAGGTTGTAGGTAGACGATGCGTCTACTACCATGAAGTCCAGAAACACGACATTTCTCAGTTGCGGCTCTCCTGTCACTACTGCTAGCCTTATCTTCCCGCTGAATCGAAAATCATTTCTCTCCGCTGAATCCAATCAACAGGTAGTATGAATATGTCAGGTTCTCCACCTTGAGGTCCATATCGTGGAACGCGTTGTAGAACAGAACGTTGAGTGAGTTCCCCGTGTCCACCAAAGCTTTCTTTACCTCCCACCTTGCAATGGAGACCGAGATTACTAGGGCGTCATTGTGCGGCGCTTGGAATCCTTCGAGGTCCTTGTCCGTAAAGGTCAAGGTGGGAATGGGGTTTTGAACCCTCGAGTAGCAAATGTGTATGTCCTCGTCTGTGGGTTGTGTTTGCATCTCCAGTAGAGTCCGCTTGTGGGACCTGTTTAACTGGTATTCGTCTCGTTCGACCCCATGAAGGACATAGATTATGCCCCGAGTCTCCTTTTTTATTTCCTTGACTCCCCCGATCCTTGGGTCGTTCTGGTCACTTCTCCGAATTCAAAAATTCATTTAGTTTGCCCCTGCAGATCCAATACTTAATCTCATACCTCAGACTCTTGCAGTCGTTGGTATCATGGCCACCCTCCTTGTGGTATAAGCAATATTTGTTGTCACGCTTGGAGGGGTATCCGTGCTGCTTTGGGGGCCACTTCAGATCTTCCAAGTTTTTCATGGAGTTCAGTACGACCGAGATGCTAGAATTAAGGGGTGTGACTACTCTGGATCCAACGTAGTTGGATGCTTTCTCTGGCCTGACCCGGCTAGGGCCTGACCCGGCTAGGGTCTGACCCGTTGTCATTACGCTTTTTCTTGCTCCTTTCTTCATCCTTGCATCTCCTTCCCTCCTTAGAAGCAGAGGGTTTCTTCTCACCTTTGGTTTCCCTCCTAACGCTCCTCAACTCCTCTAAGTTAATGTACTTTTGGGCACTTTTGAGGAGCTCTGTCATGTCTAAAGGCGGTTCCAAGGTGAGGTATTGGTAGAGTTTTCCTTCTTTTAGGCATGCGGTGAAATTCGTCACGACTATGTTGTCATTGTAACCATCAATGAGCGTCAACTCGTCGTTGAAGCGTGTGACATACTCTCTGAGCGTCTCATTGGATCTCTATTTCAAAGAGAGTATGTAGTGTGGGCCTTTTCGAAAATGCTGACTTTCGATGAAACGCGTCAGGAACTCCTTCGCCAACGTCTTAAATGAGTCGATCGACCTCGGCGGGAATCTATGGAACCACGTTAATGCTAACTTCTTCAGGCTAGTAGGAAAAGCTCTGCACATCACCGACTCGAATCCTTCTTTGAGGGCTATTTCATGCTGGTAATGGTGCAGGTGGCCGAATGACGTAGTTTAAGAAGAAGATATTCGTGGAGATCCTTCTCTAACTAGAAGTTGTGTTGTAGAAGGGAATTTTCTTGTTAGCTTTGTGCTCCTAGATACGCGAGAGACAGTTCTCAATCTCAGGGTAATATGTAAGAGGAAGTTTCCCCGTGTGATATGTACTCTGGTATTTGCTTCCTAGTTGGAAGCATGAGCTGTTGTAATTACCTGTCCGAAGCTGATCCTCGAGATACTTGCCTTAACAAGGCTTACGGGTATTGAGATGGCTGTGAGACGCATGGGCTTAGCAAGCTATAAGAGTTCGGGTCCGTTTGGCGAACTGCATTAGGCCTATAAGAGTTCGGGTTCGTTTGGCGAACTGCATTAGGCGACCAACTTAGAACCACTTGGGCCGGATCAGTATTGGGCTAATTCTCAAGCTCGTAATTCTTTGAGATCATCATGACATGTGTATGGCTCAGGGTCGTGACCGTTTTGGTGTATCTTCATAAACTAATTCAATTTTCATATTCTGTCTTATTGTTCAGTCGTGATCAAGCATAGACTTTTCATTTTTTAAGGAAACTGTCATTTCCCACAAACGACACCAAACTGATGCGACGAAAATCTTGTCTCCTGTGAGTTTGACCTGCAAAACAAATGTCAAATTGCCAAAGACCACCTTTGTGGTGGCCGAAGACACTGCTTAAGTCAGTAACTCTATTGGAGATGGAGATAAATATGGACACAACTCAGTTAAAATTGCATGGCATTGATAGAATAATCGGATCGAATCGAGTCCTCTTCTCATTCCTTTTCATTTACCTTATAAGTGCATTGATGAAGACATATAAGTATGTGTATGACCTAAGCTCGATTGGCGCAATGAAGGGGATGGTTTATTATAATGGTCTCCTCTTTCATTGAGATGGAGTGATTCCCTCCATCTCCTTCGCAATGGTCCTCCAATATTTATGATGGTTTGTGCCACGTGTATGGCCATGAATTTTCACCACTTCCATGAATTTTCAACCAAACAAAGCATTAGGTTCTTTTATCAATTAGGAAAACCTTGTTCGAGTTTAGTTAGGGGAAAAAAAGTTTGGTTACAAAAACCTCTTAGCTTCAAGTTGTCTGATAGCCTATAGAAAGTTCTTATCATTCCCATTTTAATTTTAATAGATTTTGGGGTCTTCTTGGTTTGCTCTAGTGCTCATTTTCTAGACTGTTGATCTTGAGTTTCTATCTCAATTTCTTCGTTTGGGTTTATTTATGTTTGCTCTTCTGTCGGATGTATATATATACAGTAGAGTAAGCGTACAGAAACCAAACGAATAACTGTGTGTGTGTGTTTTGGCTCTTCTTGCTTTTGGCTTCCTCCTGTTCCTGTGATGAAATAAGTAGATGTAATTTCTGAGGCATTTGACATTGTTTGTGCCATATGCGTTCCATTTCGGAATATGTTTCCAACCATGCTGGCATGCTTTTTGGATGTGCCATGCGTAACGACTGACATTTCTTGTTTGACCCGTAGGTAGCAGAATTTGCCCTTTAGAAGAATCTTTTGAAGCCAATGTTCGAAACTGCTCCAAGATTATTCATAGTTACGCGAAGCTAAATCATTTGAAAGATGCTGAAAATGCTTTCCAGACCATGATGATAAAGAGGCTTCACCCTGAGCAAGTAACTCTTACAGTTCTGCTTCAAATGTATAGAAAAGCTAGCAATCTCAACCAGGCTGAAGAACACTTGAACATGTAAACCTACTTGGGTTGCCACTAGATAAAAGAGCTTATGGCTCAATGATGATGGCGTATATTAGAGCAGAATTGCCCGCACTTGGAGAGGACTTGCTGATTGAAATGGATGCCAAAGAAATATATGCAGGAAAAGAAGTTTACAAAGCACTCTTAAGAGCATACTCTTCTATAGGTATACCTAAGGAGCGCAAAGGGTGTTCGACGCTATCCAGTTTGTTGGGATTCATCCTGTGAAGCTGTGTGCTCTCATTAATGCATATGGTGTAGCACGTTACACTAATGAGGCTCGAATCGTATTTGAGAATCTAAGAAGTGTCAAACATAAGCCCAGTGATAAGTGTGTGGCTGTGATGCTGGCTGCTTGTGAGAAAGAGAACAAACTTAGCATGGCATTGGATCTCTTGATAGACCTAGAGAAAGATGGTATTATGGTAGAGCGAGAAGCTTCAGAAGCACAAGTGCGGTGGTTTTGTATGTTAGGGGTTGTGGAAGAGGTTGCACTTGTCTTGAGGGAATATTCTAACAAGAAGGAATTCAGTTGCAGAACAGTTGTTGCTTACTCTGTACATTCTTATTCTGCACTTTTCAAGTAGTGCATCTGACACTAGAAATGTACAATTTCAGCGGTATGTCCAGACGATCATATAGATGCGAGTTCTTCCTTTTAGCGATGTTTCAGAGTTTTTCTTTCAGCAATGTAAATCTAATTACACATAGAACTCTATATATGCACATGACAATTTTGCCCAATTTCTTCACTTTTGCTATCTTGTGAATCTATGGGTTTTCGTGTGACAAAATTCCAATTACAAACAAGTAAACCTTAAGAATGAATATTCCCCATCCTAAGTGGAGAAATCCTGTCTACTAAGGCTACAAGGGAAAACAACTTTGATGAGTTTGACGTGCAGTGCAATAACCCAAGCCTTATCCCAGGTTTAGTTGTGTGCGTATACCCAATCTACATGATGCTTGTAGTTATCTAACCTGAGATTTGCCAGTAGCATAGCGATGAGATGTATAACTAAGCATCTATCCCTTACAAAATGGGATAATGTCTCTTAACTTTTGTTTGATCAAAGTGTATGACCAAGTAGCATACAACTTCGCCAACAAGCTCAAACCCCTTGTTACTAAGTTCATGTCACCTAATAAAATCATTAGTGACACTGGAGTATATGCACCATCTTAAGAAGTTTGGAAAGAACAACGTAGGGTGGTGTGCTACCAAACTAACATGGCAAAGGCCTACGGCAGAGTGGTGTTGGCTTTTGTACGCAACATTCTCTCTGCTTTAGGCTTCTCAGAAGATTGGATACAGAGTAATAATGTAGTGCAGTTTACGTCTACTCAAGATATATTGGGGGGGGGGGGGGGGGACGGATTACTAATGGATGAGTCTTGGCATCGTGAAGTGATAGATGTAATTTGTTGTATGGTTGTGGGTCTGGGTGTTTGTTACAGGGTAGGTTAAGTCCATTTTTATTGTATGTATGCATCATGGAAATGTTTTTTGTTTGTTTGTTGATACATTTACTTACCAGTTTTTTTTTATTTTTTATTGAGAAGGATCAAGCCTTTTTTTTTCCTTTCCTGGTTGGTTGAAAAAGATGCTGGCATTTGGATTCTTTATTTTAATGGATTCTAATTCACTGAAAAAAAAATTAGAGCTCTATGAGTTGTACTACATTTCTTTTGAAAGTTTTGTATTGTGTTGATATTTTGACATCACTTGGGTTTCTTTTGCGCAATAGTAATGTGTTATTTAGGAATCAAATGATAACTGTAAGCTGTCTGGTTTAAGAATGGATGGAAATGGGTTGTTCAATTTTCATGGTGTTTAACAATCAGTTCCTGTTCTGGGTGAAAACAGATGAGACCTTCTGTTCTTTGTTTATGGATCTGAGTTTATTTTTCGATAGGGTATACCCTTTATTAAATGGTCAAGACAATCCCTTTCAGCCTCCTGTTTAATGCTTCTGAATGACATCTTTGCCGCTGAAGACCCGCCTTTACCATGTTAAGAGATCGAGTTTGGAGTTGAATCAAACATGGTCAGCAGATGAAGTTTCTTCCTTAGCCAAGACCTTTAAATGAAAAAGATCATTACATTCTTTCATATACATTGTCTATTCCATCTTCATACACAAATTTATTAAGATCCTCAGCAAATGAGTTGGGAATGATAATTACAAACTCAACATTTGGATAAAGCCCCGCAAGCTTATCTGCCCACCTTATTCGTTTTTGTGAAGTGATGCTCGACCTTGTGCTCTTCCAACATCGACAGTGTGTCTCAGGTGGTGGCAGATGGAAGAACAAGTGTTTCTAGGTAGGTTTGCAAGTAACTCAGCCTTACATTCACCACCAACCTGTAAAAAGCATTGGTTCCCACTGATATTAGTGACATAAAACTGAGCTTTTCTATTATGAAGACTTGGTAGTGATGCATGTGGAATTACAGGATGCATCACAGCACAAGTTTGTAAACTTATCCTGCTACCGTGGGTGCTCTAACCTGAGAATGCTGGACCTAACCTGAGATTTGCTAGTACCCAAGTCCATGGTTGCTAATCTGGTTAGTTCAAAAATTTCCCCACTTCAGCTAAATAAAACTAACAAACAATACAAACAAGTAGGAATCCTTCTTTCAAAGTAATGATAGATTTCATCACAAATTAACATATATATTAAGCAAACATGCTTATGTAGGAATACAATCTGCATAATTAGAGTTGTAGATTAATCCAAAATCTGTCAGACAAAACCAATAAAACATGATCATAGAAACGGAAGAAGAGAAGTCAAGAAATTTGAATTGATGATCAATTTTCTTAAGACAATATTTCCAACCCTATTTTGGTACTAACAAAAGTGGTTGGTAGTCTCTCAAGAGACAACATTTCTTCACTTTATTAGTCTGCACTTAATAACAGAGTCTGGCGAACAAAAATTGAATAATAACTTTGAGAAGGGAAAAAGGTATTTTGTAAACTGAACACTGCTAGTATAAATGAATTGCTAATTTTTTTATTTTAATGGCCAGTTTGAAGTCAATTTATAGCATACAGCAGTGCAATTCCCTGGAAGCTGGAGACATTGATTCAATAAATAACTGGAACTGTTTTTCAGTTGGCATGGAAAATGGAGACACGATGGTTCAACAACAAACTGCAAAACTACTTTTCGGTCAAGGCCCAATCAGAGTTTGGCAAAAAAATAATAAGTGAACCCACCAAGCCCGAGACTGGAACGGGTCGAGCCGAACCAGCCGGTTGGACAGGTGGCAGGATGTATCCATAGCATACATGGTCTCGGTCCATAAGGACATAGTGTAACCCTTGGGCACATCCCTATGCAAATAATACATGATATATAAACTAGCAAAAAATATTTCTCATAATCAATATGGAATTAAAGTATTTTAAGATAAAAAATATGTCCTCATGCAAATAGCTTTCTTATTTTCCCAACAATCCCCCACATGAATGAGAAAATCGAGAGTTCTCAAATGTACGTTGAATGATGTCATATTAGAATAGGTAGTTATTCACTTCGAACTTTCCTTAGTGAAAAAGTACCGAACTTACTTAGCTAACCATTGAATATTTCATCTTGAACATGTTAGTTGTTGATGTAAAACCAATTAATAAACTTTACATGGTATTATCCCCATTTAGATTATGTAATCGCTTGTGTTCATTTTGGCCCTGAACAATATTTGGTTATGTAAGTGCTACTAGAAATTTTAGCCTGATAAAAATCTCGTAGACTGACCCAACTCACACTTACGTAGGTGACCGCTTCTATAATGAGTATCCTACCATGCCCCACTTACATCTAGCAAAATGTAGACGTCATTTAGAGCATTGTGTATTGATGCGTCCAAAATTCATTCTCCTGTAAGTGTGACATGCAAAACAAATGTTATATTTTTAAAGACCACCTTTTCTGTGGTCGAAGACACTCCGATGCCTAAGTCAGTAACTCAGTTGGAAATGGAGATAAATCTGGACAGAAATCATATAAAGTTGCATACCTTTGTCAAATGTTCCCTTTACCTTATATAATGATCGTTGATAATTCCCTGCGTGACTTAAGCATGTGAGCTGCAACAAGAAGAGACGTTCCTCGTAACGATCTCCTTCATTATGAAGATACGTCCTTGGAGGCGCAACTCCCTCCACTGTTTTTTTTTTCTCTGTAACATTCATCCTCTTTAAGGGAAAACTTTATCGGGTCTGAATTTGGGCCTTTAACTATGATTTATTTTGATGGGCCCGATTTGGGCTTTTATGATTGGATTCGCCCTTTTTGGGCTTTATGCATTAGTCTGATTTTGAGATACTTGATCCTCGTGATAGACAATCTCTACACGTGTACGGCTGCGACATCAGTCTTATTTGATGTATCATCAACTACTCCCCCTTTAGTTAGTGGGTATGCTGACGTGATCACTAATTCAATGACGGTTGGACTTTCGTTTTCATCATTGTTTCGCATTTAATGTTGTCAGCAACTTTTGTTGGGTTGGTGTTTCGATCTCTCGTTCGCCAGTTCTATTCCGCGAGTATTTTGGGATTTCGTGCAGCCATCATATCTCGCATGTCGTCTTATGAGTAGTCTTTTCATTGCTCGGCTTTATAAAAGGAGACATGATTGATTTGTTTATCTATTTACACTATCTTGCAATTAGGACTTACTTTTCTTCTTTTTTTTTTGTTTTCCTTGTTCTTTCATTCTTTCATGATGTTTGATGGAGCTATACTAGATGGCGAGGCGCTTGCTACTTGTGAGACTTACTTCTTGCCTAAGAAGGCTTCTCAGGCGACGTTGGATAGTGCTTGTTCCAACTACTCTCTGTCGTCCAACCTTGAGATAATTCTGCCTAGGCAGAATGATAGTCCTTGTCGTCCAAGGGTTGGCTATATTGCACTCTACCCATGCATGTTCTAGTCTGGACTTCGATTCCCAGTTCCAGAGATATTTTGGGAATACTTAGACTTTTTGGGCATTCCTCATGCTCATATGGGTCCTAATGGTTTGAGGGTTATGGTTTCTACTTATGCAAGAGCCACCCTTACAATATTCCTTTGACTGTTAGGGTTTTGCACTCAGTGGTTGGTCTGGTGGTGACTAAGAACATTTGCTTCATTCATTCTCCTGTCTGTTTCGATAAGCTCAACGATGACATCAAAGACTGGTCGAGGTTTTGGTTTTATGCTTTTGTCAACTCCAGCTATTTCAACTTTCGAGGTTGTCAGATTGTGCAGTAGTTCCGAGTTCCTAACAAACGGAGGGATTTGCAGTTAAATGTGGAAGAGCAGATGATTAGTGACCGTTTCTTGAAGCTTCCTATGGTTGTTGTGGAGGCATTTATCTCTGAAGACATTATTGAGTGTAGTGGCTTATACACTATCAATGAGGCGGAACAGGCTTTGCTTACTAAATCTCGAGCTGAGGAGATCGATGCATGCACAACTACTGCGTTAGATGCTAGTGTTGATGGGAAAGTGAGCTCGGGTAGAGATGTTACGGATCTCAATGCTTTTGTTAGCATTGGTGTTGCTGGCTTGACTTCCAGGAAGAGGAAACTTTTGAGATCTGCTAGCCTGACGAAGCAGTTGTAAATAAGCCCTAGCCATGTTCCCAAGAAGAAACGACTTTTCGGTTTCACTTGTGGCGCTACTTGAACTACTCCTCATCCGAATTTGTCTGATAAAGAGGGCAAGAAAGAGGATCGTTTATCCCTCGAGGAGGTAGAGGAGATGAATTTGGCAATTGAGAGGAGCAATAAGGAAATAACTCGTACATTGGACGACAATGAGAAAAGGCAGTTTTGGCTTATGGCATGCCCAATGTTATGGAATGGTGTGATGAGGACCCTCGAGCTATTGACAACAAGATGCTTCAGCTTGTGATGAAACAGTCTAAAGAGGTTGTTGATCGTGGTTTTTTCTCCTTGATTCTTTTCCATTCTTATTGATCAGCGGAGATCTTAGTTTCTTCTCCTATTCGTCCGACTTCCGCCACTGCTGCCACTACTATTTGTCCTACTCCCGCCACTACTGTTTCGCGTCGAGAAGGCAATAGTGATTTTTCCGTTGTCACCCCTATTCCGACCATTCTTCCAGCCGTTGGGGGGTCTTATGTGCTTCCTGATCCTCTAGTTCTTCATCCACAGATTGGTTGGAAGGAGTCTAACCCGGAAGACTTCCGCATTAAGTCAGATGGGAAGTTTTGTTGGTTTACTGAAATTGACGTGCAGGATAGTGCACGTAAGTTAATCAACGAATGGCATAGAAGGTTGGTGGAGAGGCCTTCGATGCATGCATGGGAGCTTAGCAGTCATCTCGATTACGGCCTCAAGCAGAGAATGGATGGGATGGATCACCTCACTTATGTTGGGGTGATGGGATCAAATTATCGGGTTGGTTGTAGACAGGTGGCTGCTTAGGAAGATGACAACGTAGTCATTGGTGTTTTCTCATTTTCTTCGTCAATTAGACATGTTGAAAGCACAATGCGCGGAGCAGGAGAGGGCAACTAGGGTTGCTAGGGCTTCTTTGAGGGAGGAGAAGGCTGTGAGAGATAAATTCGTAGCTGAGCTTGAGTATTTGGTGGTTGAGCTGAACGGAGTCCGTACTCGGTTGGATGAGGTGGAGAAGGAGTTATCCGTTGAGAAAGTTGGTCATGATGAGGCCATGCGATTAGTAATTGAGCAATTCGTCAATTATGAGATTGCTGAGGAGCGGGTGGAGTCGTTAGCAACATCGTTTGACGAAGTTAAGTTGGATATTTCTGCCATGTTTGCCACCGTTGAAGGGCATATTATTTCGACTAAGAATGAGCTTGCTGCAACAAAAGACAGGTTGAGGTTTGCGAGGAGGAGGATTGGAAGAGAATTGTTGACAGAGGAGTCGAGCTTCTCGACTATATTGAGGGGTTTGGCATTGATTTGTCCCCGTATCGTTGTTTGGTCGACCAAGTCTTCGAGGATGAAGATGGTAAGGAGGGTATTCCAAATCAGGACTTGATATTCACCTAATTATTACACAGAATACCACCCGATTTATATTTATTATTCACTTTGACAATCTATTTTATATTAATTATTTAAATTTTGTATTTTTCAGGAATCAGAGCGTTAACGAATTAATGCAGAGTTTGAGGTGATAATAAGCAATTCGGTATTGACGAGCGGAGGCGAGGGTGTAGTTAAGCCAACATAATTACCCTAATTTTCTATAAAACCCAATAACCGTAATTTCTCTGGGGGTTCTTCTCTTTTCTTCCCCTATCTGGGGCTCTCCTAGCCAACAACCCCCATACCATCTCCTCCACCCGCCTTGTTTGCGTTCTCCCATCATCACGCACACACAGATCACCACCTTCTCAGCCATCACCCGAGCACCACCACCACCACGAAACAGGGGCGTGACAACTCTGTTTCACATCAAATCTTCACCTTGCCACCGAGCACCACCATCATCCACTGTCTTCCTCTTCGCCACCTGGAAATAAGCCGTACAGCATGCGGCCACCCTCAACCGCAACCGAGCAGCCACGCTGCAGCTGATATTCACGTAATTATTACATAATATATCCCTTAATTTATATATGTTAGTGTTTCGATTATTATAATTTATAATAATTATTTCATTTTCATGCCTTGACAGGAATTTGAGCGTTAACGATGAAATGATATTAAGGCGACAATTTAAGGAATGACAATTGGTTGATTCTAGTGGTGGTACAAAGTAGAGGGACACATATCTAAACCTAACCTTAATAAACCTAGGTCCACCTAATTTAACCTAAGCCCAAATCCAAAAATAGTAACCTAACAAACCCAAGCCCAAGATAATAGGAGAACCCTATTTAGCTCCCCTCTTCTCTTCTCTTCTCCTTTCCTTTTCCACGTTCTGTCTCCCTTCCTCTCTTTTTCAGCCACCACACCAATCTACCCTGCCGGCAATCCTCGCTCGATAGGAGAGCCGACAGTGCGATAATCCCACCATCACCCTTCATCTCGTCATATCTCTCTCGTTCTCCCAGCCAAACCTCTTCCTTCATCCCACTGAAACAGGGGCGTGACAACCCTGTTTCACGTTATCACGCCACACAGCCACCGCCACCACCGTCCCTGTCCCCATCCCTCACGGCCACCATCACAAGGCGGACAGAACAGATTCAACCGCTGCGATAGAGCCACCACAATCACGCCGCGAAACAGAGCCGCACCGCGACTATGTTCCGCCTCGCCACAGATCTTTCTACTCTCTCTCGAGCTCCTTCCTATTTTCCTCTCTTCTCCACGGTCTCTCCCTCCTCCATCTCTCTCTCACAGCCACAACAATCATCCGAACACAACCACCGCCGCCTCGAAACAGAGTTCGCAAGCAGCAGTTTCACCGCCCCTATTTTCTTTTCTCACCTTGTTTCCCTCTTTCATTCTCTCTTCTCCAAGGTCTCTCCCTCCACCACCTCTCTCTCTCTGCTCCATCATCACAACCAGACCATCAGCCGCCGCGAGACAGAGCTCGCGACAGAGCACCACTGCTTTTCTCCTTCTCGTCGTTTCATTATCTCATTGTTTCCTCACACTCTCTCTGTCTTCTTGCAGGTAACGGAGCCAATCGGAGGAGCGAGGAAGAAGCCGCAGCAGCGGGGAACAGAGCGCTGTCGCGCTGGAGACGAAGCTCTGAAGAGCCGCGTGATTTCGAGCGGGAAATAACTATTTTTCAAATAGTTCAGCTATTTGCAACCTGCGGTTCTACTCTGTACCACCACATACCATTAGCTGCCATTTTCTCGGGATCCGTGTTTGTGCAGAGATGATTTGTGATGTACCACACCACGAGGAGATGACCACCGCTACCACGATCAGCTAAACCCTTCGCCAAGGCTAAGATGAAACCACAGGGTTTCCTAGAGTTTGTTGTATTTAAATTTATTATTTTCTTTATACTTGAACGTTAAACACATTTGATTTATGATTTTCAATAATTTGCTTTCACCGATTATATCCTGATTAATTATCTAGACTAGTCGGTAGTTAGAAGTACCCTTTATTGAAATTCAAAGCCTGATTTAATCAATTAATCTGAATCTATGATTGTGTGTGCCGTAAGAAGACACACAATGCTAGGGGTTTAGGATTAGTTACAATAAACTTGTGATTGTGTGTGTCGTAAGAAGACACGCAATGCTAGGGGTTTATACCTTTGCTGAAATCAATTGTGGACTTAGATTAATCTTTAGGTTAGTCATGTTAATTCTTGAAAATAATAATTTGGATTACACAAATCTCAAAGAACCTGTGGTGGATTCAATGCCTTGGTTTCCCATCTCATATTCTTTAAAACTTTTTATTTTGTTTTTAATTTGATTTTTAGTTTAGATATTTTAATTGCTGTAACCCCAATTTAAATTAGTTTAAATAAACCCTGAAATTTAATTGCAACCACAGTCCTTGTGGGATCGACCTGTACTTGCCATTGTCTACCAATTAGACACTGTGCACTTGCAGTTGTTAAAATTAGGTTAAATTAACCTATTTATTTAGGTTAGTTAAATCTGCATCAAGTTTTTGGCGCCGTTGCCGGGGACTGTAACGGTGTAATTGAATTCAAGAGCTTATTTTCACTAATTTGTAGTTTAGGTTAATAATAATAAAAAAAAGATTAGGTCAGATATAGATTGCTTTTGCTTTTGCTTTTGCTTTTAGGATAGGCTTGATTTTATTTTTTTCTTTTAAGTCTAAGAAGTTTTGATACTTGTTTTTGTTTTTTTTTTGTTTTTATTTTTATTTTTGCAAGTATTAATAGGTAGAAAGCATATATTACAGGTTGCATAAAAAATACAAAAAAATACAAAAAACTTTACAAAAAAAAAAAGCACAGGGTTTGGAATTTTTACAGGTTGCTATCGCGTGGACACTCTCAGAAGTTGGCGAGCCGTCAGGTAGACGGTGCTTCTGATCGACGTCAACTCGACTTCTACCCGGCGTTGCAAGTAACCCAAGAGAGGTTCACGCCGGAGGTAACTTCTTCCCACCGCATCTGCACGCGGTTTCTGAGTGGATTACTGTGTGTTTTGCTTGTTTTGTTTTTAGTTAGAATTGCATGCAAATTTGAATAGATTGAGGATATTTCTGATGCTGTAAAATTCCGTGCTCTCTCCCGCGGATAGGTTAACCATCATCTATTTTAGGGTTAGGGACCTAAGCCCTTACTATTAAAATTTGTAGCAAGATAAATTAGGACAAGACGCTCATAGGACCCCTCTTTTGAAACTTGAAAGTTTAAAGTAGTCAAGTGAAGGAACATATCCAATCTCGGAATAGTTCTGAAACTGGCATTACACTTTAAGCTGAAGGTAGAAAAGGAGGTAGGAGCAATTAGATTTCAGGGTATTTTTGATGTTGGGAAACTCCGTGCTCTCTCCCGCGGATAGGCTAATTAAAATGGATTTTAGCCCTTGATTAGTAACAAACATAGGTAATAAAAAAGAGTGCTTGTAGGGATTACCAGACGTTACAGCCTCTACCTAGTAAATTAGTTCCTCACGAAATTAATTTGCTTCGTAGAAACCTCGACACTTCGTGGGGCTATAACTATCAGCTGCGTAGTACCCGAAGGCAATCTGAATGATTGTATTGCTAGGTACTTATCTAGGGTCGTTTTCCATTCATCTTGCTTGCGCATCATATAGGTCCTGAATAGGTTTTACCATTTTAATTTTTTTTAGAGTTAGGTTATCTTCATATATAGGTTAGGCTTGCATAATTTAAAAAAAAAATGAACCTCAATAATTATCCATCTCGCAGGAATGCATTTAATCCCATGCGACCACCTGATTATGCTCCATATTCAGATTATTACAACTCAGGTTCCGCATATTATCCTGACTTCCTCTCCCCTTCTAATGAGGATAACGACTTTAAGGATTACTTCTCCCCTTCTACCTCGAAGCTTGAAACAACTCTTATGACGTTGAGTCAGAAATTAGATGCACTTATGAATTTGACTCAACCCCTACCTCCCACTAATGTTTCATTTGAGGGTTGTGTTGCATGTTCGAGTCCTAGTCATTCTACAACTGATTGTGATATGCAATATGATTATCCTGAATATTTCGCTGAGCAAATCCATTCTTTTAATGCTAATTGGCGACCTGGTTATAATTCAAAGTTCAACTATTGCAGTCCTGGTTTTGCCAATAATCAAAATCTCTCTTGGGCTCATCACTCACACCAAGGAGGACATATGTTCTCTCAAGCTCCTCAATACCCTAATCATGTCATGCCCCACCATAACCAAGTTCCTCTATCCAACACATCAAGTTTAGAGGAAACGATTAATCAGTATTTGCAGCGCTCAGCAAGTATAATTGATCAAAATTCTAAGGACATATCTGAGTTGATAGCCACGACTCAAAGACTTGAGATAGTTGTGGATCATACTATTGGGGCGTTATCTGAAAGTGAGTTAGGAAGAGTTCCTAGTCACTCTATTCAAAATCCAGAGGGTCAATTCATAACTTGTAATACATGGGAATCCGAGTCAGATGATGTTTTTGCGGATAATGTGATTGAAACTACATTGCTTCCTGACCCATTCCTTTCCCCACATTTTCATGAAGACCCACTCGACATATGTCTTCCTAGTGACTCATGCATAGATTCAAACTGTGAACATTCTTTAGAGTCTCCCCTTAACTGTTTTCATGATACACATGACCATTTAGAGGCTTGTTTGACTCATTCTAGTTTGGACTTTGACGTTGATGATTCCATTAGGGAAGTCAATGATTTGTTTGACTCAGTCCCCATTGTGGATCCTAGTTATAAATGGAAGTCTAAAGTGGAGCCTCTTCCACTCAGTGAGTCAAAACTAGTCCCATCAGTTGAGCCACCTGAGTTTGACCTTAAACAATTACCTGACACCCTCAGGTATGCGTTTTCAGGTACTGATGATACTTTGCATGTTATTATTTCATCTATATTGAATTCAAAACAGGTTGTCCCAAAAAAGTCGGGAAATATATTTAATGAGAGACTACATGCCATAGGTAGTGCTAATTTTAGGTTTGGGGGTGTTGTTGCGTTGCCTAACTCATCATCTTGGTGTAATCCATTTTGTTACGATGAACCTGTACCACCCGATATATTTATAGACATACCTCTTTCCATCCCTTTCATATTGACTAATGATACCTATGTGGATCCATTGTTTGTAAGAGATGATTTCAATTTTCACCATCCTAATGTGAAAATTATCCAATCTTCTGATTTGGAACCAGACTTAGGATGTTCCATTTTAAGAGTAAGGGAGGATCCTTTGTTGCATATCACTACTTGCGACCTATTCATGTTCAAGATCCCTATTGACTTCCAAGGAATGCGAGCTTCTTTACCATTTCTATATGATTTTAGATGGTGTCCTTGCAACTTTTGGGATGTGCTAGTATATCTTGTGTCGCATGTGGTTGCTATTTTTGAGTGGACTGATCGTCAACTTTTCAGGTTGTTGGTATACGATTCCTTCACCCTCTTGAGGTGAATGTTCCCTATGTTCTTCCTCGTCACTTAATGATATATCACTCATGAGGGAAAATATATGTCGGGCTGACGACGTTAAACCAAGCGCTTCTATGAGGCAGCCTAGCTTTAGTTGTGTGTCTTCGTTGTTAGTCTGGATTGATTTTCGAGTACCCTATTCAGTTGTGTTTCATTCATACTCGTTAGCTCCATAACAGTTTTGACTTACAACTTGTTTTTTTTAGTTTTGTTTGTTGATGTCGAGTCTGCATTTTATCGATTTCTAATGAAAACTCCATGATTCTTATGTTTGTGAGCCTCATTGATGGATGACTTCTTGGAAATTGGTAAAATCTTTCCCATGGTAATATCACTCTAACTCTCCTCTTTTCTTTTTCCTGCATTTGTCATGATCATCATTTTATACATTGAGGACAATGTTTGGTTTAGGTTTGGGGGTGAGGTTTAAGATTTTTTTCTGCATTTTTTGAAAATTTTGATATGAAATGTATTTCACAATTGACTATTGTATTCTACTAAATCTCCATTGAATACATAGTTAATTATGATTATGTGAAAATTTTCGATTTGAAAATGCATTCAAATCTAAGTTTCTTTCCAATGAAGAGGATGTGCTTTCAAGTATGCCTTTAAATTTGAGGAATCCATGCTTTCACTTGTCACTTTTATATATCAATAGGAAAGCATATGGTTTGATATTATCTTTAAGTTAAATATATTTCATGAGATTTTTTCAACTCAGATTACTTTTTGCACTATAAGCCATATTAGCATGATTTGAAGTTGATGAGTGAGATATGAGCTAGAAAACCTTAGAATAATAGTGGAGACTTAACCCGTGAAAGTTTTGAGCCATTCTTTTCTTTCTGAGTGTTAGATAAATATACTCTAATTTTTCTTGAGTTCGCATTAAGTCGTTGATGATCTCATTATTCTTTTTTTTTTATCAATTGCTTTGAGAATGACATTAAAATTAACCGTGTACCACCACAGTAGAAGAAGCTGGAAGCTATTTGCGCCCACGGGACTGTTTAGAGCATCCACAGTTGCTGAATTGTTGATTTGCCGATTCTGAGGAGATGAGTTGCGGCATACCACACCACGAGGAGATGACCACCACTACCATGGAGAGCTAAACCCTTCGCCAAGGCTAAGATGAAACCAATTGGGTTTCAAGAGTTTGTTCTAATTTGATTTTTTATTTTATTGTGTGCTTTACTGCAAAATACATTTAATTTCTGAGTATTAGTAAATTACTTTCACCGATTATATCGAATTTGATCTAGACTAGTCGGTAGTTCGAGTTTTCTTTACTAATATTTAAAGCATTAGTTTTAATTGGTTAAGTTAGACTTGTGATTGAGTGTGCTGTAATAAGACACTCAATGTTAGGAGTCTATAATTTATGCTGAAGTTAATTGTAACGTTGGATTTTAAAACTGAATTGTTCTAAATGATCACATCATCGATGCAAGCAAGGGATTCTCATCCCTAAATCTTCTCGCTTTAGAAAATAATAAGTTAGATTAAAATAACTTGAAAAACTGAATTGGTGGATTCAATGCCTTGGTTTCCCTTCTCATATTCTTAAAAACTTTTTATTTTGCTTTTTAATTTGATTTTTAGTTTAGATATTTTGATTGTTATAACCCCCATTTAAATTAGTTTAAGTCAACTCTGAAATTTAATTGCAACCACAGTCATTGTGGGATCGACCTGTACTTGCCCTTGTCTACCAGTTAGACACTGTGCGCTTGCAGTTATTAAGACTAGATTAAATTAACCTATTTATTTAGGTTAGTTAAATTTGCATCAAGTTTTTGGCACCGTTGTCGGGGACTGTAGTGGTGTAATTGAATTTAAGAGTTTATTTTCACTAATTTGTAGGTTAGGTTAAAAAAAAATGTAGGTAAGATATAGATTGCTTTGGCTTTTAGGATAGGTTTGATTTTATTTTTTAGTTATTTTTTTAAGTCTTAGAAGTTTTGATACTTTTTTTTTTGCAGGTATTAATAGGTAGGAAGCATATATTACAGGTTGCATAATAAAAAATAAAAATAAACAAAAACAAAAACAAAACAAAAAGCACAGGGTTTGAATTGTTTACAGGTTGCTATCGCGTGAACACTCTTAGAACTCGGCGAGCCGTCAGGTGGAGGGTGCTTCTGATCGACGTCAACTCGACTTCTACCCGGCGTCGCAAGTAACCCAAAAGAGGTTCACGCCGAAGGTAACTTCTTCCCACCGTATCTGCACGCGATTTCTGAGTGGATTACTGTGTGTTTTGCTTGTTTTGTTTTTAGCTAGAATTGCATGCAAATTTGAATAGATTGAGGATATTTCTGATGTTGTAAAATTCTGTGCTCTCTCCCACGGATAGGTTAACCACCATCTATTTTAGGGTTAGGGACCTAAGCCCTCACCATTAAAATTTGTAGCAAGATAAATTAGGACAAGGCGCTCATAGGACCCCCCCTCTTTTGAAACTTAAAAGTTTAAAGTAGTCAAGTGAAGGAACATATCCAATCTTGGAATATTTTTTAAACTGGCATTACACTTTAAGCTGAAGGTAGAAAAAGAGGTAGGAGCAATTAGATTTCAGGATATTTTTTATGTTGGGAAACTCCGTGCTCTCTCTGGCGGATAGGCTAATTAAAATGGATTTCAACCCTTGATTAGTAACAAACATAGGTAATAAAAAGGAGTGTTTGTAGGGATTACCAGACGTTACAGCCTCTACCTAGTAAATTAGTTTTTCAAGAAATTAATTTACTTCGTAGAAACCTCGACTTTTCGTGGGGCTATAACTATCAGCTACGCAGTACCCGAAGGCAATCTGAATGATTGTATTGCTAGGTACTTATCTAGGGTCGTTTGCCCTTCATCTTGCTTGCGCGTCATATAGGTCCTGATTAGGTTTTCCCATTTTTATTTTTTTAGAGTTAGGTCATTTTCATATAGAAGTTAGGCTTGCATAAAAAAAATGAACCTCAATGATTATCCATCTTGGTTTCCTGGGCAAGTCAATGCATTTAATGCCATGCGACAACCTGATTATGATCCATATTCAGATTATTACAACTCAGGTTCAACATATTATCCTGACTTCTCATGGGCCCATGGTCAGTACCATGGAGGCCCTATTGTCACTCCTCCGACTCCTCAAGTTTCCACTCCTGCTAGTGAGCCTCAACCTAATCGAGTTGTTCCTCCTTCTAACACATCTAGTTTAGAGGAGGCCTTAACTCGTTTTATGCAGCGAACTGGAGACATGTTGGAGAAAATTTCTCAGGACATTACAGAATTGATAGCTAATTCTCAACAAAATGCTCAAGCTATCAAGAAACTTGAGATGACTTTGAGTTAGATAGTTGCGTCACCTCTTGAGATAGAGTCAGAGGAAGTCCCTAGCCAACCTATTTCCAACCCAAATGGTCAATTTGAATTTAGTGGCACATCTGAGCCAGACAGTGAAGATGTCCAATCCATTACTACCCTTAGGAATGGAAAATTGGTTTACAATCAGGTAGGAATGCCTGACATAAGTGTTATTATATCCTCACTCAATTTTATACAGGTTGCATCCTCCTCTCATAAGAAGGCTGATAAAGCCTCATTTATTGATGAACCTGTATATTCTGAGACACTACAGACATCTCCTTCCCATGTTGACTCATTAGACATATGCCTTTTTAGTGACTCATGCATAGAATCAAATTGTGAACATTTTTTAGAGTCTCCCCTTGGCTGTTTTCATGATACACATACCATTTCGAGGCTTGTTTGACTCATTTTAGTTCAGACTTTGATGATTCCATTAGAGAAGTCAATGATTTGCTTGACTCAGTCCCCATTGTGGATCCTAGTTATAAATGGAAGTCTAAAGTGGAGCCTCTTCCACTCAGTGAGTCAAAACTAGTCCCATCAGTTGAGACACCTGAGCTTGACCTTAAACAATTACCTGACACCCTCAGGTATGCGTTTTCCGGTACTGATGATACTTTGCCTGTTACTATTTCATCTATATTGAATTCAAAACAGGTTGTCCCAAAGAAGTCGGGAGATATATCTAGTAAAAGAGTGCAATCCATAAGTAGTGTCAACTGTAGGGTTGGGGGTGTTGTTGAGCTATCCAGCCCAACATCTTCATGTGATGAGCTATACCACCTGATATATCTATAGGTACATCTACCTGCATCACATTTCCATTGACCATGGCTAATTATGTGGATCCCATGTTCCTGAGTGAGGATTTCAATTTTCACCATCCTTATGTGGAAATTATTCAATCTTCTGATTTGGAACCAGACTTAGGATGTTCCATTTAGGAGTAAGGGAGGATCCTTTGTTGCATATCACTACTTGCGACCAATTCATGTTTAAGATCCCTACTGACTTCCAAGGAATGCGAGCTTCTTTACAATTTCTATATGATTTTAGATGGTGTCCTTGCAACTTATGGGATGTGCTAGTATATCTTGTGTCGCATGTGGTTGCTATTTTTGAGTGGACTGATCCTCAACATTTCAGATTGTTGGTATACGATTCCTTAACCCATTTGACTCGTTTATATCATAGACTAGGTTTGGAGGTGAATGTTCCCTATGTTATTCCTCGTCACTTCATTATATATCATTTATGAGGGAGAATATATGTCGGGTTGACGATGTTAAACCAAACGCTCTTAGGAGGTAGCCTAGCTTCAGTTGTGTCATTATGGTTAGTCTGGATTGATTTTCGAGTTCTTTCTAGTTGCATTTCACTCATACTCGTTAGCTCCGTAACAATTTTGACTTACAACTGATACCTGTAATTTTTTTTTTCATTTGTGTCCTGTATTGTTTTTGTCAATTTATCATGATGAGCCCACAGTTCTTATGTCTCTGAGCATTCATTGGTGGAAGATTTCATCGAAATTGGTAAAACTTTCCCATGGTAGTATCACTTTAACTTTTATATTTTCTTTTTCCTGCATTTGTCATGATCATCATTTTATACATTGAGGACAGTGTTTGGTTTAGGTTTGGGGGTGAGGTTTATGAGTTTTTCTGCATTTTTCGAAAATTTTGAAATGAAATGTATTTCACAATTGACTATTGTATTCTACTCAATCTCCATTGAATACATAGTTAATTATGAATGTGTGAAAAATTTTCGATTTGAAAATGCATTTAAAATCGAAGTTCATTTCCAATGAAGATGATGTGCTTTCAAGTATGCCTTTAAATTTGAGAAATACATGCTTTCACTTGTTACTTTTATATATCAATAGGAAAACATATGGTTTGATATTATCTTTAAGTTAAATATATTTCATGATATTTTTTTGACTCGACCATTCTTGCACTATAAGCCGAGTTAGCATGATTTGAAGTTAATCAGTAAGATATTAACTAGAAAACCTTAGAATAATAGTGGAGACTTAACCCTTGTGAGTTTTGAGACATTCTATTTTTCTTGAGGGTTTTTAAATAAACTCTGACTTTTCTTGAGTCCGCATTTTCTCGTTGATGATCTCATTATTCTTGTTTCTTTTATTGATTGCTTTGAGAATGGTGTTAAAATTGAATTATTAGACTAGAACTTCTTGTTTTATTTAGTTAAGATGTCATAATACCGACTAGAACTTAAGAAGTGATATAAGCATTTTTTTTTGAACCGTTCTTTAGCCTTTTAGCCTACCTAATGATAAATCCATTTGCAGCCCTTTGAACATTTAAATCAACTTTTTCTTTGCTATCCCCATTTCCAGTACCTACTCTAGTTAGGGAGTAATATCATATATTATTTTTGTCCTTACTCAATGCCTCTGAGAATGTGTATGGTTGATGTATATTTGAAATGGGCAAATAAAAAGAGTTGAAATTAAATATTCCATGAATCCTCGGGACTGAAATGTTTTACTGTGCAGAAGGGGAAAGCATGTATACAAGAAAGAAAAAAAAAGATATATAAAGAAGAATTTCGAAGGAAGAAAAATTAATGGTGTACAACATTGGTTTATTCTTCAGAGCCCCACGTGCTTATTAAAGGGTGTATCTATTCTCAGAGAATTTTCTCGTATCCTTTTCCATTCTTGTTAGCCAAAATCTTAGCCTTATTACAACCTAATAAAGACCTAATTGATCTTAAGTAAAAGTTTGGTTCATAGACGTGGAAATTAAATAAACAAGAACTATGGCGTGTAATTCAACATTCTCAAAGTAATTGATATTCATGTCCATGAGATCATATTCATTTCATTCTTTGAAAAGTCCGTTTTTTCATGATTATTATATGTGAGATGTTTGTCTTTCTACAATTTATTTTCTTTCTCACATATAAATTGAGTGATAGCTAACCAATATCTGAGTGATTCATTTCTGAGTAACAAGAGAGATTTGTAGTTGAAGCATACAATTCAAAGGTTATCTAGTTGTATCTTTGCTGAGAAAAATAAAGTTATGTTGATAAGGTCATGCACGCACACACTTCGAGTTGGGAATAATTGATGAAATTTATTTAACCTTTGGGTATTATTAAATTGCTGTGAGACTCTTTGATATATTATTGTGAGACTGTAAGTTGTTTTCAAAAAATTTTGGCAATTAAATTCTTACTCTGAGGATAATAGATCGAGTTACCATGTTTTAGAAATCTATTGAGTCATAATGTTTGTGGGTAACATTTCTGGAAACCCTCACGAGACTATAACTCGTCCACTAGAGGTAATCTAGGAGTTTAAAGCCTTGTTGCACGTTTAAGGTAAGTGCAACTGATGATTCCTGCGAAAGTGAGTTAGAATTTTATTTCTATTGTTTTGCTCGAGGATAGAAAAATATAGGTTTGGGGGTATTTGATATTCACCTAATTATTACACAGAATACCACCTAATTTATATTTGTTATTCACTTTGACAATCTATTTTATATTAATTATTTAAATTTTATTTTTCAGGATTCATAGCGTTAACAGATTGATGCAGAGTTCGAGGTGATAATAAGCAATTTGGTATTGACGAGCGGAGACGGAGGTGCAGTTAACCCAACACAATTATCCTAATTTTCTATAAAACCTAATAACCCTAATTTCTTTGGGGGTTCTTCTCTTTTCTTCCCCTCTCTGGGGCTCTCCTAGCCAACAGCCCCCATACCATCTCCTCCACCCGCCTTGTCTGCGTTCTCCCATCATCACGCACACACAGACCACCACATTCTCCGCCATCACTCGAGCACCACCAGCACCATGAAACAGGGGCGTGACAACCCTGTTTCACATCAAATCTTCACCTCGCCACAGAGCACCACCATCATCCACCGTCTTCCTCTCCGCCACCTGGAAACAAGTCGGACAACATGCGGCCACCCTCAACCGCAACCAAGCAGCAGCCAGCACCGAGCTTTTCTCGGCCTCTCTTCGTCTCGGCCTCCGACCATGCCTGCGCATTCCCAACCATCATCACCGGATCCTCCGGTCTATCTTTCTCTCTTGTGGGCTCCTGCAACAGTGCTCTTGCGCTTTTCCCGCCTCGCTCTCTGTTCGAATCAAAGAGGAAAGGTTGGGGTGCTATCTGCACCCCACCTTTTAACCATGTACCACCACAGTAGAAGAAGCTGGAAGCTATTTGCGCCCACGGGACTTTTCAGAGCATCCACAGTTGCTGAATTTTTGATTTGCCGATTCCGAGGAGATGAGTTGTGGTGTACCACACCACGAGAAAATGACCACCGCTACCATGGAGAGCTAAACCCTTCGCCAAGGCTAAGATGAAACCAATTGGGTTTCAAGAGTTTGTTCTAGTTTGACTTTTTATTTTATTGTGTGCTTAACTGCAAAATACATTTAATTTCTGAGTACTAATAAATTACTTTCACCGATTATATCGGATTTGATCTAGACTAGTCGGTAGTTGGAGTTTTCTTTACTAATATTTAAAACATTAGTTTTACTTGGTTAAGTTAGACTTGTGATTGAGTGTGCCGTAATAAGACACTCAATGCTAAGAGTTGAAACTTAATAAGTTAGACTTGTGATTGAGTGTGCCATAATAAGACACTCAATGCTAGGAGTCTATAATTTATGCTGAAGTTAATTGTAACGTTGGATTTTAAAACTGAATTGTTCTAAACGGTCAGATCATCGATGCAAGTAAGGGATTTTCATCCCTAAAGCTTCTCACTTTAGAAAATAATAAGTTAGATTAAAATAACTTGAAAAACTGAATTGGTGGATTCAATGCCTTGGTTTCCCTTATCATATTCTTAAAAACTTTTTATTTTGCTTTTTAATTTGATTTTTAGTTTAGATATTTTGATTGTTATAACCCCCATTTAAATTAGTTTAAGTCAACTCTGAAATTTAATTGCAACCACAGTCCTTGTGGGATCGTCCTGTACTTGCCCTTGTCTATCAGTTAGACACTATGCACTTGCAGTTATTAAGAGTAGGTTAAATTAACCTATTTATTTAGGTTAGTTAAATCTGCATCAGGACTCGGTGAACAAAAAATCATCATTCCCTCTCCTTCTAATCTCGCTCCATCGTATATTCTGATTGTCGGCGAAAGAACTTCATCTCCTCGTACTACTGACATAGTTGCTCCCTTTCCACTGAGTGCTCATGCTGGCGATGTTGTGATCGCCTCTACTGTTTATTATCCATCTATTTTATCTTCTCTTGATGTAACAAAGTAGATTTATCAATGATAAAGAATTTTTATTTTTTATATTCTTGTGTTGCCTTTTGTTGATTTTATCGTTTTTTTACTTTTACGTTCTTTCTTTGTAGTCGTAATTTGTCTTAGGTTGCTTTTTTTGATGCGATACAATGTGTTGTTGTTGTTGGTTTTTTTTTGTGAGAGAATTTCGAGTTTGAGCTACATCCCCTTGGATCCATCATGTTGGCTTGAAGTAAATTTACATTAACCATGTTACTTATACTTTACACTTTTTCGTACTCCTATACTCCTATTTTCGAGCTCGTTTGTTGACCATTTGAGGTTTTTCTTTTTTTGGTCTTGTCGCTTGAGAAGTTTTTCTCGTTTAGATATTTGCTTGTCCATTTCATGGTCAGGTGCATTGGTTGCTCCAAGATGCTTACTGAGTAGGTATTGGCTTATATGCCAAGGTATTTTGTTTTCCAACGTACTATTCGAATCGGAAGGTTTTATGAATACGTTGACTCATACCTCTTTAGGAGATTTACTTTGTCGTAGTAGGAGTAAGTCTTCTTGCGTGTCTCTAATTTTTGCTTCTTGGCCCGACACTTTAATTGATCAAAATTCGACTTGTGTGTCTTGCACTTCGTAATCTGTTATGTTTGTCTAGTCGAAGGCTCTTACGAATATGTCTTGGCTTATGCGTCCAGACTTCTATTTCCCGATCCGATATATAAATCAGAGTATGTTGACATGTTTGTCTCAAATTTTACTTCATTGGTACTCAAAGTTCATATGAATATATTGACTTGTTCGTCCTCACTTTTACTTCGTTGGTCTGACATATTAGTCGAGCCAAAGTTTTTTACAAGTAAGTTGACTTGTTCATCCCTCTTTTTACTTCATTGGTCTGACATATTAGGCGACCTGAAGTTTTTTATGAGTAAGTTGACTCGTTCGTCCCAACTTTCACTTCGTTGGTCTGATGTGTTAGTCGACTCAAAGTTTTTTGTCCCAACTTTCACTTCGCTGGTTTGACGTATTAGTCGACTCGAAGTTTCTTACGAGTAAGTTGACTTGTTCGTCCCAACTTTCACTTTGTTGGTCTGACGTGTTAATCGATTCAAAGTTTATTATGAGTAAGTTGACTTGTTTATCCCAACTTTCACTTCACTGGTTTGACGTGTTAGTCGACTCAAAATTTTTATGAGTAAGTTGACTTGTTCGTCCCAACTTTCACTTCGTGGTTGATCAAACTAGAAAGTTTGTTGTTTGTGTCTGACTTATGTGTCCTGACCACTTGTCTGTGGCTTAACATAACCATTGTTTAGCATTGTATAGCTTTAATGCCTAAATTTTACTCCTCGGGCATAAGATAAAGGATTTGAACTCGGAGTTTTATTGATAACACCATTTCGGGTGCTCAACAATCTGTGGTAGTAGTCATTCTCTTTCCATAAATTAAGTTGTGTTGTAGAGTCCATTTGTGTATATGTACTACATTTCTCTGACAGTTGCTCGATTGATGTCGTTGCTTATGATGATAGGGGGTTGATTCCAGCGCGCCCTTTTCGTCGAAGGGTATTTGTCGGATTTGGTTTTGTATTGCCCTGGAGTATGCTTTGGTGTTGCTTTGCTTATAGTGGATTTAACTCGTTCATTGCAACTTCTTCCTTCATGATTCTTTTGTAGTTTTGATAGTCGCATATCATTGTCGGTGAGATAGCTAATAAACTCGGAATGCTTCTTGCTCAAGTCCATGGTCTGTACTCTTGACAAATTGTTCCGACGAGTGGAGTAGAATCCAACACTAAATTGTCCAATCATGCTCACATTAACATCGACTGCCAAGATTTTCCCGCGTTTTTATATTAAATTTTATTTTGTTGAATCAAATTTGTTTGTGTTGGTTTTGTTATCAGTAATGGAGGAGGCGTTGTTGGCATTGTCATGGATAATGTGGATCAATCTTTCATTTGTCAGTAAGGCTTTTAGATTATGTCAGTTGGATGGTCCTACTTGAAGTGCAATTTTTTTGTGTTTCCCGTTGTGATTTGTTGTAGTGATTTTTCTGGTCTTGCTTGATGGTGTTGGCACCCTTACTTCGATATAGATCAGCTCGATTGGGTGGTATTGTTGGTTGTTTCTTCGGTTGGTTTGACTGTTTACTTCTTCCAACTACAGAATGCAGAGCGTATATTAGCTCTCTGGGTTGCTCATTTGACCCCACAGTGGTGTTTGCCTTCTCTTTCCCTTTGGGTTGTTTATCAAGCAGCCCGATGAATTCGTTGAGTTGTCCTCTTTGAACCCAATGCTCAATTTCGTCTTTCAGATTGTAGCAGTCTTCGATGTCGTGCCTGTGATCCTCTCATTTTGAGTGGCCAGTTGACGTCTTCCCATTTCACCATGGATTTCAGTATGTTCGTTGTGTCTCTTTGACTAATCGTTTTCCTCTCGGAGCCTATCATCTCTCCTTTTTCCCCTCATTTCTTGCCTCTTCGAGTGGGCTTCCTCTCAGACTCATTTTTTCTTCCTGGTGGCTACCATCTCCTCGAGAGTGATATGTTTTTAAGCGGTATTCAATAGAATCGCCATGCTCTTTGGGGGTTCTTGGTTCAGATGATAAAAAAAAGTCATACCTTTAGTCCGGTGGTGAAAGTAGCGATGATCGTGCTATCGCTGCAGCCGTCAATCATTGTCATCTCACTAGTAAAACAAGTGGCATACTCTGTTATTGTCTCCTCGGGCTTCTGTTTGATGTAAATCAAGTAGTGTGGCCCCTTCCTCATTCGTTGATTGTCGATGAACCTCATGATGAAGGTGATAGCTAGAGCCTGGAATGAGTCTATCGACCGTTGTGGTAGGCTATTGAACCAATTCATTGCTATTGAGGTGAGACTAGTCGGAAAGATTCTACATAAAATTGATTTTATGCTCTTATTCAACACCATCATGTGGTGAAAGCGTCGCAAATGGTCGGTTAGATCGGTGGTGCCATCGTACGTTTCAAACTTTGGTGGGGTGAACTTCTTTGACATGGGAGTCACCATGAATGCATCAGAGGATGGTGGTCTGGCCAGTTTGTACAACACATTAGGATTTGTGACCTTGATCATGAATGGGATTTCATCAACGGTCCCATCACTCTGTGGGGGGCCATCTTGCGGTGGTTCGCTGCTTTCGAGATTCTCTTGCTAAAGTTAGCCGAAACTTCTTTACTTTCTCGAACTTGGTTGGCAGAGTTTTGTTGGGGAGGTGCTTGGACAAGGCTAGCAGATTGTGTGCGCTCTTGGGTGAGTTTGTCCACCATTTTGATCATACAGTCCATCTGAGCCATGAGGGTCTGTGGCAACGCCATCAGATGTTTGGGAGGTTTGAGCTATCACATGGTGTGGCTCCCTGTTGTTGGGCACGACTGACGTGGTGGTTACCAGATTAGAATCGTGTAGCATTGGTAATGCAGCTTCATTAGTTGGAGGATTACTTTAATCATTGCTAGGTAGAGGGGTCTATAGGGTGTTCCATTTGTCCTGAGAACGTTTCAATCGCTGATCAGAGCTGAGGGAGTTTTCCTACTGCAAACTCTCTTCTTGAATGGAAATTGTCGTTTCCCACAGACGACGCCAAGTTGATGCGACCAAAATCCATTCTCCTGTAAGTGACTTGCCAAACAAATGTTAGATTGCCAAAGACCACATTTTTGGTGGCCGAAGACACTCCGACACTTAAGTCAGTAACTCAGTTAGAGATAAATATGGACAAAACTTAGTTAAAGTTGCCTACCTTTGTCGAATGTTCTCTTTACCTTATATAATGGTCGTTGTTAATTCCCTGCCGTGACTTAAGCATGTGAGGCGCAACGAGATGAGACGTTCCTCGTAACGTCTCATTCTATATGAAGATACGTCCTCGGAGGCATAACTCCCTCCATGACTCTTTTTCTTTGTAACATTCGTCATCTTTAAGGGAGAATTTTATTGGGCCTGGATTTGGGCCTTTAACTATGATTTATTTTGATGAGCCCAGTTTGGGCTGTTATGAATGGATTCATCCTTTTTGGGCTTTATGGATTGGCACGGTTTTGGGATACTTGATCCTCGTAATAGACGATCTCAGCCATGTGTACAGTTGCGACATCAATCTTATTTGTTGCATCATTGCTTATCCTGTTGATCATAGTAGGTTTGCACTTGGTGTTTCATAGGAGCAGAAAAACGAGTTACACTCTTAAGTGGATAAAGATAAATTATTCATAACTAATTAGACTTTTGAATTAAGTCTGTGGGATCTCTAGTCACCTAGTAAGTTTTTCGTATATGATAATTCATGAGTATTAGGTTTTTAAACCCATTCCCCACGAAGCGCAGTCAATGTGTTCTCTAGATAAACTTTTAGTAAATGGATCCATCAGGTTATCTTTTGATTTCAAAAAATCAATGGAAACTATTCCATTAGAGAGCAATTGCATCATATACGGTGTTGTGCCATGACTTTCCATTATTCATAAAATTATGATATCTTCATATAGCTTCTTGATTGTCACAATGTATGCATATGGTCGGTATTGGTTTCAGCCATAGTGAAATATCTTCTAGAAATTGACAAATCCACCCCACTTCTTCCCTAATTTTGTCTAACGCTATAAACTCACATTCCATTGTGGATCGAGCGATACAAGCTGTTTTGAAAATTTCCAAGATACGACACCATCTGCCAAACTAAATACATATCCACTAGTTGATTTTGATTCCTGTGAATCAAAAATCCAATTTGCATCACTATATCCTTTAAGGAAGGACAATAGGATATTCATCATAGTGCAATATATATTTTGAAGTATATCTCAAATACCCTAAGACTTTTAGCATTGGATGCCAGAGTTGTATACTGGGGTTGCATGTATATTGGCTTAGTTTGTTCACAACATAAGCAATATCTGATCTCGTAGAATTCATCATATACTTTGGTTGTGAAATACTTGAACTTTTATGCTTATGTAACACCTAGGATGGATTGAATGAATAATTTGATTTCTTAATTCGATATTGGTTGAACTTGTCTAGTACATTTTTTATGTAGCGTGATTGAGAAAATGCTAACCTATTAGATGTTCTGGCTATTTTGAATCCCAAAATCATGTCTGCTTCACGTAGATATTTCATATCAAAATTTTTGGTGAGCATAAGTTTAGGACTTAAATAACTGAATATTAGTGAAAAAATAAGCATATCATCAACATAAAAGCACATTATTATATATGCATCGGTCATCTTTTTTATGTAGACACACTTATCACACTCATTTATGCGAAATCCATTATTTAACACGACTCCATCAAATTTCTCATGTCATTGTTTGGGAGCTTGTTTTAGTCCATATAAAGATCAAACGTCTTTGAAAACTTTGTAATCTTGTCCTTTGACGCGAAACCCTTTTGGTTGAACCATATATATTTCCTCATTAACTCTCCATTCAAGAAGCAGTGTTTACATCCATTTGGTGGATTTCCAAATTGTAAGTGTTGCAATACTAATTAACAACCCGACCGATATTATCCTTGTCACAGGAGAGTAGGTATAGAAGTAGTCTAATCCTTCTTTTTGATGATACCCTTTAGCCACCAATTGAACTTTGTATTTATCAATGGAGCCATTTGATTTCATTTTATGCTTGAAGATCCATTTTCATCCAATTGGTTTATGTCGATTAGCAAGATCAATCAATTCCCAAGTATGATTGTGCATAATAGAGTCTATTGCACTGTCTACTGTTTTCGAAAGGAAGTTTTAGGTGTAGACATTGTTGCATTATGTGTTTGAGGCTTTGTTTCTAAAATATAAGTTAAAAAGTCTGGATCAAAATTTTTGGATTTTCGAACTCTCTTGCTTCGTCTAAAGATGTCAGTATTCTTATTATTGTTGGAATTGAAACTTTCCTCACTTCCTTCATTTGTCATCTCATGTGTTCTTTTAGAATTACTTGACACCTTTGATGTAATGTTTGGTGTTGATTTAATGAAATTTTTCTATGAGAAAATACGCTTCCAAAAAACTCTAGATTCAATGATAGTATTCACATTGATTTCAGATTTGAACACAAAAATTTGCATGCACAACTATTTTAAGCATTTCCAAGAAATAGCAATCAATGGTATTTTGACCAAGTTTTTTTCCTTTTGGGTGGTGGAACAGAAACCTTAGCTAAGCATCCCTACACTTTGAAGTATTTATAAGACAATTGTCTACCTTTCCATATTTCATATGGTAGTTGATATAGTTTCTTGTGTGGAACTCTATTAAAGATATGATTTGCCATAAATACCTTTTCATATCTCATAAAGAGCTCCCCCCACCAACAAGTTCTATGGTAGACTGGTTGATAAGCATGATATTAATCATGTATTTCAAGGTTCTATTTTCCTTTCAGCAACTTCGTTTGATTATGGTATGGAACGATAATTTAGTGTATAGTGTCATTTTGTTCACAAATATCTATAAATGAATATTCATACTCACCGCCTCTATCTGATATTAAAGTTTTGATCTTTTTATATTTAGTAAATACATTAACTACCTCACATTTGTTATTTCATAATATACATATATCAATATCTTGCGCAATCATTGATAAATATGATATTATTTCTTTCCCCCTCGAGTAGGAATTGATTTGAAATCACATATACGTCCTGGTGTACTAAACTCAAACTTTCAATAAATCTTTGAGCTGAATGAAAAAGATGTTTAGTAAATTTGACTTCTACACAAACCTCACATTTGTGTTGTGATTTATTGTAAAATTTAGATCAACCCTAACCTAGCCAATATTTTCATTTTTAAAAATCGACATAACTTAATATATCATGCCATAATGAAACGGACTCAAGAAAATAAGAAATAAACTTATTATTATTGATAGTAAATTTGACTTCTACATTCATGCCATTTAACAAACTTCTCCGACTCAAAACTATTTTAAAACCATTCTCTACCATAGGAGAACCAAATATTAATTTTTTTCATACCTCTGGAACATGCAAAACATCTTTCATCGGGATGCCTTTTCTTGAGGTATACTTCAAGATCATATTTCATATGCCTTTAATTGCCGAGATGGAAGCATTTCCCATGAATACTTTCTCATCATTGGTTAATTGATTTCTCATAAGTTGAGAACATGGATTTGTCATTGCAAATATGCGACTGACACCTGTATCAACCCACCAAGCCCGAGGATGGTCAATAAAGTTAACTTTAGATACATTTGCATTGATGATCAACCTTTCAATGAAATAGGCAAATGTTTCTAAAATATTCACTTGAGAAGACTTGTTTTCATTGCCTTCATTCTTGTGAAGTTCGTAATCCTTGCAAAGATGACCCTTCTCAGCACAAACATAACAAGTACTTTTGAAAGGTATTTGTAACATTTTTGGACTTCTTGCTATGTCCTCTACTGTTTGAGGTACCTTTCACTTTTGAGAGTTTTTTGGCTGTTTTGAACTCTCAACCACATGTGCTTTTGTCTCAACAGAGGGATGCTTGTCTGTGCCTCAGTCGTGTTCTTAAATTTTCAACCAAACGATTAAGTCTTCAAGGCTCAACTCCTTTCGCTTATGCTTTAGGTGGTACTTAAAGTCTTTCCAAATGGGACAGAGCTTCCCAGTGATTATAACCACTTGAAAAGATTCGCCAATGTCGTCACCTTTAGCTTGAATCTTATGGATGAGAATTTGAAGTTCTTGGATTTGGAGAGTGACAAACTCTCTTAGAGCTGGTAATTTTCTAGTCCATAAATTTGTCAACTATGAATTTTTTGAGTGCAACATTTTCAGTTTTGTACTTTTCTCCAATAGCCCCCCCCCCCCCCCCCCCCCCCCCCCAACAATTCTTTGGAACTCTTAATTATACTATAAACTTTGTACAAAACTTCATCCAGAGAATTAAGTACATAGTTGTAGCATAGGAAGTCAAAATGCTTCCATGCTTCAATAGCAATAAATACCTCCTTGTTCATTTCAGGAGTTTTTCTGTCTTTTGGCATAGGTTCATCGTTAGGGAGAAATTTTAGTTAATCCCAAAGTTGTTAAGCAAAACAACATCTTAGTTTGCCATGTCTTGAAGTCATTCCCTTTGAACTTCTTTGGCCTATGATGAGCAAGTACTTCAGTGACTCCATAGGTAACCCCAACAATCAAACTAGCCTTGATATTATCTCCCATATTCTTCCGTCACACAAAAATTCAATCACAGCTATTATTTGTTATGGAAAATAATACAAATAAAATAAAGTCTGTCACACAGAAAATAAAATTATACTAATTACTGTAATAACATAGTTCTAATTTATATAAACTCTAAATCTAATTTGGACAAATTAATGTAATGAAAATAGTAGTTTAGGTAGAGTTGGAAATATGCATAAACTCTGAACAAGATTTGTGCGAACTGTATAGAATAAATAAATTTGATTGTATGTAACATTAATTGAAACATACTTCAAGTTTGAAACTGAACACGATTTGGTTTTAATCAATTATAGTCTAATAATAAGCAAAAAAAATGATTTGGTATAAATAGACAAAAAATGGGAACTCGAATAGAGTTGTATTAGGATTATAAATCTGAATACATATTCTCTGGATGTATTTGAACAAAATGGTAATCAAACTCTGGAACTGGTACAGATTGTAGAGTCTAGAATGATTGGTGTCTTAGTTATATGAATACAATTTGCATGATCAAAGTTGTAGATTAATCGAAACCCTGTTGGTACAAAATCAATAAAAACATAACCATAAAAACAAAAGCCAGGAAATTTGAAATGAAATTTGTCGAAGCAATTATCTGAAGTCAATATTTTTTACCTGTCTTGGTGTAAATAGTAGTTGTTGGTAGTCTCCCAAATCTGCACTTATTAATAAAGTCTGGCGAAAAGAAATCAAATAATAATTTTTAGAAGAGAAAGAAACCTTTTGTAAATTTGGTGTTGGTCCCTTCCACTAATGGGATAAATGGCGTTGATCCTGTTTACAAATCGTATTTGAGTTTGGTCGCTTGACTGCTATTGACTGCCATTGACCGTCTGATCAACAGTTAAGTTGGCATGTGTCCTTTTTTTTTAATTTAAATACCCTCGCTCTCATGTCACCAAAAAATCTCAAATTCTAAACATGTATCCCAAGGTACAACCTAATGAAGTTGATTTACTTAAAAAAATATGCACTCTTCTTCCCAAATTTCACATTTTCCCCCCTCCACTCATTATCACCAACTAAAAGTAGAAAAGATGAAAGAAAACATAAAAACTACCTTATCTAATCATCACCACAATCACTCTTTCTTCCTCACAGCCCCACCACCACCAACAACAACAACATAAACACCACCACCACCAGTGTCAGCGACTAGGGAATTAGAGGTGAATCAGCCCCACAATTACTCATTTATCTGCAATATCTATCCACCTCTTCTGTCATGTATTCCAGCTAATTCCCTTACACATTCTATATGACGCCCAAATCTATTGTGGTATGTTTTGGTTTGGTTTCACACATGCTCTATGATATGCAATTTCCACTTTCTTTCCTTCTTATTCTTCTTATTCTCATTTCTTATCTTATCTTGCTTTCTCTTCTTCGTTACCCTTCTTCATCTTATTTGATGATTTAGTTTTCACAATCACAACTCGTTTTTTCTGTTTTCTTGTAAGAGGGTGTTCTTTTTTGTTGTTGTTCTAAATAGACTCAGAAATCTTAATAAGAAGTGGGACATTCCAAACATGACCTTTGTTTTTAGTTCTGATCAGAAGTTGAATTTCTAATTGGAGTAAACACCATAAGGAATATTGATTACTTAGCACTAAGTGTTTAATGAAAATTCATTCCAATAATAATCTTACAATAATTTGTAATGATTACTGTTGTCCCTCTCCTCTACCAACCATCCCCTTTTCTCCACCTCCTCTATATCATGCAACCAGTGCCACCACCTGCACCTCCCTATCCTCCCCTTTTTTCATCATTTTTTTTTAATTTTTTTTCACTTCCTCTTTGTTGAAGATTGTATGGGGAATGCAGAGAGATATTGGGTGATTTATGGTGATGGTGGAAGGGGATCTCAATGGTATTCAGAGGAGAGAAAACATGATAGCGCTAAAGGAAGGTTCAGAAGTCGTCATGTCTCAGACATTCCTTACCAGCTTGAAGAAGGTTGCATTCACATGGTTCCAGAGCCTCCAGCCAAGGTCCGTCAATTTGTTTCAGGTGTTGGTGAAGGCTTTCATCACTTGATTCATGGGAAACCAATGAATCAGGAAAATGCCGCATTATCTGCTCAACCTCAAGCAGATGCATGGCGAGACCTTCTAGGAGTATGTGACTCGGTTCAATGACGAGCTAACTCTAATCAATGGTTGTAGTGATGATACATCTATCACTGCTTTCACTTACGACCTCTGGGGAGGTAAGTTTTATAATTTCCTCACTTTGGAGCCACCAAAAAACACGGTAGACTTGCTGAAAAGTGCACAAAAATACATCACTCTTGAGGAGATGTCAGCGGCCATAAAGGGGGTGAGAATGAGATCAAGATATCCTCCAAGACGCGAGGCAGGAGAGAGGAGAAAAATCACAAAAAGGAAGACAGATTCAAAAGAAGGCGAAGTGATAATGATAAGGGCATAATTAGGCTATTTTTAGTACCATATTTCTATATATTTTTAGCTATCACTTGTTAATTATGGTACTAATTGCTATTTTCATGTTTATGTAGGTTTCCAATTACAATATTTTAAAATATAAGCAAATTGGCAATTTAGAAATACTAATTGTACAAGGAAATCACACAAACAAATAAACCACAGAAAGAAGAAAACAAGAATAAAATGGGGACGATATCTGGCTTTGAAAAAAATCATCCATCCACAGCTTCCATCCTCGCAACAGTCCATCAAGCCTTCATCACCTTCATTTCTCTGTTTGTTGAAAATTAGGGAACCCTAGCCGTTATCCTCTTCTCCTTCACAACACCTAGATACAACCTTTCATCCATCATCAACCCTCCTCCTCGAAACAACCTTGCCAAACCCTAGCCACATTTCCCTATTTCTTTCCCATCACAGCCACACAGACATCGTCACCGTCTTCATCTCTCAGCCGATCGCCTCCACCAATTAGATAAAACCCTCGCCACAGTCTTTCTCGTTGTCCCCTATCATCGCTATCTTCATCTCTCCCCATTACTTTCGTCACCTCCATCAGCCACGACCACGCACACGAAGACGAAGCAGAGATTGAGAAGGAAGCGAAGTGAAGCAGAAAGAAGGAGCAAATTGTGAAGGAGTAGATCGTGAAGGGAAAGAGGATTCTCTTCTGCTATCCACACACATCAGTCGACTCAGTACCACCACGGATCAGGCGACAACGTTTTCATCTCTAAACCTCATTCTTACTTATTTTAGTTTGATTATTGATTATGGATTGTTATTCGAACATAATTAATATGTCTAGCTAAACTTATTTTAGTTAGGGGTGGATTTGAAGCCCCGAACATGTGCTTTAAAAATTAATTGAATTTAATATTCCTTGCTATTAGTGATTGTGTTTTGCTTAACTGCTTTATAGAGAACTTTTCTTTGTATGTTTGTTAAGGTGGCCAACTTAGTAAGCATGCTAGGATCTAGGGCTAGAGTATAGGAGAGTTTCACCTAATTGTTATAATCCTGTATTCACAAGTAATAAATATTAAGGAACGTTGGTAAGGTTAAGTAAAAACCTAGGCAAGAACAAGATGTTGATCATACTTGTAATTGCCTAGTCAGTGTTCATATTTTGCACAAAACTTAATGATCTTAGATTGTTATTTAACTTGTGATTCCTGTTTAGATAGCATGATAAGAATAGTTTGAAAGCGACAGTTTAATTCAACGAACTTGGGAAAATAATAAGATTAATGCAGTGCGGTCATGGTTAATCTTGAGCATTGTCTCTCACGAATTAGCAAGTGATTATTGAAGATTGATTTATAAGCATATGTTTGGTGTGTGGATATAAACCCTTAGTTAATTTCTCATCTTTGCGATCCCTTTAGTTTTATTATCTTTATAGTAATTTTCGTGGTTATTTTCATACTTTAATTTAGAAAATCCAATCCCTTTTTATTTAATTAATTAGGTTGTTAGTTGTATTTTAGTTATTATTAGTGTTAATTGACAAGCCCTCTAATCCCCGGTCTAGAACGATCCCTACTTATTCTATACTACAATCACAAAGCAGAGTATTAAGTTGTGTGCTACTAAAATAACGCATCATATAACATGCATGGATCCGACAAGGCAAAACCTGAAAAAGTCACCAACTACGTCAACTCAAAGTAGCACGCCTACACTCCGCTCAACGCCAGTCTGTCCAAAATCCTCTCCAGCATGAAGAGCTGGGAGGATATCAAAAGGCCTTCTAAGCTCAAGAGCAACTCGTTAAAGCGTGATAAAAATAAGTACAACTCTTGCCACAAAGACCATGGTCAAAATAATTAGGCTGCCAAAGCTTCAAGAATAAGATCAAATTTGGGTCTAAAAAAAGGCTCAAGGAATTATTGGGTTTTAGCGAAAATCAATCTAGAGGGAGAGAGAAGGAAGAGTCCGTGCAGGAGCTCGAAAAAAAGACTACGAATGTAATATATGTCCTGGATAGTGCATGTGATGAACCGGAACAGTCTAACCATTTCAGGATGATAGAGGTCCGAGAACTGTGAACCAGGTCTCGATACGAAGCCCATCCTATCCAACATGCCCAGATAGAGCACCCGACCCAAATTCGACATTCATTATGCAAGACATGCAAGGAGTCCATTCCTCACATAACGATGCTATATTTATATCAATCGTTATAACGAGGTGGAATGTCAAGATACCATTGGTGGACACGAGGAGCTCAGCTAATGTCCTATTCCTTGAAGCATTCCGCAGGATGCAGATGAAGGGAGAAAAGTTGAAGTCGCACAAACAGGTCGTGATCGACTTCAGTGGCGAGCGACGTTATTCGCCCTGGAGTATCAGATTGCACGCAGTAGCAGGGGATTCTGACCTATAAAAAGTCACGTTGACAGAGTTCATAATCGTAGGCGCCCCCTATACTTACAACATAATCCTGGGCAGACCTTAGCTTCATCAAATGGGAGCAGTGGTCTCTACTTATCATCAATGCCTTATATACCGTGCCGATGATAGAGTGGGGATGATGAAACTAGTCTATAAAAAAGAATGTCATTACACGATAATGAAACAATCAAGCAAATAGCTATGCAGCCCAAACCTCTTAGAGAAAAACTAACGGGCCAATGGCTTACTGGTTAAAGAGCCTGAGTGGAAAAAGTTTTTTTAAGAAAAAAAACCATAGTCGTCGAGCCTATTCCTATTCGAGATGATGACGACGACTCGCCGTATCCAATTGACCTAGTCCACCTAAATGACCATGATGGTGCACAACGTTGAGTCTAGTCCTATTCAGGATAACAATGACTCACCACATCTAAGTGACTTAGTCCATCTAAAGGACCACGATAACACAACTGCTAAGTCAAGTCTTATTCAGGATGACGAAAACTCGCCATGTCTAAGTGACATAATCTGCCTAAAGGACCACGATGGTGCACAATGTCCGATTCTAATTCTACTCAGGATGACGACAACTTGCCACATCTAAATGCCCTAGTCCGTCTAGCCTAGTCCTTTTCAAGATAAAATGACTCTTATTATAAAAGCCTAGTCTGTTCGGACCAAGAAGGATTTTTTACAACTTAAGTCATTTTCAAGATTAAGTTAACTTTATTATAGATGTTTGGTTCATTCAGACAAAGACAAATTCTCTACAGGTTAAGTCTTCTTTAGGATTAAGTTAACTTTATTATAAAAGTCTAGTCCATTCGGATCGAGATGACTTCTCTACAGTTTGAGTCCTCTTCAGGACTAAGTTAACTTTACTATAGAAATGTGGCCCGTTCGGACCAAGACGACTTCTGTACAGCTTAAGTCCTCTTCATAATTAAGTTAATTTTAGTATAGAAGTCTAGTTTGCTCGGACCAAGGCAACTCCTCTACATCTTAAGCCGTCTTCAAAATTAAGTTAACTATATTATACAAGTCGATCTAGTCCGTTCAGACCAAGAAGACTTCTTTACAACGTCCTCTTCAGGATTAACTTAACTTTATTATAGAAGTGTGGTCCGTTCGGACCAAGAAGACTTCTTTACAGCTTAAGTCCTCTTCAGGATCAAGTTAACTTTAGTATAAAAGTCTTGTTCATTTGGACCAAGACAACTTTTCTATAGGTTAGCCCTCTTCAGGATTAAGTTAACTTTATTATATAAGTCGGGTCGGTTCGGACAAATGACTTCTCTATAGCTTAAGTCCTTTTCAGGATTAAGTTAATTTTATTGTAGAAGTTTAGTACATCAGGACCTAAATGACTTATCTACAGCTTAGGCCCTCTTCAAGATTATGTTAACTTTATTATATAAGCCTAGTCCGTGCGGACCAAGATGACTTCTTTATAGCTTAGGTCCTCTTCAGGATTAAGTTGACTTTATTATCAAGGCCTAGTCTGTTCAGACTAAGGTGACTTGAATTCAGCCTAAGTCTTGCTCAGGATTAAGGTGGCCTCAATTATCTAAGTCCAATCACAACTAAAGAGTCTTGGTGACTTATCAATCTATACTGCCTAGTCTGAATAGAGATCAAGATGGAAAGTTCGAAAACTACAACATAAATATGAGACAAAGAAAATGTGATTCTCATTAATGAAAAGAAAGTTCACTATAATAACTACGCTCAATGGGCGGGACCAGACTTAGCAAGACTAGACTCGACAAGGGCGGATGAAGTAGGGTCGACATCAGGCCCTGGGACATTAGGATCAACGGCTGACTATGATACATTCGGGTCAACATCACGTCCTCCTGAAGAAAGGGAAGATTCATTTACTTCCTCAAAGTGCTCAGAGGCTAGTGTCCTATAAATAGAGATGTCCCAGTCTTCGTGATCCTACTCAATCAGTTGTTGCCTCCTTGCAACAACATGATTGGATTGAATAGTATCAACAGACTTGAAGAACTTCTTCTCTCAAGCTTCCCACTGCGTCTTTAGCTCTTCGTTGGCCTTGACTAGTTTATCTTCACAATCCGCCAGCTTACGATCAACCTCGGTATGACTTGCCCGCTCAGAATTCAGCTTCTTAGTGATGTGGAATGTCTGCACCTCAGACTCTTCATGAAGACATCTTTGATGAATAGCCTCAATATGTTTCCCTTCTAGAGCACTATGAACATCAATAGTGACCTTCAAAGCATATTCTAGTTGGTCAGCCATTATCGTCTGATCGCCTTGTCCCTACTAACTTGGACCTCCTTCAGCTCTGTCTTCGGATCGGATTGGGTAGCAAACGTCTTGACAAAATTCTCCTGAGCATCTTTCTGCCGAGTCCCTAGATTGGGCTTGGCAGCTAGCTGCATTTTCAGATAATCCACTTGAAGAGAGCGTCTAAGAGCTTTAATTGTTGCTCAACAAACACCTTCTCTAAGGCGTAAACTCTATTTTGGGAATCTTTTACCTCAGTTAGGGGGTGAGCATCCCATCCCATCCCGCGATCCCAATCCCAATCCCATCTCGGTCTTGTGCGATCCCGATTTTTTGCGAGTACTTTTGGGATTGATCAAACCCATCCGATCCCGTGTCGTCTTGTTCTAGAGTGGGATGGGATCGGGTGGAGATTTTTTCAAACCCGATCATCCCGAACTTATTTATTTAATATTCATTATTATTAATTTTAATATAGACTAAAATATACCAATAGTTTGTGGGATCCATGAAAGCCAATGATAATTAGGTGACATGAATGAATGTAAAAATTTAATTAAGGAGAATGGTAAGGAAATATTAATTTGTATTAAAGATTCATCACAACATGTGGATTGGGTTGGGCCTTAGTGATGCTATAACAGAATATGATTTTATTGGATTCAAACACTCGAATTTGATTTACAAAGTTAATATAAATTTACAAATGGTCCTGAAACTAGATGACTCATTTCAACCATTTGATGACACATTAAGATGATAATGTGACAATCTTATATAACAATTTCATGATTTGTGTAATTATGGATCCAATACACCCTCATGAATAACAACTATGAAGTTTTTGTGCACTTTTTTATCAAACATATTTATCATCCACTGAATGAGCGAACAATGTCTACCCTGACTTGATTGCACTTGTTCTATATCATGCTCATTTCGTCCCGTCCCAAACCAGTTTGGGATAGGAAAAGATCGGGATGAAGTATATCTCGTCTTGATCCTGTCCTGAAGATAAAACAATGGGATGAGATCAGAATGAGGTCCATCCCATTCTGTGCCCACCCCTAACCTCAGTTCCCACCATGCCAACATAGCTCAAGTGAGTCATTATTTGATAAGAAAACACATATGAAGCTATAAAAACTAAATATAGAAAGAGTGTGAACAAAAGTCAGACCAAAAGAAAATCGCTAACTTACCACATCAGGTGCTTCTGTCCCTGATCAAGATGACCCCTCGCTGTCCTATCCGCTAGCGGTACTCGACTGACCATCTAGTAGAACCAATCCTTCATGTGCTAAAAGCAACCGACTCTGTGATCCACCTTATGATCCCAAACATGCTTGCCATCAGAGCCAATATGGAAAGTGCCTTGAAAAAGAAAATTGACTTGAGCGTCAGTATGTAAGACCTTGGGATTAGAGATCAGTTCAGCTCCTCTTCTTGCAATGTCTAAAGAGGGGGGACAACTCAATGACACCTTTTCTCTTGTCCGCGGTAGAAGGTGGAGGAGTTGCGTGAGACAGGTCCTATGGATCATAATGAAAAGATGGTGACTCGGGTAGTCGCTCAGTCCACGGATCAACCGTTTTTAGCACCAAGGATGACAAACTTTGCCTTGGCTCGCCAATATCTGAGTCCACGGTTAGATAATGGACAATATCTCCCAAAGCAAAATATGTTTCGGAATTGGCAGAAGCTTTAAGTGCAGCCTGGAAAAGTTTGTTCGAAACAATATTAGCCTGCCACGCACACATCTTGCTGGGATCATTTATCTCTGCATGGCGAGACATCTCCTCCATGGCGTTCAGTGAGCAGGTGGAGCCTGTTCAGCATAAGCTTTCATAGCCTTTTGAAGATGACTGTCCAACTCGACCACCTCTTTAATTGTCTGACTAGGAACCTTATCTACAATAAACTCCCTATCTTGGGCAATCAACAAGACGGGATGAACAGTTTAGGCAACTTCAGTGTTGATCATTTTGGACTGAAGGACTGGAGAAACCAATCCCTCTAGAGCCTTTCTCTTTGAAGGGCTAGATATTTTTAGCATTTTCTTCTTTTTTCATTCAGAAGCTTGGACCCTGGTCCTAGAAGACGAGCCCACCGAAGTAGTCAGAGTCAGCTTTGTTCTACCAGCTCAATGGATAATAGGTTGTTCCACCTAAAGTTTTTTGGTCTAAGGACCTCCAAGATAAACACCACTAGCATAACAAGGAATTAAGCCTTCACCTTTTCTTTGCCAGGAAAGAATAAAAGGGTCATGCACCCCTTATTATGAACAATCAATAAGTCAAACAACAACATAAATTATATCAAAATCAAAAGCAAATGAAAAATAGGGGACTTACTCAGACTTTTGAAACTGTGAACGGTCAACTGGTCATTAGAAGAGAAGTACCTCAGAGTGCAGACCCTGTTTGGATTGATTCTGATAGGAGCCAAAGAATGCAGCACCTTCGTCGACGAATGGAACCCAACCTCCTTCACCCTAATCAAAATTGCAATCAAGGTCCTCCACCCATTCGATGTTAGTTGGGCCGGGGGGAACAGAAAATGCCAAAAATGGCGCCAGGGATGAGGAATTACAGACCTGTTTTGAACATAGCCTTGTACATACAAACATACCCCTCCCTCGGTCGAGTTTGAAACTCACCTACCACATGAAGAGACAACTTCAGATTATCAGGAATCTGATACTGTTGTCGGAGTTCGATCAAGTCCTTCTCCATCATGAGTAACTCCTTAAAAAAGTCAAGATAGTCCGTATATCGATTGGTGGAAAGTTGCTTTTTCCAGTCATGATTGTAAAAGATGAAGGTTTGCACTTTATCCGACTTGGAAAGTTTGGAGACAGAACAAAGTTCAAAGCTCTAGGAAGAAAAAAGATCAAACTCCCCCAAACCAAGCTGATATAGGCTTGACGTGTGGGAGAAACAATCACCCAACAACCGCATCAACATTAATTGCTGCATAGAAATCGAAAAGATGCTGAAATATGCCATCGCGGTGTTGCCGAGCCCCCATGTACAGTTGGTGGCCCTATACGCAACCCCATTAACTAGAGAGAGTAACTGTTGAGACATCATACAGTCATCCAACCACAACGAAACACGTGGCACATGTCAACGCTAATGGGAAAATGCCCGAACAGAACCAGGCCCAAGCCTTGTCCAAGTCAGATCCAAGTTAAATTATGTTCAGCCCGTAAGTCAGGTGCCCAAACTCAGATTATGCAAGCCTAATGTGGTAAAAATCTCAGAGTTTTGGCTAAGGCAATAAAGCCTGAATACAGACCTCTGGCCCAAGGTCTATTTAGGCTACTCTTGGTCCAATTTAGCATTGAGTCCCAAAGAGAGCCTACATGGATGGGTGAAGAACCCTACATGGACATAACTTGATGATGATAGATTCTAAGGGAGATTTCCTCCCTCCATCACGCATTCACAAGTAGAGTTAATGAAATAGTAAAACACTCTCATTATATAAGGTAATCAAAAGGGATGAGAAAAGTACATTCATGCAACCCTAATTTTATTGGTCATTCTCCATCCTTGTTCAAGTGCTTGAATTTACCATCGGATTGCCTTATGTTGCCACAACGGTAATCTCTAATTCCCCGTTGCTAATTTTTGCAAGTCAAAATCATTATGTACAGATTTGGATGCATCACTATGCATATGATGACTTGGTGCAAAATTTCCATTTCCTGCAGCAGCTGAACTGAAAAGTGCATAGAAACTTTGTTTAGGGCAAGTGGTCATATCTAGGGGTGGGCAAACGGGTCGAGGATCTGCGGGTTCAAACCGAACCGGACCGTTTTGCTCAAAACGGTCCAAATTTTAATTTTGAATTTTTTGATACGGTTCGGATCGGTCCGGATCCGTTATAAAACGGTCCGGTTCCGGTTCCTGTTTTTTAAAACGAAACGGTCCAGATTGGACCCGTTTCAAATTGCATTTAATAAGAACTTAAATATATGTTTTAATGTCTTGTCTCTGACTTTGAGATGATGGAACAGAAGGAAAAAAGAAGAGGAGGAGACGTATGGAGAGGAGGAGACGTATGGAATCCTCTCTTCATCATTCAAACTTCACTAGCTTCAATCAAATTCGAACCCCAAAGGAGAAGACTTTCCCCAAATCAGCAACAAGAGCCGAATCGCTTGTAGCTGCAAGTCAAGCTCCGTCTTGTCTTTGAAAAAGCCAACTCGCAAGTCTCTGCAAGTAAGCCCTAATTTCTACTTCTACTCGTTCTTTTCTACAAAACCCATAGTTTATTCCTTCACTTTTGATCAGTACTTCGATTTCACCTCTTAAATTGTAATAAAAATGGGAACTTGATTCAGATCACCTTCACTTCTTGTATAAATTTGACATTTTTTTTTTATCTAACGTGTTTGATTTGGTAGGTTTTAGTGTGAAATCGAAATGGAAAGTTCAACACAGTTCGATTCTTTAGTAACTGATAAGGAGATATTCGAGGCTGTTGCGGAATGTAGAGATATACCAGCAGATACTTCTCCTCCTCCTCCAGAAGCTCCAGTTGAAGGAGGAGAAGAGATTCCATCTTATAAACCCTACGTTGGGATGGAATTTGAGTCAGTTCATAAAGCATTTATTTTTTATAATGATTATGCTGCAATTGTAGGGTTTAGTATTCAGATTAGGTGAGATTAGATGATGAATCTGTTTGGAGTGATGGATCGATGATGAATCTGTATCTGAGTTTATCGATGATGGATCTCTTTTGTATGATCTGTATGATGGATTTTTATTCTTTTGTATGATCTGTTTATGATGGATATGTTTAACAAATTTTTTTTTGTTTTTTTTAAGGCAATTATTTCTGTTCTTGATTCAATTGGAACCGTGAAATCGGACTGTTTCAAACGGTTCGAGTTAGGTTCGGTTCTAATGTTAAAAATCAGGGGATCCGGACCGGACCGGATCCGTTAATTTGAAACGATTCGAGTTAGGTTCCTCCAAATTTGGAACCGATCCGGACCGTGCCCACCCCTAGTCATATCCTCGAAGAAATACCACTTTGGTGGACTAAAAGAAAATATTTTCAACCAAAGAGTAGCCTTTTACTCGGAAAAAATATAAAATTTAAGAAAAGCAAAAGCATGCAACTCACGTTCATATATTTCTTATTGCGGACTATGGGTAGATAGGTACTTTTGGCGAAATACCCACTTTCACCAGCTAAAAGTCTCCCAACATAAAACTTAAAAACCTCTTTCCTCGTCAAACTACCCTCTCTCTCTCTCTTCTTCGCTTTCAGTCTCTCCAGAGGAACAATCTTTCATCAAAGGTCAGTATCCGTTCTCTTGCTTCTCGCCTTTTTTGTAAAGCGTGATTGGTTCTTTTCATGTATAATTAGGGTTTTTTTTTTCCTTTGTTGAATCACCAAACTTCTGCTCGATTTTCCTATTGAAGGATTTCTAGCTTTGAGTTTTATGGGTCAAGTTCTTATGATTCGAGAGCTTCAAATTCGATAAAAACCCTAAATTGGTTTTAATAAATTGCAAATTCATGTGGAGCTGATATAATATCTGTACTCATACTGAACATTGTGTGAACCCTAATTTGTATAATGAACTATTTGTTACGACTTTTGAGTTCTCGTGTTTGTTTAAGGGTCTGTTTTGTAGGAAAGTTATCAACAGTTTTGGTATGTCTTTTTCATCATGTATTGATTGTTTGCTTGAATCTTTTCTTGAAATTTAGGTGTAATGGCTGGAAGAAATCGTATGCCTCGTCATGGTATGGACAGTGGTCGTCGTGGGTATCCTCCAGAAGGGCCATATGCTAGGCCGCCACCTCCTATGCCGCGGGGACCCCATCCTGCTCTTCTTGAGGAAGAACTTGAAATGCAGCATATGGAACTAAGAAGGCTTATGGTTGAAAACAGGAGGCTTGCTGAAGATCGGATTGGGCTACAGCAGGAGCTAGGTGTTACAAAGGAGGAGCTGCGTCGTATGAATGGTGCTATTGGTGACATTCGTGCTGAGAAGGATGCGCAATCGAGGGAACTTATTGAGAAGGGGCTGAAGTTGGAAGCTGATCTACGTGCAACTGAACCTTTGAGAAATGAAGTTGTTCAGCTGCGTGCCGAGATTAAGAAACTAAATACCATGAGGCAGGACCTTTCCGGGCAAGCTCAGAATCTTACTCAGGAGTTGACAAGGGTGAAGGCTGACAATCAACAGCTTCCTCTAATGAAGGCAGAGCTTGATGGCTTACACCAGGAACTCATGCGAGCCAGGTAGTTCTTGAACTTTCTTGTCTTAATTTGCACAATTGGAGTTTGCATGTGTTGCATGCATTCTTAATCAACGTCAACATCTTGGTTTGATTTGTTGTGGCTCAACTTCATATATATCCAATTAACTTGATTACTTTTGGGGTATCATAGGAATATGTATGTCATTTTATTTAATTTCAGCACAGCTTAATAAGTTGATACTGATTATTTCAAACTAACATACTGTGGATTGGAAGGTATTTGGGAGGAGAGAGAGAGGGGGGGGGGGGGGGGGATGGACAGAAGAAAATATTCTTTCTTTTGTTAAATTTTAAAGGTAGATTTTTAAAAATTGTTCTACAGCATTTGACTAGGGGGCAATCTTAAAAGCATCATGTCCCCACGCCAACCTCCATATAGGTAGAGATAAACCCAACACCAACCAATTAGACTAATGAAATGCATCCATAACCTATTGACCCACCCTCACTTCATTTTTCTTCTCTCTAAAACATGTACTTTTCTCAAGATGCTACTTATCAACTGTATCATTGTCAAATTTCAAATATAAGGAGCTGTCACATAGGCTATCTTTGGAAAAACCGAAAGTATGCTTCATTTTGTGAAGCTTCCCAGCATCATATACTAGCTATAGATCGTGTTATTTGTTGTAATCCATTGTTCAATTATGTTTCAGAGGCTAACAAATCCAAATAATTAAACAGGGCTGCCTTTGAATATGAAAAGAAGGCAAATGTTGAGTTGATGGAACAAAGGCAGGCGATGGAGAAGAACTTGGTCTCCATGGCTCGTGAAGTTGAAAAGCTACGAGCAGAAAGTTCAGATGGTAGACCATGGGGTGCAGGTAAAATTTAATTTTCTTGCAATTAATGTATATAAAAATTGAGTTTTCCTGGTAGCAGTTTTTGAAAGTTGTATCTTGTAACCTATTTCTATGTGCTTATTAAGAAAAGCTGCAAATTACTTGGGGAAATACTTACTTTATTATGTGTATGGAGTATCCTCTTGGTTAAATCCACCATTCAAATAGTTTTGGGATAAATTATTCTATTAGTTGAATAAACTGAAAAGGAACCTTCCAAATGAGGCAAATCGGTTTTTATACTCTAAGTAGCAAGCTTGCATGTATTTCTTGTTATCGTTTATGTCCTCAAGCATTTGATGTCACATATTGAAAACTATCTGTTGAATACAAGGATGATGAGTTCTTATACAGAGAGCTAATGCAATATTATCGTTAGTACTACAGGAAATGAAAAATAGGGACACACGTATCCATGCAATTTTCAATATAATATGAGTTATATTAATTTCAAACATTCTCCATGAAGGATCCACGTATCATTTCAAGTGGTTGTATTCTTCATTTTCCCCTTTCTGGTTTATATTTGAGTTCAAAGTTGGTAGTCCTTGCTCATTTCAATTTTTTTCTCTTTGGTGGTACTGACTATATAGGTGGACCGTACGGGCTTAAACTTAGCAGTCCTGAAGGAGCTTTTCCAACTCCTTATGGAGATGGATATGGAAATTACTCGGTAAGACAACTTTTGTATAAGTATAGATGAGATTTTGTTTGAGCTCCTTTCCACCTCTCTAAAATCCTAGAAATTTTTTTTTGGTAATATATTGTTCCTTCCGATACTTTTCAGGGAGTTGCTGACAAGGGGCCATTGTATGGCGTGGGTTCTGGTTCGTGGGGTGGACTTGAGAAGCAACCTCGCCTTGGACGCCGCTGAGTTCTGGAACAATTAACACCTGAACTGTGAAATATCTCACCTCTTTATCAAATGCGTATACTTGGATATTCAAATGGCTTGAAGTATTGAGTTCTGCAATGGGCGCTCGTCTTATGAGTAATGTCTACTTTGAATGTTCTTAGTCATCGCAAACTTATCTAGAAGTTTCTATATGAGATGTTGGTTTCTATATTTTGACCAGTGTTACTTGTTATTAGTGTTCTCGCCTTAGTGGTCTATGCTATTTACTACTTGAATTTTGTTGTATCTGAAGTTAGACCAAAGCAGACGTTATTGCATGATTTTAGATGTTCTTAACACTACAATGATGAATTTCTCCCGGGCAGTTATTAGGAATAGTTCTCATCTGACCTCTTGATTGTTTTGTCTAGATGTGATTCCTTTGTCTCTATTCTAGTACATGGAAGCATGGATCCAAACTGAATTCAGTGTCAAATATTTTGTATGTCCAGTATCCAAGTTATTTTATAAGGGCTCTTTTTAAGACATTAAGTTAGTTGAGGACGCTGTTGTTGTTGGTAGAACCATGCTTATCTCTAATCTAGGAGTGAGATAAATAACAGAATTATTTATAACGATTTAGATGTCGGCCAACCTATCTGCTCTGTGGACTTGACCAACCCAAGGTATGTATTGGTGGGCGTCTTGTGAATAGATTTTGCACCTTTCTCAGCATGTGAAATCATGGGCTGTCTGAGGAGAATTGAATGTGTTCTTTTGAGGTGGTGGAGTTTGTTTCTGTGGACATGATTGATTGTTATGTAGATCTGCTCTTAAAGTTGTGAAAATAGTGGCATAGTTTTTGGGGTTTACTTTCACTATTAGTGCTGTTTAAGCATTTAAGCTTGCAGAATAGGAGCATTAGGGATGCTGTATGACAGAAGTGGGTGAGAGCATTTATCTGAATTGCATTTTCCATTCAATTATGAGCATATCTTATATGGGTGGTGATTTTCCGTACAATATGAGCATATCTCATATAGGTGATGATTTTGAAGGAGCATAGGGTGCATCTTGTTGGAAGTAGATCATAAGGACTTATCATTTTGATAATGTTTTCCTGTACATTGTTTCTTCTAATGGTGACAGGGTCAGTCATAAGTAAGGATCATGTTTTGATCTAATGGGGCTAATTAGCATGCCTGGTGATTTTAGCTATTAGGTTTCATTATGGGCGTGCTAGAGTTTCACACGACAAATAAACTTGGAATTGTATTAGGCTTCCAACTGATTATTGGAGAGCAAGATAGCCACATGGATAAAGATCTATGTCAACTCCATGAATATAAGTATGTGAGAACCTGAGATATGGTTTTATAATAACCAAGATATGATAGGGATTACCGATTTAGAAAAGAAGATATAATATGGTATTGCTTGGTGGTGTGGAATGGAGAATAAGATTCAAGATGACAACCATGGAATTTGGATTGAGGACAAGTGATGATTCAACTGGAATTTGTTTCAGTGGCTGGAGAGATTACTTATGGGTGTTCATAGTGGTGCATCTCTATTACACATTTTACTACATCCTCGACAAATTTATGAATGAAATGTCAAGATTGAATGATGACACCCAAGACTCACTGGATAAGCTTAGAGTGAAGGCATTTCCATGGCTTCCTTTGAGACCTGATAAGTTTAGAGTGAAGGCATTTCTGTGGTTCGTTTTGATTCCTTCTATCTACTAACCAAATCTTGTGTAGTTTTTGTCAGGTTGATACTTGGTTAAAATTTTTTAGTTATATTGTAGTTCGACTATTTAATTCTGTGTTCTAGAGACCAGCCACTAAGCAAAAAACATATTCCGCTTGCATGAGTTGGGCGGTCAGGGAGTTTTGAAGGAGAAGTTGATGTGCTTTCCATGTTGCAGTTGGTTGACTTGGCTACCTCTGAGCTTCATAGGCAAGTACTCTGTCACTGTATTATGCGTTTTCTTCACATCTTTATGATGAATTAATTTTTAAGCTATATTTTCACTTGATATGTAGTGTCTTGATATCATTTGGATATTATGGGTTATACTTTTCTTTCTAGAATCTCTTTTAAGGCTTGAGATTCTTGTAAGTGTTCAGTTGAAGTAGTTTATTTGAACTATTCCAAATATTTTGAGCAAGTATTGAGTTACACAAGAGAAAGTCAGGATGAGCAACCCATCTAAACAAGGGAAACTAGATACCAAGCAGAAACCAGAAACCATAAACCATAAAGCTCAAAGCTCAAAGCAAAATGATATAAGAAAAAGCAAGGAGCTCATTTAATCCATTCATGTCAAGACAACCCATTTGACTACATTGTTCTTAAGAGGTGCTCTTAGGGTGAAAAAAATCGATCGAACCGATCAAAATCAAACCAATCAGTTCAGCTTAAATTCGGTTTGGATTGGTTTTAAAAAATTCAAAATCGAAGTGGTCGGTTCGATTTTCGGTTTCTATGTGATTGTAACTGACCGAATATATGTAATAAATAATATATATTTTATATAAAACTAATATAATATGTTTAAAATAGTTGATCGGTTCGGTTTTGATTCGATTTTAGTCGGTTTAGTTCAGTTACTGTTTGCATAAATTAGAATCAGTTCGGTTTCGATTTGAAAATTTTAAAACCGATCAAAGTTGGTTCGTTTCACGGTTTAGGTGAAAAATCGAACCGACGGTTCATTTTTCAACCCTGGGTGCCCTCAAGAATCTTGTGATTGTTTCCAACTTGATGAATAAATTAATTTTTCATTTATTTTTTTATAGTATAGCTCCTATGCCTTTTCAGTTGGAATGTGACTACACTGGGGATCAGCATGCGCTCATCACTAAAAGATCATGGAACAAGAGAACTCCCTATATTTAGTTCCTACCCACCCAAGTGTTATTGTAAATTGTAAGGAAAGAAAATATGTTAGATAGGGTAAGCAGAATGGAAATAGTGTAGTTGATGATCAAAGAATACCAATCTTATGAAAGAATAACCAGTTGCTGTTATTGACATCTTATCTTGATGAATTATGAGGTTGTGTTGATTTTGGCTGTTACACACAGAATACTGGTTGATCCAGGAGAGGATATCACTCCAATTGGTCAATCCCCTTACTTTTATTAAAAGATTCTTGAAATAACAAAAAGGCCTTTCACTGATTGGATCCATGTGGTCTAATGTTGGCTCTTTTTTTTTTTGAAACGCAAGCGTGCCACCGGTGGGTATAGAACCCAAGACATGGGGGTTAAACCACCACAGCCTTAACCATCCAACCAGGCTACCATTGGCCTAATGTTGGCTCAGAAGTTCACTCTTTGCCTCATTAAATCTGGTCATTGTGATCTTCACTCATGGACTTTGTTCTCTTCATCAAATCTTCACAACCATTTAGAGCCTGGTTTGAAGGAAGATCAGTTTTAAGCCAACTGCTCTAAAAGTTTGTGTAGTTGTTACCTGGGTGAATGCACAACTCATCTTGTTTCATGGGGAACTCATTATGGGACTTTCATGAATAGACACACTGGCCAAACAGAAAAATTAAAATTCTGCTAATGGTCAAAGTGGATATCTTTGGTGATTTATTATAGAAAGCTAGGATGCTGTAGAGTTGTAGAGTGTAGATAACCAGTATAATGATGAAGCCTGACAGTAGCCATGAACCTTGAACCTGATCACGACAACATAAATTGCAACAGTTTATTATACTCCCTAGCCAGACAACATTAGTTCAACTTATGCTGTTGAAGTACTTATAAAGAAGCAATCATGGGATGCCATGTAAAAGAACGTCAACCCAAGAAACAGGAGACACTGATTAGCAACCTTGGTCATTTGGTGATCAAATTATATGCTCTTGGAAGCTCACTTCTAGAGCTTGATGTCTTACTCCTGTTAGCTGTCTTTCTGGATTACTTTTGCTGTAGTACTGAATAATGCTCACAAAATTTTGCGACTCAGCACTGAGGTGAATCTGTCATGTCAACATCAGATGTGATCAGTTTCATGGTTTGGATCTGAACTTCTCCATGTTTTGATTGAAGTGATTCACAATGTTAATCAAGTTCTTTGATCAATGATGTCTTCAATCAACTACTATTCTGATGCTGCCTTCAATGTATTCCTTGCAAACATTGCATTTTTTGTGTGTGTGTGTGGTGATGAATCATATTTCAAAAGGATGAGAATTGATCAAGAGATAAAAGTAATGGTTAGGGTTGTATACTTGGATTCCCTTATGTGCATTTGATGAAAGGAGATGAAGGGAATGCTGCATATGTGAAAAACCAAGCTACTAACGGTTGGGAACCAGTGATGGATGGGTTGGAAAAAAGTTGCCCCAAGTCTTGAAGCTCCTTTCAAGAGGTTCTTCCCCTCCGAACTAATTTAGGATTTTGGCCCCTGGCTTCATGTTTGAGCTGAGGAAGTCTTATAGCTATGTCAGATTCTAGCATGTATTTTAGTTGACCTTTATGGATTCCTTACCAGTGCAACCTCAATGAATTCAAATAATCATGCTTAGAATGCATACCTTTTTTTTTTCTTCCAATTATTTATTTACTTATTTATCTATTTTCATAAGATGACAATATTGGGGAATTTCGTTTAATGGTTTCTACCTGTATCATCTAAATGACAACTCAATATTTGACTACATGAGGGAGCAAACCCTAGACATTACTTTGGTACTTGCATCATGTTACCTGAGCAGTTACATCATATTACCTTCATAAGTGAATTTTGAACTTTAATATTGCTTTTACATTGTTTAGCACCAATACCTAGGTACTTGCATCATATGTAACCGTTTTGTGTTTTAGGTGATATGATACATGAATTGACATGACACGAAATCACACCCGTTGCGTTTATATTCCCTTGCGTTTATATTTGGATACTGTCCTTGAAGAGAAATTTATGCTGTCATTCTTTATATTTTATGATGTTTTAGTTTTTGTTAAATTTATCTATGTTTTAGTTTTGATTAAGTTGGTTTTAGTATTGATTAAATTGTTTTATAAAATTGTACTTGTGTAGAAAATGAAACACACCCTACTTATTGAGGTTTTGGGAAAAAATATAGTATCATTTGAAAATGTCCTCACTTAACCAACAAACGATGTTTTTAGTTTAAATCAATAAATTTGAGCTTGCAGGCTTTATGACCGTATAGTTGTGGTGTCACTTGCCCCAAATCTTACCATTTGAACTGAAAGGGTCTTAGTGTTATTGGAGTGCAGGGTTTCAATTGGTATTAGAATTGAAGATAGCCCAGTCTTAAGATGTCGGTATATAACACCTCAAATCTCAAGGATGATGAGTAGGAAATTTGCCTAGAGTTTCTTCACATTGCTCCAGAAGTGAAAATTCGTAAGTGTGAAGTTACACTTTTCAAACACTGAGGCATTTTAATCTTAAAGTAAAACTTATGGTTGATGATACCACATGTTTGAGCTTGGACCTTGCCAGCATCAATATGTTGATTTGAGCTTAAACCACACACTTCAATAGGGGATCATTGAGTGGGGATAATGTGGGCAAATACTAGAGGGAAGTGTTAAAAAATGAAGCATATTCCTCATGAAGAAACTTCTCAATGCTTCAGAATGTTTGCAGAAATTTGATCCTCATCTTCCACTCAATTACACTTGTATTTCATGCTTTTAGCACTCCACATCATGTACATTCAGTGCCCTATACCTGAATTTTACATTTTACTCGCCATGTTATTTCACATTTGATGGAAATTGACATTCTACCCAGCCTTCATTCGGCTTCATGATTTTGATCTTAGCATGCTCCTTCAGTTATGAACATTCATCTTAATTCGCCCACTTCAACTTGCCAGTTACCTTTGAATACTTGAATCTCATGCTAACTTTAAACCCTACCATTGAATGCTTGATGTGGCTTTCTAGCTTTGAATTTCACTTTGTGTGCCTTCGAGATTCAACTCCATGTTTAGTTTTGAATTAAATCATGATTTGATTGCATATTTTGTTTTTTAGTTTTTATTTTATAAGATTTAATTTTACATAGAAATGACTGTTACAAAGAAAAACAAGCCCAAAATAAATAAATATTGAGAGAGTGGATTTGATGAAGCACCATGCCCACCAGGATCATAGTCTCCATTATTGTTGTCAAAATCGGTAAAATTGCAAGACTTGAATTGCGAGTCGAATCGAATCGTAGCAATTCAAATTGATTGACTAAATCGTTAAACACTAAATCTTGCGATTTGGTTCTCAATCTCAGATTTGCGATAAATCGCACGATTTGAGGAAGAAAAAGGGGAAAAAGAAGAATGAAAAAGAACTTTGAAAAAGAACCTTTAGATTCTGTTTTCTGGTCTTCATTAGTGTTTTGGGCCTCAAAATAGTAGGTCTTGGTTGGGTTTTCGATGAGTCAAAGCTTAATTTCATAGAAGACCTTGGGCAACATATAAACCCCTTTGGTCCTTGAAAACCTATTTATGTGTATTTTAACTAGGACAAAATAGTGTTTATTTTGACCAACTATGATTATTTTTCATATATATTTATGTATAAATTTTTTTTGTTAAATTTTAAATCTCAACTTAAACCTTACGATTTATGATTTGAATCCGGATTCGAGTTTTAAAATGGCTGTACGATTTTTTATTTGATTTAATTGACAACCTTGGTTTCCTTCATTGATCTTGCACTATCATAACCTTCAGTAATGCAATCTTATCAATTCTTTGTTTCCATATTCCCCAAGAGGATGGTCTTTACTTGAACCTTTTAGTGCATCAGGGATTCTGTAGACTTCTCTGCATGAACTCCGCAGAGCTGGTCATAATCCAAACCACTCTAAAAACATTGAAGAAGTACCACTAATGTGTTTAACCCAATTACAGTGAAGGAGCAATTGAGACGTACTTTCATTCTCCACCCATATAAGACACATGAGCCATCGATTTACATTCCTTTTGAAAGGATAGAACCACACTATTTCCTGTACCCAAATCTATCATTATGTCATCATCTCTTAGTGCAAAACAGCAAACAATGTTGGATTTGGAGTTTCGAGGGTATTTTCACCACTCCGCACATCATTACCAAAACTTCACTTCAGCACCTGCGTTTATATTCTATACCAAAAGAATTCTTTATGGGTGGAATGCATGTCCTTGTGCTCTTGCCATATGTTAGAAATGCCTTTTCCGGTGCTCATACCATATATAATCCTAGGATTATTAGACAGCTACTCTTAACTGCCCAAATCATGTTGAATATTGATTATGTCTTCCCAAGGCAATCCCCGTCCAACCTAGATCTCCTTAATCATTTCCTTAAGAGAACCATAAATGCCATTATCTACCTCATTAGTAGGTTGAGAATTAAAATTTTAGTGGCTCCAATTCGATTTCCTCAGTTCAACAAAATAGCTGATTAGACATTTTATAGCACATCTTTCTTTCTTTTAGTCAGAGCATTGTAAATGTGGTTGTTGCTCGTTGTAAGAACCACCGCCCAAGTATAAGACACATGAGCCATCGATTGTCAAATGTGGTTACATCCTTGTCAGAGCATCTGTATAGTTTCTTAAATTACAATGGCTTAGTGGGTGAGCGTGTTTTTGTATTTGCTGTCTCTGACTGTCATGCCTTACTGCCCATCAGGTTATCTATCCTCCGCTGTTACCAAGCACCGATTAATATTTGTTTGTATGTAAAGCTTGTCATTCCTACTTCCTCACTGTGGCTTGTAACTAGCTGCAGTATGCTGTTTGGAGTCCAGCGGATTCCAGATTTTCACCAGGGTGTTTGGGAAGGAACAGGAGGTGTTGAAGTTCAACCTAACTGGATAGGTTTCTCTGGTGGGAGCATGTGCATCCTCAGCTAGAGAATTTTAAACCTTTAAGATGGAGTTAGCTAAGTATGGTAACAGTGGAGTCGTTCTAGGATCTGTGGCATGTGTTCACTGATTGAGGTTAATTTGTTGTTTTGCATGTGGTTGTTTGTTACTGATTTGGGTACTAAAGCAGAGCATGTTCTTCTCAAATTGACTGTTTCTATATGAATTCTGAATCTCTAGATGCTGATTGGCATTATTATTTTCTGCTTACACTGCTTAGCCAATAATAGTAGTTTTGGCTTGAAGTTTCTAATTTTTCATTTTGATTTTCTGCAGGTAGAGGACTCTCTCTGTCCGGCACACTGGACGTCATTGAAGATGTTGAGTTCTGGTGTATAATTGTCTCCTTTGTGAGCAAATATTGTAGCAAGCAGCACAAATATTTAGGAACAAGATGGGCTTGTTAATGGCATGCAAAAGTCAATGTTCTCTTGGCCGTGTGATTGCGTGCCTTATTTCTCCATCGCCACAAGGAATTATGTTCTTTGGGGGGGGTGGGGGGGAGGTTGGTGTTGGTGGGGGTCGGTCTAGAGAAATTAATTTTCATGGAGATTAGAAAACAAGGTGTGCTCAGGAGACATTTGTAGACATTGATGGCCTGCATATAGTGGAATCCGCCAATTTATCCATGAAAATTTCCAGTTGCAAGCTAGAGTGCTTGGGGAACAAATATATATTAAAAAGTTAGCTGAGATAGCACAACAGAAAATATACAGCCTCCATAACCCTTTTTTTGTTTGCATGCGCGGGCGCGTGGGGTGGGTTTGGTGGTTGTACTTGATAATGTTCTTAACGCAAACGGTCAGTTAGAATTTTCAGAGTGGGATTATTGATCAGTGGGTTACAGTCATCGGGTGGGACAGAGTTCTAATTTTTACCCTTTGGGTGATTTGGAAAACTGAAATATTAGCATATCTGAAATGAGACTTATATTTGGGGGCGTGACTTGGGGATTCCATGTAATGTCTTGTTTCAAAAACAGCTATGTTCATGGGATTGTAACTTGTCTTTGGTTTGGATGGTTTCTTCTCCCTTTGCTGGGAGTTCACTCGTTAGCATTTTTTAAAAATTTATTTATTTTATTTATTTGTTATTTGCTGTTTCAAGCATAAAAATGCAGAGGAACTAATAACACATACTGCTATGTGGAAGAATATTTGACAACCTGGTTGCGATCTGGGTTTTGGTGAAAGGATTGGGTTCCGGTCTAATTTGTAACTTGTGCTTGTAAGCATTAATTTCTTTGGTGGAGGTATAGCTCTATTCCTGTAGTCACTGGTGAGTAGGAAGGTGATAACATATGATAGAACATTTCACGGACTGGTATGATATGCTATTATTATTCCACTTGTTGAGATTTCAAGGACTGGTGTGTAGATAGTGTATTGGGCTGGTACGCCGTACGGTTTATGATACGATAAACTGTCTCGTTTTCTGGATGCTACTGTAGTTTATCTTGAAGTAATATGCACCAGGATGTCAGTATTTGCAGGCTGTATTATCCATTGATGTGTTTTTGCAGCGAAGATTACAGCTAGGTTCTTAACCAAGGGTAATTAATTAGATAGAAAAAAGACGTGTTAAAAGTTAAAACCATGTCTTGTGTTGTGCTAAACCACTGATGCACGTGATAATAAATTTCGTATTTACAGGTTGGGATTGTGAGCATGTTAGAGTTGGATCACATTGTTGCACAGCACAACATTTTTTGAAACTACGAAAAGAAAAAGAGTGAAGAAAGTTTATAAAAAAGTTTTGGGATTTTTTTTTTGTAAATTTTGAGGTTTTTTCTAATTATTATTTCTTCTAATTATATTGATTTTTTAAAATTATTTCTTGATTTTCTAATTATATATTAATTTCATGTTTGTTTCATTTATTGGTATTTAGACTTCATTTAACGTATTTAATAGATTTATGTACTTACATTTTTTTTCCACGTATTTCATATACTCCCAACATTTATTATATAAATTCATATATTGTCAATAAATTTTATTTTATTTTTTACTCTTTTTTAAACATTGCAAGTTACTCAAAAAATGAAATCACATTCCTTGGCTATGACGATGTAAGAAAAGATGATACCTGGGAAGGCATCAAATTTTAAGTTGGAAAGAAAGTATAGTGAAAAATTGGCTTCATGTTCATTAAAAAAAATTCATTTGGATGGTCCAACGTGTGATTTTTTTTTAAATTTAATTTCAATTTCCTCTTTTTACTTCTCAATTACTTTATAGCGTTTGTTTGTTTGTTTGTTTTTGTTTTGTTTTTTTTTCTTTAGCTTGATTGCATTTCTAAGCAATAACATCATATTTTTTACTATGCCAAGGGTAAGGAGGACACATCACCAAAAATTAAGGGTTAGGTGCGGTCCGGATTGGGGTTGTCCTGGTTCGGAATTGGAAATTTGTTTTTGGCAAAACTGGTTTGTTTCGGTCTGGGTGGATCCATGCCATCCTATTTGTCCATTGGGCTAATTCAGTTTGGTTAGGCCCTACATAAATTTCAAATTAACTTTTTATTAAAACCCCCCAAATTTCAAATTACATTTTATTAATGCCCAACTCAAATTTCAGCTAGGCTCAATCAAATACATTACAAAATTAATAAAATCAAATAAATTGCAAAATTAATAAAACCAAATAGATCGCAAAAAGCAAATGATTAGAAGAGACTTTCTTTTGAAATTTATGCTTTGGTTATGTTTGAGAATTTTTTTTGATGTTTTGAAGAATATGAGGGGGAAGAGGAAGAGATGGTCGGCTGACAGGCGGTGGTTATTAATTTACGCAGAGAGAGGGGGAATGGACTAATAAGAAGAGATGGTTGGCCAACCAATGGTTGTCATCGATGTGTGCAAAGAGAGGGGGAATCAGCTGAGAAGAAGACGCAAAGAGGGGGAATGGACTGAGAAGTAGAAGAAAAACATGCAGGTGCTTGGTAGTCGATTGAAGCTTTGGTGGTGGACGACTGGACTGTGTCGATCAGCCGGCGGGGGTGCTTGGTAGTCGAACTGGAGGTTGAGGCGAGGGAAAAGAGGAGAAATTCTGAAGTTAGGATTAGGGTTGTTCTTTAGTTAATTTTCTATGTTATTTTCACAATATAGGACTAATTCGAGTTGGGCTTGGGCTTGAAGCAGGTCCACTATTGTAATCGGGACAGTTCAGGATGTACCAAGACTGCATTTCTAGAACTGGTCTTGTCCCAATTTCAACCGGTCCAGAACTGGTATGAAAATAATAGAACCCGTTTTGGCATGGTTTGAAACGGTTCAGAACCATATCGGTTTGGGTCGAAATGTGATGGATCGAGATTGTTGCCCCTACCCCCCCAAAGAATTTGATTTCCAAATTAGTGGTAGACTCCACATTCGCTCAAGTTAGCTTAAGAATATGTGATCTTGCCGTGAATTCCATGAAATTATGCTCTAAAAATACCCCCTAAAAATATCGATGGTGTATTTTATCTCTAATTTTTTAAAACACCATTCTGATTTTTAAGATAGATGTACAATATTTAAAGCATGAAGGCCTCACTGAACAGTAAAAATGGTTTGTTGGTATTGGTTGCTAGACCATTTTGGCAAATAATGAATCTTATTATGGCATTTATATCCACATGTTGAAGGCATAAAAGTTGAGAAGGTCCTAGATCTTTATGAATATAGGAAGAGTCATCTATTTTCCAAATAGTCAAATGAATAAAATCCAACTGTTTTTTTGTTAGACCATCTCCAACACTATGAGATGGACAAGGATAAAACTATCCATCCTAATCTCTATACATGACGGGCCAACGTGGTTTGAAAACAAAACAACGTGTTTGATTTGATTTGATGGTAAAAGTAGTTGCATTTCTAAAAGGGAAATGCTATAAGACAATTGTTCGACCAGTCATGCTATACGGTTTAGAATGTTGGGCTACTACGGGACAACATACGCATAAGATGGTAGTAGCAGAAATGCGTATGTTAAGGTGGATGTGTGGTAAAACTCGTAAGGATAAAATTAGAAATGAAAGAATTAGGAGATACTTAGGTATAACACACATAGAGGAAAAAAATTAGAGAAAGACATTTAACTTGGTTTAGTCATGTGCGGAGGAGACCAAGCACGGCGCCAATTAGAAAATGTTTAGATTGGCAAGTTAATGGAGGGTGTAGACGGAGGGTACGACCGTTGAAAACTTGGATGAAGACGGTGAATGAAGATATCATTGAGCCTGGATTAGGTGAGGAAATGTGGGAAGATCGCATTGCTTGGAGAACCAAAATCCATGTAGCCGACCCCGAAAATCTCGGGAATGAGCTTTGATGATGATGATGATGATTTTTACACTAAAGTTTTACATTTATGTTATAATACATAATTAATTAATATAATATTTATTTAGATTTACATTAATTAAACTATACATAGTATAAAATTTTCACTAAAAATGATATAGAAATTCTGGCAAGTGGGATTCAGATCCTTAACCTCAACCCACACATAAGGGCCATTTACCACAAAACAAAATTTTGATATGACCTAGGATTTAGACTTGAGTGCTTCACAAGCGGTTCGCTTTCTACTATCAATGGCTAGCGAGATGGATAAAGTTATCCATTTTGGACGGATAGTTTAGAAGTTATCTATATCATTGGGTGACAAAGATATATAACTTTGTCCATCTCAGGCTCCTATCCATTCCCATCGGAGATGGTCCTATTGAATGTAATAAAATTCACAATCATTTTGTGTGAATGTGGGTCTCATGGGGATTATTTTTAAATATTTCTAATTAACATCTGTGATTGTAGATATATTCATGATTTCATCAGGTTGTTCTCTCTATTTCTTTTGCGGTTAATGTCTGAATATATGCAAGAGGTTCATGCCCAATTATTTTTTTTGATAAATATTAATTAATAAATAAATGGCTAAACGAATAAATTCATTTGTTTGACAAACAAGATCGAGCCCGGGATCTGCTTGGAAATGGGAAGATCTAGGATAGGCGACCAAGCTCCTGGAGAGAAACACAATTCACACAAACAAATTTTCCATGCATCGCATTGCACAATACTTATACCATGCGTAAAACACGTGCATTGCACGTGCACGTTATTAGTATATAGTTAAGCTTAAGGTATATTTTGGAAACTCGAACATGCTGTTGCAGTAAGGGTGGGCATCTCATCCTACGATCTCGATCCCGTCTCATCCCGATTTTTTTTTTCGGGTTTAGTGGTATTGATCAATCCCCATCCCAATCTAGAGTAGGAACTATTTTCTATTATTGTCTTATTCATAAAAATAATAGCACATGGATTCTATTATAGATAATAGCTACTATAGTTTATGAAAAAAAAAAAACTATAATAGATATTATAATGGGTGGCTACCTAATTGGTAATATCTAATGATATTCCAATCTCTCAAACTGTAATTCAACACATATAGATGTAACATATAGTTGCATTATGAAATTATAACAAAATTACACAATAAAACACGGGGAAGGAACCGCAACAGATTTGATAGTCAAAGAAGACCAAGAAAGCAAACTGGCTGCTTAGTTTTAACTTGTAGTTTATGCAAGGACCCAAGTAGGGAGAAGAAGACTCTACAAACCAAAAACCGATAAAACACAAGTTGTGTACCAAATAATGTACATTCATGGAAAGCTCAATTTACTAAATCTTTCTTATAAAAGTTCCCATTGATGATACATCGAAACGGTCCCAACTCTGCACCTTACACGTGTTATGATGATCTTGAGGAATAACAGGCCCTAGCATCAGCTCAACACTGATCTGGCCCAAATGGTTTTAAGCCCGCCCAGTGTAGTCTGCCAAACAGACTCAGATTTTTACAGCCTGCTAAGCCCACATGTCTTACAGATATCCTCAATACCCATAAGCCCTGTTAAGGCAAGTATATTGAGGATTAGCTTTGGACGAGCAAGTACAATAGCTCTCTGCTTCCAATTAGGAAGCAGATTCAGTGTATATATTGCATATGAAGACTTCTACCTATAGACTACTCTCAGAATGAGAACTACCTCCCGCGTATCTAGCAGCACAAGGTTAACATGGAAACTTTCCTCCACAACACGACTCCTAATTAGAGAAGGATCTCCACGAAGATATCATTCCGTAAACTACGTCATCGATGGCCTGGTCAAACCAGGACTCCAACACTAAAACAAGACATGAGGTTGGTAAGCGAAGATACGCTACAAATTCTCTGTTCACAGCATTACACCTTCCTCAGATCCCTGTCCGATTTTAGCATCAGAGTGGCATCGACCACCACAATGGTGGTCCACGGCTCACATGTGTTCCTTGAGCAGGTCAGCAGGTTTGCAGGTCAAGGCTAAAACAGGGAGCAGAAAATGACTGCATCAGTTTGGCACCGTCTATGGGGACGACAAAGTTCCTAACCTTTCAATGGCATCATCTCTCTTCGAAATACAAAGAGATGGTGACCACTAGATCACGCAACAATGAAGAATGAGGGGACACGTCGAATGCTTAGCCTAGTTATCACGACCCAATCCACAGAGTATTATATTGTCTGCTTTGGGCCCAAGGCTCACACAACTTTAAAACGCGTAGTACTTTGTAGATCCAACCTCGTACATATATAGCACATCCCCTTCCCTTACTTAGGCGATGTGGGACTATAATCTCCCTTTGGCAATTCTTCTGACCTCTGGGGATCCACGTGCCTATTGGGCTTCGTCATCACAGACTTCCCCCTCAGGTCCGCCACACAAGGATATCACAGTCCACTCCCTAAGGAAGCCCAACGTCCTCTTTGGCACACTTTCGGCTAGGTCCAGCTCTGATACCATTCTGTCACGACCCGATCTACATAGTACTATATTGTGCGCTTTAGGTCCAAGGCCCACACGACTTTAAAACGAGTAGTACTTTGTAGATCCAACCTTGTACATATATAACACATTCCATTCCCTCACCTAGGCGATGTGAGACTATAATTTTCCCTTAGTAGCTCGCCCAACCCCCCTTGGGATCTACATGCCTATTAGGCTTCGCCATCACGGACCTTTCCCGCACCCTCCCCCTCGTATCATAATCTACCCCCTAAGGGAGCTCAATGTCCTTGTTGGCACATTTCCGGCTTGGTTCGGCTATGATACCATTCTGTCACGACCCGATCCACAAAATACTATATTGTCCGCTTTGGGCCCAAGGCCTGCACGGCTGTAAAATGCGTAACACTTTTTAGATCCAACCTCGTATATATATAGTACATTACCCTTCTGCACCCAGACGATGTGGGACTATGATCTCCCCTTTGTATCTTATCAACCCTCTTGGGATCCATGGGCTTCTCCAACACCCTCTCCCCCAGCTCCGTTCACACAAGGGTATCACAGTCCACCCCCTTGGGAGCCCAACGTCCTCATTGACACTTTCGGCTGGGTCAGGCTCTGATACCATTCTCTCACGACCTGATCCACAAAGTATTATATTGTCCGTTTTGGGCCTAAGGCCCGCACAACTTTAAAACGGTAGTACTTTGTAGATTCAAACTCTTACATATATAGCACATCCCCTTCCATCACTTAGGCAATGTGGGATTATAATTTCCCATTGCAAGCTCGTCCAACCCTATTGGGATCCACCAGCTTATTAGGCTTCACCATCACAGGCCTCTCCCGCACCCTCCTCCTCAGGTCTGCCCACACAAGGGTATCATAGTCCACCCCCTAAAGGAGCCTAACGACCTATTTGGCACACTTCCAGCTAGGTCTCGCTCTGATACCATTCTGTCACGACCCGATCCACATAGTACTATATTGTTCGCTTTCGGCCCAAGGCACGCACGGCTTTAAAACATGTAGTACTTTGTAGATCTAATCCTGTACATATATAGCACATCATCTTCCCTCACCTAGGCGATGTGGGACTATAATTTCCCCTTGCTAGCTCGCCCAACCCATCTTGGGATCTACGGGTCTATTGGGTTTCGCCATCACAGACCTCTCCCGCACCCTCCCCCTCAGGGCCGTCCACACAAGGGTATCACAGTCCACCCCCTAAGAGATCCCAACGTATTCTTTGGCACACTTTCGGCTAGGGCCCAAGGCTCGCACGGGTTTAAAACGCATAGTACTTTGTAGATCTAACCTCGTACATATATAACACACCCCCTTCCCTCACCTAAGCAATGTGGGACTATAATTTTCCATTGGTAGCTTGCCCAACCCCTCTTGGAATCTACAAGCCTATTGGGCTTCGCCATCACGGGCCTCTCCCGCACCCTCCCCCTCAGGTCCGCCCATATAAAGGTATCACACTATCACTACTTCATTGCTCTCGACAGTGCAAACGATGCATGGGCATCAAGCTCACGCTCCCGAAGCAGCAACATCGAAGGACCCCAAATCAAATCCAATATCACTTTTTATACAACAAATCCTGTTGACGATGAAAATGCTCAAGTCAATGAAACAAAAGCCCAACGAAATACTGAGGGCGTATTAGCTTGCTTTAGCAGTGATCTAACTGGCATCAACGTGTGCAATGACACGATGGTCGTCTCGGCCTTGATAGACGGTTTGGGGAAGGTAAGTTTTATAACTTCCTAACCCTAGACCCGCCACAAATATGGAGGACCTGGCGAGTAAAACACAGAGTTACATCGCTCTAGGAGAATAACATGTAATCAGGATTAAAGCCAGACTCAAAGAAAAATCCCTCGATCGAAGGGGACAAGAAGAATTGGCAGATGCAATATGCGTGCTTTATGGAGCCCACTCCGAGTACAAACTATCAAATAGGTCCAAAAAAGGGCTCTCCGAGATATGAGGGTCCAAGCAACACGAGGCGGGCAACTAACACCGCACGCCTAGAGGCATGACCACCCCGCTAGCCTTTACAAATGAAGACTTCCAGGGCATCCAACTCCCACATAATGATGCATTGGTAGTTACGATCTCTGACAAACTGGGAAATAAGGAAATCCTTGGTTGACATTGGGAGCTCATTGAACGTCCTGTTTCTTTGCACCTCCCATTGCATGCAACTAAAGGAGAAAGCATTGACCCCCAGTAACCTTCAGCGGGGAAAAACACTTTTTGGTGGGAAAAAATATAGTTGACAGTAGTAGCGGGAGAGAAGGCAACTAAGAAAACTATGTTTCAAGAGTTCACAGTGAGCGACGCACCTTTAGCATATAATGCAGTCCTGGGGAGACTCTAGATACACCAGATGGGAACGACAATCTCCATTCTCCACCAGTGCATCAAGTACTCGATAAACCAAGCTGTCGATATGTTAAGAGGCGACCAAGCGATCACCAAAGAATGCCAATGCATGATGGCACTGCTACCATACGATTCTCAGTTAGCAGATGTAGTCCCCGTGACCAAGATGTCTTTCAATCTCGCCTGAGAAACAGGAGGAACAACCTATCCTATACGACGAGGCTCTTGTAAGCCCTCGAGGCAGGCCCAACGCCGGCCAATTGAAAGAAGAAACCATCACGGTCTACCTCGACAGTCCCCTCAACAGTAGGGTTATCCAGATAGGTTTCCGCTTGAACAAGGATCTAACGGAATAACTTATAGCTGTTACAACGAAACCAAGACATCTTCACCTGGACCATGCGAGACATAGTGGGAATCGACCCATCAATAATCACTCATCTCCTAGAAGTGGACCCCACGAGAAAAACCGTACCTGTGGGGCCCGAGAGAAACACAGTCATAAATGATGAAGTGCAACGATTACTCAATGCGTACATGATTAAGAAAACGTGATACCCAGACTGGCTGGCAAACACCATTCTTGTAAAAAAGAAAAATGGTGGAGAGTGTGTGTAAACTACATAGACCTTAACAAAGCCTGCCAGAGAACAACTTTTCGCTCCCTCGCATTGATCAGATCGTGGACACCACATCCGGGCACAGCTTACAAAGCTTCATGGACATTTACTCAAGCTACAATCAAATATTAGTGCCCCCCCCGGATCAAGAAGATACATATTTTGTAATTGAGAAAGGGATATATTGTTACAAGGTGATGTCATTCGGCTTAAAGAACACAAGTGCTACATACCAACGACTAGTAAACCGAATGTTTATAGAACGTATCGGCAGGAACATAGAGGTCTACATCGACGATATGGTTGTTAAGAGCCTCCGCAACTCTGACAACATAGGAGACTTCAATGAAGTGTTCAACCAGCTCAGGAAATACCAAATGAAGCTCAACCCACATAAGTGTACGTTCGGAGTTGAGTCTGGGAAATTCTTAGGCTATATAGTGAACAAGAGAGAAATCGAGCTTGACCCAAAATAGATTCAGGCCCTTTTCGACATGAAAGCCCCTGCCAACATCAGAGACGTTCAGAGCCTGACTGGGAGGGTAGCAATACTAAATAAGTTTATATCTAAATCATCCGACAAGTGCCTTCATTTCTTTAAAATACTAAGAGGAAACAAAAGGTTATCGTGTAACGAAGAGTGCGAACAAGCCTTTCAAAGCCTGAAAACATATATGTGGAGTTCAGAGGTACTCTCAAAGCTAGCAACGGGGGAAACACTCTACTTATATTTGTCTGTTTTTAAACACGTCGTCAGCTCAACCCTCATATGAAATGATCGGAGGACCCAAAGACTAGTGTATTACGCCAGCAAAACCTTTGTGGAAACAGAGGCACACTACCCGAACCTGGAAAAGTTAGCCCTGTCACTGGTTGTATCCTTTAGGAAATTGATGCCCTATTTTCAGGCCCACTCTATAATGGTTCTAACCAAGCATCCACTCCGCTTGGTACTGCATAAACCAGTCAGTAAAACTCGGGCAGTTTGACATAAGCTATGCCCCAAGACCCACTATCAAAGCCTAGGCACTGGTGGACTTCATCGCCGAATTCACCGGTGGAGAATAACCAAAGATGGATCACCAGGTATCAGATTCAAGCATACAAGAATGGACCTTGCACTGCAACGGATCATCGATGGAAAAAGAAAACAGAGTCGAGATCACACTCCACTCTCCCACCGGCTTCACCCTCGAAAAAGCCATCAGATTATGCTTTCTCGCTTCGAACAACAAGGCCGAATATGAGGCCCTCCTGTCCGGCCTGAAGCTAGCCTTAAGGATAAGAATAGATCACCTAACGACATACAGTGACTTAAGATTGGTAGTCAACCAAGTCAAAGGAGATTTCAATAGCAAGGACACCAGCATAATAGCCTACCGCGAAAAGTACTCTGCGCAATGAGTGGGTTCAAGAGGTGCGAGCTCGTACAATGCCCTCAAGACGACAATAAAATAGCTGACACGCTAGCCAGAAAAGCCTCAGCTTATGCCGAAGTCTCAAGGGTCTCATTGAATAACAAGAGCGATCAAGCCTCGACGAAGAAGAACCTAGAGATGTTTGCACTGCAAACGCATCACCAAATTGGATGACTCCGATCCTTGAATACATCGCAACTACAGCCCTACTGACCGAGAAGATCGAAGCCAGAAAAATTTTAAACTGAGCTGCGTGGTACACTCCTAAATGATAAGTTATAAAGGAGATCAGTGGCAGACCCCTGCTCCGATGTCTGTCACCTCCAGAGGCAAGTCAGTTCTTGGGAAAGATCCACTACGACATATGCGAAAATAATCCGAGCGGGAGAACCCTCGCTCACAAAGCTTTAACTCTAGGATACTATTGGCTGACAATGCAACGAGCCGGCGAAGATATTGTCCACAAGTGCGACAAATGTTAGAAGTTCGCACCATACACACACATGCCTTCCCAGCCACTGACACTTATGACGAGTCCGTGGCCATTCGCATAATGAGGGATGAACATCATCGGGCCGCTCCCAGCTTTAGCTGGTAAAAGGTTCCTTCTTGTGGTTGTCGACTACTTCACCAAGTGGGTCGAAGCCGAGCCCTTATCAAAGACAGGGTAGATCCAAATAAAACAATACATATGGGCCACAATCGTTTGCAGATTTGGCATCCCTAGAGTATTGGTCAGCGACAATGGAACTCAGTTCGAAGGCATCCCTAGTTCAACTTCAAAACTTGTTGTCATGCCTTTCCTACACCACCCTTTATTAATACCTATCATCGTACCAACTGCATCAGTCGCATAGAAAGCAAAACAACCGTCACACTTGTCCTTGTATAAATTAGCATCAGTTACAAGCAAAATACAATCATGCCTTGCCAATTCTGTAACATGCTAAAAAACATATCAATTAGCATATTTACAATTGTATCATGTAGTATGTCAGTACGGACACTAGTTGTACCTTCCTGTTGTTGTTCCATATTAATTGAAATCTACCAGAGATTAGCCAAGAAATTATCTAATCTTGTTACCACCTGTACTGTAAAATGTTTGTGTTAAAAAACTAACTTGTTTCTTGCCTGGCAAATTTAATAAAGAACTATAGTTGCTCTAAGTCTCTAACCATACTCTTCTCTCTTTCATTCACTTCGTTGTGGATAAACCATAAAAATTAAAGGAAATCATTTTAATGAGAGAACTCCACTCTATCCCATCTAACCAGTATGCTCGAAATACTCCAAACCTGAACAATAACAGGACATTGAAAGATAACACATCTTGATGTTTCCTTTTCTGTGTTGCAAAGTGGGGCATTCATTACCCACTGCTATGTGGTGTCATTTAAGGACATCTCCAACAAAAAGCAATCCTTAGTATAGTTTCGAGAGAATAATTGAACTCGATGAGGAACCTCGAGTATCCAAATACTTTGCAACTATCTCCTATTATCACCCCTGAATGAGGATGCATTAGTCATAACCACCGCCTCACTCCTAAATGATCTATAAGTTGATTTTACGATGAATGCCCCTTTGGTTTCATGCTTCTAAATGAACACATCATATTCCTCTGAATGTCTAATGAGGGTATTGATAATGGCCCCAACAACCTGTTGAGGGAATAACAATTCAATAGTGCGTCAATATCATTCATTGTGCTCTTCATCTTCCTGAATAATTAGGTCACTCACGAAATCAAACTAAGACAAGGTAGTTCGAGACACATAATCTCTTAGAGGTCCATAATCTGATAGCCATAGGACCTTCCATTTATTGAAAGACTCCCCATTGGCAACCGTCTACAAGAAACCCTTTTTTCAGGGTATTGATAGTCTTCTCCAAACTCCTCCATAAGAAGAAGGATCTCGATTTGGTAAAACAATATTGGAAAAGACTACAATTATTGAAATAAATAGACTTCAAAAATGTTGGCCAAAGATCATTCGGATGTTGCAACATTCTAAACACCATCTTAGACAACAAAGCAATATTTTTAGGTTTGGTTAGCTGGATATTGACCCTTCCCATGTTTTTGGGGACCGACACTAAATCCCATGTAGCAAGAAAGGGGGATTTTCTATTTTTTTATACTGCTCCATCAAAAATACCTTTTTAAAATCCAACTTCTTAAGGATAAAGGTTGGGAGAAGGAATGATTGCATAAGTTAAATGGGGATTGAAGAAGACACCAATTTAATCAGAGTCGTTCTACCAGCCTGAGACAAGAGTTTGCGTTTCCAACCAACGAGGTATCTTTTAACCTTGTCAATCAAATATGTGAAATCTTTATTTTAATTCTAGTGAGGATTAAAGGGAGACCCAAATATTTCTCTTTTTAGTTCACCACTCTCATTCCCAAAACAAAATTGATTAACTGACTAGATAAAACACAATAATAATTGATAAATTATTTTCACTTGATGGCATTGGTCAAGAGAGTTTTTGCAAAAAAGGATGAGATCATCAGCAAACAATAAGTGATTGATTTCTAGAAGATCTTCTGGCTTGAAATCCATTAATCTCTCTATTGGCATGGGATTAAACCATTATTCTAGAAAACGTCTAAGCTAAAACAACGTAGAGAAAAGGGGAAAAATGATCCCCTTGTCTAATACCTGCATTGGGTTTGATTAAAACGTTTGGTTTACCATTGATTAGAACGTTGTAAGCTACTGATGAAAGATGATATTGTAAGAGACTACACCAATCACTGGAAAAACCAAGAGCTAAGAAGACATCAAGAAGAAAGCCCTACTTAACCGTGTCATACGCCTTAGCCATGTCCATCTTGATACTTATCCACCCATGTTTTCTTCTTATATATTTTTCAAATTGATACATCACCTTTTGTATCTCACCCTTATTGTCTCCAATGAGTCTCCCTGGGATAAAATGCCCCTTGAAAAGGCGAGATAAATTTGGGAAGAGATCTTTAAGGTGGTTGGCTAAGATTTTAGAAAACAATTTGTAGCAAATGTTGCTAAGGCTTATGGATCTGAAATATAAAACTTGAGTGAGATTGGGGTATTTTGGAATAAGGGCAATACAAGTGAAATTCCAGGCTTGAGGGACGAATTTATTGATGAAAAATTTATTAATAACATCATCTTTGACTATGTTCCAATACTTTTTGAAAAAAATAACATGAAATCCATCCAAGCCAGGAGCTTTAAGTTTCCTAAAAGACTTGAAAGTATTCCAGATCTCTTCATTATCTGGAATAGACGTTAGATAACAGTTCTCCTCATCACTAAGGTATTTCGAAAAGTTGAAAATTTTCAAGGTTTGAATATAGGTTAGAAGAAGTGATAATATCCTGAAAATAGTCTTTGATGAGAGTCGTCACATCTTGTGTACTAGAAACTCGCTAACCTTGCTTGTTTTTTATTTGGATATAAAATTCTTTTACCATTCAGAATGGTGGAGTTATGAAAAAAAAAACTTATTGTTTTTATCCCCTAGAAAAAACAAAATTGTTCCTAGATTGTTGCTTCCAATAGAACTTCTCCCGGGTCAAAAGTTCTTCAAGGAAGTTATTGAGGTTAACAAGTTCTATGGTACATTGTTCGGTGATGGGGAGAAATAATATGTGATCAATCTGACTTCTCTTCCACTTCATAAGATGAAAAATATTCCGAAAGTTTTCCTTATTTTATATAGAAAGGTTATTTATAAGTTTCTTGAGTTTATTAAAAAGTCCAATGGGAGGGGCTGGTTGAGGAAATTGTTCATTGGTACTATCCCATGTGTTTTCAATCAAATGTTTACACTTCGGATTTCCAGACCACATATCAAGAAATATGAAAGGCTTGTTGTCCTTGTGGAGGTTTGCGTAAAAATCAAGAATGATAGCTCTATGATCAGAACAATAAGCATAGGTTGAGGTTTGATTTGTTGTTGGAAATAATTGGTTCCGCCCAACAATGACAAAACCCTATCAGTTCTTTCTCTAACATGGCCTCTCCCTATTCTTTTGTTGTTCCAAGTGAATTTGACTCCCTAGGAAGGAAAGTCAATAAGATTGAAAGTGTCGATGAAACTTTGAAATTTAGGGGACTGTTTCGTATTGATTTGTCCACCTCGTAATTTTTCATTGGAATAATGCATGGCATTAAAAATCCTATAACAAGACAGGGAGAGAAAATACAAGAGCCGAGACCATCTAATGAGTTCCAAAAGCCATCCCTAAGTCTCAGGTTAGGATTACAGTATTCGAAAAATACTGACCAAAGAATAGATGCCCGATAATCTACAAATGATGCACTGATGAAATCTTGAGATGATGCAATAATGCAAATATTTACATATTTCCTCCAAAGCAAAGCTAAACCTCCTTAATTGCCTACTAATTCAACTACATGACTATGAGCAAAACTAATTTTTTTTTTAAAGTTAACATGTTCACACGCTTTGGTTTCCATTAAGAATATCACATCAGGATTATACTTCTGGACGAGGTTTCTTATAAACTGAATTATAGAGGAGAAGCCCCAATTCCCTACAATTCCAAGAACAAATCATTTCCACTGTGGCAGCTTTAAGGAAGAAGCCACCACAAGAACCTCGTCAAAATAGCAAAAAGAGCTCAACAATTGACAGAGATTGAACGTATATTGTATAGGGTGTGAATGAAAAAACGAGCAATTATGTAAAACTCGTAAGTTTTTTTTGGACTAATTTACTTACTTTTTAGAGTTTTTCAATTTAAAACAATGATTTTAAAGCTCTTGGGAATTAAATGATTTTAGAAAAATTTCTGAATTTTTTATTAGAGTGCCCTTACAGATCCGGTTGGGCAAATAGCCACCCATTTAAAAAAAGATCCCTCATTTTATCTTATTTTTCCTCACACAAGCAGAGCTTAGTGAGCTTTTCATCTACGACCGATTTCACCGATGCTTTTCCGCCCCTTTCTTCGCCAAATCTCATCATTTTTTTACCATTTTCTTCCTCTTCCTTAGTACTGGCATGTCAGGTTGTCCAGTCTAACCATGTAACATCAGTTCGTGTGATTTACCATAGAATCCCAAGTCTTGAAAAGTTATGATTGTTCGAATCAAGGGACATTATTGGTATGATTTGGGTCATGTTGAAACCCTAGTGTTGTCGTGGACTTGTGAGGATTGTCGAGTCTTGAACCTGTATGATTGTCGACTCGAGGGACATTATTGTTGTGATTTGGGTCATGTTAGGACCCTAGTGTAGTTGTGGACTTGTGAATATTTTGTAGTTGACTATTGTTACACATTTGTTATGTAAGATTCTGTATAGTCTCGTAGTACATGCATGCTGATATTAGTGTAAGTGTCTTTACCCCACTGTAATGCATGTTGTGTCGATGCTTAGGACTTTGCTCAAATGGTGAGTTTGGTGGTGCTTTGAGATGACTCGCGCCTACAGATAATGTGGATGCTATTGCATGTGGCAAGTTTGTTGAGCTGCGGTGAGCTCCCGTACGTGCTTGCCATTAAAGAGTGCAGTAGGACGAGTTCCGAAAGACATGCTTAAGAGATTACTCGCTTTCCCTCCTAGCGGGATTGAGTTGGATTGGTGTTAGGCCAATCGTTTGGGATATTATAGTTTGTATCATGGAAGACGGCAACCCATTGGGATATAAACAAGCCCGAGTGGTACTAGTGCACGTTGTGGGATGTGTCTAGGTGCGACACATTCATAGGGTATGTGGATACCTACGAATGACACACTTACATTGGAACTTATTAAGAGACACTTGCAAGTTTACGACATTACTGTACTTGTTCTATGACTGATTGGCAGGGAGGTAAGTTCATAAATAGTTTATGCAGGTATATGGCTTACCTTGAAATATGTGAACCTTGCTTTTCAGGTGATATGTTAAGTTCCTTATGAAGCCAGTTATACTATACTTTTGATAGTTCAAATGGTTTCCATGATGTATTAATTAACATTGATTTTATTTGGCTTGGGGATGCATGACTATATAGATAAATGAACACATATGGTTGTGACACTAACAAAATGTAGTATGCTCACCTAGATGGGAAAACTAAGTCATTGCTTTGGGGTGGTTGAACCTAGGGCAATGGGTCGTTTCCCAGAAGTTTGGTTTAGTGTACGACATGAGTTATTTTTTAGTGTTGTACATGTTCTAGTTAGAATCATGTGTATATGTAGTCATGAAGGTGATCATTTTCATAAATTGACAGATATATTGTGACTCGGATTATTGCGCGTTAATTGAAAATCTTAACCATATGTGAATCCCTTCTATTTTATCTTGCATTTCAAGCAATAATTTATCTAGGTTTATCTCTGATATATTTATTTTATACTTTATAGCCTTGTCATGGCATCTTAGAGTTGTGTATTATTGTTATGTAGCTTTGGTCAGCTCATACCAGCTAGTACTGACCTGTTTGCTTGTTTTGTGGCAAATGTGTGTAGCCCCACTTTAGTGCAAGTGGTGTTGTCGTTGGTGTTGGTCCTGACAGTGGAGCTGGGTTGTCGTTGCTCATATTTTAGGATAGTGAGTTAGCTCATTTTATTGGATTGTCTGTATGAATTTTTTTATGTAACTTCTTTAAAAAAAATTTAGGGTTGCGTCGCGTTTCAATTTTCAGTGTATCAAGAATCAGGGCGTGACAATTTTTGGTATCAGAGCTTTGGTTAGCGTTGAGGGAGGATGCTCAACATTTCCTTGATTGTGGAATGGTAGTGGAGTTAAGGATTTTCCTTGATGTGTTAATGATTGTTTGGTTTGATTTGTTTTTTCATAGATTGGAGGTATTATGTAGAGTTTTATGGCACGGTGTCTACTTTCTTAAGTTATATTGGAGTATGTCGAACGTCTATATAGTTATACCTTATTTGATATACTGCATTCGCCTAGGGCATTGCTGATAAGATTTGAGTCTTTTTCATGCAAGTTACTTTGTTTGTGAGTAGTTAAGATGTTTGTTGTAAGTTGTTGTATTATGCTAGGCTATTCTTGTTAGTGTGAGATTGGTGATGGATGTGTTATGATTTATATGTGTAGGTTTGTGGTACTAGTACATTACATTGGTAGAATATTCATGATAGTGCAAAATTTGCAAGCGAAGTAATAGAGTTGGTATATGCATTTGTAGTCTACTGCGAGGAAATTCATTTTAAGAAAGTACATGGTATTCTAATGTTTTCGATGTCACCCTATCTATGCTTTTAGTTTTGGTTTGTCATGGTAGTGTGATGTTTCCATTGTGTGGTTTTGTTCCATTTTGGAATATCTACTTGAGATTTGAGTGATTATTGTTTTATAACCTCCAGTTTTTGCGGTGTGTATGGCGTTAGTAGATAGATTTGTAGTGTTGTTGTCGTCTATGTAGAGTTTAATCTCGAGGATGAGATTTCTATTGAGGTGTGTATGATGTAACACCCGTAAGTTTTTGTTTGCCTAATTTACTTACTTTTTAGAGTTTTTATATTTAAAACAATGATTTTAAAGTTCTTGGGAATTAAATGATTTTTAGAAAAAAAATTTGGATTTTTAAAAACAGATCTGGTGGAGGCAAATAGCCACTCACTTATAAAATAAATCCCCCATTTTCTCTTCCTCACACGAGCAAAGCTCTGCGAGCTCTCCGTTTGTGACCGATTTCACCAGTGCTTCTCTGCCCCTTTCTTCGCCAAATCTCCTCCTCTTTACCCCATTTTTCTTCTTCTTCCTTTCTGCTTTCTTATCCTTTGATTTTCTGCTAAAAATAGAGTTCACCAAAGTGTGTCAGCTCGACAGAGCTGGTTCTGACTGATCAAATAGCGTAGCACCGATCAACCCTTTCAGGGATGTTTGCAGTGTCTATTGGAGGTCGAAAACCCCACATGCAGAGGTGGTCGAGTGGTTGGCTGGAAATTTCAGAAAAACATGGAGAGTGAGGTTTTCCAACAACGGCTTTGGGTTGTGATTTGCAAGTGAGCTTCGATCCACGGTTCAAAGGTGTTGGGGAGATCTTGCCGAGCTGATTCCAGTGGATGCAGGTGAGTATGACCCAGTTTAATTCCGTTTGAGTGTTAATTATTGGTTTGCATGTTTGTGTGGAGATTTGTGGGTCATGAGTTTAGGTAAGATTGTTGTAGAGTTTGATATGTTGCATGCTTAATAGGGACATTAAGTCATATCAAAGCTATGTTTGGTGTTTACTTTGTAAATTTCGGTTTAATCCTTATGTAGATGTTTTTCCTCACTTTAATCACCTAGTTACAACTGGTGTTTGATGTATTGAGTTGCCTTTTTCTTGTTTATGGATTGATCGTGCTTAATTCAAGTTATCACATGTTTAGCATGAAGGCGCTCCTTCAATGGAGTGGTTTCGGTAAGTTAAATTTTATATTTAGTTCCATGATAATTAAAGCATGCTATATATATATTGGTGAATGTAACTATAATGTTTAATTTGAAAGACATCTACATTGAACCTTGAATTGAATTGCTACTATATGCCTTTATTTGAACTCCAAGTTAAGAATTTGACTCTTATGAAGTTTTGAAGAGTTTGGTTGTTGTGTTGGTTCCTTTGAGAATGAATTTATGGACTTAATTTGTTGAAGTTAGGATATGCATGATTGTAATTGAGTTGCATGTCTTGGACTTGTGTTTAGAGTTCCTGACAGCATGTTCACTTATTTGTATTGGTGGTTGGGCATGTGAGAATCAGAGAAGGACTTAAAGTCCTTTATAAATAAGGACTCGAATTCCTTGTTATGGTTGGCTCCCAATTTATTGGGAAGCATCAGAGGACAAAAAGTCCTTTAGAAATAAGGACTTAAAGTCTTGTTCTTTCTTTAATAGGGAAGCAAATATGTGTATATATACAACACATACACAACGTGAAATTGAAGGATATACAACGTGAGCAACGACACATACAAACAACAACAACACAGCGTAAAGGCAACATCAATACAACGTGAAATGGGTTGTGAGTTCGGGGTGAATTGGTGTGTGTGCAGCGTGAAACAGTAGCCAAGTGGAAGGATTGAAATTGGGTGATTTTGGGTGTTATTCGTTTGCGAGTTTCATCAAAACTTCGGGGTTCCTTTTGAGTTCTACTTCCATTGTAGGGAGGACTGAAGGGAGGAAGATTGAGAAGAGACTCTTGTTACTTGGTGGTATTGTTGGCTTGAGATTGGGTAATCTCAAGGATCGTTGCTTGACAACGTTGTAATATTCAAATAAGTGTTTCCATATCAATAAGATAGTTACAGAGTCATCGTCCGTGGAATAGGCAAAGCCGAACCACGTAAATCATGGTGTGATCTTTATTTATCTACATATTATGTTTGTTGTTTGCTTATTACTGGCATAGCATTTTAAAACATTCACTTTCACCAACTAGGTCTTGGCCTTGTGTTTGGAATTATTTGCAACAGTTGGTGTTTTGGACTAATTGTTCTAGCAAGTATTTTCCTTTCAAGTGGTATCAGAGCGCCAGTTCAATGTTGGGATTAGTTACTAGTTCCAATTTGATACAAGTTTATATTTTTTGTTGGTTGGTATTTGTGCTTTAAAGTTGTCAAATAAAATAGTTGAAATATTTTTTTTTCATCGTGTGATGATGGCTATGTGAAAGTTCATGGGTTCGACATTGTTCTATTCAATGGTAGGAACAATTTTAAAGCTTGGCAGATGTATTGTAAAAATATTCTGGTTAGTTTGGATCAGATTGATGCACTAGATGAGAAAAGGAACCATCAGATAAGGCGACAGTTGAAGTTATCGAAAAGTTGAGTAAAATGGATTAGAAGGCATAGTACGATTCGTTTGTATCTTTTTCGTAATGTGGCTTATAACTTCACTGATGAGATGACGGCTCAGGGTATTTGGGATAAGCTTCAGGCTATGTATCTTCATAATGATCAGATGAGTGTGATGTACCTACAAAAGAAGCTCTTCACTTTCAAATTGCAGCCAAGTAAACTCATGACTGATCACATAAATGAATTTGATTGTTTATACTCAGATTGTGTTAGCTCGGGAGCTAAATTTAAAGATAGTCAGAAAACATTATTCTTGTTAATTTCTTTGTTACAGAAATGAGAATCGTTTGTTGATTAGATCACAACATTGAAAAAAAAAATTGGTATAGTGATACTATTCAAGTTGTACTTGCAAAGGCCTAGAAAGAGTGCTTCGAATGAATAAGTTCACTCACATGCTCTTTGTGACAAGGGAAGAAATTATAAGAGGAATAACTAAAGAAGGAATCGGTCTAAATCAAAAGGAAGAGATATGTCTAAGGTTGAAAGTCACAAATGTAAACGCAAAGGCCATTACAAGAGGGATTGTTCAGACTAGAAGGATAATCACAATAAGCAAGAGAATGAGAATAAGGGCGTAGTGAATATTGTTGAGACACCGGATATGGTAGAGGATATTCTAGTCAGAGGTGACTTAGCACATGCACTGATGGCAAAATCTTATGACCATTTGTATGATGGTTGGATGTTGGATACGGGAGCTTCGTATCATGTGTCACGTAAGGGAATTGTTCAGAACTTATCGAGAAGTTAAGGGAAGTTAAGTTAAAATGGGTGACTCGCGGCCTTGCACGACAATGGGTGTTGGTACAGTCAAATTTCAGTTGGCAGATGGGTCATGTAGACAACTTATCGAGGTACATCATGTTTCGGCTCTTTCAAATGGGTTGATTTCTCTTGGGGTGCTTGAAGCTCAGGGCTACAAGTATATTGGTGAGAATGGGTATTGCATTGTTTATTTTGGTGACAGGTTGCTTATGACAGCTCTTAAGCATGCCAGTTTGTATTTCCTTCAAGGAAGTATAGTTGAAGGTGGAGCTATGGTTTCTACAGTTGTTGATGAGAAAAGCTTGACGCGCACACAATTATGACACATGCAATTAGGGCGTGTAGGTGAGAGTGGACTAAGAAATTTAAGCAAGAGGGGCATGCTTGGCGGTGATAAAATGGCAAAGCTGGATTTCTGTGTTTGGGGACCCTCTAGAGTCGCATCTAAGGGGGGTTCCAGGTATTTTGTGTTTTTATCGATGACTTCAGCCGGAGAGTATGGGTGTATACCATGAAAGATAAAAATGAAGTCACTGGTATCTTCAAGAAGTGGAAAACTATGATTGAGAAACATTATGGAAGGGTGATCAAAGTAGTGAGATCTGACAATGGCAGTGAGTATATCGAGGATCCCTTGAAGCAATTTTGTTTGGAACATGGCATTAGAATACAGGTCACAGTGAAGTCGACACCACATCAGAACGGGGGTAGCAGAGTGGATGAACCGTACCTTGTTGGAGAAAGCACGGTGCATGTTGTCCAATACTGGTTTGGGCAGAATATGATGGCTAAAGCAGTAAATACGACATGCTATCTCATTAATTAACCGCTATTCTTCATCAGCTATTGTGTCTCAGATTCATATGGAGGTATGGTCTGGTATTTCTTCAGATTATTCTAACTTGAAAGTATTTGGTTGTCTAGCATATTTTCATGTTAGGGAGGATAAAATTAGAGTAAGGGCCAGGAAAGCTATTTTTCTTGATTATCTGATAAAATGAAAGGGTATAGATTATGGTGCCCTGACTTGCAGAAGTTTGTGCTCAATCGAGATGTGAAGTTCCATGAGGAGGCTTTGTTACAGGCAAAGTGTGAGAAATGCAAAAATGATTCCCCTATTTTGAGGGGTGATAGATATGATGAAGATAGGGATGCTAGAGATTTTCTGCAGGTGGAGCTTGGAGCTTCTAGATCACATACAGAGCATGATGTTCCTTTTACTAAGGGAAGAGGTAATACAGATATGATTCTTGATGAGACAGTGGCAAAAAAGAGGTTCCTACTGATGGGGACATGGATCTTACACAACAACTGGTTCAACAGTTACAAACACCATCTTTAGCAGCAAGAGAGAACCTAAAGTCAGACGTGCACCACTTAGATTTGGCGATGAGGATGGTGCAGCTTGTGCATTCATAATTCTTGACGGGCATGATCATGTTCCTACCACATATAAGTAGGCTTTGCGAAGTGTTCACAAAGAGGAGTGGAAGGAGGCTTTGGATGAGGAGATGTTATCTCTTCAGCAGAATCATACATGGAAGCTTATGTCACTCCCTAAAGAGAAGATGTCGATTGGGTGTAAATAGGTTTTCACAGTGAAAGACGGGATTCTAGATTCCAAGAGTACTTGTACAGGTATACGATACAAGGCAAGATTGGAGGCAAAAGGATATGCGCAGCAAGAAGGTGTGCACCACAATGAAGTAATCACTCCGATGGTAAAACACACTTCTATCCGAGTCCTTTTGGCATTAGCATCACAGTTTTACTTAGAACTCGAGTAACATGATGTCAAGACTGCTTTCTTGCATGGAGATTTGGAGGAGGACATATACATGTCTCAGCCTGACGGATATGTTGCTGTTGGTAGGGAAGAAAATGTATGCAAACTGAAGAAATAACTATATGGGTTGAAACAATCTTCGAGGCAGTGGTACAGAAGGTTTGATACTTTTAAGATTGAGTAGGGATATGCGAGGAGTCAGTATTATCCTTGTGTATTCACACAAAAGCTTAAGGATGGGTCTTTCGTGTTTATCTTACTTTATGTTGATGACATGCTCATGGTTGCGAAGAGCATGAAAAAAATTGATAAATTGAAGTTGAAACGTAGCATGGAGTTTGAGATGAAAGATCTTGGTTCAATGAAGAAGATACTTGGGATGTACATAGTGAGAGATATGAACAAGGGCAAACTGACATTGTCACAGAGACAATACTTAGAGAAGATTATTCACCGTTTTGACATGGATATGTCTAAGCCGGTAAGTACTCCTTTGGCTGCTCACTTCAAGCTCTCGGGTAAGTGTTCTTTTAGCACAGAGGATGAGAGGGAATACATGTCACAATTTCCTATGCTAGTGCAGTTGGTAGTCTTATGTATGTCATGAACTGCACATGTTCGGATATCACTCATGCAGTCAGTCCGGTTAGTAGGTTTATGTCAAACCCGAGAAAACAACATTGGTAGGCAGTGAAGTGGATATTGAGATATATTCGGGGTACGCTGGATGTTGGTTTAGTATATGAGAGAGAAGATGTGTCATATATGATTTGAGGTTATGTTGATTCGGATTATGCTTGTGATCTTGATAAGCGCCGATCGACTACATGTTGTTTTTTTACATTGGTGATGGGTGCGGTGAGCTGGAAGTCTTAGTTACAGTCTATAGTTGTTTTGTCTAGTACTTAAGCAGAGTACATGGCTTTATCAGAGGTGGTGAAGGAAGTCATTTGGCTTTAGGGCTTGGTTAGTGATTTGGGTGTTACTCAGAATGATGTGACAATGTTATGTGACAATCAAAGTGCTATCCCTTTGGCGAAGAACTAGGTTCATCATGCTCGGATGAAGAACATTGATGTGCGATATCATTTTCTGAGGGAAGTCATCGAAGATGGGAGGTCTTCTTGGAGAAGGTGAGTACTCAAGACAATCCAGCTGATATGTTGACAAAAATGGATCCAGGGATCAAGTTTGAGCATTGTCTCAACTTTATCAGGCTCTCTCTGTGTTGACGCCCCAAGGGGCAGGGCCCTTAGGGGCATGACGACGATTCTCGTGACCAAAAAATTTGTCATGGCAGTTTTTCATGCCAAGGTGGAAATGCTTATGTAGTTGTTGTGATGCTTGTGTGGTGGCCTGAAATTGTTCGCCAATGTGGAAATTGTGAGAATCAGAGAAAGACTTAAAGTCCTTTATAAATAAGGACTCAAAGTCCTTGTTATGGTTGGTTCCCAATTTACTGGGAAGCATTAGAGGACTTAAAGTCCTTTAAAAATAAAGACTTCAAGTCATGTTCTTTCTTAAACAAGGAAGCAAATACAACGTGTATATATACAACACATACACAATGTGAAATTGAATGACATAAAATGTGAACAACACATACAAACAATAACACAGCGTGAAGGCGGCATCAATAGAGCGTGAAACGGGCTGCGAGTTCGAGGTGAATTGGTGTGTGTGCAGCGTGAAACAGTAGCCAAGTAGAAGAATTGAAATCGGGTGATTTAGGGTGTTCTTCATTTGCGAGTTTCATCAAAACTTTAGGGTTCCTTTTTTGTTCTACTTCCATTATAGGGAGGAGTAAGGGAGAAAGATTGAGAAGAAAATATTGTTACTTGGTGGTATTGTTGGCTTGAGATTGAGTAATCTCAAGGATCGTTGCTTGACAACATTATAGTCTTCAAGTAAGTGTTTCCATATCAATAAGATAGTCACAAAGTCGTTGTCCGTGGAGTAGGCAAAGCCGAACCACGTAAATCCTAGTGTGATCTTTATTTCTCTACATATTATGTTTGTTGTTTGCTTATTACTGACATAGCATTTTCAGTTATTCACTTTCATCAACTAGGTATTGGCAGTGTGTTTGAAATTATTTGCATCAGTTGGTGTTTTGGACTAATTGTTTCAGCAAGTATTTCCCTTACAGGGTAAACTTATACTTGTCAGTTTGACATTAATCTTAGATCATTAGTCGTGTGTCTTAATGTAGATGTTTTAGGCTTTCGTGGAACACCATTTCAATTTGTAATCTGTGAGAACATGATTTGTGTGACGTTGTTAGACTTGTGTTTAGATTTCCTGACAACAGGTTCACTGATTTGTATTGGTGGTTTGGAAAACTTAGACTTGTCAGTTTGTAATCTGTGTTTCAGAGCATGATTAGTGTGACACTGTTAGACTTGTGTCCATATTTCTTGACAGCAGTTTCACTGTGTTGTCTTGGTGTTTTGGCAGACTTATACTTGTCGGTTTGACATGAATCTTAGACTGTGAGTTGTGTTTCTAAATGTAGATTCTTTTACGCTTTAGTATAACACAATTTGAGCTTGTCATCAGTGTTTAAGAGCATGATTTGTATGTATGTCACTGTCGGACTTGTGTATAGATTTTCTGACAGCAGTTTCACTGTGTTGTATTGGTGTTTTGGCAAACTTATACTTGTCGGTTTGACACTAATCTTCGACCTTTAGTTGAGTTTCTGAATGTAGATGTGTTTAGGATCTGGTAGAACACTATTTGAGCTTATAAGCATTGGTTTAGAGCATGCTTTGTATGAGTAAGTCAGACCAGTGTTCAAATTTAATGACCTGATTTCATTTGTAAAACTGTGTTGACTCTGAAATAATGAAGATATAAGGTATATGCCATTAGTTTCATATTTGAGAGTAGTTTTCGGATTGTCCTAGCTTTCTCACATTTTAGTACTGGCATGATAGGTTGTCCAGTCTGATCATTGTAACATCAGTCCGTGTGTTTTACCACAGAATCCCTAGTCTTGAACCTTTATAATTGTTCAACTCGAGGGACATTATTGTTGTGATTTTGGTCATGTTGGGAACCTTGTGTAGTCGTGGACTTGTGAGGATTGCTGAGTCTTGAACATGTATGATTGTTCGACTTGAGGAACATTATTGTTGTGATTTGGGTTATGTTAGGATCCTAATGTAGTTGTGGACTTGTGAAGATTGCCTAGTTGACTATTGTTACACATCTGTTATGTTAGCCTCTGTATAGTCTTGTAGTACATGCATGTTGATATTAGTGTAAGTGTATCTACCCTGCTGTAATGCATGTTGTGCCAATGCTTAAGAGCTTGCTCGCATGGTGAGTTTGGTGGTGTTTTGAGATGACTCACACCTACAGATATTGTGGACACTATTGCATATGGCAAGTTTGATGAGGTGCGGTGAGCTCCCACACGTACTTGCCACTAGAAAGTGCAGTAGGACGGGTCCCAGAGGATATGCTTAGAAGATTACTCGTTTTCCCTACTAATACGCTTAAGTTTGATTTGTGTTAGGTTGGCCGTATTAGGCAACCGTTCAGGACATTAGAGTTTGTATCATGGCAGATGGCACTCCATTGGGATATAAACATGCCCTGAAGTGGTACTGGTGCATGTTGTGGGATGTGTCTAGGCGAGACACATTCGTAGGGTATGCATAGACCTACGACATAAGACACTTACATAGGAACTTATTATGAGACACTTGCAAGTTTACGACATTACTTGTTCTATGACTGACTGGCAGGGAGGTAAGTTCATTAATAGTTTATGCAAGTATATGGCTTACCTTGAAATATGTGGACCTTGCTTTTAAGGTGATGTGCTGAGTTCCTTATGAAGCCAGTTATACTATAACTTTGATAGTTCCAATGGTTTCCAAGATGTACTAATTAGCATAGATTTTATTTGGCTTGGGGATGCATGACTATATAGATAAATGAACCTGTATGGTTGTGACACTAATTAAATATGGTATGTTCTCCTAGATAGGAAACTAAGCCATTGCTTTGGGTCGTTCCTAAAGAGTTTTGTTAGTGTATGACATGAGTTTTTTCCGAGTGTTGTACATATGTTAGTTATAAGTATGTGTATATGTAGTCATGAAGGTGATCATTTCATAAATTGATGGATAGATTGATGATTCAGATTATGGCGTGTTCATTGAAAATCTTAACCATATGTTAAACTATTCTATTTTATCTTGCATTTCAAGCAATATTTGTACCGAGGTTTATCTCTGATATATTTATTTTATACTTTATAGTTTTGTCATGACATCTTAGAGTTGTGTATTATTGTTATGTATATTTGGTTTGCTTATACCAGCTTGTGCTGACCTATTTGTTTGTTTTGTGTCAAATATGTGTACCCCTACTTGGTGCAGGTGGTGTTGTCGTTGGTATTGGTGCTTCAGGTGGAGCTGGGTTGTCGTTGCTCGTATTTTAGGACGGTGAGTTAGCTCATTTTATTGGATTGTCTGTATGAATTTTTTTTATGTAATTTTTCTTGAAAAAATAAAATGTAGGGTTGCAATGCGTCTCAATTTTTGGTATATTTTGGTGTATCGAGAATCAGGGCTTGACAAATTGTGTGCCTAAGAAACCATACTGAAATTCATAAACAATTAGGGAAACAAATTGGGCAGGGTTAGCAAATACCTCAACGGGTGTAACGGTAAAAGAAGAAGAACATTTTGTGTTCCCAATTCCCAAATCCCCAATTCTAGCCAGCCCGCTCCCATGGCCTGTTTTCACAGCCTTGGGGGGCGAAAATATGATTTTTCCCTTCTTTTTAACCACCTTCTCAAAAAAATGTTTAAAGAGAGGGGGCAACATTGTATTTTTGCCCCCAAGGCTGTGAAAACAGGCCATGGGAGCGGGCTGTGAAAACATTGTATCTCGTTATATGTTACTTGCCTACCAATGAAATCACCAACCAGTTTTGGATCTTGAAAAATTGTCAGGCTTCGCTCTTGTACAACAAGTATTCTAAGACATTCCTTAACTGTATGCACTCTAGCATTAACTGATTTGTTTATACGGTGCATCCCGAGTGTAATAACAATATTTTTTCTTCTAGATACTCCACTGATCCCATCACTAAATTTTCCTGCTTTGTTACATCTGGAAGACCAAGTCTGCAGTGGGTCTGAAAATTTTCATATCCTGCTCTTTTTCTAGAATCACCACCTCCAGTTACTAATTTGGGCTTTTTCATTACCAATTCTCTCCCTTGGCAGGAGTTGAAAGTGCCATTGTTATCTATTTCTTCCTCCTCTAGGAGAGTAACAAAGTATTTTTTAGCTTTGACTTCCTTGTTTTTTTTAGTAAGAAAGGGAAGAACCAAAAGGTCAATTCCAAGTTCCTCTTTCTAGAGCTTATCATTCCACTACTTTCCTTTGAACTTGAACTTTCCAGAACGGATTTACGAGGGAGAGTGGTTCGAGTGGACCCATTAGGATTGCTTAAAATTTCCCGTAGCAACACTTCTCTTGGTTGGATTATGTCCATTAGGTTATAAGGGAGTTCTAGGTTAGGATTTGGGCTGGTCGACTTCGGAGGTGGACTTATAATTATGAGGTCTTGATTTTTTGAATAATTTTTTAGTCCAAAGGCTTAGTTAGAGGGTGTTTGTTTTTGCTTTTTAATAGAATCAAAAGTCTTAATAAGAAGTGAGACACCTTATTTAGAGTGTTTTTTTTAGTTTTGATCAGAAGTTCAACTTTTGATTGGAGTAAGCAACAGAGAGGTGTTAATCGCTTAGTAACCTTAAATTATTCTAATAGTAACCTTAAAATAAATTTATAATGACAACTGTTGCCATCGTCTTCTTAAAAATAAGTAGGGCTAAATTTTGACGGCACACCTTCATTCTCTTCAACAAGCATTGTCGTTCTACCTACCTTCACAAGGACTCTTCAATGGTAAGAAATTTATCTCATTTATCCCCTTCACCTTTGTTTTGTTTCTCTATATTTTTCAAGTTTTTCTTCATCTGTCCAACTCTCCCTCTTATGAATATTTTCAAGTTTTCATTATGTAGCATGTAGTTTTGAAAAATTTGACAAATTGATCACCATTGTATAATGTCGGGTTTCCAACTCACATCTCTCCATTCCTGTATGTGTCTTCTCAATCGGGCAAACTTTGTCAAACATTTTCCATTCAGCATCTAAAAACAAACACCTTTTAATTTTACAGCTTCTAATCATCAGCCCATCCAGAAGCAAAACAACAGTTCATTCAGAAGCTCATTCAAAACTGCTTTGAAGTTAGCTTCTAAGCACTTAAAAAAAAACAAATGCCACCTTAGTTTTCTGTTGACTGGATTCTGACTTTGGGGAGTTTGTGGGCTTGGGAGGTGGGCATAAGATCAGAAAATCTGGATTATTAGCATTATGTTTTGGGTCCAAAGGTTATCTTCTTTTGACTAAGGAGTCAGTAGTGTTTGTTTGTATGTGGCGAGGTTTGAGGAATGGCTTCCTTCCTGCAATAATTACCGTGATGTGGAGGTAACTAATATGAAGATAATTGCACCAAGTTTGCTAATTTCCGACAATGATTACCGAGGTGTGAGGTAATTGCACAATGTCTTCAACGTGGTTGTAGTGAAAATAAGTATAGCGCAAGGAGGGAGCTAAAAATGTGGTCTCCATATCTGTCTCGACAGTTTTTGTGCACGATTTTTTGGGTGCATTGTGAGCTGAGATGGGGTAAGAAAAGAGCAAAGATTGTAACGCTTGTTTTTGGCGATGGTGAATAATATTGTAAGGCTTATCCCCTTACAATCCTTTATCACTCATATTTATTTTCACTTGACTATTTGTAATCCAAGCTTAAAGAATCGATGGTGGTAACAAGTAAAACATATTCGTGAAATGAAAACTGATGCGTCCAAAAATCATTCTCCTGTGAGTTTAAACTGCAAAACCATTGTTAGACTACCAAAAACCACCTTTTTGGTGGCCAAAGACACTCTGCTGCCTGAGTCAGTAACTCTGTTGGATGAAGGAAGTAAATATGGACAAAATTCAATTAAAGTTGCATACCTTTGTCAAAAGTTTCCTTTACCTTTTATAACGGTCGTAGTTAACTCTCTGTGTGACTTAAGCATGTGAGACGCAGCGGAAGGAGATGTTTCTGTAACAGTCTCCTCCTTAATGGAGATGCGTTCGTGGAGGCGTAGGTCCCTCCACGACTATTTCTTGGTGCAACATTCTTCTTCTTAATGAGAAAACGTGTGACAGGGTTGGATTTGGGCTATGATTCATCTGGGTCTGGATTCAAATCTTGTTTACACTTTTCTAGAGGTGGGCCTAGTTCGGGCCTTTATGATCATCCTCAATCCTCATGGGCTTTATGAGTTGGCTCAATGGATCGGGCGTTGTATTCTCGTGACGAGGATTTATGTCACCTGTACGGTCGTGATGCTAAGTCTATTTTGATGTATCATCAGCTACTCCCCCTTTTGTTAGTCGTTATGTTCAAGTATCCACTAACTGTATGGCGGTTTCGCTTTATTATCACAGCATTACAGCTTGGTTAGTGCCCTTATTATTTGTCATTGTTGCTTTATCTCCGTTGTTTTATCTGCCTATTCGATTTAGTGCAATTTCTGGGATTTCGTGCGATTGTCACACTCTACACGTTTTCCAAGAGTGGTCCCTTCATTGCCCATTCCTATAAAAAGGAGGGGCTTTGTGCACGATCTTCTACCGTCTGCATCTTCTCATTTTTGGGTTGTTAATTAACCTTTTGATTTTTCAAATTTGTCCCAGTAGTTATGTCTAACTCCAAAGTGTTGGGTGGTGATGCTATTGTTATTCGCGAAGCTTTCTTTATGCCCAAGAGGGCGACATGCATGACCCTGGACAACATCCGTCATGGCTACTCGTTGCCTGATGATTTGGAGATTGATCTCCCCGGGGATGATGACAATCCTTGTCGTCCTCGGTCTGGATACATTGCTTTGTATCTAGGTATGTTCCATGCTAGTTTCAGGCTTTCGACTCTTTCTATCATCTGGGAGTATTTGAATTTGGTTGGAATTGCTCCGGTTCAACTTGTTCCTAATGGTTGGAAGGTATTGACTTCGACCTTGGTGAGGGCTGATGTTTCTAGCATCCCTATGAATGTTAGGGTTTTGCGTTCCCTGGTAGGGTTTAGTGTGGACCCTAGTTACACTTGTGGCTTGCATTCTCCTCCTTGTTTCGAGGACTTGCGAGATGAGTACGTGGGTTGGTCGAGGTCCTGGTTTTACGCCTCTCTTTTTTCTAACCATTTTAGGTTCCACGGGGATCAGATTTCGCAATCGTTCCAGGAACCTAAGAGGGTTGAATTGTCATTATCTTTGGAAGAACAAGATTTTCGTCGTCGATTTTGTGATTTCCCCGGGTATCGGTAGAAGATTTCCTTTTTTCGGATGTTGTCGTCCGTGGTGGTCTGCTTTCGCCGGGTAGGGCATGCATTGTTTCTGAGGTTACCATTGCGCACGTTGGCGACGTAAGAGTCCCTACTTCTGCTTCTGCTCGAGGTTTTAGGAACATTGGTCCCATTGTTAAGAAATAGAAGGTTCCTAGGCCTCCTAACCCTTCCAAGATATTGACCGTTGGTTCTGGCCGTGTCTCGAAGAGGAAAAAGCTTGCTTCTGCTGCTCTTGACTCCGACATGACCCCTTCTCATCTTGCCTCTTTTCAGAAGGGGGTCGTGGTTCTAGTAATGATTCTTCTGCTCATGAGGACAAAGAGGTAAATCGAGATCTCGAGGTAAGTAAGAAACATGTTTCTCGCCCTCTGGATGATCATTAGAAAAACCTTGTTGCTTATTATGGCTTGCCAGATTCTGCCGGTATGTCGATTGATGATTCACCCATCATTGAAAATAAAATGCTTCAGATGGGCATTTGGCTGTCGACTAATCCGAATGGTACTAAGATTTTGGATGATTTTGATTATGATCCAACAGTAGAGGATCAAGTTGTTGCTCGTTCTCAAGATCACAAGCTTGTTGTTTCTTCTATTGTGGTTGGTGCTTCGGGAGCTCATGCTACTCCTTCTGTTTCTTTCCCTTTCATTCAGGTTCTCTCCCTGCTCCTCCTATTCTTGGCGAGATCTTCTGGCCCTCCGAGGCTGATGTTTAGAATAATGTTCAAAACCTTATTGGTGGTTTCACAGGCGGTTGGCTAATAAAGCTCCTATGCGCATTCGTCAACCACGTCGTCATATTGATGATGGCCTCCGGCATCTTATGGAAGGGATGACACATCTTACTTATGCGACTGTGATGGGTCAGAAAGTAAGGCATCTCGTGATCATGCTACTCATGCCGAGTGAAAGTTTTCGGGACACATTTTGGTTCACTCTCATGTTCTTCATCGAATGGATTTGTTGAAGGCGCAGTGCACGAAACATGAGAGGGCTGCAGATTCTGCGCGGGAGCTATTGAGGGAACTCGAGGCTACGAGTGATCCATTTGCTTCTGACCTCAAGACATCTGAGGTGGAATTAGGCAAATTGTGTTCCCGTTTGGTTGATACTGAGAAAAGTTGTCTAACCGAAAAGCCGAACATGACGAGGTTGTTTGCTTCGCCAATGACTGTTCTGACAAGATGAAGGCTGCCACCGCCCGTATTATTGAGCATAATTTCGAGTTTGGTGAGACCAAGTCGGTGGTCGTTGCTAAACTTGCCGATGTCGACAAAGAGTTAGCATCTACTCAAGCTGAGCTGTCTACTGTTAGGTAGAAGTTGAAGGCAGCGGAGGCCACGAATTTTAAGAGAGTGGTCGAGGGTCTCCATGATTTTCAAGATTTTTTAGAAACACAGGGTTTGCATTTGTCCCCTATCGCAACATTGCTAAGCAGGAGTTTGATGATGTCGAGGAAGTTGTTCCGAATTCGATGAGTGATCCAGATGTCGAGGAGCCTGCTGACCCCATGTTTCCTGAAGATGTTGTTCATGATAGTGATTCCTCTTAGTTGTTATTTTTTTTTGTAATCTCCTTTTTTAGAAGATAAATGGAAATTTGTTATTTCGCATTTTTGTGTCCCTCATGTCTAGCTTGCTTAGCTTTTACTTATGACATTCATGGAAAATCTCCGACTTCTATTGTTCGAATTTTGGTGGCTTCGATACTCGACATTCCAGTCGTACGGAAGCTTTGGTTTACGGAAACCTTTTTCTCATCCAGATTACGATGTTGTACATTTCAGTCGACATAAAAGTTTGATTCTTATGCACTGATATTTTATTACTTCGTGGTTGATCAGGCCAAAAGTTTTTATGTTTGACTCATTTGTCTAATATATTTGTTTGCTCGATACTCTAACCATGATGAGTGTTCTCTCGATTCTAATTTTATCTGACTTTTTGTCCTGATCATATTTGTTTGTTTCGAAATTGAGAGCGAAAAACTTTATTGATAATATCTTTTCAAGTGCCTTAAATTCCATGGTCGAGGTATCGTTTCACCCTCTTTGTCTTCCAACCAGTATGTTCCCGGTATGTTGATTTTTGTTACACGATAGGGTCCTTCCCAATTTGGGTTAAGTTTTTGGGCTCTTTTGTCTTTAGTTGAACCTTTCATAACACCCAGTCTCCAACGTTGAAGTTTTAGATCCATACCTTCTTGTTATAGTACCCTGCCATGCGTTATTGGTATGCTGCTCTTTTAATCGCGGCTACTTCTCATTTTTTTTCAAGGAGATCTAGTCTAACCACTACTCCAAAAGGCTTGTTTAGCTACGGGGAGGTGGCCACGGCTCTAAACCGTTGGTTAATTTGCCACGGCAAAAAACCGTGGCTATAACGGCCAACGGTTTAAAATCGTGGCTAAAAAATGGGTTGCCACGGCCAAAAACCGTGGCTAACTGCCAACGGTTTAAAACCATTGCTATAAGCTTTTGCTTTTCACGTGAGTTTCGCGCTTTGGCGAAAAGAATTGAACAAAAGAAGCTGGCAAGGTGTTTTGTTCAAGTGTTCGTGAGTTTCGCGAGGTGTTTTGTTCAAGCTGGCGAGGTGAGTTTCGCGAGGTGTTTTGTTCAAGCTGGTGAGGTGAGTTTCGTGAGTGGGTTCGCAAGGAAATAGTAAGGAGAAAGTTTTGTTCTTCATCAGGTAACAAATAAAGAATGTTTGTTTATTGTTCTGGTTGTTTGATTCGTTTATTTTGATTGGTAGATGAAGTGTCCGGGGTTTTGAAGCAAGGGGGTGTTTGGATTTGTGGTTAGAAATGTTGGGTGTTATTAAATTTCTGATTTTTATGTGTTACAAGTTTGAAGGGATGTTAGTCAGATTTGGGGTTTAAATGATTAGGAAGGTTTGGGTTTTGATGAGTTTATTGATTTTGAATAAATGGGGTTTCAGATTTGTGGTTATTGATGAGTTAGAGATGTTGGGGTTTTGTTCAATATGCGGAAAGTTGAGATTTTGAAGGTCAGATTTTGGGATTTCAGTGGTTAGGAAGCTTTGGGTTTTGATGGGTTTAGCGGTTTTGAATTAATGGGGTTTCAGACTCGTGGTTATTGACGAGTTAGAAATGGTGGGGTTTTGTTCATTCTGTAGAAAGTTGGAATTTTGGAAGGAAGACTATCAGATTTGGGGATTTTGGTAGTTGAGAAGCTTCGGGTTTTGAGGGGTTTGTTCATTTGGGGTTCAGTACATATGATTGTTGATTTGTTTCAGTGTTTTGAAATGGACTATTTGGTTGCTTGTTGTTTGTGTTTAGCACAATGAGGTGATATGTTTATTTCATAGTTGGTTTTAGGGGTTATCAATGTAGAGGTTTGGTGTCTTTGAAGGTTGAGGTTTTAAGGATTTTGTTTCAGTTGGGTTTAACAATTGTTTGCTTCTTTACTTGTGTAAAATAGTTTGATTTGCGGCTTATCTTAGTTGAGAAATTTAGGGTTTGCATGGTTGAGGGATTTGATTTGGTTTTGGCTATTGTTCAACTTCATGATAAAAAAAATGATTGGATTTTTATGTGAAATTGGGGCTTTTTGTATGTTGTTATTAACTTCCAAGTACTTTATCCAATGATATAGATCTAAGCTTGGAGTTTAAAGAAGAAAGAATGGCATTGTCAATAACTTACCCTAATAAGATGATGGATTCTGATATTGATGAAGGAAAAAAAGTATATGGCGTAGTGAGGCGCATGGGATCAATGGGGAGGAAGCAAGTGGAACCATGTTGTCTCTACTCCCCTTCTAAAACTCCATTGAAAAAGCCATGTCGTGCGAGGAGGAGCTCGGACATGTCAATGTTGGAGAGGCTACCAGAAGACTTATTGGTAGGTATTATGATGATTTTTTCTTTTCCAAACTAAAAACTATGTTGTCTACTTTGATTGATTGTGAGTTATTATAGAGCTCTGGCTAATATTTGTTTGTTATATTTCAGATTAGAGTTTCTGCTGTTTGTAACCAAGTGGTGTCAGACAATTGAACAAATGGAAAATCAAGTTTCTGCTGTTTTCGAGGAAGAAAGGTTATTATTGTCTCATAACTGCATTTTCTCTACTTGTGAGTTTTTTTTTTGGTGTTATTTGAAAATAAAAGTTCCATCTGTTTGCAGGGAAGAGAGAGATCTAAGAAAAGCTGAAATGGAGGCAACAAAGGTTCGTTTTATTAGTGGGCTAATGTAAAAACTTTGATACACAAATAATTTTCGAAGTTATGTCTCTTGCAAATCTTTTGGCCCATTCCTTTGTGTCCAACTTTGCAAGTTGGTTTATATTGTGGAGAAAAAACTATCTTTTGGTTCTTTTTATTCCTCACTAGTGTGTACGGCTAAAGTTGCTCCTGTATTTAAGATATCAAGGGGAGTCAAATAATAATCTGAGAATCACCCATACTGAATAGTGTGTTAGTCTATGAACTCTAATATGTTTTACTAAGTGCTCATGTTCTTGTATCATGAAGATGTGCATTTTCTTTTTACAGGCCTCTGTTGGAAACAATAGAATGGGGAAGGAAGTGATCAGTGCCCAGCAAACGGAAGATCTCAAAATGAAAGAAAAGAGAAAGCGGGAGCGAGAGGTTTCATAATTTTTCCCTCTAGTTTGTTTCATTTCTGGATGCTTGTTATGACATAAATGTTGATTATGTGGAGGCACTACTTTGATGTAGAAAAACTTGCCACGAAAGAAGCGTCGTAGGCTAGAAGCTGCTCAAGAGATGGAGGACGAAGGCGATGACATAGAACAGGTCTGTTTTATCATCGCTTTTGCAGATGCATTAACTGAATCATATTCCTTGTTGGTGGGGAGTTTGTCTAGAGTCATTAAGTATGTGGACACTGAAAAATTGCAGGGTGGACACCGTGGTAAGAAAGAGAAAGAAGTATATCCAAGCGAAAGTTCATTGCATTTGATCTATGTGCTTTGTGAGATAAAAGTTCATTGCTCATGTAAGGTTTTACTTGCAGGTACAAGCGAAAGTAGCGGTGACAATTATTTTGCATCTTAACGTTCTTGTACCCATAGCTTCAAAGTGACCAAAATCAACCCTCATCTCTCATCGGGTTTCATGTCCTCGGTGCCAAGCTCTTCATCCATTGCTAATTTATTCTGCAATCACCAACTTTTGTGATGTAGACCCGTATCTGCAGCCAGGTATTTAAGATCTAGAATGAATAAAGTTAAGTCATCTACTTCTTACAGAAATATAGTATGGTCTTTCTTACAATCAAAACCTGGTGGAGTAAAAGAAATTTGATGTTTGATTTGTTATGAGAGTTGCCTCCATTATGTCTCTCTGCATGCACCTTAAGTATATCCAAAAAACCTTTCCTTTAGCTCAGCTGAAAATTTTCGATCGAAACTATTTGTGTATTCTCCTGCATATATACATTACTAGTTTGTCTATCATGTCTTGAAATGCATATACATTACTAGTTTGTATGATGTCACTGTTTCAGGGAAACCATGTGGCACTATTGTCTGCATTTTCAGAGATGGGACTCAAGTTGCGCCTAGATGTGCCAGAGCAGGCTATGATGGTCACAAATGTATTCTTTCGTGCTTCAACACCGGCTCATGAAGCCCTTGTAAGGGATGCATAGTTTTCTTTTCAAAAAATTATTCATCATCATAATCATTATCAATTAATCATATTTAATCTGTGCTGATTCTTTTGTTCTATGAAGGAAAACGTGAAATCATTGACAGAACAAAGAGCAAAGAGTATGGAAACATTCCAAGAAAATATGAAACTAAACAAAAAAGAGGTTTAATGGTTCAATCCTGTAAGTTCACTTATACTCGTATTGTATCTAAATCATTCCTTGGCCTGGCATGATATAGGTATGCTAGAAATGGCGTGTCATCTCATCCAATTGATCAACATTTGTATTTTCTTGGTTGATGCTTTTCCAGGTGACGCTGTTATATTTGTCCGGGTTCTGCATCTTCTTAGAGGTATGCAATCAACACATGAAAGAGTCACACCTTTTTTATGAACCACTCTGCTTATTTTGATTGGTTATCAACTTATGCCTTTCAGGGATATCATCAACACTAAATGTGCGGATAGTATACTTGGATATTATGAGGCCATTTGCTGAGTATGTTCTACTAGGTTTGGTTTTCTTTTATATTGCATTCTATTGATTTAGGTCATATGTATGCATTATTATATCTTCCACATCTTTCAAGAATATTCAGAAGGGGCCAACTAGAAATCCACAATGGATCTACGAGACACCTGTTCGCTCTGATGTCGAGGCAAAGCTGAGACAACTTCTCATTAAGCTAGAGGAGGATGACAAAATACTTGGAATCCAGGTTCAGATTTTGTTGTGAAGCTATTTTTCACAACTGCATAATTAGACAAACAATTTTGGAGAATTCTTTTGCGTGAAGGAAATAATCCCAAATTTTATGCCCAAAAAAACCAGTAACTTTTATGCAGGGAACTGAAATTAATTTATGGCATTTCAATATAGCCTAGGAACTATGTAGTTCTTTACATGTAGCCTAATAGTTTACTAGTACATCCGATTTTTTAAAAAAACCATTGATAGCACCACTTTCATTTTTATAATATTTATAGGTATTTCCTTGTATGCTTAAGGTAGATGAAGTGAAGATGACATTCTCTTTTGATAATGAATGACTATTTATATAACTAGCTTGCATGTATGCCAATAATTTATTTATATGTTTTTTATTGCTTTTTTTTTTCCAGAACCTGAATACTCATTTCATCTAAAATGTTGATCTTAGTGAAATGCTCACTAAAATTTCCACAACAATTATGATTATTTAGTTTAAACCAATTTTTATTAATTAGAAAACAGAAATGCTTAAAACAAAATGAAAAGTTGCATATGAACCGTAGCTCCATTGAAATGTTGAAGGACCAAGCAGTTTTCTCTGTGAGAGTATGCACAATGAGGAACTAATATTTTTTCTGTTTTGGAAATATCTGAAGATTTACTACTATGATCTCTGTATTGCTCATTGTTCAATCTCGCTAAGTCTTTCTTTTCTTTTCTATTTTTAGGTATGTCCGTATAAAGATGGAGAGGCTATTATAGATACTGTTGCTGGCATGCTTGGAAAATATGATCCTCGTCCTGTTAAGCCAGATAGCTTATTTTCTGTTTTCTCAGTAATAAAGGGAATAACTGCAGGAATGTTACACTGGCTAGTTGACAATGAGTATGTTACAGTTTCCAGTTCTCCATAATTTCATTCTGATCCCTTTCTTTTTTCAAGTTTAGTGGTTCCACTACCAAGCTTCGTTTAACAAGAATTTAACAAGAATATAACAGAAACTTTGAAAATAGTAAAGCAAGCATCAGCAAAAAATCTTTCCCTAGAGCATGAAGGTTTGATTCAACTATATAGAATGAATTATAAGTAGCTGGGAAGGGCATTTGAGCACATCCACTGTAAAAATAGTTGCTTACCCCATCCTTGTCTGACAGGTTTTGTATTTATCTTTTTGTAAACTCTCCATGATCACCATATAGTTTTTTGAGGATTTATTTTAGGAATTCTTAAATATATGTTATGTGTTTCTTAATGTGTAGGAAGTTCCAAGCCAGGATTTATTTATCTTCTTTGTTTCTAATGTTGCTACAAGCACAATTGATTATGTCAAAAGCTTCCTAGATGAAAAGTATGATTATTGCTAAGAGATAAGTTTGCATAACAATTGATTATTGCTGGTTTTATGGCTTTCATAAAAAGAGAGATCAAAAGTTTGCATAAGTGGTGTTGTTGTGGTATGTTGTATGTAGTTAATACTATATGATCTTTTGCTTCTTTGCTTATCTCTGTCAGGTTTTATGGCTTTTCATTAAAAGAGGGTGATACTCTTCTGAGGTTTCCCACCAAAAAATTAAAGGTACAAAACCCACTTTGGGGTGGAAACATCGATGTTGTTTTTGTGTTTTGTGTTTTCTTCTTCACTCATTCATGTAATTGTGTATATCTTTTCACTCAACTTTGTTTCTTGTAGAGTAGATGGTTTTTTGTGTTTAGAAGAAGTGATTACTGCATGGAAGGTCATAGAGTTAGAATGACTACTGATCTATCAGATTCAAGTCATCACCACAACATACCACCACCATATGCTACTATGTTACATGGACTCACCACCAACTCTCCTGCCAACAATTTCATGTAATGAAGTTTTTCTCTATTTTGTGTTAATGTCTTTGATTAATTCACTTGATTGAGATCATATCTTTAATGGGTTTTGGTTATTTTTTAAATCAGTCATCAACAAGGATCTGCAGCTTTTGATTTTGGGGAGCTAGAAGAGGCAATTGTGCTACAGGTTAGAATTAAAACCTTTGGGTGGGCCATTTGTCCAGGGAAAAAACTAAATTTTTTTTATGAAGAAACTTGTAGCTGTATACCTAATAGTAGTGTACCCATTTTCATCAGAAAATGTTTTCTTGTTTCAGTTTGGAGCTATCTAGGATTGGTTCACTTAATTTATGCTTGACATGGACCATCTTGGATCATAGAAAAAAGTGTTCAAGTGAACTAACATGTTCTCTAAATGGACTTATTTGGCAAGAGTTCCTTGGGAGCTCAAGTTGCTTGCTTTCAAGTCCTTCAGTGGCTTGATATTATTGGAACATTGACATAGCTCTGTTTTTTTTTGTGTTTGGTTTATCATTGTCAAGTCATCTTGACAACCTCTATCGCGTTGTTTATGTGCATATATCCCCTTTTATATTTCTTATATACCGCTGACTAATTAAAACAAAATAAAAAAAATGAGGAAGAGACAACATTGTGATTATAGTGCTAGAAGTTCTTCAGGTTTCTTCTTCTGCTTAGCTTGTTGATTGCTTAATTTAAGATTTGGATTTGTTTTGTTTTGTGATTTTAAATAATGGGTTAGTGTTACTTTGGAAATTTGACTCAATAATTTTGTTTGTTCCCCTCTTTGGGTTATTGGGATGTTGCTCTCTATGTCAAATGATGTTCATTTGGCTTTGATCATAAAAGATCAATTCTTATTCATGTTTCTTAAAGTTGTTACATCACGACCACAATTCAGGGATTTAAGATCTTAAATAAAGTTATGTTAAAGAATCAAAATACTGGTATGACATAATAGAAAGTTATGTCCGCGCATACCACTGGAAAAAGTTGCAGCTGCGGAATGTGCTGGACATGAAGGCTGGGTTTGGAGGGTATAGTCTCCTATTTACCCTCATATTTGTTAGAGATAGCTGAAGTCTTTAGATGCACCTTTCACATGATCATTCCCTTTTTCCACTTAAAACGTATATATGAATATAAAATCTTTTGCTTGTAGTGACTTGCTGAACATTTTTGTGATTGCAGGTTTGCATCAGCTTTGATTGATCTTGGGTAAGATTGCTGGGCGTTGAATGTTGTTCCTGTTAGTGGAACAAATACTTTGCCTGTCATATATGATCGTGGACTTATAGGAGTCATGCATGACTGGTAGGGGTTCTACAACTCTTTTTAATTTCCATGCTTACAACATAATGTACTGCCCGCTCCCACTACTTCAATCATTAATTTATATCAGCCAGAGCTCCAGATAAGAAATGACCCATTCTCCTAATGGGGATGGTACCCTTCGAATTGGTTTCAGACTGTTCTGAAGGAATCAAGCAACCATGTTTACGATTGATCATACAAAATCCATGTAATTGACTTCGACACTGTAGTCGATGAGATGTGACCAATGAAAGCTATTTACCTTACCGCTTTTTGTACAGGTAATGCAGGGTCTTGCAAAATCCATAGCATGGGATGGTGAAGGAGCTGCGTGCTTGATTGAGGTTTTGTATTACCAAAACAGTTCTTAAACACAAAGCATGTTTTTTTATACACTTTGTTGTGTTGAATGTTTTTTTTATTTGCCCCTTCAATGTTATATCTTGAGTTTTGCATTGCATTTGGCATGATGACTAGTTATTAGCTAACAAAATAAATAGACAGGCAACTTATTGAGAATTTTTTCATCTATCTATTTTTGAGAATTTTGGTTCTTTTCATCTATCTTGTGTTGGTCGAACCCGAAAAAGTATGAAGTATAATGGAGGAATGCTTAGGCTCCATGTTTTGACATACTTTGGTAGTAAATGCTTAGAATATAATGCAAAAGAATAGGTAGTTATTAACATTGTGGAATTACAGAAGGTGAGTATAGGAAGAAGAATATTATAAGAAGAATTTTCAGTTGTTACAAGGGTATGATTAATTTTCAGTTGCAAAGCACCAGATTATTATAAGAAGAAGAATATTATAGGGTGGATTTGAGATGCTTTTTCAGTATATGAAACAGAGATGTATACCCTTTTTTTGTTGTTTTTATATTACTATGGAAACTGAGTAATGGTATATTGAGTACATAGTTCGACACAAATATGCATAAACATGCATTTGTGTGTGTATGTGGTAGTAACACTCTGAAGCAAGAGTTGCAAGATAGACAAGGAGGTCCTTCTTGTCATTAAAGCATAATTTTTAGCATCTTGCAGTGCATATGTAACCTGCATGCATCTGTGTAATATATTTTTGGGTATGTAATGTTAACATCTTTGGTTTACAAGTTCATCTGAATTTGCAGATAAATCATTGGTTATGCAGAATATGTATTGCTCTTCCAAAATCAGAGCTGCTCTGGAGATACTGGAATATGAAGCCAAGGAGATGATGTACACCCAACAAGTGACATTGTTGTAACTTCCCCTCCAGTTCTAGGAAATGATTATCATTAATAGGTTTGTCTTCTGGAACTTTTCATCTCCTTGATGTTAGAGCTAGCTAGATTATAGTTTAGATAAATGGGGCTGATTAAAGCTTCTCAAAGTAGAAATAAAACTCTTTTTTGTAGATAAATAAATATCACTCTTAATAGGATTAGGTTTTGCATTTTTAGATCTATGAGATTTAGGAGATGAGCTTAGATAGATACACTTGTGGGACATGATTCTTTCATTTATCTTCATATACACCTTAGCAGCATCCATTTAGATTAATTTTTGTTAGAAGTCGAACTTATATTTTTGGTTTTTGCTTTAGTAGTATTTGGAGAGAAGGGAATGTGAGTATGACCAAAAGACTGTTGTGAACTTTTACAAGGTAAGCAATGTCTTTAGTTTGTATGTAGTTGCAAATTCACTCTTTGATTGATTTATCAAGTACTTGTTCGGAGCTGATTTTCCTAAATTCAGGATGAAGATGCCCTAGAACCGGATGTAACAGGAGTGATGGTATTCACATCCACTCCGGACAAGGTATCAAACAAGTACTATTTAGGGCCTGCTCCATTGGATGAAATGGCTAGGTAAGTTAGGAACTAGTATATGTCTTAGATTGTTCATTCTGATCTCGGGTTTTCAGCATTTGATTTGCCGTGATCTTTTCAGACAAATTGCCACTGCTTCTGGTCCATGTGGGAACAATAGAGACCACCTATTTATGTTAGAGAAGGCACTGTCTGACATTGGTGAGATACATCTTCCAAATGTTTTTTACCACTGTTTTTTTTAAATTACTAAGCCAATAAAAAGAAAGAAAGAAGGCGAGGAGAAGAGAATGACTCAGGAAGAGATGCTTCTAGAAGTAGCACAAACAAGTAGAGCGAAGCTCCTAATTGGTAGTGCGAGTGCGGGCTGGAGCTACAGGTGCGAGGAGCTGTTAGGTGATCTGTTAGGTGTTACAAGGTCTGTTAGGTGCTATATACGAAGTCTGTTAGATACATTGTAGTGTTGTGTTAACAATCTCTATAAAGTAATATGAGAAACAGGCATTCATTCATTTTGTAAACACTTTGTACATTGAGCTCTGCTCATAGGGAGACTGATGAACATCTCAAAATGTTTACAATTTCTATCAATACATGCAATTTGTTCATATTTCTTCTATCAATTTTGCTTGATCTAGTGGCAATTCAGCATTATTTCTTGACCATTCTCTTATCTACATTGCTAATTCCTGTCAGGTCAGTCTCAATTATGCATTGATCCTTGTCAGAAGAACTGCAACAGGTGATTCAATATAATCCTGCAGAACAACATACGCTTGCGCAATGACTTAATTAAACCATGTTCATCATCATTGCCACGGCTTATAACCATGGCCATCATGATTGCCATGGCTTAAAACAGTGGGCGGCACGCTTGCAACGGCTTGGTCAACATCATTGCCCCGGCTTATGACCGTGGCCATCATAGTAGCCATGGTTTTAAACCGTGGCCATATTGCAGCGGCTAATAACCGTGGGTATGTTGCAACGGTTTAAAACCGTGGCTACTATTTTAGCAATGGCTTATAACCGTGGCTACATGCAGAAAATTATCACGCCTCCTCAAGCAAAAAACCGTTGCTAAAATGTTTAGCAACGGTTTATAGCTATTAAAAGGAATTTCGCGACGCCTCTACTGCCCATGGCTCTAAGCCGTGACAATGGGTTACCCCCACGGTTTCAAACCGTTGCTAATGGCTATTTTTGGTGTAGTGAACTCTTAATTCTTCGACATTATCCTCATTGTGGTATTCTTTGGTTCGAAATGTTGGCATCCCGACCTCCACAGGTATCATCGATTCTAACCCGTAAGCAAGTGCGAAAGGTGTTTTTCCTGTTGGAGTTCATTTTGTTGTCCTTATGCCCAAAGGACACCAGGTAATTTGGATGTCCATAGTCTTTTCGCTGTCTCGAGTCTTTTTTTGATTGCCTCCAAAATTGTTTTGTTAGTGACTTCTGCTTGCCCGTTTGCTTGCGGTTGAGATGGTGTGGAGAAATGTTGTTGGATATTCATGCTCTTGCATAACTCCCTGACCCTTTTGCACTCAAACTACTTCCCATTGTCCGTAACGATTTCTCTTGGGATTCTGAATCTGCAAATGATGTCTCTCCAGAGAAATTTCTCGACTTGCACTTCCCCTATTTTTGTTAGGGGTTCTACTTCAACCCATTTGGTGAAGTAATCTATCGTTACGAGGAGAAATATCTTTTTCGCGGACGCTGGGAGTGGTCCTACAATGTCCATTCTCCATTGTGCGAACTGCCATGGGTTGTTCATTGGAGTCAGATCTTGTCCCGGCATGTGAGTGTAAGGGTCAAATTTTTCGCACTTGTCACATCTACGAACTAGCTTCTGAGCGTCTGCCTGCATCATTGGTTAGTAATACCCTAATGTTAGAGCTTTATGGGCTAATGTTCTTTCCCCCGGGTGATTCCTGCATGTGCTGTGGTGTATTTCCTCTAGGACATATTCGGCATCTTCTGATGTTAGACATCTCGACAATGGGTTCGTGGTAGACCTCCTATACAATTTGTCATTTATCATTGTATATCTGGCTGCCCGATTCCGTAATTTCCTGGATTCCATCTTGTTTGTTGGGAGTTCTCTGATTAAAATATATGCCAAGATTGGAGTCATCCAATTAACACCTTGGTTTACGACAAATGCTTATTCTGGCTGATTTTCCAGTATGGAGCTACCTTGCGACATGACGAGTGGATTGTCATTATCCTTTGTTGTTGAGGCTTTTTTAGCTAGTTCGTCTGCTCTTTTGTTTTGCAACTCATGTACATTGTCGAATGGTGGCTTTTTGGAAGCCTTCTATTAGTTCAGTAGTTTTCTGGTGGTAGGCTTTCATTCGAGCGTCTTTCATTTGGAACTCACCGCTTAGTTGATTGACCACCAGCCTGGAGTCCGTAAAAATGTTAATGTCTCTTATTCCCAAGTGTTTTGCTAGTTGTAGCCCTACTATCACAGCTTCGTACTCGGCTTCATTATTGGAGGCTTCAAAACTGAATTTTATCATTTTTTTCAAAGTGATGCCTTCTGAGTTGTGTTAGACTATTCCGGCTCCATTTCCCGATTCATTAGATGCCCCGTCACAATGGAGTATCCATCCTTCAGGGATCAGTTCAGGCTGTTCTGTTTTGCTTTCCTTGTCCTCGGGTTGGTTGTTGCTTCTTGTGAACTTGGCGATGAAATCTGCTAATGCATGAGCTTTGATAGCAGTTCTAGGGGCATAAGTATGTCAAACTGTCTGAGTTGTATTGCCCATTTTAACATTCTTCTTGATAAGTCTGGCTTCTGTAATACTGACTGAAGCGGTTGTTCGATCATGATCGTGATCGGGTGTGCTTGGAAGTATGGTCACAATTTCCTTGATGACACGATCAGAGTGAGCGCCAGTTTTTCTAGGGCCGGATAGTTGATTTATGCATTTGCGAGTGTTTTGCTGATGTAGTACACTGGTTTCTGTACCCTCTTTTCTTCTTGTATTAGTGTTGAAATCATTGCGTGACACAGATAGGTACATACTTCCCATGTATGTCTTAAGGTTTTGAAATGCTCTTTCACTTTCGTTATTCCATTCTAATGTCTTGTTCCCTTTCAAGATCTTGAAAAAAGGCAAACACTTGTCTGACGACTTGGAAATTAATCTGTTTAGAGTTGTTATCCTCCCGTTAAGACTTGGAACACATTTGATGTTTGTCGGAGACTGCATGTTAAGAAGCGTTTGTATCTGCTCTGGATAGGCTTCCAATTCCTCATTGGTTGACCATATACCCGAGGAACTTCCCTGATTCTACTCCAAAGATGCATTTAACTGAGTTTCTTCATTTTGTATTTTCGAAGATGTGCGAAAGCATGTTTGAGGTCCGCAACATGGTATGTTCTTCGTGAGCTTTTGACGAGCATATCGTCGATGTATACATCCATTGTTTTGCCGATCTAATATCTGAACATTTTGTTTACTAGTCGTTGATACATCGTTCCTGCGTTCTTCAATCCAAACAACATTACTTGATAATAATATGTCCCCCTTTCCGTTATGAAAGATGTTTTTTCTTTGGGGAGGGGGGGGGGGTACATTTGCATTTGGTTATACCCAGAGTACGCATCCATGAAGCCCAACATCACGTGCCCGGCAGTTGCGTACATTATTTGGTCTATCCGCGGGAGTGGGAAGTTGTCTTTGGGACATGCTTTATTTAAGTCGGTGTAATCCACGCACACCCTCCATTTTCCATTCTTTTTTACTAGCACCGTGTTTGCCAACCAATCCTAATAGTGAGCTTCCCTTATCATTCCTGCGGTGAGCAGTCGGTGTACTTCTTCGTTTATCACCTGATTGCGCTTCAGGGCCACCCGTCTTCTTTTTTGTCTAACGGTTTCTTGTCTGAATTCACTTGTAATTTGTGGGAAATTATGGATGGATCTATTTCCGCCATATCTTTCGTTGTCCACGCGAAAATATCTTGGTTATATTTTAGCAGTTGGATCAGCTTCATGGCGAGTTCGGGTTGGATTTTTGTGTCAATTTAGGCTGTTATTTTAGCTTCATTGTCTAAATAAACCTCAATCATTTCTTCTTCTGGTTGCCCGGTGTTGGGTCGATCTCGTGGACTGGTTGGAGCCATGTTGTCATTTGGAGAATACAAACTTGTTTTATTGGGTCGCTGCAATGATTTTTCCAGTCATTGCGGTAATTGTTATTTGTGAGGAGTATTTATAGCAGCAAAATGACACTCTTGGGCTACTGGTTGGTCCCCTTTTATTCTTCCAACGCCATTATCATTGTGGTACTTATCGCATTGGTGCATTGTGGAGGATATTGCATCCATTTTGTGTATTCATGGTCTCCCGAGTAGCATGTTGTATGCAGCGAGAACGTCCACGATGAGAAAATCTATCATTAGCACTCGCTGCTTCCTTGGTTCTCCTACTTCGACTAGTAATTAGATCATTCCTAGTGGATTACATTGTTCCTCACTGAATCCTACTATAGACTCATCGCTTGGTGAGAGCATCTCAGTGGTGAACTGCATCCTTCTGAAAGCTGTTAGGCATAATAGGTTTGTTGAGCTGCCGATATCGATCAATACTCTTTTGATTTCCCATTTTGCTATCATGACCAAAATCACTAAAGCATCATTTGTGGGAAATTAACTCCATCAGCATCCTCGTTTGAGAAGGTTAGAGTCCTTTGCATTGTCTTTGCACGTTGTGCGGATGGTCCCTGGAATCTGATCTTTGTGCGTAAATCCCGGACTAAGTTCTTCCTTGATGGATTGGATTGCTCTTTTTCTCCGCCTGTGCCATGCAAGACGTAGATTATTTCCTTCGCTTGCTTCTTTGAAACGATTGCTTCATTCTTGAGTTTGGCGAACTCTTTGAGTCGTCTCTGTCTGATATGGCGATCAATTTCATCTCTTAGGCTGTGGCAATCTTTGGTGTCATGGTCGTAGTCACTGTGGAAAAGACAATGTCTGCCCTTGTTCCGCTTCTCTGGATTTCCTCTCATCTTTGGTGGCCATTTGACATCTTTTTTTTTCACCATCACCTCGAGGATCTCACTTCAAATTCATTTCAAAGCCAAGAATGTTCTTTCATATTTGGGTGTTCCCTGATTGCATTTGGAGATGTTTTTAGCCTAATGTTTCTTAAGTTGGATGATTTCTTCTTGAAAGTTGATGCCTTATAAGTTTTGGATGATCCTATCTATCATTTCGATCACGTTGTCCATTTGAGCCACAAGCGTTTCCACTCAGGGATTCCCCATGACTTCAGAGACGTCTGAAGTGTTACCTGCTAGAGTTCTCTGCCAGTAGGTATAATTGTCTCGATGGTTGTCTTTGGATCAGTATTGGGTAGCATTTCGTATCTATCATTGTCAAACCGAAGATTTGTGGAGTACTCCATTGATCTTCTGTCAGGTTGTGTGAGCTTTGTCACTAAATCTTATTTTTAGGAAAAAAAAAGGAAACTCGTCGCTCCCCACGGACGGCGCCAAACTGATGCGTTCAAAAATCATCCTCATGTGAGTTTGTCCTGCAAAACCACTGTTAGACTGCCAAAGACCGCCTTTTTGGTGGCCGAAGGCACTTCGATACTTAAGTCAATAACTTTGTTGGATGAAGGAAGTAAATTTAGACAAAACTCAGTTAAAGTTGTATACCTTTGTCGAAAATTCCCATTACCTTTTATAATGGTCGTTGTTATCCCTCTGCGTGACTTAAGCATGTGAGGCACAACAGAAAGAGATGTTTCTATAACAGTCTCCTCCTTGGGGGAGATGCGTTCATGGAGGCATAGGGCCCTCCACGGCTCTTTTTTGTTGCAACGTTTTTCTTTTTAATGAGATAACGTGTGACGGGGTTGGATTTGGGCTTTGATTAGTCTGGGCCTGGATGCAGATCATGTTTACGCTTTCCTAGAGGTGGGCCTAGTTCGAGCCTTTATGATCGACCTTAATCCTTTTAGGCTTCATGAGCTGGCTCAATGGACCGGGCGATGTATTCTCGTGATGAGGTTTTATGCTACATGTACGACCCTGATGCTCGGTCTATTTTGGTGTACCATCAAAAACATAAAATTAAGCATATTTAGAGTTTTGTTTATACCTACAATAGAAAACAAATCGAGGAAACAAACTAGTCATCAACTCTAATTCAAACTCAAACAATCTTTAAGACCAAATAAGGGGAATAATGATTTTACTTAAGCAAATGGAAATATAAGTTAATGCTTTGAGCTTTCCTTTTATGACTATAACAAAGGAAAAATGCACCTCAATTGCACAAGAGTGGCGCTCGATACAAACAAGTTGATAGGGAAGCTAAAATGTTCCATGATTCCTCATTAGACAATGAGTTTACTTAGCCACATGCATGTGTATTATTCATGTATTTTTCTTTTTCATATAGTTTATATAGTTATTGTGGTTATACACCTACCTAAACTTTCCCTCAATCGTGTATGCTTGTGTATGTTGAATATTTTTTTAATTTTTCCCCAAAACAAGTTATAAATTTGTGCTAATGCCTTTTTTTAGGATCAGAGTTTACATGAAAGTATACTTGTGAGTTGCGAGATACATGAAAGTGTTCAACAGATAAATAAAAATTTGTAAGCCGCTATATATTTGAAGATTTGTATATATAATAAATGGCATTTTATTAGAAGTAAAGAACCTAACTATTTTTACTATAAATAAATAATCTAACTATTGATAGCACCTCACAAACTATTTCTTCTAAACAATTGTGATTTCATAGTTCATGGAGGTAGGTAGATATTGTCTCCCCTCCAGCACTTCCATCCAATGAAATTAGGGAAGGATATATACTAAAAAAATTCTTTAAAAAACAACAATTTGAATAAGAGAATAAATTGAACTATGAAATCACAATTTTTACACGTTGAGTGAAATTACTAAATACCCAAACTTGAATTTTCAAAAGACATTGTATTATGGGTGATGATACACCAAACCGTTCAGTAAACTACTCCGTACACATGGTGATGATACATCAAAATAGACCGATCATTGCGGCCATACACGTGGCAGAGAACATCCATCACGAGGATACGACGTCTCATCTACTGGACCAACTCGTAAAACACCAAGAATAATAAAGCCAACCACAGAGGCCCATTATGAGAAGATATAATCAAAATCCAAATCCAGGCTCAAACAAATCAAAGCCCAAATCCAGGCCAAACACTAGTTTTCTCATTAAGAAGAAGAACTTTGTACCAAAAAGAGTACTGAAGGGAGTTGCGCCTCCACGGACGCATCTCCATCAAAGAGGAGACTATTACGAGAAACATCTCCTTCCATTAAGCCTCACATGCTTAAGTCACGTAGAGAACTAACCGCGACCATTATAAAAGGTAAATGGGACATTAGACACAGGGATGCAACTTTAACTGAGTTTTGTCCAGATTTACTTATTTCTTCAAATAGAGTTGCTGACTTAAGCATCGGAGTGCCTTTGGCCACCAAAAAGGTGGTCATTGGCAGTCTAACAACTGTTTTGCAGGTCAAACTCACAAGAGGACGATTTTTGAATGCATCAGTTTGACGCCTTCTGTGGAGAACGATGAGCTTCCTTTCTAAAAATAAGATCTACAGTGAAGAAATTCACCAAAATCTGATGAACAATTGATAAGTTGTCATAACAAATGACACACCCTACAGATCCTCAACACGGTGATGATAACAACAACTCTCCTATTGGCGACAATGTATTGCAAACAGTTCACGAACAAGATGTAGCCCAAATCATCGGGCCAATGGCGCCCAAGAATCAAGACCCACAGCATACAATAGCCCAAACAACCTTGACATTTGGTGACTCTGCCACGGATCCTCGGGTAGACCTGCTTATGGTCCAGATGAATTACGTGACAAAGATGCTAGAGAAAATCACCCAGGAGCGCATCCAGCAGACTGATCCTATCCAGGCACCACCCCGACAAAACTCTGCCAACCGAACTCAAGGGAGTGACAAAGTCCCAACAGAACCTCAACAAGGAAACTTCAAGAAAAATGAACTCCTCCAAGGCAAAAATCCACAATGTGATGGAACGCTTGCTGAGATACCATTCAAAATCAGAGTCACTGATCCCAACGTATTGTACGAATTAGCCAAGTTGCCATTCTCTGACGCGCTCATGAAGACTCTCATGCAGAAAAAGTTTATTCCGCCAAAGTTTGAAGTATATGATGATACCACCTACTCAACAGATCACTTGAGACACTTCCACCACATGATGGAATTGAAGGAGACCACAGAGTCAATCCTGTGCAAAACATTTTCGACGAGCCTTACCTCCAAACAATGAATTGGCTCAACAGCCTACCACCAAGGTCAATAAACTCTTTCTAGGCATTAGCTACCGCCTTTATCACAAGATTCATTGGAAGTCAACGGATGAGGAAAGGACCACACTACTTCCTGTAAGTCAAATAGAAGCTCGAAGAGACAATACGGGAATATGTCACTCGTTTCACCAATGAACTGACAATGATCGATGGATGTAGCGATAACTTAGCCGCTGAAACTTTTTCCGTCGAGTTGAAGAGAAACCCCTTCTTTGACACTCTAGACTTAGAACCTCAAAAAAGCTTGGCGGTCTTGCTGAAAACAGCCCAAAAACACATTTCTCTTGAAGAGATGAAAGCTTCCAAATAAATAGGAAGGGTGAATCATTCAAGGAAGCAGGAAAGGAAGGAAGAAAGAAGGCGGGGCGATGGACCACGGGAAGATAGCGATCAATCAAAGAAACATCGGAATGGCGTAAGAACCGAGTCCAACCAGCAGGAATCCAGGGAGTCATAATCAGCACGACCCCAATCATGAGCAAATAACCAGCGTAATGAGAAGGGAATACAAACCATACATGACCCTAAAGACAAGCCAAACCAACATCCTGAAGTACATGGCAAATTGGAAGAACGTCAATTGGCCACCTAGGATGAGTGGAGACCCAGAAAAAGAGACAAAAACATGTATTGTTCCTTCCATCACGGTCATGATACCGATGACTACTACAAGCTGAAAGAAGAAATCGAGCATTGAATTCAAAGAGGACGACTCAACAAATTCATTGGAATGTCAAACCAACATCTCAAAGGGAAAGAAAAGGCAGATACCACATCCACATGATCAAAAGAACTATTTAAGGAGCTGATATACGCTCTACACTACACCTACCCAAGCAAAGAAGCACCTTCCACTCGAGCAGATCTATATCGAAGTAGGAAAACTAACGCTCTGAAGATGCTTGCACCAATCGACTCAAGGATTCCACCAACAGATGCAAACCCAATCCGAATTACCAACGAAAGAATTAACGACAACGAAATCCATCAAACCTCAGCAAGTGACCCCAAGCAAGGTACTGAAGGGAACATGATCAGACAGTTTGACAATGATATGGGCATGACCGGTCAAACCAATACTGCTTGGCTACTGGATCTAAAAACACCTAGAGTGAGTTAACTTCAGTTATGAACGGTGAGCAGGAGCAATAGCGGATCAAGCGATAGAGATCATGAATTGAATGAGAAAAAATAACAAAGGCATGAACCCCCAACATGAGGACAAACATCAACCAAGCAATGATCAATAGGAAAAACAAATCACTCCCCCATGTAGCGTAGCTGCTCTAGAAAAACGACCTTTAGAAACGGACAGAACATCAAAAATGAAATATCAATAAAATTACAAATTCGGAATCATCGTCCCACAAAGGATAAAAGCTTTGAAATGAAGCCATGCAAAACAATCAGCATTTGAAGCCAAAAGGAGTCAAGATGCAAGTCAGATACATATAATAAACTTCTAGTCTAATCACCAACGAAGTAAAAGTTGGAGAAACGAGTCAACTATGTAAAAGCAAGTTCGGGTTGACTAGAACGTCGAACAACAAAGTAAAGGTCGGATGAACGAGTTAGCTAAGTAAAAACAACTTCGAGTCGACTAGAACGTCGAACCAACAAAGTAAAAGTTGGACAAACAAGTCAACTAAGTCAAAGCAACTTTGGGTCAACTAGATTGTCAAACCAACGAAGTAGAAGTTGACGAACGAGTCAACTAAGCAAAAACAACTTTGGGTTGACTAGAACGACGAACAAATGAAGTAAAAATTGGACGAATGAGTCAACTAAGTAAAAGCAACTTTGGATCGACTAGAACGTTGAACCAACGAAGTAAAAGTTGGACGAATGAGTCAACTAAGTAAAAACAGCTTCGGGTCGACTAAAACGTTGAACCAACGAAGTAAAGGTCAGGCGAACGAGTCAACTATGTAAAAGAAAGTTTGGGTCAACTAGAACGTCTAACCAACGAAGTAAAATTCGGACGAATGAGTCAACTAAGTAAAAGCAACTACGGGTCGACTAGAACGTCGAACCTACGAAGTAAAAGTTGGTCGAACAAGTCAACTATGTAAAAACAACTTCAGGTCTACTAGAAAGTCAAACCAACGAAGTAAAGGTCAGACAAACGAGTCAATTAAGTAAAAGCAATTTCAAGTCGACTAGAACGTCAAACCAACGAAGTAAAAATTGGACGAATGAGTCAACTAACTAAAAGTAACTTCAGGTCAAAAGAAATGTCAAACCAACGAAGCGAAACTTGAATGAAATGACTTCGAGTCAACTGGATCGTCGAGCCAACAAAGTAAGAGTTGAGCGAGTAAACCGACTCAAAAAAGGCAAATTCTGTTTTGATTAGAATATCGAACCAGTGAAGCAAAAAATGAAGGAACAAGTTAACACAACTCAAGAGAGCCTCAGATCAACTAACGCGCCAGATCGACAAAGCAAAAGGCAAACAAATAAAACAACTTTCTCACAAAAGCTTCGAGATAACCAACATGAGGTTAAGACGGACGCATCGAAGCATAGGAGAATTCAAATAAACAAAAAGTCAAGCAGGATAAACAATATATATATAGCTGTAGAAATCAAAGCTAGAGTACAAATCATTTCGACAATAATGATCGACCTATAAAAGGTACAAGCAAAGTCAACATGATGAACCACGACTATGAAGAAACGTAAAGGAGAAAATTCATGTTCTTTAATATAACTATTCTATTACATTCAAGGAAGAAAATAAAGGAGCAGAAGGTCAAACAGAGGGATCCATAACATCGCCAATGGCACCCGTCTAACGAACGAGGGGTAGTCAGATCAATGGCAAGAACTCTATCTTCAAAAGGAAAAGGCAATGGCTCTTCAACCATTAGATTACCCGAAGGGTCGTCAGCACCGTCTTCATCATCGAAGGTCTACTAGACCAAGTGGCGGTATTGAGACAAATTAACATCAAAACCCTCGATAAATCTAGAATCTCAATCCGTCCATAAACAATTCGCTGCCAATCCGCCACCTCCATAACGCGAAGTTTGTCCTTAACATAAGCAAATTCATTCTCATCCGCTATAAGTCGGCCCTCAGCAGTAGTAAGCATCACGAAGGTATTATCCTTGACCTGATCAAGTGAAGCCATTAATTGTTCCACCATTTTCTCAACAATGTCGCTGTTAGTATCAACAACATTTCCAAATCAGCGAGAGGGCTTTGCGAGAGGGTTGAGAGGGGGCTGCGAGAGGGATGCATCTCGGTTGCGAGTCTGCGAGGGGCTACATCTCGGCTTCCTTCATATCAGCTCTTCTTCAGGCTGCATCTCCTTCAGATCTGTCGGCTCCAGATCTGTGTTTGAGACCTTATTCAGATTTGCGAGAAGAGGGTAGCGAGGTATGCTCTCTGCGAGAAGAGGGTTGTGAGGCTCTCTTTAGATCTGCGAGAGGAGGGTCGCGAGGCTTTGCGAAGAGGAAGGTGCACAGCTGCAAGAGGAGGGCTACGAGGCTATCTTCGGAGCTGCTCTTTGCGAGGGTTGCGAGGTCTGCTCTCTGCGAGGGTAGCGAGGCTCTGCAAAGAGGCTTCAGATCTGCTTCGAGAGGTTCTGCGAGAGTTTTAGATCTACCGGCCACTGCCATACTATTCAGGCCTGGCTTGATCAGGACGCAGTGGGTTATGACAGCTCCTCTAGCCGTCAATCCTCCCCCTTTGGGGGCAGGGAACCTACTGAAGCAGCTCCTAAGCCTACTTTCACACAAATATTGAGGAAAATTCTAGTTGATGAGATTAAGGAAATACAGGTGGAAGCAACTAGATTTCGAAAAGAAGGAGAGCCTGCCATTGGGATTACAGCGTCTGATGAGACACGTGGGGAAGCTTTCATGGAAAAACATCTGATAGTTCTAAAGTTCTCTAGTTACCGGCCTACGTTGGACGACATTCGAGCTTCGATTCACAAAACTTGGGGTATCCTAGGAGATTTCTTGCTAGGATTACTTTATCAACGTCACGTTTTGGTACGTCTTCAATCGGAGGTTGAAGCAAATAAAGTTCTATCGAGAGATTTCGTTTTGATTTGTGGAGTCCGCTTTAAAGCCTTCTGCTAACACGATGGTTTCAGTCTGAGAGCGGATCCAATCTCGGTTCTTTTATGGGTAGAGTTGCCTAACTTGCCTTTGCATTTATTTCATCCTCCTCTTTTGAAAGCAATTGTGAACTCTTTTGGTGGTTTTTTGCACATGGATGATCATACTCGATGTTTATCTCGCCCGGGTTCTGCCTGTGTTTGCGTGGAGATGTCTTTGGCGGATAAGCTACCTAATAGAATTTGGATAGACAGGGCTAACAATAGGGGCTTTTGGCAGAAAATTGAATACCCGGGGTTCAAATATTGAGATTATTGTTCATTGCTAGGGCATCAGGAGGAAACTTGCAGAAAAAAGTTAGGTCATAAGGGCAATGTGACAACCTTTAACTTGGTGAAAGAAGATAAGACTGAGAAACAAAAGGTGGAAGCCAAAATTATCAAGCAACAATATGTTCCAGTGGCCAACAAAAATAAAGCGACAAAACCAGAAGTTGGCACGAGTGGCGCAAAGAATAATCAGGGTGAGGAAATCAAGGAGGGAACTGGGGTTGAGCAGTCTGTGACCAACTATCCGGTGAAAGTAAGTTTGTCAAACAAATTCGAGTCACTTATGGAAAACATTGTCGAAGATGGGAATAACCAAATAGATAATCAGTTGGTTAGTAAGGAGAAGTTTCCTGCCAGTGACACGACCTCTCAAGAAACAACGGCTAAAGGCCTTCTCGAGGCGGGGTATATAGCTAGTGAGATTGAAAAAGCGATTGGGAAGCAAGGAGAAACAACTAAATATGACACAGCTATGCTCAACAGCTGTGCCCATATTGTGAGTGGCATCAATGTTGCAGTGACAGAAGAAAATCAGGCAGCAGTTGTAGAAGACCTGGCAATAGACAAGAATGACAACGAATTGGTGGCAGAACATGGAAGTAAGTACCCAAATGAAATTGTGCCCAACTCAATCGAGGATGATAAAGTAGGAGAAGTCAACAACATGCCGACAGCCAATAGTTCAGGTGAAAAGAAAGACAACAGCTCCCAAGATGATGGTGTGCAAATTGGGCACCGCATTGTGATACAACTCACCGAAGCAGAACTGAATAAAGCGAAAGGTTTCCTTCCTCTTCCTGAGATTGAATATGCATTAACGATGATAAATGAATACGAAAAGGGGAATGTAGTTCCTTCTACATTGCGAGATGCTATTGCAAGTCATGGCAAAGATGCAGTGAAAGCAAACTACATTTGGTTAAAAGATATATGGGAAGAGGATAAGAACCGCACATGCAATATATTAAGACATGAAATTTGTCAGGTTCCTGAAGAAGAGCATGAGCCAGACCTCTCCAGTGATGATGATATGTTTATAGAACTGGCTGCAAAGACGTTCTCTAACACCCACACCAAAGATTTTTGACTCTGTCCCCGGAAATCCAATAGAACTAAGAAAGCAAACAAAAGGTACAAATGTTGAGTTGGTTTATAGTCTAGGTTTGTTTTGGTGAATCCTCTCTTGTGAGAGTTTGTTTCAGTATTTGCTTTTACTTTTGTTTCATTTGTATAAAGGTTTTGGGGTCCTTAAAACCTAGCTTGATTTCCAAAAAAAAAAAAAAAAAATGTCGTTGTTGGTAGAGTGTTTTACCATGGCACGCGCAGCCTCGTCATGGAGTGCATTCTCGATGGACAATTCGTTTTCCACATCATGTAAGCGTGCATAAACACCGTCTAATTTGGCTCTTAAAGATTCGAGCTCTTTCACAGATCAGTCCCGTGCACCCTCTGCTTCGACCAACGAGGCTTGAGTAACCCTAGCTGCTTTGATATGTTCCAAGCATTGCGCTCTTAACGCATCGGATTGATAAAAATATGAAAAAACACCAACAACAGCACAACGAGCTTCCTCACCAGAGAAACCACAAGATTACAATTAGCTCGATAACCTGAACCCATCACCCCTGCGTAGGCAAGATGACTCATCCCATCCATTATAAGCTTAAGGCCATCATCAAGATGAAGGTTTGGATCTAGCAAAAGCATCGAAAGCCTCTCCACTGATTGTCTATGCCATTCATTAATCAACTTACGCGCACCATCCTACACGTCAAGCCGGGAAAACCAACAAAACTTCCCATTTGATTTTACCTGAATCTCGTCATGAGTAGGTTCCGTCTGACTAATCCGTGAATAAAGAACGCGGGGATTTGGAAGCACGGAGAAACCACCACCCACAATCGGGAAGGAAGAAGGAACGATAGGAGAACCATCCTCACCCTCTTGTTGCGCAGTAACCATATCTAAAGCGTAACGAGTGGCAGTTCCAACGAGAATAGAGGAGCCTAAGAGGGTTGAAGAAGGTGGGACCTCTGCCTCATCATCAACAGGAGGAGAGAGAGAATGAGGAGACTGCATCTCGGGAACTCGATCATGACTACTAAGCTCCTTAGACTAGACAACAACAAGTTGGAACATCTTATCATCGATGGCCCTAGGATCCTCATTAGAACACTTTGCAGTGTCACGACCACCATAAGTAGAAAGGAGCCTCTTTTCGCCATCATTAAGCAAGCGAATGGTTTTTTTTTTGCTCATCTCCAATGCCAACTTCATCTCTTCATCCTCTTGCTGAGAGCAATGATCCTCCCTTGCATGCTCCCTATCAACAAAACTTAAGTAAAGAGAAGCACGACGAGTAGAATCAATGAGTCATTTCTTATTTGGAATACGATCGGAACTCAGGAACAACTGCTTTGACGAGCTAACAAGCCTTAGAACTTTTCTCTTCCTGGAAGTTGGACCAGTATCGCCAAAGCTAACTGGAAAATCGAGATTCATAACATTTGTGACTACTTTTCCATCAACGACAGTGTTACCACCATTGACAAGGGCAACACGAGCAGCAATCTTTGCAGCTTGCCTCTTAATTAGCAGAGCTCGCTCGACTTCATTCATAATGTACAAACCGTTGCGCTCCACCATGTCATCAGTAAGATAGGTGTCCAAAAGAACTACAGGAAGCTGAAAAAAATGCTCACTAATAATTTGTTCTTCAACAGTCAATTGCACTTGTTGGGAACCAGAAAAGACCTCACTATCTACCGACTCCGCAGATTGAAGTAACCAGAATGGACAGAAGCATAAAACTAATCCCGCGACATCATTAAGGTTGCCAAAAACACATGGAGAGAGCAAAGAAAACAAGTACTCTTGGTCGCCAACAAACCGGCCACCGAGTGCAAGATTCTAGTAGTCAAAGGAATACCAGAAAGGATGGCCCTTGTATATGTGAAAACCATAACCCTCTAACCGTTCGGGCCCATCTGACCAGGAGGAATACCCAGAAGATCTAAATAAGACTAGAATAACTCTGGAGCTGAAAATCGAAAATCGGAGTGAAACATAGTTGGGTAAAGTGCAATATACCCCTTCCTCAGACGATAAGGCTGTCATTCTCACGAGGTAGAATGATCTCAAGGCCGGAAGGCAAAAAGTAGTAATAACGGATGCTATCCAAGGTCACCTGAGAAGCCTTCTTGGGAGAAAAATGAGCTTCGCATGTAGCAAGCTGCTCACCGTCCAGTAAATCATCGGCAAACATTGCTAATAGGCAAGAAAAGATGGAAGAAGATGATAGAAAGAAGAAACAACCCTAATATCAAAGATGGCGTAAAGAAGGAAATAAAATCGTTATGGTCTCCTTTATACAACTGAGCAATGAAGAGACTGCTCGTGGGGCGACATACAGAATATAATGGTGTGTGGATACATGATTGTGATGATCGACCGAACGAAAGTTGCTAACAGCATTAAGTTCAAAGCAAAGATACAATTGGAACACTAACCGCCACGAAGTTAGTGGTTACATGAATATACCCATTAACTAAAGGGGAGTAGCTGATGATACATCAAAATAAACCGATCATTGCGGCCATACACGTGGCAAATAACATCCATCACGAGGATACGACGTCCCATATACTAGGCCAGCTCGTAAAACCCAAAGAAGAATAAATCCAACCACAGAGGCCCAAACAAGGCCCATTATGAGAAGATAAAATCAAAACCCGAATCCAGGCCTTAACAAATCAAAGCCCAAATCCAGGCTCGACATGATTTCTTTCATAAAAAATATGAACGTTGCACTAAAAATAGTCGTGGAGGGGGTTACTCCTCCTTGGACACATCTTCATCAAGGACGAGACTATTACGATAAACTTTTCCATCCGTTGCGCCTCACATGCTTAAGTCACGCAAAGAATTAACGATGACCATTATAAAAGGTAAAGGGAACATTCGACATAGGTATGCAACTTTAACTGAGTTTTGTCCATATTTACTTATTCTTCAAACAAAGTCGTTGACTTAAGCATTGGAGTGCCTTCGACCACCAAAAAGGTGGTCCTTGGCAGTCTAACATCTATTTTGCAGGTCAAATTCACAAGAGGATGATTTTTGAACGCATTACGTGGCATGATGATTTCGTTAACAAAGTGAAGTGGGCCCAAATAAGCGCCTAATCTGATCCAACCCATAAGATAGGGAACCAAGCCAGATAACTCCAAGCCCTCTGAGGCGAGTATGTGGGAATTTGACCAAAAAAACGATAAGGCTCTATCAGCCCATAAGTTAAATGGTCAAACTCAGAACCCGTAAGACCAAATAAGGCAAGTATCTAGGAGTTTGACCTAAGACAAGCAGGCTAGTAAGACATTGACTCTTACTAGAAAACAAACATCAGAATATAAGTTGTGCATGGAAACTCTCTTGCATGGACAACTCTCAACGTGGAAATGATCTCTAACATATATCCTTTCTTAAACCACGACACCAAAGGCATAACTGAACAATGACTCTCGCATGATAAATAGGGCACAAGGCTAAGGAACTAAGGTACGCTACAGAACCCTAATCTCAAGCAAAACATCCTTATATGCACCTTGTTTGACTTTCGCATTGGAGTGCCATCGGCCGCCTCAATGGTGGTATTTGACTCATGTTTGTTCTTTTTGCAGGTTTAGGTCAAGGAAAACGTAAACTGATCTATCAATGGGGGTTCTATAAAATAATATCGTTTGTTTGATCATGAATGTGCTCCCCCCGAGCTTAGTTGAGAATATTGATGTTTGGCCTGGACTCTTGATCCATATAACCAGGGGCGGTGAGGACCACCCTTGATTGTAGCAGGGGCTAAATTTTGTGGATTTTTTAAATTTATACACTAAAATACAACAACTGTATGTATATTCTAATCTTAGCCACCATATTTTTATACTTACATAACCAAAGAACAAGATGATATACTTAAAAAACCAAATAACAAGATGTTTGGGTTGAAAATATTTGAGTAGTAGTATGGGAACACATTGTTTCCAATCTTGACCCTTAAAATGTACCGATGCAACAAAGCATTGGTGCAACCGAGTCAACTAATCAAGTACATGTAGCAACTCCCTTAAAAAGGTAATAAGCTATAAAAAGTGTGGATTAATTGGTTCTTGGTTTATAAAACTGATCGTCTTAGAACTTGTTGCACCAAAATAAGCTATAATTTAATTTAAAGTATTCCTTTGAGACCGTATCAATTCTTATATCAAGTAATTACACTCACCAAAATATTTTATGATATTCAATATATGACTGAAATGATTAGGAATAAAAAATGGCTATCATTTAGAACAATCGACATCTTTAAACGAGTATATAAGCAAAAAGGAGGTTTGCATTCTAAAAAATTTAGGTGATTAAAAATTAGAATTGCCAAATTGTGGTCTTTTATTAGTATTTATTAGGATTTCATAGCTTGAATATATACCTAACACATATGAGACAATTGTTAGCACTTGCATAAAAAAAAAGTATAAATTTGTAGAGAAAAAAGAAGAAGAAAACAAAGTTTAAATGTTAATTTAATTTGTATGTTTGTTTATTCGAATATCAGTTTTTAGTTAAATTAAATTTGATTTAGATAATCATATATTTTCTTAACAAGGAAAACATTTATTAGGCTTATTACTCATAATAGTCCTCCAGCTCCTCCTAACACAAATTCTTGGGTCTGCCCATGCATATAACAAATAAACTGCCAACTTGAAAATGAAGGCAATGATACCTTGTATCTCTCTAAGTGAGGTCAAATCTTTAGTTTTTGGGAAGCTGGCTAAATAAAGCCAATTGTAATATTTTTCAGTTTTAAGCAGCTTATCAAAATACAAAATCCTAATTTATTCTCTCTCTCATTTGGACGATTTCGATTAGCCATGGCTTTCCTTCCCAAGGCAGCAACAACAACTCGTATTGCTCTTATTTCATCTCAAACCAAATGACGACAATATCATCCATCCATACTACTCTTCCTATAGCCTTGTCATCTAGTGCACCATCATTAACCCTATTACAAACTTAATATTTCTGCCTGCTGCCACCTGCAACATTTATGAGACTTTAAAATATTAGTGAGCATTGATCTCAAAGGTTGATGATTTGATGAATTAGTGTTGTTGTGGATCCATCTGGCCTATGACATTTTGTCTTGCTTGTTGTGATGTGGAAATGATGCATGCCAGTGCTATTCGTTATGATTTTGATCACTTTGGTGTGATCTTTAGACCTGACTCTCAACAGTTTGATTGCATGATTGTTGCCGCTACTCTCATCAACGAGATGGGTTTGACTCTTTGAAAGTATGATGTTATTTTACTGTTTTTTTATTAGCTTAATGTGAAATATATGCAACTTGACATTCAATGAATGCAAGATATTTCATGTTTATCAGTATGTGGTCCCTATTTGATTTCTCTTCATGACAACACGCGTTGTGATCTTATAAGTTTCGATCATTAAGTCGAGTTTGCGAATCATAAGAGAATTCCTTTGCCTCATTACTTTACTTCTCACCAAATTAATTTCAGGATTTAAGATTAAATTAGGCAGCATTTTGTTTTACAAGTGAATAGTTGTGTAAATTTAGTCTATACTCTATAAAATAAAATTAATTAAAAAGAAATGGTATGAGTTTTAAATTCTTAAGCTTACTTGTCGTTACTTGAAGAATTAAAAATGCCTTGATATACCTAAGTGTTTGGTCGAGATAAGCTCATCATAGAGTAAGAATTTCCAACTTACACTATGGTGTCAACATATGAATTCGAAAAGAAAAATTCTAGACTCAGTGAACAGTAGTCACCAAGATGACTCTTAGACACAAAATATAATTTAATTACTAATTTAATGTTCAAAAAACTATATGCACTTTTGCTTGTTGAAACACTCATTGCCACCAAAAATTTTCTATTTTATGCAATGTTTTTTTATAATAATTTTGAGGGTCTCATTGATACGATTGTTGCATGAGTCACATTTGTTCAAAATTCTTGAGTCTTGGCCGAGGCGATTTGGCATTTTCTGAAAAATCTATCAAATCGAGAAAACAAAGTGGCTTGCAAGTGTAAAATTTAGGTGATAGAATGTATTTTCATTATTTATTGGGAGAAAAATATTCAAACATGAAAATTTTGGTGTGAAAAAGTCTTATAGTGGGATTTTTGTTCTCCTAGCTTCGAATCCCACCTGCGGCATGGTTACTTTCTAATGGGTGTTGACCTATAGGTCGCCCAGTTGATAGGTTTTGGGATCCTTAAAAACCCATTTCGCCTTCCAAAAAAAAACTCTATTAAAATAGTGTTTAGGGTCTACACTCGAGATGTTTCATTAATTAATAAAATATGGCATGTGTGGCTGATACAACAATCTTTTTAACAAATCAATTTGACCCCTATGTGAAAGCATATACAAGAAATTGGGAAAAAATATTAGAGGTGTTGTAATACAATAACAAATAATCACTAAGATAACAAACTTGTAATATGAAATGAGTGTATAACTAGTTCTCTCCCTTTTTTAATCAAACGTATGAGATTAGGAACCATCTAATAAAATACAAAATAGTTCACTAAAATTTGACATAATTCGGTAGCCTGAAATAAGAAATATTTTGCAAAATTTCAAAATATCGTGAAATCTCATTCCTTAATTATTAGTGTTCTACATCTTCGAAAACTTTAAACATCAAAATTATGCATTTGTGAAAAATGTTCCAATTATTCGTTTGCTAACAATCATCTATCAAAATGTATAAAGTTATGGAATATTTAAGGACAACAATTATACTATTGTCGGTTCCTCAACTATTAAACTTGTACACATGGATTCAAACGTCAAAGATTATATCAGGAGGCTCAACACATGAAATTTTGTCCACCAAAAAAATTAGACACTCTTTTAAGTCATTGGTGGTCTATTTTCTAGAATAACCTTATTGTTGTTGGATAAATTATTGTTGGAGTTGGATTCTAACAAGTAAATTTTCATGTGAGACTCAATGCCCTATTTTATTGTCATTCGTCTATTTTCTAACAACTCTAATACACTTTAGTGCCTTTTGATCTCAATTCTCATGCATTGCAAGTTATTCCCCTTGCCTTACAACTTTGTCACGATTCTAGGTCATGTAATTAACCTTGTCCTCCTGGATAGTTCGGGCTTTTGAAAGAATTGGTTAGCTAATGACAATTGGTATCAGAGCCAAACACCACATCCAACAGTTTGAGTATGATATATCGAGATTGGTGCTTTCTAATCTCTAAAAACCAAGTAAACCTCAACCATTGGCTTCGTCCACCATGGATTGTGCCACCCACAGGCCGCGAACCCCTCTGAAACATCCAGAAATGAGGACATCTGTGAAAACCGAGTCTTGAAAATGAAAACTATAATCCTAACTATCTTTCCTTATGCTTGTTCAACCCTTTCTCTCTCTCTCTGTTCGCTGCCATGGCTGCCGCTCTACTTCCAAGGACAGCTCGAGCCCTTATGTCGGCCCAAAGGGCATCAGCAGCTTCGATCCACACAACAGTGCTGGCACTCTTACCATCTCCGTGGTCCTCCCCAACTCCTTACGCTCGGCCACCACCACCCGCCTCGACGACGGGGCTATCAAAGGCGGCGGAGTTCGTGATCTCCAAGGTTGATGATTTGATGAACTGGGCACGTCGTGGATCCATCTGGCCCATGACGTTTGGTCTTGCTTGTTGTGCTGTGGAGATGATGCACGCTGGTGCTGCTCGTTACGATTTCGATCGGTTTGGTGTCATTTTCAGGCCTAGTCCTAGGCAGTCTGATTGCATGATTGTTGCTGGGACTCTCACCAACAAGATGGCTCCCGCCCTCAGAAAGTGAGTTTTTTAACCTTATTTTTTCTGTGATTTTTTTGGTGTTTCCTAGGGGTGGATTCGTGTTGTGATTACGGGTTTGGGTGTTGTTAGTTTTATCCGAATCTCGGAGGGTAAAAATAGATAGTGGAAAAGAGGGAAATAGGAAATGGTGGGGGGTGGGGGCTTTAATCTCATCCTGATTTATAAAATTGGGAACAATTTCAGTTGCAATGATGTAATGGGAAGGGGTGGGGTTAATCTCATCCTGATTTATAAAGTTGGGAACAATTTCAGTTGCAATGATGTAATGGGAATATATGAGAAATAGGGGAATGAGTAGTGAATTAATATGTTGTTTGGGTTCAAGTCTTTTGTGTGTTCTCTATGTTTTTATAATGATTTAGTCCAACTTACTAAGGACCTAATGTAGCCTTTTCAATAGCAGCCATGGTAGGTTGGAACAATTCAACATTTTGATGCTTGGGAAACAAATTCTTGCTTACAACAGCCAAATAAGCAAAACTTATAAAACTTTCATATATGTATTTAATTGATTTTCGTAATGTCCTTAAAGGTTACATTTCTGAATTCTTCAGAAACATAGGTGACAGAATGCTCTTGGGAGTTGTAACTTGTACGATTGTAAAATTTGTGCAATTAGAGAATAATATATCCCCAATTCTTGGTAATTATTCTTAAGAGTTGTAACTTGTTCCAAGGTGCATTGATTGTTGGTGCAACCCTTAGGAAATGTAGGAATTGTGAAACTTCTGGGATTGTAGCACCGAAATACTTATGCATTTGAATGGTAATCATCTCCGCTCTCGAGGGTTGAGGGTTGTTAACATCCCAAACAGTAATTTTCCTTGCATATTTTCTTGAGTTATCTAGAGGTTCCATGCTGGGTGGCTCCTGTCTCTGATTCTAAGTTGTCAGATAGTTTGTCAGATAGTACAGGGGTGGTAGATAAAAATGTCTCATTTCATACTAAATTGTTTATGGCATGAGAATCAACCTTGGACAGATGAAAGTTGAGGTATTTTCCCATGTTGACTATTGGATTTTTGGTTTGTATTATGGGGTGCACCTTAGACAATTGAGCCAGAAGAGCTCTCGTCATCATTAATTGATGCGCCCTTGTATCATCTTCCCACATTTGGAAGAGCTTTGGGATGGAGAACAATCATGATTGGTAACAATTATGCGAACATAAGCTTTAAAAGAACGAATTCAACATAGGTAATATGCAATATTCAATCATATAAGGGCATCTTGAAAAGTGTAGGGATTGAAAACTGTGAAAAGAAGATACCATCAGAGTCCACCTCCTACTCTTGCCCTTGTAGTGCAAGTATGGAATGAAAGCAATCCATAAACCGATATCCATCCATGATCATTGGAAGGCAGCATGCAAGCAATCCATTGGTCGTACTCTTTGGAAATATTGTGCCAGAAGAGCTCAACAATGAAAAGTTGAAATGACAGTGGTAGTGAGCAAGACCATGTTGGTGCATGGCCTCTTGGGTCAAACTATTGGGTTGTCTATATTTAGTGGTCACTTTGAGGTGGACTTTCAAACCCAGTGATGATGTGAGATTTGTCTTTGGAGATTTAATGGGGTGATATGAATTATGAAGTTACCGAAGGTGCCCATAACCTGAGTTGACTGGGGTGCGACTTGAGATGGTGTTACTAACCTGGGTATTCAAGTCACTCCATGTAAGATACCGGGCTTGTAGAGCAGCTGCTAATGCCTTACTTCAGCATATCTCTACTGGATAACAATAACGACTGGGCTTATCTTCAAAATATTCTTCACATCTTTCTTGCAAATTTGGAGATAACGTAAAAACCAGTACAATAATGGAAAAGAAGCCTTTACTAAAGATTGAGCTATTGAAGAGATACCCGAAGGTCTCATCTTCCTCAATCAAGTGGGAGATCCCTTTACAACGAATCTGGACTTGTAATCAGCATCTTCATTTGCAGGCCTGGGGCTATGACACCTAGGACATTGGTGAGAGTGTCATATCAATTTAATTTTTCTGAAGAAAGAGGATAAACCAAGTCGATTGTGACAATGCAACATAAGTCGTAGATTTGTAAGGAAAGGGTTTATGAAAGAAAGAAATAACGATAGGAAAGAGACAAAAATGAAGAATCTGAAGGGTGGGATATCCGTTGTAAAGTCAATAAGAAGTTTGGGCTTTCCAAGGGATGGGAGATTGTGTGCCTACTTTTTTTGAAACATTTTCGATTGTATGGGAGATTGTGTGCCTACGTTGTATGCCTATTTTTTTAGAAACATTTCCGGTAGTTTTGGTAGATGGAGATGAAATTGTGAGAGCCAATGTTTTTTTTCGAAGGGCGAAATCAAAGTATAGTGTTGAGCAAGTAGGGGTTGTACTTTTTTTTAAAGAAATTCTTCATGATATTGACTATCCTGATTTGTGATTTTCTTGTACATGTCAGAATTGTCCTCGACCTTTTTTCCTTTCATTCCTAAACTGCCTTTAAAGATAGATTGGTTGGGGAGAGAGGACACTAGGATAAAAAAATAGTGAAGGATTAGTTGGGGATGTTGATGCTTGTCTTGATGGTGCTAAGATGGGTATTCATTTTGGATTATTCGTATTTTAGAGGATTTTGGTTATCGACTTTTACGTTGAAGAAACAACTCTCAACAACGACAAGCCCAGTCTTTCTCCAACGGTTCTTCATAATATGTTCTTTATTTCAGTTATAATTTCTTCTATTAGATGAACGAGATTGCTCAACTTAGGGGCTCTTCTTTGATATCTCCATGTGCTCTCCATGCCAATCAACTATCAATATGGTGTGATTGGCATTGGAAGCTCTACAAAATCTAACACCAAAAGAGCAAAATGGTAGGAACATTCTCTTAGCATAAAAATTATTCTCATTCATAAAATCAACTCATGAACCAACATATTAGTCATTACATGTAGATTAAAGGGTTTGTGTCACATATGTAGTAGAACAGCCTAATATGATCTCTGTATTTTTTTTTTATCTCGTTTTCTTTTTAAATTACCTGTAGACCTGAATTTAAAAAATTTGTGGACCAATAGGCTAAGGCTTTTTCACGCACTTTGAGATTGTTACGAGGATTTTACCCTTTTAGCATAACGGATCTTCTACACCACTTTTATAGTGTTTCTAAATCTCCTCCTTATTCCAACCCAAAGAAGAGATCTTCTTCCCCACTTCTGCTATGTAGCCTTGATTAGTAATTTTCACTAAATTTGAAAATGGTGTTGAAATTACTTTTCGAAAAAACATGTTCATATTGTATTTTCTTGTAAGTTATTGTTTTATTGACCAAAAAATCCACAGGCTTGTTAGTGTATATTTGGAGAGATTTTTATTTATTTATTTATTTAGTTTTTTGGTTAATTTAATTTTATCTAGTTAGATACTTGGAGACTCATTGAGATGGCAGAGATCTTACGAATTGGGTCTTGACTTGAAAGTTTGCATCCAAGATGGTAGTCTCATTCCAAGTAGGAAGTTGTAGTTTTCTCTCAGTTATTATTATTTTGTTTTAGATTTTCAGATAAGCTAGCAGGATTTGTACCTAAACCACATTCATGAGTTTTCCAACTGTTGTTTGTTCCCATATAATTGTGTGAAACATATTTTTCCTTTATTTTTAAGGCTTAATGAGGTAATTATAGCTGCAAGGAGAGAAATCTGATATGCCAGGGTTCAATATCTATCATTTTGAAAGACCAACAGTCTTGTATGTAGCTTGGTGGAGATGAGAGGAAAGCCAAAGACCGATGAGGGGTAAAGTGTCACTATCACATCCTAGAAGACTTCGAAGCTTTTTGATGGTTGTCCTCTTTGATCTGCTAGATCATCACAAGCTTCTTTAATACTACACAGCGAGCAAGCTCTCTTTTGTCTACCATCATAAGATCATCTACAAAGTTCAGATAGATGGTAGTTAAGGGCTTGCGCTTGGGATTGAGATACAGGTTACCTGAAGAATTTTCTGTGAGAAGGTCTACGAACCAAGCTCCAGGAAACGATGACAATGATGGATCTTGGATTACCATATTTCTTTTGAAGTTAGATTATCATTTATTTATTACTATTAACATATATTTCTATTAGAACGTGGTCTTTTTTTATCTAGCAGTAAATTAGTAAGTAGGTAGGTTGCAGTATTCTATGCCACTTGAGTGTTTGGATGTTGTTTTTGTATTTTTATTTGCACTAGATAATATAAGTAATTTATTACACATTGATGTAGTCCATTTTTGCTGCACGTGAGCCACGAACCACCGTTGTGGTGGCTGATGACACTTCGATTCTAAAGTCAGACATGGATATGAGGAAGATTTACTGCTGTAAACAGGGAATTTGTAGTGTACCTTAGTTCACCAACCTTTATATTTTATTTATAGTGTTGGAGTCCCGGTTTAACCGTGCCATCAGTGGCGTAATTTAGGGAAATAAATCTTCTTGTCTAATTAGGAGTCGTCTTAAGGAGGGCAGTTTTCCTGTAAGACTTGCTATTATGCGTGGTCACCCGCTCTGGTGAGCGCCAGATTGGTTCGTTGAGACCTTGTAATTTCTTCTCGTATTTCGTAAAAGAAGTACAAACTTTTCATCGAGGGACGAGTTTGTCGTTTATGTGTTGGTGTCCTGTCGGTGCTTCGAACCGCATAATTTATGAGATAACACCAGCAACCAACATTGAAGCAGTTGCTTTCCTCCCCCCTCAGCTAGCCTTGACACGTTGTGTTGCGCTGGAACTCGGAGTTGCGAGGCAGAATGAAGTTGGACATGGCCTGTCGGAGTGGGCCATTGACTCCTTGACGCCCCTCTTATCCCTCGATGGGAGGGTATACTCGATTTGTTTCAACCTGATACTTGTCCTAAGTTTGGCTGATTGGGCGGATCGAGCGTGAGTTGGCTGTAGCTTCGACCGGCGTATCGCGGGGCCTCTGGTTGCTGATTTTGTACCACCTCAGGTCATCCTTGCCAGGTGTGTCAGACGAAGTATTAAATTGAGTGTGCTCTTTCATACTCTTTTTTGTACATTTGCTCTTGCTTGCAAATCATCTTCTTCGGAGAAGTCGTAGAGCAGAATTCTTAGAGGGCGCCAGTAGTTTACCCTGGCTACCTTTGTTGTCACTTCTGAGTCCTCTTCCGAAGTTGGACTGTTTGTGCGAACCTTTACTGTTCATCACATCTGATTCAGATGCTTATAGTTTGCAATCTTTTGTACCTACCATTTGGTCTAACATTGTAACATCTTTCCAATAATCAATAGTGTGTTTGCATAATTCTATTTTATTTTTCAAATGAGTGCAAACCACATAAGTTTTTAAGAATTAAAACTCTAAATTGATTATTGAAAGAAAGCTAAACAACTGGATAGATTGACTGTTGGCAGAGAGAGGTTGATCCAGCCCTGAAGTAAATTCGCATGGCCCTTGCTTGGATCGTAAGTACCTTTGGCGAATTGTCAAGTTTCGTCGACGCTGTTGAGGTTACTGAAGAGTAAACCTTGCGTGGGAGGGTCCTTTCGCACCCACTAACAGTTGTGGGGTTGTGCTCCTGTTTGCAATGACCACTCCATTAGGCCTGACGTCCTGTCGGGCTAGAGGGTGGACTGCTCCGTCACTAAGTTGAGCCACTGTTGTTGGGTCTTTGTCCCCATTTGGGAGAAGCAACTTTTCCCCAGTTTTTGAGTTTGGTTATGTTCAACTTGTCTGGCGAGCTCCAGCTGAATCTGAGAACATTCTATTTGCTTTAGCGAAGCATAGTGGCAACCCTGTCTCGTTGGTTGGTCCTCACGAATTGTCCATTCCGAGTGGTTAGCGATATACTTGACACACTGATGAATGGTGGAGACCACTAGGGTCTCCCCAAGATAATGTTATAGGTAGACGGTGTGTCTATCACCATGAGGTCCACGAACATGACCTTCCTCAGTTGTGGCTCTCCTGTCACCACTGCTAGCCTTATCTTTCCGATCGGAAAACATTTTTCTCTGCTAAACCCAATCAGTGGGTAGTCAGAAGCTGTTAGGTTCTCTTCCTTGAGGTCCATACTGCTGAAGGCGTTGTAGAAGATGACGTTGAGTGAGCTTTCCGTGTCCACCACGGCTCTTTTTACCTCTCACCTCGCAATAGAGATCGAAATGACAAGAGCGTCATGTGGTGTGCGAATTCCTTTGAGGAACTTATTTGTGAAAGTAAAGGTCAGGATTGAACTCTATACTCGCGAGTAATATACACGTCGGTCCTCGTTGGTGAGCTGTGTCCGCATCTCAAGGAGTGTTCGCTTTCTAGACTTGTTTGACTGTTCCTCTTCTGATCTCAAGGAGTGTTCGCTTTTGGGACTCCGTGAAAGACATATATAATGCCCGGACCTCCTTTTTGATGTCTTTGATTGCCTCCCCTTTCCCTAGTTTGGTCTTACCTTTTTTTCGAACCCAGGAACTCCTTCAGTTTGTCCTTTCGAATTCAGCACCCGATCTCATACCTTAGACTCATACAGTCGGTGTCGTGGCCATCCTCTTTGTGGTATGAGCAATACTTACTGTTGTCATGTTTGGAGGTGTCTCCGTGTCGCTTTGGAGGCCATTATAGATCCTCCCAGCTCTTCATGGATTTAAGGACGTCTGACAAGCTATAGTTGAAGGGGTTATGGTCCTGGATCCGACATAGTTGGAAGATTTCTCTAGCCTGGCGCGGTCAAAGCTCGACCTACTGTCGTTGCACTTTCATTTGTTTCTATCTTCATCTTCTCACCTCTTTCCCCCCCTTCTGTCTCTAGAAACGGAGAGTTTCTTTTCTACTTCAGTCTCCTTTGTTGTTTTCATTTCCTCCAAGGTGATGTACCTCTGGGTGCTTTTCAAGAGTTCTACCATATCCAAGGGGGGTCCAAGATGAGGAAGACATAAAACTTTCCCTCTTTTAGATCCGCAGTGAAAGCCATAATGGAGGTATCCTCACTGCTCTCGTCAATGAGCGCCAACTTGTCATTGAAGCGCGTGACGTATTCGCTTAGCGTTTCGTTTGGCTTCTGCCTCAATGAGATTATATAATGCAGACCCATCCTGATCCGTTGGCTGCCAATAAAGCGTGTTAGGAATGCTTTGGCCAGTGCCTTGAATGAGTCGATTGACTTTGGCGGGAGACTATGAAACCATGTCAGCACTGAGTTCTTCAGGCTAGTAGGGAATGTTTTGCACATCACCGATTCGGAACCTTCTTTGAGTGTCATTACGTGCTGATAATGACGCAAGTGATCAAACGGGTCACCAGTCTCTTAATAGAGTTCAATCTTCGGAGGGTTGAACTTCTTTGGCAGAGCTTCGTTCGTGATGTGGTCCACGAACTGGGGAACAAAAAGGCGGTACAACACATCTGGGTCATGAGCCCGTCGACGGAGAGGGTTCTGCGTGGCGGGTCTTTCAGCTTTGAAAGTTGGATCTCCGTTTATTGCACCGCCACATCTAGTCCAGTGAGAACTGGCAGAGGCTTGACTCTCCTGTCTTGCTCTCCGTTGTCGTCTGGATATTGAGGTCTATGCTGCTCCTGATTTCTGTTTGCGGTGGGGGTTCTACCGAGTGAGAATCCCCACTACATTAGTGATTTGTTGTATCTGTAATGTCAAAAGATCTATTCTGGGGTCCATCGCCACTGTTGCTGGCATAGGCGTGTGAGCCTGCTCCCCTTGTGTCCCTGGAACAGCAGGAAGCGTTGGTATACAGCCAGTCTGAGCGTTTGATGTGTCCCCCTGGTCTCCATTATTGCGGGATCTGGTCATCTTCTTGAATTATGATGAGAGTATGATGAGAGATGATGTCAATGCTTTGCTAGGAACTTTGTCATCCACACGGATGACTACTGATGTAGTTGATTTTCGCTTCTTGCTTGACCTTGATCGGCACAAGGAACGCACTTGAGCCACGGAGCACCGTTGTGGTGGCCGATGACACTCTGATGCTAAAGTCAAACAGGGATTTGAGGAAGACTTAATGCTGTAAACAGGGAATTTGTAGCGTATCTTTGTTCACCAATGTCATGTCTTATTTATAGCTAGAGTCCTGGTTCGACCAGGACACCAGTGGCGTAGTTTAGGGAAAAAATCTTTTTGAAAATTCTTCTTTAATTAGGAGTCGTCTCAAGGAGGGAAATTTCTCTGTTAGACCAATGCTACTAGATACGCGAGGCATAGTTCCCAATTGGAGTGTTGTCCGTAGGTGAAAGTTTTCGCGTACGACATATACTTTGATATTTGCTTCCTAGTTGGAGACAAAGTACTGTTGGCTTGCCCGTCCGAAGTTGATCCCCGAGATATTTGCCTTAACAGGTCTTACGGGTATTGGGGATGGCTGGGAGATATGTGGGCTTAGCAGGACGCAGTAGTTTAGGTCCGTCTGGCGGACTACGCTTCATGGGCTTGATGCCACTTGGGCTGGATCAGTGCTAGGTTGACGCGTGTACGGTGTAGGAGAGGATGTTTCGTGTATCATCACACATTTATTAAATTGTTGATCATTCCAACAAATTTGCTAGTGAGGTGAAATGCATATTAGACTGTCTCTCTTTAATAGTTAGCTAAGGAATGTATGTCACAAATTCGACTCTGATCTCTTTCCCTTATTCCTGTGTGTGTTTTGTGTAAAATGTTTCCTGAACTGTTTGTCAGTCTGCAACTTTTTCTCTTCAAATTGTTAGAATGCTTCTTTTTCTCTTGTAATCATAGCGGGGTGCTATAGTTAATGACACATTTTAATAAATTTTCTTGCAGGGTTTATGACCAAATGCCAGAGCCCCGGTGGGTTATCTCCATGGGAAGTTGTGCAAACGGTGGTGGCTACTACCATTACTCTTACTCTGTTGTTCGTGGCTGTGATAGGATTGTACCTGTTGATATATATGTTCCTGGTTGCCCACCCACTGCTGAGGCTTTGCTTTATGGAGTTTTACAACTGCAGAAGAAGATCAACCGACGTAGGGATTTCCTCCTTTGGTGGACTAAGTGAAGCCCTACATGTAATTCGAAGATTGTTGCAATCCATAACATGTATTTTGAGCTTGTGTTTTGCTTTTGGAGAATAAATCCGATTCTATAAGAATCTGGTAGAACTATTCTGCCAAGACATTGTAGAGAAGATAGATTGCAGAGTTTACATCTGCGATAGACGTCTGTTGTGCCTGGGTCATCTATGTCAGTGATATTATATTATTTGTCAAGGTTGATATGCTGTTTCCTTGTTCGAATCTCACCTCTGTGGTTGGGAAATAAACATTAGACCTGTTGAACCCATGTATGAATTACTTTGGTTCAAACATATTGCCTTGTTGCAATTGCCCGACTTGCACTCTGATATGTACTGGACATGGCTGCAGGTCATTTGTTATGTTTTTGAATGCAAAAATGAGACCAACTGTCAATAAGAATTGTGGAGTACCAGTCAGTTTCCAGTACCAGATCTGGTTCAAAACATTGTAAAACTGGCAGTGTTATTAATTTTTCTGATTTCTGATACACCTTAACCTTAGCTAACTCAGGATGAGGTTCATCCAGCTTTATACGTTCTGTCTGATCTGGGACCTTCCATGGGGTGGTTGCTCTTTTTATGGTAATGGAGTGAGTGACGAAGAAGATAGGTTGCGCCAGAGTAAGGAGGAAAAACCGTGCTCCAGGGTCATGTCTAAATGTATCTAAGTGTGGCATCGTAGGTGTTGTTGATGTCAGGTGACCCTTTTTCTTTGTTTTTATTGCATGGATAAAAACACTCGCATTATGTCGTGGGGTAATGTCTCCATGGTACCAGTTTGAAGCTTAAATACCAAAAAAAAAAACATAAAAAAGACATCCTATCATGTCACGGACAATCTATTATGTCATTTTCTATTGTAATTATTAGAGGTTTCATTACCTTTTGGTAAAACATTCCAGAGCTTAATGAATTGAATGAACAACTATGTTTGAGATAGGTTGTCTATGTTTGAGATAGTTGTTTAGGGACCAAGTTCGCCCAAAATAATTTATCAATTAGGTTGTCTCGACCAAAGTATATAGTCAGGTTAGTGACTAGTGAGTCATTCAAGCCAGATCTGCCACACGCGTCACATTAGATTTCCGAGTAAATAATAAGGCCTTTGCTAAATAACACCACCAGATTCATTGAAGGACACCGCCAACCCTCCTTTTTTTTGAATTTACTGAAGGACAACACCACTATATACATAAAGAATTTTCTTTTCTTTTCTCCCAAATCCAGTGACGAACCCCCTTCCACTCGCACGAACGAATCCTCCTTTCCCACCCTCATTCTCCTCCCAATCTCGACGGAAAACAAACGGCCGACCACCGTCTTCATCATCCCTCTCCCTTTCTCACTTATCTTGATCCTCCCTCTCTCGTCTCTACTGCTTCATTTCCTCTCTCGTGCAAGAAAACATGTTCATCATCCCTGCTTTATTTTCTACTAGTTGTCTTCCATCTCAAGCTCATCGAACGACCCCAACACCGTCGTTTCTCTCTCTCTTATACGTCTTTCTCTCTTCATCTTCATTTGTTAGGGTTTTGGTGAAGTTTGTCTCTATAAATAGATGAGTTTAGTGAAAATGATATTGCTAGGCTTGAAGATGATAATGTTGGAGAGTTAGCATTGTACTCCATTCATAGGAGTGAACGAAGAAGATGAACATTTTCAAGATCGAACAACCCACTCCACTTGAGGTACACTCTCAACACTCAACTTGTGATGAGCTTGCATGTGTATTTTTTTGTTGTTTTATCGTAAAATCATGTTTAATTTCCTTTTTGGTTTATAGTTAAATCAACATTGTTATTTTTAGGGTTAGTTGTTAATATTTGAACCCTAAAACTTGCTTATGTTTAGGGTTTGTTTGATCATTGTTGTTGTTGTTATTTTGTGCATAGAATGCATTGTCGAACTAATGGATTTCAAGATACATTCACAAATCTAGATGATCCAGAGACACTTAAAGCATATTTGAAAGATATCAACCTTCTAAAGGTAAATTTTGCCTTAATGATTTTATTCATTACCTTTCTTAATATATGATTAGAATAACATTTTTTTTATTTACTTAATGTAAAAGGATGATGATGATGTTGAAGCGAATGATGAACGAGTACTAGAAGAAGTAGTCGATAATGACGACTTATATATGATGGAAGAGGTAAGGTTAACTCTTGTAGGCATAACATTATTTAATCTTGTTTCACAAGTTCATTGATTAACAAGTTTATTAGTGTTCCTAACGTCAACATTATTTTTTTTGTAGGTATTACCATCGAAGTCATCCTTAATAGCTTAGTGTCACGGTGTTGGTAGGGAGAATAACATAATTCTCATTATCACAAAGTCGGAACCTGCTGATAGCAGACGTAAAGGAATGATTTACCTGGGATGTGAAAATGAGGAAAAAAATCAAAGGCAAAAATTGGAGGTTGGTCGATCGACCAGTACAGAGAAATGTGGGTGTCCATTCTAGTTGAAATGGGTGCCACAAGGTAATGATCGTTGGAAGTTGTAAGTGGCATGTGGAACCCACAATCATTCATGGTCAAAATCTCTTCTTGGCCATTCCTTCGTTGGCAGATACTCAATGAAGCAGAGATCGCGTATTTGCATAACATGTCAACATCTGGTGTAGCCACCTCACTACATATTGTACGGTTTGAAAAAGATATTTTTCAACAATGTGACATATTTGAAGATTGTTTATAATGTCATTCATCAGCTAAAGACACTCCAACTGAAATGCGTGACAACTTTGCAAACCACAATGCACTTGTTGAGCGAGAATGATTATATTGAATGGCATAATGTTGATGATCATAATAGAGTTACCAATATTTTTTGGTCTCATCCCGAGTCAATTCTACTGGCTAAGTGTTTTCTAACGGTGATGCTTATGGACTATACCTACAAAACCAATCGCTACAGGATGGCGCTATGAGGTTGTGGGTGTGACGTCGACCGACAAGACTTTCAATGTTAGATGTTGTTTTATGTAATTTGAAAATGAACAGTTGTACCCTTGGGCATTGGAAAAACTACTGGGAGTGTTTGAGCCAGATAACTTGTTAAAGGTATTTGTGATTGACAGAGAGCTTGGGTTGATCAAAGCCATTGAACGAGTCTTTCCAAAACTAATGGGGTTATTGTGCAGATGGCACATAAATACAAATGTGAAGAAATTAGGGTTTCGCAATAAATCAAATATGTCAAGACAATATCAAACCCAAAGGAATTGAAAAAAAAAAAATTCAAATACACAAAATCACAAAAATAGACAGAGTGTGAAATGTGTTTAATCGCAGTGGATGCCGCGATCATGGTTGTGCAAATTCACACAATCCACTGCGATTGTAAAAACTTGATTCGCAGTGTCCGCTGCGTTTGGTTTTGTTTGATTTTTAGGTAGCTTATGCATATTGAATTGCGATTTTTTATGTTTGGTTCTTAGCGGTCACTGTGAGTTTTTATTTCAAACTCGTAACGACTCTTGTGTTTGCAGTTAGATCTTTCTATTTTGATAGATAGGTGACTTTGTATATAATTTTTCAGGTTATTTGATACAATTTCTTACTTTTACTTGGATTACAGTTAACTTTGTAACCATTACTAAGATCTACATGAATACTGATTAGAATCATAACTGTGAAATCATAATTCATTGCATAAACGTATAATCATTACATTTTCATTAACTACAAAGATTACAACGACCAAAATTGTATACATCAAGTCGTCTTAGTTTTTTTCAAGGTTCATTTTGAGTGATATTCTTCTCATGCCTCGTCTTTGTTCTGCCCTCAATTTCTCCATCAACAAGGACTTCTTCAACATCACCATCAACACCACCACCCCTACCTTTACCACCAGGACCAGGACCAACACCACCCCTTCCTTTACCACCACCATCGGACCTTCCTCTATCACCAGGAGCACCAATAGCATCACCATCACCACCACCACCCCTTCCTCTACCACCACCTGCAGCACCATCACTTGGAGCACCACTACCATTACCAGTTGGACTAGTCTGTTGCTCTTTCTCATTATCTTTGAATGCGACATGCGTAGAGATTTGTCTTAGCAGGTCACCTACTTTCTTTTGTTTCATAAGCAATACAACCTTATCCATATTCCCTCATTTTTCAATTTAAGCGTTCACTAACTAAAGAGCCTCATCAACCAACTTGTTCTACAAGGAAAACATTGATCTTAGTAAAAAAAATCAACTATGTATTTCAAATGTAAGCAAATTTGTTAAAGTATAGATCAATTACTTGATTGTGAGATATGAACAATTGATTTCTTCAGGGATGTATCCTCCTGGCCATCGGTGGTTGGATGAACAAATGACTAATGTCATGAATCACTCAAAGTAGTCATTGCTGCAATCCCATGGAAGATTCACTTGCACACCTTGGTTTTTAGTTGACACAAGATGATTCTACCAAGTTGCAGTGAACAAAGAAAGTATTTCGTGTTTCATTGAGTAGTTGTGGCTAGATCAACCTCTATTATTCATTTTGGCTTGAATGTGGGGATTTGGAATGACTTATACCCTTTCCATTTGTCTCATCATTCGATCTGGGTGATAGCTTCTTCGACATCAGGGCATAACAAACAGCCTTGGAACAATGTAATGTTGTGAAGTGGAATTCTTTGCTTGGATTCCGCATAAGGATCCCAAATAACCTAGCAATGCAAACATGAACTTATTAAATTATGGATGAAAAATGAAAACAATTACCTGAGATGAAACATGAGCTTAAATGACTAACTTTTACCTCTTCAAGAAACATATCATCAAGATGCTCCTTGAGAGTCAATATTTTGTCACTCACGATCCCACTAAGTTGGGGGCAATCCCATAGCCATGGTGGGGAGATAATCCTTTCATGAGGCTCAGGCCGTACCCCACAGCCTAAAGTGATCGTATATCCAACACTACTAAAAAGTTAAACATATCAATATACTAGTTCAATATTTGAAACACTAAAAAATTAATTAACTGAACAATTACCTAAAAATTGTACTTCCAAAAGCGGCAAATATCCAAATATTTGTTTGGTACCCGCACTGCTAGCACAACCAAGTTGACGATACAAGAACGCCAAAACGACCAACTCTCCATGCGAACTTCCCAACGCCATCCACCTTCATCAACAACTTCAAATATTCAGTGAGAACCTTGATTCCAGTCTTATCAGCAGAGATAGTCATGCCTAGAAGAAATAACAAGTAACTCCGTGCAACTTGTTATTTCTTTTGAAGAGAATAACTTGTGCTCACTTTCCCTCAACAATGCTCCTTAATAAATTTCATCTCGACGAAACTAAGATTCTCCTGGACGCGCTTTTGTGCTTTACTCTTTTGAATCCCCAAACCATTCACCAATAGTTGCACACACTCCTCTGCCTTTATTTGAGTTTTTTTACCATAACCGGCTTACCAACAATCGACAAATGAGTAATACGACATACATCATCGATGGTGATGGTCATTTCTCCAAATGGAAGGTGAAAAGTGTTGGTCTCAGATTGCCAGCGCTTGATAAAAGCATAAATTGTCACCCTATCGATATGATCCTTACGGTCTATCAACGGTTGGAGACCACTCTTATAGACCATTGAAATTACTTCTTTCAGCTCGTCACTCAACCTCCAAACTATAAAATTATTATATTGATGTCGACATCTCAACTCGCATCGTTCTTACACAATAATAAAATTTAGTTAGTGTTCAAATAATGCAAAAACAATAAGTACTGCATATTTTGAAAAACTTGAAATTATTAGAAGTACCTCCTCAGCAGCCCAAATGAACTGAGAAACATGACCATCATAATCATCCAGTATGGATGCATCTTTGGGATCATTAGGATAATAAACTTTGTCAGGTTCTTGATTTTCATTGAAACCAGATTCGACAGAAATAACCGGTTCCTCTTGACCTTCTGCATCCCCCTGATCATTTTCATCCCCCTGACACTCCTCACCTTCATCATTAGCCTCACCCTACCCATCCCTTTCACCCTTCTCCACTTCCTCAACCTCACCAACTACACCTTGTTGACTTTACGATAGCAATAAAGTGTCGCTGCTTCATCCGCGTCAATCAAATCATTCCCCCATGGCATCTTATCTCATCTTCATCTCCTTCTCTTTCTCCATTTGTTCTTGCATTATTTTTTCTCTCATTTATTTTTCTTTATTTTTTCAGCTATGACCTTTCTCAAAGACGTCATCATTGGTCGCCTTTGAGCTGGATGATCCCCACTACTACCACCAGCAACACTACCACTAACACCATCGCCAACACCACCACCAACCACCAAACCAAGGTCATTTATTGTCTTTTCCATATTAAACATTTAAAACAATATGATACAATTAAAACAAAACAAACATGAGGCATGAAGATTTACAATATTGAAATGAAGATTTAGAGTTTACCTGATTTCGTGAGTTTGGTTGAATGCAAATACGCACTCCCACAACAATAATCAAACACAACGAAGCAAGGAAGAGACCATGCACCAAATCAGAGAGAATCGCACAACAACTAAGCCCTAGCATCACACAAAAACAAAATCGCACACCAACATACACAATCACACACCAACAGACCCCAAATTGCACCCAAAACCTCCAACCTTTGTATCGCACAATGACGGTAAAGGGAAAGAACAAAGAGTAAAACAAAAAAGTAGAAAGTAGAGGGAAAATGAGGGCGAAAAGAGGGTGCGAAGATTCAAATTCTGGGAGAGGGATAAACCGTTTCGTTTAGAAGAGAAAGTGAACATTTTTTTTTTAATCTTGGGAGGTTAAGGACTTATATTAGTAGTGTCATTCAGAAAGGTGGTAGTGTTCTTAAAAAAGTAGGGAATTGGTGGTGTCTTTCAGTGGAAATGGTGGTGTTGTGGTTGTTCTTGGCACACCGCTTTGAGCATCTCCAATGGTAAAAGTTTTTTTTTTTTTTTTTGAAAGGCAAGCCGGTTTTGAGCATAGGATCCGTAACCTAGTCCCGAGATGCGACCTACGGGTCGAACACCACCCCGAAATAAAGATGCCTCCAGTGGGTCTCGAAGCAAGGATCTGTGGATCAAGTCCACAACGCCTTAACCAATCGACCACAGCCCCTTTGGCTCCAATGGTAAAAGTTAAAATGGGGGATGAACCATCCATCATTTTAACTAAAAGCTAAATTTAGGGGTCTCCCTATTTTTTCACCACTCCAACCACATCCCATATTTTAACTTTTTATCATTATTTTAATATATTTTCAATTTTTCTATACCAATTTAATTTCAATTATACTATTATTAATTTCAACTTAATAATTATATTACTTTCAATTATATTATTATAATATTATTAAATATATATTATTATTAATTTCAACTTAAATATATAATATTATTATTTTCAATTATACTATTATTTAGATACTTTTTTTTAATTATACTATCATTAATTTCAACTTAATTTAAATTTGACTAATTAAAAAATTTGGGAGTTTTGAAAAAATAGTATTAATAATTAATTTTTTTATCATTATTTAAATATATCTTCCACTTTTTTTATACCATTATTTAGATAATTACATTTTTAATTATACTATTATTTAAATTAGTATTAATAATTATTATTAATATTTTATCATTATTTAAATTAGAATTAATAATTACTTTTGTTTAAATCAATATTAATTTGTTTTTAATTATACTATTAATATTTTTTAATTAATTATCATTATTTAAATTAGTATTAATAATAATTTTTTAATTATACTATTATTTAAATACTTTTGTTTTTGTTATTATTTTTTATTAAAAAATTAAATATTAAAAAAATTATATTATATGAGATATAGGGAATTGTCAACTTTTCCTGAAGCCTAATATTGTTTAGGAAAATAATTGGAATGAAAATTTTATCTATAAACCCCTAGCTATTTTAAGAGTACGATTGGAGATGCTCTTAGGACTCCAATAACTCACACCAGTTCACTCCAGGCCCCCATCATCCCCTACTTACGATGCTACTTGAACGCACTATTTAGATTTAGAGAGAAGCTAGCTGTCGAGGTTTTGGGCGAGGAAAACAACGAGGGAAATGAGGTGGACGGGGTGGAAACCGTCCACTCTCCTCGAGATGTACGCGTGAAAAGTCAACGCTCACATCCCGAGGAGAATGGACGGTTTTCACCCTGTCCACCTCATTTCCCTCGCTGTTTTCCTCGCCCAAAACCTCGACATTTAGAATTTTCCTTAGATTTATGTTAACCGCTAAAAGTTGTTAAAGAGAAATTCTAAATGTCGAGGGAAAGGGCGAGGAAAGACACGTGGCGGGGTGGGGACCGTCCATCCCGCTCGAGATGCGTGCCGTCGTTTTTGGTGCGCGCATCTCGAGCGGGGTGGACGGTCCCCACCCCGCCACGTGTCTTTCCTCGCCCTTCCTCGCCCTTTCCCTCGACATTTAGAATTCCTCGTTGTTAAAACTTCTCACTCTTCTCTCTCTTACCAGCAGAGGTCAGCACAGAGAGGAGACCCAGCTTATCACCCCTCTCGTCTCTGTTCTTTCTCTGGATTAGATTAGAGAACCAAAACAAAATAGATGCTGAGAGAAACCCCATCTTCATCTCCCACTTCTTCTTCCAACTCCATTGTTCCTCTTCCATCCGAGGATGCTTGGATCAACGTTTACCAGAGACTACTTCCTCAATGGAAGTCCTTCATTCACTCCTCTCAGGTGTCTTCTCTTGCCTTGCCAAGAAATGGGTATTTACGGTTTTTTCTGTTCTTCTGTTTAGTTTCACCCTTGATATTAGGGTTTACGGGTTGGTGAATTTTTGCTAATATGTGTGGTTGTTTTGTATTGGGCAGCCACCAATTCCGATTTCGATTGCAAGGGTTAACCAGGTGGATGCGGCGAGATTGGATGTCGAAATGTCAGCCATGTTGAAGGAGCAATTGGTTAAAGTGTTCAGCTTGATGAAGGTATTGTTGTCTAATTGAATTGAGAGTTGTGTGTTATATTGTTCGATGATTGTGGCATCAAAAGGAGCTTACTTGTTGTCTTTTGTTGGGATTAGCCAGGATTCTTATTTCAATATGAACCAGAGCTTGATGCCTTTCTCGAGTTCCTCATTTGGAGATTCTCAATTTGGGTTGACAAGCCAACCCCAGGGAACTTTCTAATGAATCTAAGGTATAGAGACGAGCGCGCTGCACCAGTTAGAGGAAAAGAAGGTAAAAAGGTCTGAACATGGCTTCTATGTTGACAGAATAGTAGTGACGCTTTATTGCTCCAATATGATTTTTTCCCCAACAAGGTTTTGAACATGACCGAAAAGAGTCAGTTATGGTTTTGGAATTAGATAAGTAGGGTAATTTCGATATTGGCTTTTTATGTAAAGTTTACTTGTGAAATTAAATGACGAGAGTAATTTCGATATGGATTTTGGGTAGTATGCGTAATATTCAAGTCTAAGTTATTAATGCAAAAAAATCGGCGATTGATCGCAATCCGGGGTTTGACTGAACCGAACTGGGTGAAATCGGTTGGAGTTTAGCGGTCACCGATTAATCGTCCCAGTCCACTCGCTGATTTATCGTTATGTTGGAAAGTTTTGTGCAGTTAAAACGACGTTATAATGCTGATATAAAGCTTAACAGAGGTGGTGAGCCGTTACGTTATGACATAATCACGTTATGGTATCACAACTCCGATATAACGACATTATATGGCCGTTATTGAGATAATGTTTTTTCATTAGTGCTATTTTAATGTTTTGTTCTAATTCATAAAAAAATAATCCATTTTATTCTCAATCGAATTGGAACCCTAGACTCATGGAAAATAAAAAGGACCAAAGCTCGTCATCGCCAATCGACAGAGAATCAAACCTCGCTGTTTGACAAATAACAAGAGGAGAAGGGAAAAAGATGAAGAGTCAATCACACTTTATGTTGCAATCTCACTCTCATACAAAGGGAAAATGTTTTTTTGTTTTTGAATTTAATGTTATGAACATGACTTACTTTTTTGACTTCTATAATACATTAATACTTTGTGGAGGTTAGGGCTGAAAACCGTGAACCGAACCGACTTAGGTCGGTTTTAAAATTTTCAAACCGAAACCGAACCGACCATTAACAAAACCGAACCGATTTTAATTTATGCAAATCGAAACCGAACCGAACCGACTAAAATTGAACCAAAACCGAAATAAAACCGAACCGACCGACTATTTTAAACATATTGTATTATTTACATATAAAAAATATATTATTTATTATATATATTCGGTCGGTTCGGTTTGGTCGGTTAAAATCACATAGAAATCGAAAACCGAACCGACTACTTCGGTTTTGAATTTTTTAAAACTGAAACCGATCCGAACCGAATTTAAACTGAACCGATTGGTTCGGTTTAGATCGGTTCGGTCGGTTTAATCGGTTTGATCGGTTTGATCGGTTTTTTGTTCAGCCCTAGTGGAGGTATTAAAAATATATTTAAAAAACTATTTCGTTATATTCTGATATATTCCGTTGTAACCTATAACGCTCTTGGACTGTTACGGGTCTGTTATCCGTTTTATTATGTAGGGAAAGTTAGGTTTGTAGTGATATAAGTGTTGCAACCTGCAAAATTAAATTCATTTGATTAATAAGTAAAGTAATGTATGACTAATTAATTAGTAAAGTTATATAATTACAAATTTACACCATTTTGATTAATTATTTATTTTTGTAATCTATGACTATGATTAAATTTTAAAAATATATGTTTTGAAAAAATCGACCGATTAAATTCGATTAATCCCACTTAATCGTAATTCGGTCCTGGACCGCATTGCAACCGCTTTTCGATTTAATTGCATAGTTCAAGTACTCAAGTTTACACAAGTCATTTTCCTTGTTCTTGGTTTTAAGGGGGCTTAATGTGATTGGGTTATTTGTGAAATCAACGAAGTAAAGTAATTCAATATGTATTTTCAGTATCATGCATCACATGCCTAATGTTTATGTTAAGTCGGGTCTGTTAGTTGATAAAAATCTTTGTGGAGGCAACATTGAAATTTGTCATGGTATGTAAATCAGTAATGATCCATGGTCATTATGGATAGTTCCATATTGCCATATGTCTAAACTGAAAACATGTGAGGGTAAAACAAAGAGCAATGTGAAAATGTGGCAAAAGGAGATGCTATGGAAGTAGCTAAACTTGCTGAGGAGTGTGTAGGCATGTGAAGGATCATGATAATAAAGTAGCGCTTAGGAAGCATGGACATAGACACGATAGTGACAAGATGAATCTATAGAAGTAGCTAAACTTGCTGAGGAGTGTGTAGGCATGTGAATGATCATGATAATTAAGTAGCGCTTAGGAAGCATGGACATAGACACGATAGTGACAAGATGAATCTAAAAAAAGTAGGATACGGTAATAATAATAATAATAATAATAATAATAATAATAATAATAATAATAATAGTTATAATAATAATAACAGTAATAATAATAATAATATTAATAATAATAATAATATAACTTTATAATATATTAAAATTATTCAATATATGAAAGAAATTAAGCAAAATGAACAATGATTCGAACCCATATTAAGATTAGGCATGGAAGTTTTTCCTGACTTGATGGGTACTCGAACCGCCCCGACCCTAAATGGTTCTTGGGTCGGTTTTGGGTTTTGTCTAGAAGAATTGTCACAGTTTCGGTCAGGGTTCCAATTCTGGCTATTCCGACTCGGATCTTAACCGAGTGTGTTAACATTTTTAATAAATTATATACCACATATTGGCTAAAGTAGAATTGAATAGCTTTTTCTCAAGTTTCAACTCTCTTCTCATTAATTGTGTTTGGGATTACCATCACATCAGGCCTCTTTACAATACAAATTTAACATGGCATCTTTACAAGCAATTCAACCTCCTCCCATTATATCAACAAAATGACATCAAACAAATCAATTCAGTCCAAAGGTATCGAGCGATTAACACCTCTCTATAGATTCATCAACTACAATTGTTGCTGCATTGTTGATGCCTCTCTTTGTAAATCAAGGTTTCAGCCATATTGTAAGATGTTAGGTGTTTCAGGAAGATCTTGATCAAAATTTCTTGTTGTGTTGGGTTTTTCACTAGAAGTTTCAATCTCAAATCCTGTTGTACAAACCCACAAAAACTCAAATGATGAAGACGAAGGTCTTCAATCTTCAGATTTGATCGACCCTCTCATTTTCAACCTTCAGATCTGATCCTCTCGTCTTCAACCCTTCAGATCTTATCTAATTTTCTCGTGTCCAACCTTTTAGCCTTGTAGTTTGTAAAACCCGTCTTCAACCCTTTAGATAAGATCTGATTTTCTTGTGTTCAACCTTTCATTCTTGTAGTTTTGTAAAATCAGCCGATTTTGCAGGGCAGACCAGTGGTTTGGGTACCCGAACCCGAGGAACCATAATCGGTTCTCGGTTTGATTATGGTTCCTCCAAAACAATTTCGGTTCGATTTTGGATATGGTAGATTCGACCCGCCTCGTTGCCATGCCTAATTAAGATAAAGTTAAGTCCAAAAATTCCATTGATTAACATACTCAATTTTATAACTCATGTTATAAGTCAAAATTTTACTATGTTGACATTAACGTTTAATTCATCTTTCGAAATATTTCATTCATTTGCATTATCTATTATACTGGCGATGCCAAAAAAAAAAAATCAGGTATGATATAACATGTCCAACTTTGTTAACTATATTTGACAATCACAAGTCAAACAAAATCTAAAAGTAACCCTAATAAAGCTTTTAAAATTTCAAAAAGTTCATCTTCATCTGCTATGATGCCATCACCATCGGTGAATAATACAATTCTATCTCTGGTTCATCAAGAGAAAGATTCACAACTTCAAGTATTGCTTCACGAATAAATTTTCAAATGCAATCTCCATATCCCTCGTCAAAATCTCATCTTGAAGGTATTCAACTATTTTCGTTGATAGAATGTGAATATGGAAATGCACAATAAGGATGAATTTCTCGAGTCAATCACAAATCTACTAAGTCTTCACTTCTTTGTGGTGTCATTGTTTATAAAAGAGTATGTACTCAATTCCTATCATAGCAAGTGAATGCATTTTGTTTATGCACACCTGCTATTGAAATGTGTAAATAAAAGGCTAAAAGCTTTTAAATAAACAATGTTCAACTAGTGTCCAACCAGTGTCCAACTAGTGTTCGACCCGGTCAACATTCCGAACACGATAACTAAGTGTCCGACACACGTTCGAGGGGTGTTGGTGGCCAACAATGTCCCATGTTTTAGAGGTTGTTTTATATAGATGGAATGTATGCTGCGCTCAATGTTCTAAAAATCAGCCTGGCGGCGCCTAGGCGCTAGAAGGTGGAAAACCGCCCAGATTAATGGCTGGGCGGGCAGCTGGGCGGTTCTGGGCTGTCTGGGCGGGTCTAGGCGGGTCTGGGCGGGATCTAGGCGGTCTAGTCGGCTTAGGTCTCGGCGGCCTAGGCGGGGTCTAGGCGGTTTGGGCGATTTTTTTTTTTTATTTTTATTTTTATTTTTTAATAAGGCTGATTGTGTTCTTATTTTATTTTTCTTTCATATTTTTTAGAAATAAACTATTTAATTATTTTTTATTCAGTATATGTCTAAATATAGCAAATGATGATTACTTAATGGAATTCTCAAAGGATCTACCGGTACCAGTATTATGCTTAACTTTTATAAATTATTAAAGTTATAATACAAAACCTAAGACCGCCTAGGCGTCGCCTAGGCCCCTGGGCGCTAGGCACCTGCTCGCCGCCCGCTTAGCGCCTAGCGATTTTTAGAACACTGACTGCGCTTGATGATGTAACTGATTGCTTTGGTTTGTGGTAGGTTTTCTTCAAAATGGTTGAGATTCATTTTATTTATTTAATATCATTGTTTTTATTTTTCTTCACTTTATCTTCTTTACATTCTTTTTTTTTTTAAACCCTTGACCCTCCCCACCCCATGCTGCTGGCCGAGTTCGAACTCGTGACGTGTGATTCCATCCGTCACACCTCTACCAACTCAGCTGGTACACTTTTGGCATGTTTTCTTAATATTGTATTGGAGTTGCAATGAAAGTGAAACTTTGAGTAATGTTGATAATAATAAAAACTAAATGGAATGTGGGTAGCACATGTCCCAAAGTCTTGTAGACATTCAAATCGAGAAAAAGGGTTTACATAAAACTTTGGTTGACTTGGAATTGTGGAGGCAAAGCCAAAGAGTGCCCAAGGGAGGTTCAGATGAATTGAATTTTGATTTAGAGTGAGGATTTGAATCGATTCATAAAGGTCAAGAGAAATGTAAAACACTTGAAAAATAGCTAAGGAGGGAAGTTTAGAAATGTACACATAGATGTCAACAAGTTTGCATTTTGATACAAGAGAATTTACTGGATAATATCCACATTGATGTAAGAAATGTTGGCAAAAAATGCAAATATCTTTGCTGATGTAGAAATGTTACTCTAATTGTGTTCACATTGATGGGAAAGTCTTTGCATTAATTTGATTTCTCTTTAAGTGAGTTTTTCTCGTTTGTGGCTTGATTATTCCTTTTGTTTTATGTTGATTTAGCTCTTGAGGCTTATTTGTATAGATAGGGAAGTTTAGATTTTTCTTCTTTATTTCTTGAGTCTGAATAAATCACGTTCTCTTTTGAAGAGAACTTAAAACTGACATGACCAAGATGATGGGGAACGATGGAGATTTGCCAAACTCCATGGCCAACCACGCTTTAGCAGGTTGAGTCACGAACCCCTATTGATGGAGGATGCATCTCAGACCTGACCATGAGAACATAAATAGTAAGTAGTAGTTCAGAAAAAGATAATTGAGATGTAGGCTGTATATATAATTTCACAAGCAGCTGGTGTAGGCAGTAAACTTAGGGTAATCTAGGACAAGTTATACAATTTGCTTAGAGTTCAATTGAGATGGGTAGATGTTGTTGTAATTCTAATATGTTGGAATGTAGCTGTATGATTTGGTTTACGCGCTAAAAATTTAAGGGAAGAGATGGAAAAGAGGCATTCAGGATGTTTTGATTAGATATGCATAAAGGGTTGTCGATCTATGGTTTTCAATAGGTGGTTCTTTAATGGAGGATGGGAACTTGTGATCCAGGTGTATATTTGAAATTTATTACATGCAATAGGTGTACACTTCTAGAATATGAATCTTCAAATACACACCACCAAAATTTCAATTCCATCATGTAGGGGGTAGATTCCCATGGTTGTTTGGTCTGAGTTATTGGAAGCGTGAGCTGTTGGTGGATTTGGTGGTTACGTTAATAGGTTATATAGTGTGATTTTCATCTTATAAGTGTGGCACTCTCAAGAGGGGGATTTGAATGAGTTCGAGGTGTTATTTGGTGTGTTGGAAAGTGTGCTCTTAGTGATGGAATAGGATGAGAGTGATAGATGTCTGGAAAAGGGTTTTTGCTGTCATCTTATTTTTAAGTATAACAACTTTTCGATGAAGCTGTTGTGGAAAAGGGTTGCCATCTAGGATGTCCTTATTTATGTGGACAGCTGTGTGGAACATGATTCCTTTTAAGAGCATAGTTGCCTCGTAGGGGTGGGTGTGGATGTTGATGTGGTGCTAGACAGCTGTTAATAATTTCTTGGGTTAACAGATTGTGGATGAATTTTCTTTCTTCAGCAAATCGGTGAGTGGTGCGGCACTCTTGAAGTCTCTCTTAGGTCTTTTTGGTGGTGTTGGGTTGGGTTAATGGAGGAGCTGGTCGAAGATCTCGTCTCACCTGACTTCAAATGGAAGTCTTGTGAAAGATGTTTCTATTTTGCTTTGTGGGGGGCACAACAATAAAATCTTTTGCAACAAGGTTTTTCAACATTCTGACAAAAGGTCAAAAGCAATGGGATGATGTGTATGATGGGGATGATTTTGGGTAGGGGTGGGCATGGGACGGGATGGACCTCATCCCGTTTGTTCAGGATAGGGACGGGACATGATAGACCTCATCATGACCTCGTCTCATCCCAAACGGGTTCAGGACATGACGTGATGAGTATGTACTAAATTTTGGATTGAAAATGTAACATGCAAGATTGAAAATTTTGGATTTATCAAACACACAATTCTTAAGAACAACTATATAACTTTAAGCCATTGATTATTATTTCTCCATTTCATTAACTTTTACTCCGTTTTTTTAGAACCAATGTTGAAGATAACCATTTTTTTTATACATTGCTAACGAAAATGATCAATGAGTTTGTCATTTAAAAACTACGAGAACCACACATTGTTGTTGTCAAGAGTTAGGAATAAAAAAAAAGGAAGAGTTTTAGTTAGATTCATTATCTAGGTGAGTCATATGGAAGCTTGTGAGAATAAAATAGTCATGTCAATAAATAAAGCAACAAATAAAAAAATTATGTCAACAAATAGTTTCATATTACATAGTTCATACTAAATATTAAAAAAAATCGGTTCGGGACGGTTGGGTGGGATTGAAAATCTTCATCCCGATCCCATTCCCATCCCACTCTAGATCGGGACAGGGCGGGATCGATATGAGATTGATCAATTCCAATAGGACTTGAAAAAATCGGGACGGGATCGGGATTGCGAGATGGGATGGCCACCCCTAATTTTGGGTCCTACAGCAGCTATGTCGAGATCTAATGGTAGCAACAGGAAGAAAGGAGAGTATAATGAATGGTTCCATCCAAGAGGCAGTGGGTGGACTTTAAGCAACAGAATGCAAAGAAATTATGTAATTATTTTCTCTGTATAAGATGGTGCTTGATCTTGGGATTCGTGTAACCATTTGAGTTTGCATTTTCATTGAACTTAGTGAGTAGCTCAAGAGCAAGAAAAATCAAACTGGAGATCAAATGGAAAAGAGGAAGCATGGCAGCAAATACTCAGAAAACTAAAAGCTACTAATCTTTTAAGATCAAATTATCCTAACAAAGGAGTTCTGGACTCGGTTGGTCAAGCGTCATGGGGTTGGGTATACTCGGTGATTCTGGAGCAATAGAGGTGTTAATCCCTTTATGGGGTTTGCCATCTCATAACACAGCGTCCAGTGGTTATTCTTTGAATCTTTCTATCCTAATTAGGAGATAGATTAATGTTGGGGCCTAATGCTTTTAAGGTAGCTGCGACAGATAAATATTTTTTTACCTTTTATGAAAAAAGTAGAAATAATAATTGAGACACAATGTCTGGCAAAATTTCTAAGTTGAGTTCTCCCTTTGGGTTGCATGTGGCTCCTCACTTGGATCCATTTAATTTAAAGTTCAGATTAAGGTTAAGGTTTTTAGGTTGTGTTTTCTTGTTGTTTTTAGAACAGAAGGTTTTTTAATTATTTTATTTTATTTTAATGGTAATTTGGATGCTAAAAAATAGTAGTAGTTCTGATTCGAACTTATGAAAATTGTGTGCGAAAATAGCTCCATTGCATTGCCAAATCAAAATTTTGCAGACAATGAATGTTTACATTTCTCGTCCTACAAGGTGATTGAGTTTGTCCAGCTAATAGATTGGTAGACAATGCTTAATGTGTCATGCGTTCACCGTAAGTTTTTTTTAATAATCACAACATCCACACTTTTCTTCTGTGGTATTGTCATGTTAGGTGAGAATCATACGTTGAATACAAGTAGTATTAGATTATTTGGAATAAATCCATTGCTTACACTCATGGCAATACATGGACCCTAACCACTTTTAGCCCAATCTTAGGTCTCTCTTGTCTTTTTTGATGGTTAAACTTGGAAGTTTTTATCTAACTAGAAGCAAAAACGCGAGTTAGAAGTAAGCACCATTCTTGGAGTTGGAAGATTTTGTTCATACAAATAGTCTCAATAGTGCCCACTTTTTGATAAGACTCATTGCTCTAATGTGTTATAGTCTCATTCTAAGAAAGAATTAGTTGATCCGAAATCCCGTACAAAATTATGAGTCTTCGTGTGCCATTAGAGCTCGTGCAGATGCTAAAGCTTCCAACTTATTAGTGATTATGGACAACTTTGGTAAGTTTGTGGAGGATTTGTGAATTTATGCTTTTGTAGCAAACTGTTTAAATATCATCTTTAGTTCCTTTAGGCACAACCCCGTTTCTTTAAGGGTCCTTTTAATTTTATCTCAGTTAGTTGTTTGTTTTTAAAGTTTCATATGGAATATGTTCCAATGACTTGTGTCTCCAAAGAAGCTGTGGTATTTTCAACACAGCTAGGTTATTGGGTATCAAATTTTAAGGGGGAGAGGGGCAAGTTGTTGGCTGACAGCGACGATTAACTTCTTGGTCACAAAGAGGATTGGTCCAATCAGTGTGTCTTTGAGTTGGAAGATCTTCCTTGGCTCCTGCTGAAGCATTAGGCATGGGAGGCAAGTGCAGAGCTTGATGGTGAACATTTATTTGGGAGGATATGGGTGGAGGATTGGATTCACATGTGCAACCATGGGGCATCAGGGGTGGGTATTAGTGAGGATGTTACCTGATTCTGTGCATTGGGGAAACCGGTATTGCCTCAAAGTCTGTTTGAAGGTGCAAGTTCTGTTTTTTTTTTCCTTGTTTTTCTTAGCTTTCTAGGTTGTCATTGTTTACAGGTTTTTAATGAAAGCAATACAATAAATACAGTTTCATGCAATTGAACATGGAGAGTGTAGTCAAATTCTTGTCCACACGGTTAACAATTATATCAACTTTGATGGAAAACTGTGGTCCAAATGTGTTTTGTGCAATTGGCTTTGAAGAGATCAACAATCAATGGAAGTCAGCCCTTTTGAAAAATAAAAGTAGCGTTTTGTTAATGGAAGTGGGGTTAGGTAGTAAAACATTTCTTAGGTTGTATCACGTTTTTAAGAGAAGCTATTGTTAGTTGCTAAGTGTTACATGTTGTTTTAAGTTAACATCCATGTTTGATTTTGACATGCAAGAAATATATTGTTATGTTCAATATGTTTTTGTCATCCACCCTTATGACTATTGTAGCGGCTGGAGTTATTCAGAAATCGACATGATTTACTATTCATAATAAAGGGAAAAAAAGGATTATGTAAAGGAAAATAGGTTTTGTAAATTTTAAGTCATTCAATCTTGTAGGGGGTGGAGAAAGACTATGAGAGTGAGAGACATGATAATATATATATATATATCTTGGAGTTCTACAAGGATTTGGGATCTTCTCATGTGAAGCCTCTTTCCTTGTCCATATCGTTTTGTATCCTCCCTTTTCAATGACATTATATAGGAAACAGAAGAGAGAAAAAGAAGGGTAAAGATGGTTTTGTCTATATTGCATTGCCGTCATGACGGTGTTGCTGGATTCCTTCATATGTGTACTTATTTATTTATTTATTATCGTTTTGTGTTTGTGTCCATTTTTCCTGAAAATTGCTATTAAGTTCTTTGTGAGGACGTTGAGAAGTCAATTTTTTTTTCTTGTTGTTGGCAAAAAGATAGGCTGGCTAAGCAAACTAGATTGGCACGGTTCTGATACATGTTGAAACTTGTGATAGTCACTTTGGCACTATTTTTTTAGTAAAAAAATTTGGGTGGCGACCTAGGTTGCAACAAGTTTCCTACTCACTCAACTATAATAGAGTAGTTGATTCAGGTATGATTTGCAAATCAACAATGTTAGGGTTGCATGTCTACCTTGAGCATTCAATAATCTAGTCGCTTATACAGTTAAAACAGATAACAGACTCATAACGATCGAATAGCGTTATCAATTGTAATGGGATATATCGAGATATAATGATATATGACGAAATATTTTTTAAATAATTTCAATACCCCCATAAAGTATTAATGCATTATAGAGTCAAAAAAGTAAATCGTGTTCTTAACATTAAATTCAAATTTTTTTTAATAAAAAACATCTTTCCTTTGTATGCGAGTGAGATCGCAACAAAGAGTTCGATCGACTCTTCATATTCTTCCATTTTTCTCTCATTCTCTATCCAATGGCAAGGTCTGGTTCTCTGTCTATTGTCGACGGCGAGCTTCCGTCCTTATTTCCTATGAGTTTAGGGTACTGGTTCGATCGAGAATGAATTGGGTGATTTTTTTATTTTATTTTTTAGTGTATTAGAACAAAATGTTAAAATGGTGTTATTGAAAAAAAACGTTATCATAATAACGACCATATAACACCGTTATATCAGAGTTGTGATATCATAACGTGATAATCTATATTACAATTCAGAATGGTATTTTACTATTCATTGCTAACTGGGACAAGCTTGAGGATTGAAGATAAAAGATGGCTAGGATTGAAAGTTGGGAAATGAGTTGAGGGTTGAAAATTATTTCCTATGATAGCATGTTTGTAAATATAAAACATGTAGAAGGGCAAAAAAATGAAAATTTTGTGAAAAAATTAGTGGAATATACATGTGGCAGAGAGAAAAAGTATTGTGTTTTTATTTTCTTCAAATTGAAATTATCATAACTATCTGTGCAAGTGTTGGATTTTGATAAACTTATTATCGTTGAAATGCAATTTTTGAGATATTTCCAACAAAACCAATGAACAATACAGACACTCAAATTTCAAAATACATATTTTATTATTAAAACCCACAAATATTTTTTATATTTTCATGCCAAAAGTATAATATTTTTCAAAAAAATTGAGGGACATTGTAATAAACATTAAATCAAAGACCCTGAACATTCGATTTTAATTTTAACTTTGACTCTAATAAAACTAATTGACATTCTAAAATATGATTTTTTTTATTGAACTGATTGAAGGTAGAAGGAGGGATGGTAGTGAGAGTGTTTAGTGCATGATAATTAGCAACAAAAAAAATGTATGTGAGTGCCAATGGCATGGGTAATATGATAGTGTCATATCGTAACGGCTCACTGTTAAGCGTTATATCAAGTTATATTGGCATTATAACACCATTTTAACTGCACAACTAGTCGCATGAAAAAGGGGACAAAGTTTAGATCCACAATTGAGATACGCTTAGTTCTCAATGGTACAAAGAAGTTACGATGATAGATAAATATCTAGTAATGAGGATTGATTTGATCTTGTGTATTTGATGGTATTGATTCATGCTTGGGTCGAATTATGCTCATAGTGGTAAGACAATTTGGGGGAAAGTTAAGTGTGCTAAGACCTTGGTGTAGTTTCTACTAAATTTCTAAGTAAAGACAATTTGGGGGAAAGTTAAGTGTGCTAAGACCTTGGTGTAGTTTATACTAAATTTCTAACTATGTTATGGAAATTGAAGAAACTACTATTGAAAATCAAATAATTTTTTAGTGCTAAAGGATTTATTCTATCAGTAAGCTCATTGAATAATTGGGTTCTTATTTATAACTGATCAAAGGGGAGAACAATAGTATATACTGGAGCTAGCTCAAAATTTACCATACTGTAAGTTACAAAGTTTTGCATTGGAGTAGTGTAGATAATTATTAGTAACGTCCAAATCTTTTGATATTTCTTGTACTTCATTTCATTTACATGTTCCATATCTGTGTTTCACTGTTTCCTTGATTAGAAGCAATCTCATTACTTTAATTATGTAGTGCATTCTTCTCACTTATGCAAGATCAGTATTGTTAACCTTTTCATAGTATTTCGTTTGTTTTTGAAATTTAATGATAGTAGAACATGTATTCACTGTTACTTTGATTTAAATATTTTGTGGTATATTCTTTCTCTTCAGTGAGAACGGGGTTGGAAGGTCCTGGGCTTACCACATCTCAAAAAATTTACTACTGTCTTGCCACTGTCGGTGGTCAATATATATGGGCGCGCTTGCAATCATTCTCTGCTTTCCGTAGATGGGGAGACTCTGAGCAGGTAGTTTTCTTATAGGATCCAAGTTACTAAATGGAATGTTAGATCCAACACTTAATTGTTTTGTCATATTCTCCAGAGGTCAGTAGCAAACCGAGCATGGAGTCTGTTACATCGAATAGAGGGCTTCTACAAAGCTGCCTCTTTAACTAACTTGCTCATATTTCTTTACACAGGAAGGTAGGTCTTTTGTTTTTGTATAGTTATCCTTGTACATTGATTGATTTGAATCATCTCAATACATATAGTTTGGTGATGTGTGTGGCTTGTGGTATAACTAAACTTTGAAATGCCTAAAAAAATAACCAGATGTTGGTGCAAATAACACACCCAACAAGAACCAGATAAATATTATGATAAGCCCACCATTAGGTTCACATATGCTAGAAGGAAGAAGGCATTGGGACAGCAGTAAGAGGCTGGTACTAAAAACGTGAGTTTGTTATGTTAGGTACTAGCTGAGGTGTCCAAGTAGTTAGGAACATGTGGTGGTCTAAGCGTGAGTTGTTAGGGTGGTTTTATACCAACAAGAATTAGTTATGGAAGAAGATTATAAATAGGGAAGGCCTATAGAAGGAGGATCATCATAGAAGAGAAGTAGTGAAAGGGAGAGACCAGGCTCTCGAATTCCTGGAATTGTATCCTTTATCATCAATACAACTATTATTCTCCCATTTCGCTTCTTTATACAATATACTGACCTTGCTCAAGGGTCCTATCTGATTTCCTATTGCAGGTTTGTATCAATTGGTATCAGAGCAAGATCTATGGGACATTAATCATGGCTCAAAAAAAAAATAGAAGCCCTAGAAGAAAGACTAGATATGGTACAAGGAGAATTGCAACAAGAATTGGCTAAGGCACAAGTTGGGTTCCAGAAATTACCTGTTATGGAGAGTCGCCTCGAGGTGATTGAGAAATCACTGGGTTATTTGACAAGCAGAATCGAACAATGGCTGAAGCAGGATGGTGTTGGGCCTTCCTCATGCAGCGCAGGACCTTCATCGACAGTATTGGAGAAAAATAAGCAGGTGGAGGGCGAGAGGTTCCTCGAGCTTAGGATCTCCTCTAAGCAGACAGGAGACCCCAACGGAGATGGAAAACTTAGAATCAAGGGGGCTACGGAGGTTGGAATTCCCCATCTTCACGAGGGATGACCCGGATGGCTGGATCTTTCGGGCTGAGCGGTATTTCATGATGAATCAGATGACAGAGAAGGGGAAGCTCGAAGCAGCAGCGGTGAGCATGGATGGTCGGGCCTTAGCCTGGTTTACATAGATGGAAGGTCGTCGAATCGTGGAAAACTGGAATGAGTTCAAGCGGCTCCTTCTTACCCGATTTCGACCACTTCGTGAAGGAACTCCGACGGAGAAATTCTTGGCCATCCAACAAACGGGATCTGTGGATGAATTCGTTGAGCAATTTGAAACCCTAGCTTCCCCTCTTCGCAATCTCTCTGATGAAGTGCTTGAAAGCACATTCATCAATGGGTTGAAGGATGAAATTCGGGCCGAGGTGCGACTGTTGAGGCCCAAGTTGCTAATGGACTTGATGGAAGCAGCCCAAATGGTTGAGGACCGAAACCGCATCTTGGGAAGGAATGGGCCGAGTACTCCATGGGCTAAAACAGCCCAAGCCCGGTTTCCTTCACAGTCGATGAACCCTAACCCCCAAATCGCCCACAGTACCGCCCCTCTTCGCACCTCCATTCCATGGGAGAACAAAGGGAATCAGCGAAGAACACCATTCGTGGAGCGGGTGGATTTGGCCAACAACCGTCGTGAGGGGGGGTTCAAACGCCTCACGGAGGCTGAAATCCAGAGCAAGAGGGCTCGTGGCCTCTGTTACAAGTGCGACGAAAAGTTCACACCAGGTCACCTTTGTCGCAAATGACAACTCCAAATTCTTTTGGTGGATGATCTTGAGGCAACCGAAGAAAGTTCCGCCGGGGAATTTGACACTGAGGAGCCCAGTCCCAATACACCACCGCAAGACTCAGAGGAACAAATCGAAGGGAGTATAGAGATTTCCATGAATTCGGTTGTGGGACTTCTTCCCGAACAATGAAGCTTCAAGGGGCAATCTCTTCTCAGCCTGTCACCGTGTTGGTCGACTCAGGAGCAACGCACAACTTCATCGATCGCAATTTGGTTCAGAAATTGGGGCTTCCTCTCACCATGACAGCCGACTACGGGGTATTGATGGGCACTGGGGATTCGGTAAGAACAGAAGGGATTTGCAAACAAGTAGTGCTTTCACTTCCGGAAATTGAGGTAATTGAAGATTTTTTACCTTTAGATTTGGGTGGTACTGATGCAATTTTAGGTATGCAATGGTTGGAGAAATTGGGGGTGATGCACATCAATTGGAAGGCGTTGATCATGAAATTTACCGTGGGCAGGACTTCGGTCACATTACGGGGTGATCTGAGCTTATGCAAAACTCAGATCTCCTTTAAAGCATTAGTGCGGGCAGTACAACATCAGGGCCAGGGAGTGATACTAGAGTTGGGAGCATTGGCCTTGAAGGAGGTAGAGGACCATACTCCTTTGGAGGCAGTTTCAGGCAGCATCAGGGACGTTTTGGGTCAGTACTCCGACGTCCTCAATTCACCTTAGGAGTTACCTCCTCCACGGAGTTGCGATCACACCATCACACTCAAAGACGGGGTCGAACCTATAAGTGTCAGGCCCTATCGTTACCCGCAAATTTAGAAGGATGAAATAGAAAAGTTAGTGGGAGAGATGTTAGCTGCTGGAATTATCCAACCAAGTCACAACCCTTTCTCAAGCCCACCATTAGGTTCACATATGCTAGAAGGAAGAAGGCATTGGGACAGCAGTAATAGGCTGGTACTAAAAACGTGAGTTTGTTATGTTAGGTACTAGCTGAGGTGTCCAAGTAGTTAGGAACATGTGGTGGTCTAAGCGTGAGTTGTTAGGGTGGTTTTATACCAACAAGAATTAGTTATGGAAGAAGATTATAAATAGGGAAGGCCTATAGAAGGAGGATCATCATAGAAGAGAAGTAGTGAAAGGGAGAGACCAGGCTCTCGAATTCCTGAAATTGTATCCTTTATCATCAATACAACTATTATTCTCCCATTTCGCTTCTTTATACAATATACTGACCTTGCTCAAGGGTCCTATCTGATTTCCTATTACAGGTTTGTATCATATTATCAAACTAATACATGTTATATCACTGCCTCATGCTACTGAAAAGCTAAGCCTCTATATGAATGAAGAGCTCCAATACTGAAACGAGGAAAAGATGCTTATGAACCCATTTTTGTTTTTATTAGGTAGGTATATTTAAGGTATCACGGTAGAATCATGATGTGAAGTGAGATGACTTACGTAGTGAACCACAATATACATGACTTGTTTGGTTTGCATGTTTGAATAGATTTCATTCCATTTGGTTGGCTTTTGTGATTGCAGGTACAGGAGTCTTATTGAGAGAGCCCTCAAAGCGAGGCTTGTGTATGGTAGCCCCAACATGAACCGTGCTGTTAGCTTTGAGTATATGAATCGCCAATTGGTGTGGAATGAATTCTCGGTATATTGTTCCACCTCTTACTGGTTTACATGAATGCCATCTCAAGTTCTTAACAATAACCAAAGAACTCTATTAAAGGATCAGAAATTTATTGATACCAAATATCATCTAAATGTATAAATTTTTTGCCAGTTTGGTCTTAGAGTACTATGCTGCAGTGTTGAAAATGTCAGTAGATATATCCTTGTAAAAAGGGTAAAATTGCGATATTTTTCCAATTATCTGGATATATCCATATACATAGCAGATATCATGATAATTTCACTTGAAATGAAGGGACAAAAATCGAGATAGGTCTCAGTATATCTTGATATTTTGGACCATGCTTTGTCAAACTAAGCGTGGTATATGTTGTTTTGATGGTGAGTGTTGTAGAGATTAAAGTTGTCGTTTTCTTGTGTAGGAGTTGTTGCTGTTGCTTCTCCCACTACTTAACTCATCATCAATAAAAAAATTTCTTCTCCCATTCTCAAAGGATAAATCTTCTGGCTCAGCTTCTGATGAAAGTGCTTGTCCCATTTGCCAGGCAAATCCGACTATTTTGTTCTCTGCTCTCCCTTGTAAGCACAGGTATCTCCAACGCCTAGAGTTATTTCGCTTATTTTTAGGTTAACTACTATGAGGTGCTTTTGTTAGTGGCGCGGGCAGGGCAGGCAATTTCTTGCTCGCTCGCAGCCCACTCAAAGCTGGTTGAAACCCTGTTTTACCTTTCATAGATGGTCTAGATTTTCCAGGCTCCCAACTTGATAGCTAGGAAAATATTATTTTAGTTGTGTTTATTTATTGTTATTAATTATTATTATTATTATTATTATTATTATTATTATTATTATTGGGCGAGGGGTTGAAGAGGGACTTAATCTATCAATAAACAAGGTCTTGAAATCTTTGTGGTAGCTCGTTTACTATTTCTGAATGAGCTTTTACATAAATGCAATCAGTGCATGACCACCATTCCTTGTACAGACTATAATTTTGTACATGCCAACCTAGAAACTTCATGTATTGAGATTGAATTTTGTGCAAAACAAGCTTCAGTCTTAATCTTAATAAAAATTCAAAATTTCAAAATAGACTATTAGATGGAAAAATGAAGAAGAAAAGAAGTGGTATTTCACAAGGTTTGTTATTGTATATAATTTACAACGTTCTACATATTAACTTTGAAAGGCAAGCTTTATAAAAGAGAGAAAAAAAGAAAGAAGAAAAACCATTTTTGTCGGTGGAGATGCTTTTTGGTAGTTAGCTTACAACATTTGCTATGTTTTTTTTGCGTTTGCTTAAGTGAATTTTCAGTCAAGTGTGCATGGTGCACTGGTTAGGTAGGAATAGAAAAAAAGAAAATGTAGCATTGGGAAATCAAACAGTTGTCTTTACACTAAAAATCACGTACATGCCGCCTGGGGGACCATCCGGGCATCATAATGGCGTGTACATAGTGATTTTAAAATATCCCTTAGCTTAGGCACTTATCTCCAACCCTTGGAAAGGAAGTTATGTATGTGCATAGTGGATCAGGCAACCTATTTGCTGTGTTTACGATTTGAGAGAAAAAATATTTAAGAAAAGCAAGGAAGAGGAAATGAAGAGGGAGAAACTGAGAATGTGGTTGAAGATAATCTTCGGTCCGTTTCCTATCAAAATTTAGACTGGGGCTTGTCCTCCTCTCGTTTCTGTCTGTTATTGTTTTCCTAGAACTTGATCAAATCCTGACATCCGCTGTCAGAACGATGAGTGTGACTGAGCCAAAAAGGTGGAGAAGGTTGGGTTCATTTAATGACCTCAAAACCAGTAGCAATCCATTTGGCCTTTTTCTGAGCACTCTGCTTCGAAAGCTTGAAAAAAAATCATTGCCATCGTCGTTTTCTCTCCTCTATTGTTGATAGTTTTCCCGGGAACTTCTTGATCAATCCTGACATCTGTCATCAGGAACAACAGGAGAATAATTGACGTGAAAAGGTGGCAACAGGAGAGTGACTGACCTGAAAAGGTAGGCTGGGCTCAGTTCATTTCTAAGCACGAGCAGCCTACCGAGCCTCTTTCTGAGCGCTGTGCTCTATCTCTATATTTTCTTTCAAAATAAACAACCTCCAATCACGAAAAGAAAGAGAGTTTAATCATATAACTGTTACTGGTGAAGCTGTTGTATGAACCCTGTTCTAGCTGCCTAATCTATTAGCCTAGATATTTTATATGATCTTCAATATACGCCTGTTCAAAATGCGTTCAAGTGCGATTATTGATTGCTTAGCTTTTAGGCCAAGTATTCAGCTCTCTCACTTTGCTTTTTGTCCTTGAATAAATATGCTAAATGATTAATAATGTGTCATGCATACAGGTACTGTTATTATTGCCTTAGGACAAGATGTGCTGCTGTCACAACTTTCAGGTGTTCAAGATGCAATGAACCTGTCATTGCCATGCAACGTTTTGGTGATGCAGTTGACAACAAAACCTAGAAAAAGTGATACGGTTTAAAGGGGATTTATCTACAGTGAAGTCAGAGTACAATGGTTCGCATCATTGGTTAACATTCTGTGGCAGAATATGTTCCCCAAAAGCCTTACTCAGCCCATGGTTTAACTCTCTCTTTTCTCGTTCCTAGTTCAAGTTGATTTCCACCTGCCAATTGATTGCACAAATAAAAGAAATGATGATGAAATGCTAGTGTTTAATGATTGTGATCTCCACTCTCCTCACTTTGTGAACAATAGATTTGTTCAGGTAGTCATTCAATGGACTCCCACTGTAGAATTCATCAGAAGGAAAAGAAATTGATAGAAAAATAGGTTTAGTTTGTTCTCTTGATGATTGCAATGTTGCAAGCTGTATCAACAATAGAATCGAGCATTGGTTACATGTAGCACAAACCATCTTTACTTGGGTTTGTACCAATAAGAAAAAAATGCTGAGAAAATACCCCCCACACCCTTCCCACCCAGCCCCCCTCCCCCCACCACCACCACCTCCTCTCTACACGCACACACACATTATTGTGATGTTTACTGATTTCATGAATCATTATTTATATCACAATACATTTATTTTTATCTTTTTTAAATGTGTCTATAGTATGGTATTTGATTTGTGTCTGCTTGGTTGGTTATAACGAATCTTGTATGGACTGTTTTACCAGAGTTTATTCTTGGTCTCTACACTTCTTCTGACCAAGTTTGTCATTTCATTCTTTGCAAAGGTGTAACAGACCAGCTAAATTAATCCATTCTGATGTTAGCTAAAATTTCAATGTATGCTTTCATTAAACAATATTATGTAACAAGGCTTGATTTGTGTATTAATTGTTCTGGCATTATGCAAACCCTGATTTGAGAATACAAACCTGGTTGTTTAGCGATGTTTGATCAAATATTGCAGGATGTGCAGTGAGGCTACCTACAGATAGATGATGTGAATGTTATTGGACTAGATGAAAACAAGGCTGCAATGAATGGATAGAAATAATGGTAAAGAAAGAAATGAATGGTCGAAGAGGAAAAATCCTGATTGTACGCCCAAAAAGCAAAGAGAACATCACCTGCTTCAGATTGTGATTTTGGTTTGGGGGCCCTAGGGTCATTGGACTTCTGGGTTTAGGGATTAGATCAAGGACTGAAAGTCATCGTTATTGTGACTCTGTGGATTGATTTGTTAATGGGTTTGTATATGAGCAGATGGTTAAGCTGTGTAGGCTGAAAGGTTCATTTGAGATGCAACTTTCTGATGACGAAATATATCCGTTTAAGATGGTTGCTTATTAGGCCATGGCATTCTGGGATATTGAATTTCTGGGCGCTTCTAAGATCATCCCAGCCCCCTTTGGGATCCTAGAGGTACTGGGGAGTTAGCAATCGCTATGTGCATGCCATTAAATTTGGATCATATTACAGCAGAGTGCATGCAAGTAACTTTGTCAAGGCTAAGTGGGCATTGATAATCAGTTTTACGGTTGGAATCCTGTTGCTTTCAGGAAACCCATGGATATCGAACCCAAGATGTGGGCTATAAACGTCCACTGCCTTAACCAGGTAACCAGGCTGTGTGCTGTAATAGCCAATATCACCGAAAATGAAACATCCTGGAGGAAACTAGTATTTTTGTAAAATTCAGTATTATGGCGTCTTTGGTTGCAGAAAAAAAGTGCGGAAGGGAAAGGAGAGTGGAAAAGAGGGAAATAGTTGAGCACATGGAATGACAAAAGAAAATAAAAATAAAAATAAATTATTATTATTATTATTATTATTTTTCCATTAAACGTTTTCTTGATAACTGCTGTTGGAGATGATGAGCCTTATAGATAATTTTCCCATGGGAAAATATGTGCTGAAAAAGCTCAAAAACACCTGGAACCACAATGGAAATAATTTTCCACAAGGAATTATAGCACTCCTCTTTTGTCCCAACTCTCTCCCTTTTTGGCGTAGCCTACCACTCCGTGGGCTTCTATCCCCTTGGTCGTCTTCAAAGGATCTCTTAAGAGTGAAAATATCTCTCCCCTTCTTTTGGCATCACAACATATTCTATTCTCTGCTCTCTATCAGCTCCTGAACTGTCAAGAAACAAGTTCCACTGTCAAGCTACTCAAAAAATGGATCAACATAGGGGGGAGCCTCAATACCTTTCATCATCTTAGAGATCCTCATAAATCCACTAATTAAACACAAACACACACACATAGAGAACATCCCCTGACGCTGATCTGGCGTTAGGGGTCTGGTTCTCTGGAATTTGGGTTCCTAAGGCCATATCCAGAATTATTGTATCGAGGAAATTCAGGGCTGAAGACTTATAAAAATTTGATTATCACCACCATTATTTTTGTGACTTTAAAGGATTCAAACATGTTCCTTTTTGTTCATAAAGAAAAAGTGTCTTTCTTGGTGATCAAACCTAATTAGTTAGCTGAAAGCATGTAATGTATAACTTTTTTTAAAGAAATGTTTAACAAAAAAAAAGTGTCTTTCTTGGTGGTCAAACCTAATTAGTTAGCTGAAATCAAGAAATGTAAAACTTTTTTGTTAAGAGATGTTTAACTCAGACGCTATTATTGTAGATACAAAATTCATTCAATAACTTAATTATAGAAATTATTTTAAAAGTACAATCGTGTCAATTTTATTTTATTCTTTATTTCTTTATTAGGCCATGAGCATTTTCGATTCTGCATCCAATAGATCTCACGTCCATTTAAGTAAAGTCCTTTTGTCGTAGAATAATTTTTCTGAGGTACCACCAAGTGTTCAAAGTCAGTTGTGGTTGATTATGATCCTATTAAATCGAATTCGACTGTATTTTTATTTATTTATTTGGTTTTTGATAAATTTAAAGATCAATACTCATTTGGTTGAAAATTGAGTTTTCAACTTCTTGTACATGAAGATAATATTCCGGAGTTTAAACTTAATCATTCGAAAAATTAAATAATTAAAGAAGACAAATTTATCATAGTAGAAATAGCTGAGGAATCATTCATAGTATTCGTCAAGAGCACTTTGATTGAAAACTGCTATAACAATGGGGACAGACTTTAGTCTCAATAATCATGTTGTATTTTTTATTCATAGTCTTTTTTTAATCAATAATCTTACATATTCTCACTACGTAAAATCCAGTTATTTGTTTAATCGATAATCTCACATGACCAACCTTTCAGGGATCTGTTTGTTCATTGAATATGTAGCTAGTTTAGTTCACCGTGAATTTTGTACTGCAACAAATTAAGATTATCATGCATTATTCAAAAAGTTTGATTTAAAGAAATTTTTGTTTTCCATGACATTTTTTTGACAACAAACAGTGTTCTAAAAAGCGCTAGGCAGTGAACGGGTGACGAGTGGGTGCCTAGCACCCAGGAGCCTAGGCGGTCTTAGGTTTTGTATTATAACTTTAATAATTTACAAAAGTTAAACATAATACCTGATCAATTATATCCAATTTAATGCCAAGATACATATGCAAAATTTAAAAACATAAAAATTAATAATCATGAACAAAATTTATTAAAACTCAAATGACTGAAGTTGGTCATGATGGATACTTTATACAAAGATGAATTTGTGAATAAATATCCAAACCTACTCTTTTATTTTTCTTCAAATTGCATGAATAATCTCAGTCGTGTTTGATAAAATCTACATTACTAAAATTGGTACCGGCAGATCCTTTGAAAATTCCATTAAGTAATCATCATTTGCTACATTTAGATATATACTGAATAAAAAATAATTAAATTGTTTATTTCTAAAAAGAGGAAAGAAAAATAAAATAAAATAAAAACACAATCAACCTTATTAAAAAAAATAAAAAAAATTCGTCCAAACCGTACACCTATTAATCTGGGCGTTTTTCTACCTTCTAGCGCCTAGGCCGATTTTTAGAACATTGAAGGATGGTGATAAATCAGAAAGCTTTCTGACATAGATGACGATGAGGTTGGTGCCTAGTTATTATGGTCGTTTGTCTTTTCTAAGATTGTCGATGAAGTGATCTTATGGCTTAAGATATGATTATAGGGTTCAATTAGATATATTCAATGCACCTGTTCATTTTTTTAATCGTTGTACTTATAAGGTAAATGCACAATATTAAATTACAATTATATTTTCTGATTTTATGCATACTTGAAGACGTTATTTGGAGTTTGTTATTAAATTATCAACTTAGGACAGGAACAAATTTGGCTCCACATTGGATAATAATTACTATTACCGATTAATAACCTTATGCCATTTCGACCCCCCTCTAACCTACATTCATGGCTCCGCCACTAGTTATCATCCGTATATATACATGCATTCTCGGATAACGTCAATTCCATCTTCCAAGGAGTTGAAATGTCAATATGAGGCATAACTTTTATTAGGTTTAGGTTTTATGCGGACAGAAACTATGGTTACTTGACAAAAGTTTTGAACATTCAAAATCAAAGAATGAGCGATGTTGTCTTGTTACTTTTATCAGTAAACGAACACTTTTCACTTGGACTTATATTAGTACAAACTTTCAAGCCTTGTTGCTTTACTTGCTGCAAATGCAAATAGGGCCGGGGGATTTTTAGTCAAAATTCCAATTCAATAAAGTGATGATTGCAATGAGATAAGTGATGTAAAAATGTAGGCAAGAATATTGGATTCTAGCCCTAAACTTGCCAGTCAAGTAGCTACATTGAAGGACTAAACCACTCATTGTTTCTCATCGAAGTTATGAACATGTTTTTGCTTTCGAGCAAGTTCAATTCCATGCAAGTTCTTGAAAGTTGAAAGTTCAACTTCTCTGTCTCTTTCTCTCTCTCTCTTTTTTTTTGAAACCCCTATGTCATGTTTCGGTAGTTTCAAAATCAAGTGTTTATCCGAATAATAAAATTATACATTTGGATTGACATTTTTCAAAGGAAGTATGGCTTTAGTTCATCGGTATTTTAGAAGGGGAATTCTAAATGTCGAGGAAATGAGCGAGGAAACCAGTGAGGGGAGTGAGGTGGAAGGGAAACATTCCCTTCCCTCGGGACGCGTGGGAATGGTTCCCCTCCCTCCACCTCAATCCCCTCGTTGGTTTCCTCACTCATTTCCTCGCCATCTAGCCTTACTCATTTTAGAATGCTATTCTAAGTAAACAGTCGTGTACATATATTGAGATTGTGACCCAAATTTGAAATTGTGGTGATGGAATGGTTGGAGCATCTCCAATGCTGACCAAACGTACATAAGTGTTTTGTATCCTAAACCAAGAGTTTTTGGTTGGTGTTAATGCAAGCGTCGCCCTTCTTGTAAATTAACCATTCTATCAAATGTGTCCCATTGAATGGTGATGTAGATTTTTGACAAAATTTTTGAATATTTGGTACTGGAGCAAATTATAATTAAAAAAAAGGGAAATATCTGCAGACATTTGGAACCATAATTCTTATCTTTTAGTTATTTATTCACCATTTTTTTTTCACAAAATCCAGAGAAGCCGAACTTCCCAACTTAAGTAAGTTTAGATCAATGTGTTAGTCACCGATTTGCAAAAGGATTATTTTCATTTAAGCTCTATTAATTTATAGTTATTCCTTCTTATTTTTTTTTTGCTCCTATTAGCTTTTTATAATACCTATGATTATGTGTTTAAACATGTTAACTAACAAATTCCAACTATTTTTTCTGAAAAGACAAATTTTTACTTATACTTAATTTTCCAAACCGAATATTTTTTTTTATTATTCTCACAAACCCAATTTTTTTTTTAATCTCTCTTTTTTTATTTCTACAAACCCATCCTCCCTCTCTATTTTTTTTTTTAATATATCCCTCTCTCTCCTCCCACGAACCCATTCTCTATCTCGTCCCGAGCTTTGCTACAGAGCGACGTAAAGGGGCGAGGGATGGGTGGTAACTACCCATTCGCCTCGAGATGAGTGCATCGGATTAGAAATGTATGATAGTGCTTATCTCGAGGCAGATAGGTGGCTTACACCCATGCCTCGTTCCCTTTCCCTCGACCCCTAGAATTTTTCATCTCGTCCCACCAAGTCTCCCACCAACGCACAATGTCTCTCTTTCTGTCTCATTTTAATCTCTGTTTCTTCTCAACTTTCACCTCCATTCCACCATGAAAAGAAAAAGGAAAAATTGTAAACGGATGGAAATTATCGACGCCATATTGGTTAATGAGCTTACAAAGATCAAGTTATCAACAAGGCATTTTATGACAGAGAGAAAAGAAAGAGAGCTTGGAGGAAGTATGTGACGAATTTGCAAAGGAGGTTGTCTTTGGTGTACATCAAGCAAATGTCGGTGACCAAACAAAAGAAAATACTGGAATCGGTTCCAGTGGTTTCTCTAAAGGAGGAACATTTGCCTAAAAATTCATACAATCGAGCAATCCCTAATAACATAACCACCTTTGGTCAGTCCTTTACCACACAAAATGAATTTATTGGATGAGGAAAGAAAGAAACTTCCATGGGTCCTTTTTGCAAATGACAATGGATTTTCATGTAGATTTACAAGTGAAATCAAGCATCTACATGAAAATCAAGTATTCTTACATTAAAATTTTCTAGCAACCAAACATAACGGGAGACGTGTTTAAAAATCATCGCAAGCTCTAGGTGGCATGTGAAGAATTCAATAAGGCAACAATGCAAGTCTACACATGAATTGTCCTGCAAGTGTAATTGCAAACACATGTTCTTGTATCATATATCTCTATTTCTAAATGTCACAGTTAAAAAGTTGCTGCATATAAAACATGGTAATTATTTGACATGAAAAGGCTGAAATTGAAATTCTTTAAGAATGTGGCCACAGAGTCACGTGAAAGAAATAGAAGATGAGAGGTATGAGGAACATGTTCAGATGAAAATAAGAGAAATTGAGCTATTGAAAGAGGCAGGGGTAAGTTTGTATTTTAAAAAATATTGGATGAAATTTGTTAGTTAACATAGTTGACCACACAGTTATGGATGTTAGACTGAAATACAAAAATAAATGAAGGTAAAAAAAGAATAGTCTTAAACTAATGGGCCCAAATGGGAAATAAACCTTTGCAAAATTAGTGACCGAAAAAAACAAAATTGCCTCCCATTGCTTGATTAAATAATCTTCATTTGGCCAACGAGATATCAACTCAACTGTAGAGTTGTGGTTGATGGAATCACAAGTTTAGGATTCGAGCCCTGCAGCGGCATTTGAGGTGGGAGGGGTTAAGAGATAATTTTATTTTTAATATTCTTCATTTTGGAATATGTGTATTTTGTGGTTATTCATCTGAGCATTATCCAAAAAAATTATTACCACTAACTACAGCAGAGTGTTTCCATAGTCAAATACATTTTAAATTTGATAAATGTATTGCTTGCGTTTGTGTCAGTCCTTTCGATCTACCAATTCGTGATTGAAATTTGGAAACTGACATTCTAAAAAATTGTTGTTTAGGAATCTCTACATTTTAGGAGGGAGGAAATATTTGTCAAGGTTATTTGGACTTTAGTCTCCATTAATAATACGAAATTAGACTCTCGTCATATTTTTATTTGAAATTGGATAATGGTAACCAAAGTCACGGAAGTCGTTAACATGCTCACGTGATGGGTGGAAAATAACCAAACAACTTTTTTCTATCCCATGCCCCTCGCACGTGACTTTGCTTCAATCCCTTCTTTCCCATCCCGCCCCTCCATTTGACCATCCATCATAAAATAAGGCTACACAGACGGTCTAGATAGCCGACGTGCAATATTTATCCAGAGCACCCTCCTCTTTGTTGTCATTCTCCTCCACAACAAATTGATGCATGTGTTTCCTCTTCAATCCAAATGAAGAAATGAAGAGTTGATGAAGCAGAATCGCCAAAAGTTCACAAATTTCACTAAAAAGCTGGAAAATTTCCTTCACATATAGGTGTAATACAATCAAAATCATTGATCTTACCATTCTTCGCAACATCCATTTGATGATTTCCTTGAAATTCTCTCATATCCTCCATTAAATCACAACTATTATCACCATCGATCTCTCATCCACAGCCAAATGTCATCACCAACTATTGCACCACCACCAAATCCACCATTGCCATCCATTATGTCACCACCGCTCTCTCACCACCATCTTTTGCAACCCCATTTCTATCACTTTCATGCAAAGCTCAACAATGGAATCTCAATCTCCTTCCACACCCATCTCATCAAACTTTTTTATTACTACTTCCTTAAATGCGCCTACTGAAAACAGGGTTAAAATGTGCATTAATTGATGAGGTTGTAGAGAAAAATGAATGAGATGCAGGGCATTAATGAAGAAATTGAGTAGATTAAGTGAGATGTGATTGAGAGGTAACTTGCCGTATTACTTTCTTTTTGTCTAATGAGCTTAGCATCTCAAACGACTAAATTGAATTAATGCATTGAAAGTGTGCAATCGTCCCTATTTGATTCTCCTCAGATTTATCTATAAAAAGGTTGTGATGATAGGTAACACTCTTCACCATTTTATGATCCCGTTTGACAATCACCACTAATGGTTTCTGATTTGGTGAGTGTTCCACCCACTTAAAGTTCTTTGTAGGTAATCTAATCATATACCCGTCTAATTTTATATGTTCCATTGTGTAGAGATGGCTTGGAAAGATCTACCTCCTCATGTGTTCAATGAAATCATTGATCGAGGGATCTTCTCGATAGTCTCTGGATGAAGCACGTTTGTCAGATCTGGCGCCACCGGATCAACTTGTTTCCTATGAGGAAAGTTGGGTTTAAAAAAAAATGGGAGTTATGAAATATATCTTCAAGGTGATGGAAACAACCGATGTAGTGATTGCCGAGGTTAATGTCGACCTACGCCCGGTGTATTTGTGCAATTCGTGTAGTGTTCACGTCAGCTGTCTCAGGTGTGGAACATGGAAGTGACCATCGACGTTTTGATTGTGGTCCTCTTATTAACTAATCTAATCTCCTTTAAATTACATTATCAATTAGACGTAGCCTTACTTTAGACATGTCAGTATTTAGAAAGAAAAGTGTGGAGAAAAATCCAATCCCCTTTATCTCATATCTTATCTTCCTGCAAATGTAATGCAATATATAAGTAACTAAAAATTAGTCAGATCTTTGCATTGAATTTGATCATCGAAGACATGTTAGAAACATACTAAAATATGGATGAGAACCCTAAAAAAGAAATTGGTCCTAATGTAATAATAAATTGAGATTGAGATTGGATTTACCAGTAATTGAGGCAGTGGTGGAGGGAGGTGGTTTCCGTTCAAAAATTGTGCAGGGCGGGGATGAGACAGTTGGAGAAGAAGATGAGTGTTTATTATTATTATTATTATTATTATTATTATTATTATTATTATTATTATTATTATTATTATTATTATTTTGTTTATTTTAGTCTTGGCCATTGATGTTGCCTTGAAATGTTCTTTTTAAAATAATTTTTTTAAGGATCTAAGAGAGGTAGGATGGGAAAAAAAACAAAAAAAGGGTTTGAAACAAAGTCACATGCGTGGGATGGAGAAAATGTTTTTTGGTAATTTTCCACCCATCACGTGACCAACACGTGAGGGTGTTAACAACTTTCGTGACTTTGGCTACCATTTTTTAAATTTCAAACAAAAAGGTGATGAGAGTATAATTTCATATTATTAATGGAGACTAAAGTCAAAATAATCCTAGTTGTTATGAACCATATTTTCAGAAATAAAAAGAGGCTTGAGTTTTTTTATTTTATATGTTGGTATGCCTAATTTTCTTGAACTATATTTTGGCAGTTTTAGAAGATAGTGTGCACGAGATTGAATACTCTTTCTAGCATTATAGTTAAGAATATTTGTGAAATAAAAGAACCTTTTCTCCGCATCAAAAGACACCAAGAGATAAGTAAACTTTCATTTCTTCTTACCCTAGTTAAATTATTGAAGAAAATGCATTCACACGCAATGGTTAATTGTACATTTAAAGGTAAACCATTGATTTGATTTATACTATGAGATTAATTAATATTTGATTGTGATTAATCAATGATACTAAATTAAAATAGAAAAAACATGTATACTTCTCAAATGCGAGTCATGTGGAACTTTTTGAATGCTAAAGCACATTAACAACTATTGAAGACAGTGGATATACAAGGTTGACTGTAGATTAGGTTAATTTGTTGCAAGTTCAAAGTTAGATTAGAGTATTGGAGGCACTTGACAATTCTTGCTTATATATTAAATAGATATTAAATACACATTAGCACGCAGAAGTCATGCACCCTTGAATAGAGTTTCCTAAAAATGTTTTCGAAATATTATCGATCTCTAATAGGGCCCAGCTATGACACCAATAAAAACCATGCCTTGGTGCATGTTAATTTAGAAGAAATCAATTGTATATTTATTGATATTTTCTTTGTGTATTTATACATTGATACAAACTTAATTACAATTAATCAAATTAGGAAAGCAATCAAATCATTTGTAACTAGGAAACAGGAATATCCTAAGAATAATATCGACATATCCTAAAGCAGAATATCCTCATAATAATGTTGACATAATGTTAACATAATTCAACACTTCCCCTCAAGTTGGTGCATAGATGTCACACATGCCCGACTTGTCCAAAAAACTCAAGAACACATTTCTTGACACAACCTTCGTTAGAATGTCAGCTAACGATCATTCATCTTGATAGTGGCAAGTCAATGATTTTTCCATCCAAAATTTTCTTTGATACAATATTTGTCAATCTCAACATGTTTTGGCTTGTCATGCTGTACTGGATTGTGGGAAATAGCTCGGGCAACTTGATTATCACAAATTTTTTTATTGGCTGACTATTTGCATATCCCAAGTCGTGTAATAACAATTGAACCATAAAATCTCACAAACTTCCAGCACCATACCTCTGTATTTGGATTCTGCACTAGAGCGAGAGACCCCAAGTTGTTTCTTACTCCTCCACATGACTAGATTTCTGCCTACAAAAGTAACATATTCTGATGTAGAGCGCCTATCATCAACTAAGCCTGCCCAATCTGCATTAGTGTACCCTTCAATTTTGAGATGGTCGTTCTTTTTAAATAAGATGCGTATGCCTGGGCTTCCCTTCAAATATCGCAAAATCTTCATAATCGCATTCATATGTGTTTCTCTGGGATCATGCATGTATTGACTGATCTCACTCAATGCATAAGCAAGATCAGGCCTTGTTATGCACTAAATACATTAACCGCCCAACTAATAACTTATGTTGCCGCTGGTTGGCAAGCTAGCATTCCGGTTTCAAGTAACAAATCAATTGTATATTCTCTTTGTGACAAAAAGGTCCTTGGCTTTGACCTAAAATGTCAATACCGAGAAAATATTTTAGAAGAACCAGATCTTTCATCTCAAAATCTGTAGCCAAATACATCTTAAATGCTATACGTTCTTTTGGATTGTTTCCCGTCACTACCCATATCGTCCACATACACAATAAGAGTCGTAATATTACCCTTATGTTTATTCAGAAACAAGGTGTGATCTGAATTACTCTGTTTGCATCCAAACTGTCTCATAGATTTTGTGAATCTGCCAAAGCAAGCTCAATGAGATTGTTTTAAACCCATATAAAGACTTTCTCAGTTTGTAGACTTTCTAATCACATCCATTTGGAAAGTTATACCTGGCAGGTAGAACCATATAGACTTCTTTGGTCAAGTGGCCATGCAGGAAAACATTCTTCACATTGAATCGATGAAATGGCCAATTACGATTGACTACAAAAAATTAACATAACCCGAACTATGTCAATCTTCGCTACATGTGCAAACATGTCTGTATAGTCAATCCCATATTTCTGACTATGCGCCTTTGCTACAATCTTGCTATGAAGCGATCAGTTGTTCCATTTGCTATATATTTGACGGTATACATCCATCTGCATCCTACATGTTTCTTTACCAACTAGTGAATTCACAATATCTCAGGTAGCATTCTTCTTTAGTGGCCGCAACTCTTCGTTCTCCATTGCTTGCCAACGAGGCTCAACTAGAACTTCCTACACACTATTAGAAATAGATACAATAGGTAATTGAAGCGCAAAAAACTTATTTGATTCCGACGGGTGATTGGTGGATAAATAATTACTCAAAAGATATCGTACATTAGTGTCATGACTAGGTTTATTCAAAACATATTTGCCTTTACATTTAGGCTCAGTATCATTGTTGGGTTTAGGTATACCCCGATTGACGCAATTTGGAAGAAGATTAAGTAGAGGTACATCCGAGACTGGAGAAGATTGATTATGATTTTCAAAATCAGGTTGTACTACATTTGGAACCGAAATAGACAATGAGGCAAATTGTTCAGGGTGACGGAAGTGGTGCAGTGGGTTTGAAGGTGTTGTCATCGTGGAAGTTGACGATATAGACTCTGGGATGATAGAGACAAATAGCGTTGTAGTGTTCGAGGTTTCACCTTCGTCCAATGGTAGCTGAATCTCTATTTCATGTGGCGACAGTGGAGGTTAAATTCAACAATATATACTACAATATCATCACCTAGTTCACCTGTAATATCACCTTCTAGTTCACATGTACCACTTTCAATATCTGGAACACTCTTGTAATTCAATGTCTGAACTTCTTCTAGATGTCCCCCCTGAAGTGAGGATTCAGAGTGGGTAAAATACATATCCTTTTCATGAAATACAAAATCCATAGTAACAAATGGTTTTCGAGTAGGTGGGTGATAACATTAGTATCCCTTCTAATTTGAAGCATAGCGACCCACAAATATATGATAATCACATAATTATAACATTTTTTTACCTCTTATTATATTTTTGTTAATCATTGTTTTATTTTATTTTAAATTAATTATTAAATTTTTGTGTTTTTATAGAATTCGGAGCAATAACGAAGAAATCAAAGAAAAATGCAATGAATAAATCACAGACGGTGACTTCAGAGGAAGTGGAGGTGGGAATAGCCTAAGCTCATAACCTAAATTCAAAACCAACCCAAAACCAAATCCGTAAACCCAAACCCAATCAAACCCAAAGCATATTCTCTTAATTATCCAAGATTCTAGTTTGATTTAAGCCTTAAATCACTCATTGAACCCTCCCCTTAACTTGTCCAAGTTCATTTTCTCAAACCCAAAGCATATTCTCTTAATTATCCAAGATTCTAGTTTGATTTAAGCCTTAAATCACTCATTGAACTCTTCCCTTAACTTGTCCAAGTTCAATTTCTTAATTCTCTATAAATACAAAAGAAATGAATAAGAAAGGGGAAGAAGAGAAGGGAAAGAAAAAAAATATAGAATACCAAAACCTCTTCTTCACAATTTGTGATTCTCATCACCATCCCAACCAAGCAAAATCACCACCCACAGCCTATCCATCTCTGTTTTCTCTCATTCACTCCATCGAAACAGGGGCGTGACAACCCTGTTTCACTTCATCTTCAACCACCGTCACCGGCTGCACCACGCACCACCACAGAGACTTAAATCAAGTTGACGCTATTGGCACCCAGTGGACCTGGCTGAGAGCACCTCAACTGAGAAAGATCAGAGCTATTTGCACCCACTGGGATCTGCTGAGCCACACTGGACCTGTTCCTATTTGCACCCTGCTGAATGCTCTATAACACCACAGTGAATTAAGTCTCAAACTCTAGAATTAATTTCATTTTAATTTATTATTCCATGATTAATATTAATTGATTCATGATTTATAATATTTTACTTTCATCTAATATCTCATGCATCTTAGGTTGTTAGAAAAATATTATGTTATAAATCAAGCATGTTTTAGTTGAATAATTAAACTTGTGATTAATTGTGCCCTAAAAAGACAATTAATGCTAGGAGTTTATACGTTGCTAGAGTCATTTATTTGAAATTGGAATAATAAGAAAAATTGAATATAATTTTAGGAGCTTGAAAAATATTTTGCAATTTGTGGTTTCCCTCCAATTCTTTTATTTTATTTATTGTTATTTTTATTACTTTTGTTTAACTCGGATTTTTAAACACTGTAACCCCCATTTTCTCAAAATTAGTTTAATTAAATTATTAAATTCAATTTAATCCACCTTCCTCGTGGGATCGACCCGTACTTGTCGTTGTCTACCAGTTAAACATCGTGCACTTGCGGTTATTACAAGTGGGTCAAATTAGCCTGTTTATTTAGGCCGATTAAACCCACAACAAGTTTTTGGTGCCATTTCCGGGGAAGGTAGCGGTGTAATTGAATTTAAGATTTATTTTCCCTAATTTTAAAAAAAATTCAGAAAAAAACAAAATTTTATTTTTATTTTGTTAAGTTCTTTTTACACTCATTTCCTATTATTTGTTTGATTTTACAGAATACACGCTTCTCGAGAAAATTGGACGATCCTGCAAACATCAAGCAAATTTTAATTTTAATTTTTTATTTGTGAGGAGAGTTTTAATTTTATTTTCACCTCGTTTTACGAGTGTGTGGTGTAATAATTTTTGTAAACTCTATTGTTTTCTATTTTTAATCACCTAAAAAAAACCCAAAATTTTCCAAGTCAAAAGAAATTATAGGGAAACAATTTTAATTGTTACCCAATAATATTTTTTTTATGATTTAGAAATCTGACTTCTAAGACCAAGACAAGTAATTTGATTGCATATGTGCTGATTGAAACGGATAAAAAGAAGTCAGACATTTTTTTTAATTGTGCTAACTTTTTGTGCAGAATGGAATACGCACACTGTAAGTATTTCTATCACACACAATGTATTAGCGATTCGGGTGCTTTGTGTAATTGTTTGAAATTGTGTGATTGGTTGTTTAATTTCTGTAATTGTGGATGCTAAATTTTAGTAATTCATAATAAGCAGACCCAACTTCAAAATAGAAACTGGTGGGACTTGATATCCCCACCTCATCACTCCAGCTGTGTGCAAATAATAGCCAAACATGATTAAAATCAGTTAGCAAGTTAGATAGACCCTCTTTTAGGTACGGTGTTCATAGGACAACCAAGACCAAAGTGGATCCAATAATTTTTGTGTTGACCAAAGCTAAAAGTGACGATGGGTTTAATCATTCAATGAACTCCGAGAGGCCACTACCACAAGGGTAATTTACCCGGTACGCCGAGTCATAAGTAAGCTACGATCCACAAGAAGAATTGGTGTAAGTAACAATTTTGGGTTAGGAACACAAGCCTCAAGTGTACATTTAACATCACATCGTTCTCACATCTATTGGCTTACAAAGCGGTAGCACAAGGAAGTACTTAATTGGACCATTGTGACCTCCATTATCTTGTGCGATAATCCGATTTCTTTGAAACAAAACTCTAGCCTACTGATTTTAAAATTTGTGGTGTAAAGTATACACTCTTAGGATCATCTTGTAGCACTCATTGCTCTGATACAAAGATTACATAAGAAATAATTTGTTCCCCCAAAGATAAAAAGATAATTAATTTCAAAAACGCTGATTGCTTAGAGAAGCATTTTTTCTTGTGCATCAATTGGTTGCTGATTGGGTTTGAGCATGTGTGTGATTTTTTTAAGGTTAGTAAACATTTCAAACCTCACTTGGTGTAGATCTGTTTATGCGTATTTGGGAACGGGATTTGAGAGGTAGACTAATTCGAGAGGATCCTGTAGATTTGTTTGAAGTCCCCATTGACCTTCTAGAATCTTTCTCCTTGTCGAGTGAGACCACTGAAATGGCTAGGGAGAGCGCATTTAAGGATTATTTTTCTCCACGTTCCAATAACACCCCATCTTTCATTGTCTCACCCGAGACCACTGCAAGTAGCTTTGAGCTAAAGCCATCAATTATCCATCTTTTGCCTTCCTTTTATGGTCTAGAAAAAGAGGATCCCTATCTTCATGTCAAAGAGTTTCTTGACATTTGTGTTACTCTGAAATATCCCTATCTTCACTCCGAAGAACCTGTATCTGTGTCTTATATTGCACTGCAACCATCTTATGAAAATTTTGAAACAAATAAGTAACATCACTTTTTTATTTCATTAAACAAATCCAAGTCATTTGGGTGCAATTGTCAATAAAGGTAATAAACCAATAAGCACCCCCTAAAGTAGCAGATCTTAGATGGCTCCCAAATATCAGAATGGACTGTCATGAATGGAAATAAACTCTTATTCAAACTAGCTGAAAAGGAATATGATGGCTTTAAACAGTTTGCATACATCACACTAGAAATGAGAAACATTATTTTTTGAAAATAAATTTTGCAAATAACCAAACGATGCATGCACAAGTCGACGATGCCACAACCAAATTTCATCATTATTATGTTTCTCACCCTGAGATCCTTCCACTGATAAGGCTAAACGAAAATAGTTAGCTGATGTCATATTCAAGTAGTAGTGTTTTTATCTCCTAATACCATTACCAATCGTCTTGCGAGTCCGGATGTCCTCAAACAAACAAGAAGAAGGCTAAAAAATCACAATACAATGTAAGGCAATAATAATTTGAGAAATAGATAGCATGTTATAATCAAGAGAGTGAACAATTAGAACAGTATCAAGGCTAAGGTCATTGGGGAGGGAGACTATGCCTTCCCAAAGGACAAGGACGACATTGCCATTGGCAACATGTACCATTGTTTGACTGGACGGTTTAGAATCACAAGTCATATGGTTTGTGCAGCTAGAATCAATTATCCATGTATTATTCAAAATAGGTGCAAAAACCTTTAAAATCTTAGCATCGTTACCTGCAGCAGTGACCAAAACAAAGGCGCGTTCAATTACGTGTTCATAATTATCCTTATTCGCAGCAATAGAGGCACGAGGTTTGTTATAGCGAGGTCACTACTTTTGTCATCGCCTTCAGGATAAGTAATGAGCTCATAGCAGTGCCTCTTAAAGTGTCCTGTTAAACCACAGTTGGAACACTTAGTGGAAGGCTGAACATTTTTTCTGTTGGGCTGACCAAATCTGCCGGACTGATTCTAATGAGGCCAAGTAGACTTGGCCACCATTACAGAGACATTTGTCTTATTTCCTTCCGCTATAGAGGCGAATGTAGGCATAAGATGCTACTACAAGAAAACAATAATTTAGCGACGGTGGCCAAAGGTATTTAGCGACGGTTCTGACCGTCGCTAAATAATACAGCGACGCTTGTCCAACCGCCGCTAATAAAGGCGTCACTAGGTCATTCAGCGACGGTTTTAAGTAACCGCTGGCATAACCGTCGCTAAATACTATATAGCGACGGTTTAATGTAGCGACGTTTATAACCGTCGCTAAATACAATATAACGACGGTTATAAACCGTCGCCAAAATTTGATGAACAATCCAACTTTTTGCCTTTTAGCGACGATTTGCAACCGCCGCTAAATTCCCTTTGATAATTCAATTTTTTTACCATATAAAAATCACATTTTTCAACCTGTAGTGTTTTCTTTTCATTGGGTGCAGATAATCTATCCAACATATGCACTACAACTTTTAGACTCAAGTCAAAAATCAAATATAAACAACGACACTAAACTATACTCATATGATACCATCATCATACATTAAGGGGAACTTTAATTTCATTTCAAAATCAATATTATACATGGTCAAGAAGAAAAATACAAATTAAAATTGTTACAAATTGTCAATGCTTACATCTAACAACCAAAATCGAAGTTGTACAATATATGGTTGTCTCAGGGGCGTTGTCTACAGGGCCTCACCGACCTTGAGGGGCGTTGTCTACAGGGCCTCACCGACCTTGAGCTCATCAGTAAGCTGCTGGCCAAGATTAAGCTATCTAAGTTTAGTCTTAAGATTGCTCATCAGAAAGGCCTGGAATGGAATGCCCTTGAAATCTGACAATTTACAAACAATTGTATGTCAAGTGGCAGCCAAAAAACTGTTAAAGCAAAAAACAAGAAATAAATAACTGATCTAAACAGAACACCAATTCCAAGAAACTCAAGGCATAGACAAAATCAAATTTTCTTAGTCAATACCATTCCTTGTCATCTCCTTCATTGATCAATGGAAAGAAAAGAAATTGCATAGTTGAAAACATTTCAAATGAAAAGGACAAACTAAAATGACTTACTTTGCCAAATTGGATCAATTGACAGTTGAGGATGGGATAGCAAATCCTAGGACGGGATGGCAAATCTACCATTCCTTGTCATCTTCTCACATCGATCGTAGCTTGAGCATGTATTTCGAAATATAGCTTCAAGGGTAAAAACGATTGAGAAAACTGTCAAACAATGTTATATTCTGAGCAACATTTGAATATTTGGATGCAACAGAAATTAAGGTTTACATTGTACAATAATGGGCAGGAGAGGGAAAACTAGAATGCTAGTAGTTACCTAGTTTCTATTGAGACATTCCACTGCCCATAGTGCTCCTGAGCAAATTTGGCAATGGGATTTCCTGCAATCTGCAAATTTGGCAGTTTTGTTTAATAACATGTTCCTACCATCATCATTTTACCGAGAAAGAATAATAGGTTGATATGCAACATACCGAAACATGAATAGAAGCGGACTTGCAGGAACAGAAAAATCAGCATGAGCCAGAAGGAATTTTTTATTTCTTGGTATAATGAGGTTTGCTGTATCAATACTGAAAGCCCCAACTGTATAAGAGAAAAAAAAACTAATGAGGACTTGAAACTTTGTTTCTATTGTTAAATTAAATAAAAACAATTCAAATTATCTTTGAAACCCTTATAACTTGGATTAGCAACATTTGTCATGTTGTCAGCAACCCATATCCTTGTGAAAGTCAACAGGACCAATCATTTATGCAACACCGCAAAACTGCCCACTTGCATTAACCTGCATCCGAGAACACTGTTTCAGCCAAACGGAACACAAAGGGAAATGTGGTACATAAAAATACATCATGCAAAGCAGGGCATTAAAACGAGCAGGTCAGTATCTGACCACGCTGCTTAGAACAACCAGTATAGTCAGTCTGTTTACTACCATAACATTGAAGGACACAAAACATATCACATGACCAAGAAAGTCAAGAACTGAAATTTCTACACGCAATTTGAAAAGCAAGATACTCACAAGGAAGAACAAGAAAATTGGGCAGCCTCTTGGTTTCCAGAAGCTATTTGCTTTGCATCTTCATAGGCACTGTCCAGCCTCCTGTTTCCATTTGAAGTACTGGACCAAACATTATATTAAATGCTTTTATGCACGTCATCCTCACTGTAGGAATTGATCACAAAGGATTTGATGATATACTTGCACAAAAAACACAAATTATGAAAGGAAAAGAAATGCAGAAAACAATTCTTTCTAAAGGAGAATTGCTTTAATCATCTTACTTTATCCAGTCTTTGTTCTCTTGTGTGTACTAAGTACCAGTCAGCATTAAAGCGGGCACAAGAATGGTTACCTGCTCAGCTTCTAATGGCTCTAACTTGACCGGAGCTTGTGATGGCTCTTACTTAACCTTAGCTTCATTTGGCTTGACAGGGAAAACTCGAACTTTTTGCTTCTTCAAAAACACGTCATTCATTGGTGTTTTGGAAATAAGGGATTGCTTGAGCAATTGTAACACCTGTGTCAACAGGGGAACAAAGGGGGCTCAGATTATATAAAGAACTCTCTAACACTCCTTAAAGATTTTGAAGAACAAAAGAAATGTATAAAAAAAAAAGTGATGTTTTCATTCAATATGTAACAACAACAATAACAATACTATTGTGGACAGAACACGGATGACTATGCAAGTAAAAGTAATTATTTAGCAGACAAAGATGACAAATAATAGTGGAGTGTTTGTGAAGGGAATGATGACATGGTTCTTGATTGGCGATGATCTGAAGTGATACAAGATTCTACCACATCTAGTTGGTCTCTGCTTAGCAGCTTGGAATAAGAGATGTGCATATTGTTAAGAGAGGAATGTCAGTGTTGTAGGGAGGAGGCAAGTATAAACTATGACATCATAGAGCAAAAAGAGCCAAACAGTTGGGAGGAAGGGAAAGCAAAGACGATCAGGTATAAGCCTGAGTGAGGAACCTTAAAACCACAAACACAACAAGGTGTGATTGAATATGATCTAGAGAAGTTTTTGCTCTTACAGATCATACATCCCTTGTTCCTATAAGTTATGATGGACGTACGATTTTATGTTGGGGCATAGACATTAATAGGTTCCTCAACCCTGAATCAATCTTTAGTCATTCATATGGCAACCTTCCATGAACATATGCATGAAATTCGTCATTGCCAAATTCATAACCCAATGCCTGCAGATGATCATCAAAGAAAACATACACAATATCCAACAATTATTAGATAGTCAACATAAATTGGATGTGATCAAATATGAACTATGAAAAAAAAACATTAGAGTAGCTAGAAGCCGCACTACCTTTAAGCCAGCCATTGTTATTCCATATTCTCTATACAACTCCAACCACATCTTTGGCACTTGACTGGCTTCAATGTTGAGTTTCTGTGACATGTACTCAGCAGTTATTATCACTCAAAGTTAGCACTGGATGGCAATTTGATCTCTACAACAATCAATTTAGGTAAGGTTGACGAGCACTAATTTTGTGGATTAAATCAATTGTTATTGCCCAAAAATTGGCCTTATAAAATTTTGAGTTGACGAGCACTAACACCATGATCACCATGAACTGAAGTCTTAGAAGCCGATACCTTGTATGTTCTTGGCACAAGCAAGGTTGAGACCTGCACTCATGGGGTACAGTGTATCATCCACATCTGTAACATGAAAACAAAATACATTCAATGACCTGCATAACATTGTAATAACATAATATACAATTTAAGTACAAGACTTCATCAAAACAGGGCTTCTGAGGTCAGAACTAATTTCAGAAAAAGAAATGCAATAATAGCAACTTGAGAGAACCAAACATACCAAAAAGCAAGCACTCATACTTGGACAAGCTCTGCCTCCCAAAGTCTTCCATTTCAAAAACTTAGTTGGCAACTGGATACAAACTAAAAAAAAGAAGAGGAAAAATTGTTCAATAAGAGTATATTTCTTGATAAAATGGTACAAATGACTTGGAGACCCTGCAAAGGCAAGGCTTGAACACACATGATGAACTGAGGATGATTAAGGTGACGGAACTAGTGAATTCATATGTTAGAATTTCCATTTATGTTAAACTCGTGTTGCTAGATTACTACTGAAACAAATGAAACCTTGTTTAGCAGAAAATGCTATGAATAAAGATGCAAAAAATTTTTGATAAAAGAAAGAGGAAGCATGTACCTATTATTAATCACATACACATTTAACACAAGACCTGTATATTATATGAACATATAATAGCTCAAAGCTTTTGTGATTATAAAGATGTTCTTCAACCACCCAAACAATTAATAACAAGTAACATGATAAGTTAGGAAAACAAATCAATGCAAACCTATCTTGACAACTACATAACTAATCAAATAAACAATGCACAAGATTCATACCATATCTTCAACACATAAAAATGAAGTTGAAATAGAAAATAAAATAAGTAAACACAAACAACATACCTTTCTTTGCAAAGGCAGAGCCAGAGGTAGAGATTAAAGAGAAGAAGAAGCTATTGCTGAAAGTTGAATGAATGAATGATCAATTGGCTCCTGCAGGAAGGTTGTATAAATACTAAAACCCACGATTAAAGAGGCACCAACACTAGAAGGAAAGGAAAGGAAAGAAAAATGAAAATGAGGTGGGGATGATTAATATTCTCTATGTTGAAACGCGCTTGGGAATAGAGATTATGGATTGCTTTTTCTTTAAAGTTAGTCTACATTGGAGAGGGTGTCAGTTAATTGTCATGTTCTATGTTCATAATTAAAGGAGAAATAGATGATGCACCCTCCCTAACCCTATACATTATGAGCTCATTTCTGCATGCTTATGTTGGCCACCATCTTAGCCTGTCTCTATCTACCGACCTTCCCACTTTTCATCCTTGGATTTTAGATAATGAGCACATAATGGATTCCTATTCTGTTACCTGCAGTTTTATCAATGGGTGAGCTATATGTCTCCAGTGGCTCTAGAAAATCGATCTCCCTCCAATCTTCTGATATTTCCCTTCAAATTTTTGGTTCTCACATATAACCTCTATTTTCTATTATATATGCATGAATCATAAACTTATAAAAAAAATCAACATAAAAATTTCAGTTGAATTAATTAGAGCAGGTATGGGAATGAATAAAAACTCATGCATACAGTCAGAACATGAGAAATGGTTAAAACAAAATGCTTTTTCCATAATACCTCACGTCAACAAGAATGAGCAATTTAATCTATAACAATCAGGTTCTTCCCTCCGCTTGTATTTATTTTGCAGTTCAATCTCTTCTTACATTCTTCAGTCTCTGCTGTAGTATCAAGGTCCTCGAGCTTTCTCTTCTTCTGAAAAAATACTTGTGTAAGAACCATATTTGAAGTAAATGATTCCTGGAGAATAGCCAAAGCCTGAACCAGAAAACAATTGCTGAGAATCAACTGCAGCAAAACACTTGGTTAGAAGGGCAATGGATATTGCAAAGTAACTAAAAATGGATTACTTGGTCATGTTGAAAACAAGTATCTTGAAAAAAAAAATAAAAAAAAATAAGAGAAAATAGCATCAAAACTAGAGCAAAAGATAATTGCAAGGTAAATTTGTCTTGCTTTTAAAAATAAGAAATGTTTAGATCATTGGGATTTCTTCACCAGAGGGATTTTGTACTTTTACATTCTCGCGCTATAGATGCTGTGCATCGATCAATCCTCTAGCATGTAGACCTGACAATCCTCTTGTCATTTAACCTTAAAAGCTTTAAGAGGGATAGCTATTTTGAACTTACCTCAGGTTCACCAATACTTGCTTCCTTTTCTTCCAAATCACTGAAAGGCACGCCCAAATCCTTGGCAAGGGCCATGCAACTAGCTGTTGAGAAAGGCGTAACTCTCAAATCATCAATGAAAAGAATCGAGTGAAATGTTGGAGGGGAGAGGAGGGACGGTCATCATCAGAGCTTCTCTTCGTTAGCAAACAACGTTGGATGAGACAATTTCATTCATCGTCATCGGTGGGGAGTTAGGGTTTGGGGAGGGGAGAGGATATGGTGAAGGGTCTGAGAGGTAGGGGAGGGACAGGAAATTAGGATATTTTCACATTTGCTTTTAAAGAAATTGATGTTTTATTTATAACGACGGTTTAAAACGTCGCACTTAATCATAACTGTCGTTAAACAACAATATTCTGCGACGGTTGAGTAACCGTCGTTAAATAAAGTATTTAGCGGCGGTTTTTTGAAACCGTCACTAAATAGCCGCCGCTAAATTGCCATTTTCTTGTAGTGACTGGTTCCTTTTCCAGAATCTCACCTCATACCTATTCATACACATCATCCAATCCTGCAAGGAAGATGTAGATCCTCTGTCGTTAACGTTCCAATGAATGCCGAAAGGCTTTGACATCATTCTCACTTTGCATTGTCATTTGTCGCGATAATCCAGCTCTTGAAAGATTTCAGTTAATTCCCCAAAGTAAATTGTCAAGACTTGCCATTCTGTTTGGTTGTAATACCCTGAGTGGGCGAGCTCTGACGCTGACGAGCTACCTTGTGTGGGCGGGCTCTGAGGCTAGCAGCTCCATGCGTAGGCAGGCTCAGGAGACTGGCAGGCTACCTCAGTGTTATAGTCCCACATCGCCTGGGTGAGGGATGAAGATGTGCTATATATGTACGAGTTTGGATCTACATGACACAACACGTTTTAAAGCCGTGCAGGTAGTTGGGTCCAAAGCGGACAATATTGTTTCATGTGGATCGGGTCGTGACAGAATGATATCAGAGCTGGACCCAGCCGAAAGTGTGCCAACGAGGACGTTGGGCCCTAAGGGGGGTGGATTGTAATACCCCGAGTGGGCGGGCTCTGAGGCTGACGGGCTACCTTGTGTGGGTGGGCTCTGAGGCTGGCAGCTCCATGTGTGGGTGGGCTCAGGAGGCTGGCAAGCTACTAAGTGTGGGTGGACTAAGAGGCTGACAGGCTACGGTGTTATAGTCCCACATCGCCTGGGTGAGGGATGGAGATGTGTTATATATGTACGAGTTTGGATCTACAGGACACAACACGTTTTAAAGTCGTGCGGGTAGTTAGGTTGGGCCCAGAGCGGACAATATTGTTTCATATGGACCGGGTCATGACATTGGTAGTAAAGGCCTTCTGACTCAAGTGAATACCTTAACTTCATCGTTATCATCAACGGATGTTGTTTTTAAGAGCATTTCGTATTTCGTTTGCAGTATGCAAGTGAATATATCACTTCATGATCTCAGAAGTCATGGACGACAACAACCAACTTTTGACCTTCTGATCATCACAATATTAGTCATCATATTTTGGATCAGTATTAGCAGGAGCTTTGATAGTGCCACGGAGTTAACCCACCTTCTTTATCCCAACAATGTGCATCCCAATGAGTTGAGCCCATTAATCATAATTCTTCTCATCAAGCATATCCGATTTGACCACAAAGGAAGCAACAATGGATTTGCTTTCTTCACCCATTAAAGATTTTTATCGGATCTGATTACTTCGTGTTCGGGTTTTTTGGCGAGTCTACGCTCGAGTCAGGTTCATCGGCGTGGGATCTATGCCTAGTTCGGTTCTTCTATTGCTCTAATACCAAGAAGAATTCAATCATATATTTATTGATATCTTTCTTTGGATATTTATAAATTGTATATAACCTTAATTACAAGTAATCGAATTAAGAAAACGATCAAATCCCTCCTAATTAGGAAATAAGAATATCCTAAAAGAGAATCCTAAGAATAATATTGATATCTTAGAATAGAATATCCACAAATATCAACATAATGTTAAAATAATTCAACAAATTTCACACCAACAAAGTAATGTTTGGAAATTTTCATAAACAAGACCAATGATAGAAAGTGATTGTTTTCATTTCTCCTATACCATCTCTACGAGGCTTACCCTATAAAAAAAGTTACTTTCACATACTCAAAGCACTTAAGATTGAAACAACGAAGATAACTCTAGGTTAGAGGTCATGGAGTTCACTCTATGGGTTGTGAGTTTTACCATCCTTGTGCATCAGCCATGACTATGTTCTTACTTAGAACAAAGCCATCTTCCTCAACAACAAAATGGCCTATTGGGCCAAAAAAACTACCCATCATAGGTAACTTGCACCAACTTGGAGGTGACGTGCTACGCATTGCTCTAGTGAAGCTCGCTAGAGTGCATGGTGGCATAATGACTATATGGATTGGAAGTTGGCAACCAGTTATTGTAGTCGGTGACACCGATAAAGTTTGGGAGGTGCTTGTTAACAAGTCCCTGGACTACTCCGCTCGTGACATGCCTGAGATTACCAAAATTGCCTCTGCAAGTTGGCACACTATCTCCTCGTCCGACTCTGGCCCCTTTTGGAAAAACCTCCGTAAAGGTCTCCAGAATGGAGCCTTAGACCCGGCTAACGTCTCGGCCCAAATCCAATTCCAGGAAATAGACATCCAAAGAATGATTGGAGACTTGCAAGAGGAGGCCAAGATCAATGGTGGAATTGTTAAACCACTTGATCATATTAAGAAGGCCACTGTTAGACTACTGAGTCGTCTCATCTTTGGACACACGTTCAATGATGATTCCTTTATCGAATCCATGAATCATGAGATTGAAGATCTTATTCGCATTAGTGGCTATGCTCGTCTTGCTGAAGCCTTCTCCTATGCTAAGTACCTTCCTAGTCATAAGCTTTCCGTTAAAGAAGCATATGAAGTGAAACACAGAGTTGACACTACACCAAATTGGCATTTTTGTAACAATCCAAAAAATAGTAACACTTTTGAGGTATAACAATTTACAAAGCAATTTTACACATTTTCATAAACAAAGTGATTCAATAATTGTATCATCACAAATAGTTTGGGCTTACAAGTGATGCTATTCATGGTGATCTAATTTATCATATTACTTTTTTTGTGTAGCTATTTTTCATTTTGATGACTAAATTTAGTTTTACCTTGAAATTGTTTGGTGGATTGTAATAGCTAAAAAATGTTACTATTTTTTAAGTTGTTACAAATATGCCAATTTGATGTAGTGTGAGCAACTGGTTTGACCACCTCTCACTTCACGTCTTCCTGCAAATAGTTACCTAAACTTCCTTCTCTCATAAGACTACCCAGAAGAAGTCACCATCTTTTGCATCTTTGAGATATATCTCTTAGGTGTTGATAGTACTTCATCTACCACAACATGGGCTCTTTTTTTCTTGATACATGAACAACAAGTTTAAGAGAAGCTCTACCAAAGCATCAAAGGAGTCACATCGGATGATGACAGCCTTGTGAAAGCGGAAGACTTAAGTAAGTTACAATACTTACAAGCAGTGATGAAGGAACAATGAGAATCAAACCAATAACACCTTTGGCAATCCCCCACAAGGCTTCTAAAGACACCTCACTGATGGGCACTAAGGTGGCAAAATGAACGTGTGTCATGGTGAACCTTTACGCGTTACATACCATCCAAAACATATGGTCTGATCCACACAAGTTCAAGCCCGAGAGGTTCTTGCATGGAGATCAAGGTGTTAATGTCAAGGCAATGGAACATTGCTTTTTACCATTTAGTGCAGGTATGAGAATCTGTGCAGGTATGGAGTTGGGAAAGCTTCAGTTTTCAATTGCACTTGCTAATTTGGTGAAAGCTTTTAAGTGGACAAGTGTTGTGGATGGTGAGCTCCCAGATATGAATGAAGAACCGTCTTTTGTTCTGCTCATGAAAACTCCACTTGAAGCAAGGATCATTCCAAGGAACATTTGCGTTGTTGCTTTTGTTGAAATATATGTTTGATTCTTTTGGTCCAGTGGTCATGTTTACATGCATGTATGGTTATTTTGCTTTGCTGACCTTTCTACTAAGGTTGATGCATGGATTTCTTGTGTGAAATTAGCATATTCCAATAATAATTGTTGGTTTCATCGATCAATTAATGAGAAATCCCATGGAAGTTAGAAAAATTAGCATATTCCAATAATAGTTGTTGGTTTGATCAATTAATGAGATCTCTTGCTGTCAGTTTATGTTGACTTCACATTTATTTTAACATCACATGCGATGGAAGTTAGAATTACACCGAACATGCCATATATGTGTATGTTTAATAAAAAAGAAAAAACCCTGAAATCCAAGGCTAGCAAATTAATGCTGGAAGACTTCACTTCAATTGGAATTAATTGATATCGTATATATAACTTGATTAGAGGTGTAACTCAAAAGTCATGCTTACATAATTATTTTTATTTTTTTATCTTAACCTGGATGTTGGCCTAGAGTAAAAGTTTGAACTAGGGACAAGACCGGAGAACAACCTAAGTTTTCTATGTGCATGGATGATCTTGAGCTTAGCAATGGATTACAAGTATTTGTGGCCTACCATATGCTCAATATGCACATTAACAAAGGTTGGGGGCAAAAATATGCTCAATATGCACATTAATATGTGATACACAGCCCGCTCCCATGGCCTGTTTTCACAGCCTTGGGGGCAAAAATACAATGTTGCCCCCCTCTCTTTAAACATTTTTTTGAGAAGGTAGTTAAAAAGAGGGGTAAAATCATATTTTCGCCCCCCAAGGCTGTGAAAACAGGCCATGGGAGCGGGCTGGCTAGAATTGGGGTTAACAAAGGCATCAGCCGACATCAAATTAATAATTGAAATATCTTTCTATATACCCTTATAGTGGACTGTTCTAGTGCACGAAAATCTAGAGGTATAATATGATCAACTCATCAATAACTTCAAACGTTTGAATGAACGATCATGTAATGACCTACACAAAGAGTTTGTAGGCCTAAGACTACGGAGCAAACTATCTCTTTATAATAGTAACCTGAAAGCAACCGAACTTGAATAGGCCATTTTATAGATGAAGAGATTTCCCTACATGAAAGTAACGGGCATATATAAAAGGGTATTAGATGTAGGCAAACCGCGACTAGGGTCTATGAACAAAGACCCTAGTCGATTAGTCGACTGCTCGCCCTCATGGTATGATAACTAAAAGGTAAAGACAAGTTGATCATCCCCACCTCGTAAGTAGCAAGTGTTATTGGATCTATGATGTCAGTTGGGAAAGGGCATATCTTCTCTGTAGTGTTTAAAATGTTATAAGGACTATGGTATCGTGCAAAATTAACTTCATAATTTGAAATTCAATGCAACAAACTTTTGGAAATACAACCACAATCCAAAGTGAATAAAACACAAGCTAGCTGCTCGAATCAAATTGACTTCATAGTCAAAGTATCTTACATTTCGTGGAATTAAACCTCAAGATAATCAATGGATATCAATAGCAGAAATGGAGTAACAAATCTGATTACTCCTTGTAGCACTTAATTTAGTTGTCATAATGAAAAATTCAAGGATGAATCATCATCTGTTTTAGCAAAACGAATATATACTTGTTTTTCTCGAGATTATGAACTCTCAGGAGAAGACGAAGGAAATGTATGTGCAAGGGGAGGAAGAAGAAGAAAGAAAGAAAAGGAGAGAATTATTATTTTTTAAATGTGGGTGGCTATTGGCTCCCACAACTTCTAAGGGCACCTTGTCTAGACAATTAAAAAAAATTTAATGCCGAAGGAGCGAAATTCGAAGGCAAGAGTTGAATCGAGGATCATTGGTGGTGGTGGAAGTATAAGAGAGTTCTCTATCCAAATTAGCAAGTTTCTACTTTAGTATATACTCTATACTTTTTAATTAGTTTTTGTTCTATGTGATTTTGATATTGTGATATTTTAAGTTCGAAAATGATAGAAAATCAGGTTTTTTATTTTTATTTTTTATTTTTTAAGTATTGTTATAGCATCCACACTTATTGGCACCACTTTAATTTGTGCTCTTAAGTTCGAAAATACTTGGTAATTAGGATTTACAATCAGGGTTAGGTGACATGACATGATACAACATTTTGGTTGCAAAATCCTAGTTCACTAGCAAAGTTGATCAATGTTTTTAGAAATTTTTTAAAAAGGTTAACATGCTTTACCATATGTTTTACCTTGGTCATAGCATAAAACTTTGTGGATGAACATAGGAAAAATTAAAATTTTATCGGCAAACAAACCAAGGGATGAACAAAACAAAAATTGTGGATGCATATAGGAGAGCTTTTAACAAAATATCACATCTTGAGTAACACGTGACACGCGCGTGCATATTCATTTCTCCATCCTCTCTCTATTGTATCATCTCTCCATTTTTTCCTTTTTCAAACAACAACAACAACCCATTTAGGGATGGCAACAGGGCAGATTTAAGCAAATCCATCCCCGCCCCGCTGAGGATTGCGGGGCTCAAAATTTGCCATGCATATCCGTTTATTAGTATTTTTTAAAACCGCCCCTGCCCCAGACAGATTTGCGGATATTCGCATCGCCCCAGATATCCGCATAAAATAGGTTTCTTGGTGAGTTTTGAATCCCCGCCCCACCTGACAATACAATTTTTACAAAACAGCAACAGCGGATTTCAGGGTTTCTTCGATTTTAGTTTTAGTTTTTTATTTTTTAAATGGTTTAATTAATACTTATTTTAGGGATAAGGGTATTATAGTAATTTGAGCAATATAAATGGATATCCACGGGGCGGATATGGCTAAAATCATATCCGTCCCGAATAGTCAACGGATACTGTTTGGATACCTGAAACCACCCGAAAATCCATTCAGCCATATCCAAATCCGCCCCATACGAATTGGGTGGGGCGAATATCCGTGAAAATTCGCCCCACTGCCAACCCTAAACCCATTAAATACTCAAAAGCTCCAATCTTTCAAAGATGCTTACATTGAGACACTTTCCACTTATCTATCCAAGGAGGTTGGATTCAGCCTACAACCCCACCATGTCAAGGAACACTGTGGTGAGTTTAGCCAGTAATTGTAAATTAAATCCATGAATGTTGTTCATTTAGAATGTTTACCGAGTTATGATGAAAATTTGTTGAAATGAACATGGTTTTACTTAGGTTTGTGCCATGAAAGGACCTCGAACTCGGTACCCCAGAGTTTGGAAATCGAAACCAAGATTGGGGACTGTTTCCAAATCAAAGAAGCTTGTTGACACTGTAAGTTTGTTCCATTATTGAGTTAGTGTTGGGGGATGTTTGGCTAGCCATTTTCCTTGAAAAATGGAATCCACTATTCTATTTCCCTTGTTATGCAGATTTTGTTTGTTTTGTTGTCTATTTATCGACAAAAAATCTATTCTTCATAATATTGTTTTCTCGTTACTCGTGGGAATCCAAGTTCGAGGGGAGGCCTTGGAATTGAATTCACATAAACGGTTTCAATTTCCATGTCTATTTTTTATGCAACCAAACTGACCCTTAGGGAATTTAAATATACCCATTTGGATTTTCCGAAGATTTTGAGCTGATTCAATTTAATTTTGTTGTTGAATTGGTGGGTAGGATTTGAAGAAATATGTTTTAGAAGCATTATTAGTTATTGTTTTAAAGAATTGATATTTCAAATGATTTTGAGGGAAGAAATTAAGACATATTGAGGTAGATGGTGTGCAAAAAAAAAAAAAAAGAGCAGAAGAGAATCGCAAAAATTAGATTTAATTTGAGGAAACCAATTAGAACAAGCCCAACAACAAACACAATGTGATATTTGATATTGAGAATCCAAAAACCCAAGAAGCCCCAATTAAATGCGTTTTCAACCTATTGTCTAAACTTACATTTGATATTTCTTTTAAAATACAGATCACTCTTGTAGAACCTGAATGCATGCCCTAACTTATTATGATCTTTCCCAAATATCTTGAGACCATGCTCAACAAGGTGATACTCAGCTCTATCATCATCGGATATCGAAAAGAAACAATAAAAGCAGAAACAAACTCTCACAAGAAAGAGAAGTCTAGTGAGAGTGAACATGGTTACTAGGCCTATAAAAATATTCAACTAGCATTGGCCAAAGAAGAAACCTCTTGTTTTTTTTTTATCCTTGTCTCCTTTGTTAAGGAAGAAATGATTCAACCTTTGTACTTTTTGTTTGCTTTCTTAGCCCTAGAGAATCTTCGAGGGCAGAGACTAAAATCTTTAGTACAAGATTTTGAAAACAAATTGCTTGCAACCTCTTCACTAAAAGGATCTTGCTCATGTTCTTCGTTACTACTCTGTTGATCTGTTGTGGTGCTTTCTTTGTCTTGAGTCGGTGTGTGGTCACTTGCCTCCACATTAACACTACGCTCGAGTATTGGGTTGATAAGAATCAATGGGTGTGGACTCTGCGTTATGGCATCACTTTGGTCATCATTTATGTTATGCTCTGCCACATTGGCAGCCTCTATACTGGTTACATTCCCTGCTTTTCCTGTGATAGGTCCTGGACTCCCCTCTAAACTGGGTTGAGTCTTCAACTTGAATGTATGTCTACCCTTGGCGATCGTCCAACCATCGGAGTTTTGTCTTTCTAGTGGTTGGGTCCTACCTGTAGCTTGCCATACCATATGGCCTGAAGTATTAATTTCTTTGCTCTTTGAACACTGCTGCTTTGTATGGCAAAAAACTGTACAAGAATTGCATTTAACAGGAATCCATGCATACTCAACTTCAATTATTTTTTTCTTATCTCCATTGATAACCACAGGGATGTCTTTGGGTAATTGGTTTTTTACATCCACCTCCACACACACCCTCGCATAAGCTAATCTTGTCATTTCTTCAGTAGCTTTGTCAAGCATGATAGACACTCCAATAAAACTAGCAATCCTTTGAATACCCTCTGAATTCCATAGGAATAAAAGAATTTTCTTCAATGTAACCCAAATAGGTATCGAGGTAAGCACCTCGGCATCCTCGTCCATAGAATGTGACCAGGCCCTGAGGATGAACAACCTACTTGCAATATGTAGAGGTCCCATTTCCAATACCTTATTTCTATTTTCTTCCTTATTGAATTTGAATACAAAATTCTTATCTCCGTGTATGCTCATCTCAATTTCTCGAATTCCCCACGTCCTTATCAGCCACTCTTTGACATAACCATATGCCAAGCGCTTGCTGATCCAGATTTTAACTAACCTAAATAAATAGGTTAATTTAACCTAATTTTAATAACTGCAAGTGCACAGTGTCTAACTGGTAGACAAGGGCAAGTACAGGTCGATCCCACAAAGACTGTGGTTGCAATTAAATTTCAGAGTTTGTTTAAACTAATTTAAATGGGGTTACAGCAATTAAAATATCTACACTAAAAATCAAATTAAAAACAAAATAAAATGTTTTAAAGAATATGAGATGGGAAATCAAGGCATTGAATCCACCACAGGTTCTTTGAGATTTGTGTAATCAAAAATATTGTTTTCAAGATTTAACATGACTAACCTAAAGATTAATCTAAGTTCGCAATTGATTTCAGCAAAGGTATAAACCCCTAGCATTGCGTGTCTTCTTACGTCACACAATCACAGATTCAAATTAATTGATTAAATCAGGATTTGAATTTCAATAAAAGGTACTTCTAACTACCGACTAGTCTAGATAATTAATCAGGATAAAATCAGTGAAAGCAAATTATTGAAAATCATAAATCAAATGTGTTTAACGCTCAAGCATAAAGAAAATAATAAATTTAAATACAACAAACTCTAGGAAACCCTGTGGTTTCATCTTAGCCTTGGCGAAGGGTTTAGCTGATCATGGTAGTGGTAGTCATCTCCTCGTGGTGTGGTACGCCGCAACTCATCTCTGCATGAACACGAATCCCGAGAAAAAGGTTGCAAACGCCTTGTGGTGGTACAGAGCAGAACGCAGGTTGCAAATAGCTGAACTATTTGAAAAACAGTTATTTCCCGCTCGAAATCGCGCGGCTCTTCAGAGCTTCGTCTCCAGCGCGACAACGCTCTGTTCCCCGCTGCTGCGGCTTCTTCTTCGCTCATCCGATTGGCTCCGTTACCTTGGAGAAGAGAGAATGAAAGAGCTCGAGAGAGGGTAGAAAGATCTGTGGCGAGGCGGAACAGAGTCGCGGTGCGGCTCTGTTTCGCGGCGTGGTTGTGATGGCTTTGTCGCGGCGGTTGAATCTGTTCTGTCCGCCTTGTGATGGTGGTCGTGAGGGATGGGGACAGGGACGGTGGTGGCGGTGGCTGTGTGGCGTGATGACGTGAAACAGGGTTGTCACGCCCCTGTTTCAGTGGGATGAACTGGGAGAACGAGAGAGATATGACGAGATGAATGGTGATGGCGGGATTATCGCACTGCCGTCTCTGCTATCGAGCGAGGATTGCCGGCAGGGTGGATTGGTGTGGTGGCTGGAAAAGAGAGGAAGGGAGAAGGAACGTGGAAGAAGAGACGAGAGAGCCTTCTCTAAGATGGGGGAGCTAAATAGGGTTCTCCTATTATCTTGGGCTTGGGTCTTTAGGTTAGCATTTTGGGTTTGGGCTTAGGTTAAATTAGGTGGACCTAGGTTTATTAGGATTAGGTTTAGATATGTGTCCCTCTACTTTGTACCACCACTAGAATCGACCAATTGTCATTCCTTAAATTGTCGCCTTAATGTCATTTCATCGTTAACGCTCAAATTCCTGTCAAGACATGAAAACGAAATAATTATTATAAATTATAATAATCGAAACACTAACATTATGACTCAGTGGACGAGTTATAGTCTCGTGATGGTTTCCAGAAATGTTACCACAAACATTATGACTCATAAATTTTCAAAACATGGTAACTCAGTCTATTATCCTCAGAGTAAGAATTTAATTGCCAAAAAAAATTTGAAAAATAGCTAACCGTCTCATAATAATATATCAAAGAGTCTCACAACAATTTAATAATACCCAAAGGTTAAATAAATTTCATCAATCATTCCCAACTCGAAGTGTGTGTGTGCATGACCTTATTAACATAACTTTTTATTTCAGAGTAAAACAATTACTAAATCTCCTTTAGAAAGTTTGTTTTGACTTCAAACCTCTCATGTCACTCACAATAAAACACTCAGAGATTTGTTATTTCACTCAGTTTATATGTGAGGAAAAGAGTAAATAATGGAAAACAATCATCTCACATATAGTAATATGAAGAACGGACATTTCAAGAATGGAATGAGTATGATCTCATGGACAGGAATATCAATTACTTTTGAGAATGTTAAATCATACACCATAGTTCTTATTTATTTAATCTCCACATCTACGAAACTAACCATCTCTTAAGATCAACTAGGACTTTAATAGGTTATAGTGGGGCTTAGGTAATGGCTAACAAAGAATGAAAAAAGGTATACAAAAAATCTCTAAGAATGTATACACCCATTAAACTAACATAAGGGCTATGAAGAGTAAATCAATGTTCTAACCATCAATTAGTATCTTCATTTTTTTTTTCATTGACATCGCTTTTTTTTTTGTTTTCTTTTTTCAACTACATGCTTTTCCTCTTCTACTCAATAGAATGTTTCAACATTGAGGACTCATGGTATATTTGACTTTGCTCTTTCTAATTGCCCATTTCCAACTAACATTCATCCATATACATACTTAGATAAATTGGGTATTGATAAGGGGTTAAAAAAATAAAAGGCTATCAACGGCTCAAAGGGCTTCAAAAGAGAACTAATGACTGGGTAAGTAAAAAGGCTAGAAAAGGTTTAAGAAAAACTTGCCTACATCATTTCTTAAGTTCAGGTTGGTATTATGACATCTCAACTAAATAAACTAAAAAGTTCTAGTGCAATAATTTAATTTTAATGTCATTCTCAAAGCAATTGATAAAAAAAATGAGAATAATGAGATCATCAACGACTTAATGCGAACTCAAGAAAAATTAGAGTATATTTATCTAATACTCAGAAAGAAAAGAATGGCTCAAAACTTTCACGGGTTAAATCTCCACTATTATTCTAAGGTTTTCTAGCTCATATCTCACTCATCAACTTCAAATCATGCTAATATGGCTTATAGTGCAAAAAAGTAATCGTGTTGAAAAAAATCTCATGAAATAGACCTAACTTAAGGATTATATCAAGCCATATGTTTTCCTGTTGATATATAAAGGTGACAAGTGAAAGCATGTATTTCTCAAATTTTCAGGCATACTTGAAAGCACATTCTCTTCATTGGAAAAGACTTAGATCTTGAATGCATTTTCAAAGTGAAAAATTTTCACACAATCATAATTAACTATGTACTCAATGGAGATTGAGTAGAATACAATAGTAAATTGTGAAATAAAATTTAGTTCAAAATTTCTTGAAAAATGCAGAAAAACTCATAAACCTCACCCCTAAACCTAAACCAAACATTGTCCCCAATGTATAAAATGATGATCATGACAAATGCAGGAAAAAGAAAAGATAAGAGTTAAAGGGATATTACCATGGGAAAGTTTTTACCAATGTCGGTGAAATCTTCCACCAATGAACGCTCAGAGACATAAGAACTGTGGACTCATCATGATAAATTGATAAAAACAAGACAGGACACAAATAAAAATAATAATAATAATAATAATAATAATAATAATAATAATAATAATAATAATAATAATAATAATAAATTACATGTATGAGTTGTAAGTCAAAATTGTTACGGAGCTAACGAGTATGAGTAAAATGCAACTAGAAAAGACTCCAAAATCAATCCAGACTAACCATAATGACACAACTGAAGCTAGGTTGCCTCTTAGGAGCACTTGGTTTAATGTCGTCAGCTTGACATATATTCTCCCTCATGAGTGATACATCATGAAGTGACGAGGAAGAACATAGGGAATATTCACCTCAAAAGGGTGAATGAATCGTATACCAACAACCTGAAAAGTTGATGATCAGTCCACTCAAAAATAACAACCACATGCGACACAAGATATACTAGCACATCCCAAAAGTTGCAAGGACACCATCTAAAATCATATAGAAATGGTAAAGAAGCTCGCATTCCTTGGAAGTTAATATGGATCTTAAACATGAATAGGTCGCAAGTAGTGATATGCAACAAATGATCCTCCCTTACTCCTAAAATGGAACATCCGAAGTCTGGTTCCAAATCAGAAGATTGGATAATTTCCACATCAGGATGGTGAAAATTGAAATCATCTCTTACAAACAATGGATCCATATAGGTAGCATCAATCAATATGAAAGGGATGGAAAGTGGTATGTCTATAAATATGTCGGGTGGTACAGGTTCATCGTAACAAAATGGATTACACCAAGATGATGAGATAGACGACGCAACAACACCCCCAAACCTAGAATTAGCACTACCTATGGCATGTAGTCTCTCATTAAATATATCTCCCGACTCCTTTGGGACAACCTGTTTTGAATTCAATATAGATGAAATAATAACAGGCAAAGTATCATCAGTACCTGAAAACGCATACCTGAGGGTGTCAGGTAATTGTTTAAGGTCAAACTCAGGTGGCTCAACTGATGGGACTAGTTTTGACTCACTGAGTGGAAGAGGCTCCACTTTAGACTTCCATTTATAACTAGGATCCACAATGGGGACTGAGTCAAACAAATCATTGACTTCCCTAATGGAATCATCAACATCAAAGTTCAAACTAGAATGAGTCAAACAAGCCTCTAAATGGTCATGTGTATCATGAAAACAGTCAAGGGGAGACTTTAAAGACTGTTCACAGTTTGATTCTATGCATGAGTCACTAGGAAGACATATGTCGAGTGGGTCTTCATGAAAATGTGTGGAAGGGAAGGGGTCAGGAAGCAAAGTAGTTTCAATCACATTATCCACAAAAACATCATCTGACTCGGATTCCAATGTGTTACCAGTTATGAATTGACCCTCTGAATTTTGAACAGAGTGACTATGAACTCTTCCGAACTCACTTTCAGATACTGCCTCAGTAATATGATCCACAACTATCTCAAGTCTTTGAGTCGTGGCTATCAACTCAGATATGTCCTTAGAATTCTGATAAATTATACTTGCTGAGCGCTGCAAATACTGATTAATCGTTTCCTCTAAACTTGATGTGTTGGATGGAGGAACTTGGTTATGGTGGGGCATAACATGATTAGGGTATTGAGGAGCCTGAGAGAAAATATGTCCTCCTTGGTGTGAGTGATGAGCCCAAGAGAGATTTTGATTATTGGCGAAATCAGGGCTGTGATAGTTGAACTTTGAATTATAACTAGGTCGCCAATTAGCATTAAAAGAATGGATTTGCTCAGCGAAATATTCAGGATAATCATATTGCAAATCACAATCAGCTGTAGAATGACTAGGACTCGAACATGCAACACAACCCTCAAATGAAACATTACTGGGAGGTAGGGGTTGAGTCAAATTCATAAGTGCATCTAATTTCTGACTCAGCGTCATAAGAGTTGTTTCAAGCTCCGAGGTAGAAGGGGAGAAGTAATCCTTAAAGTCTTTATCCTCATTAGAAGGGGAGAGGAAGTCAGGATAATATGCGGAACCTGAGTTGTAATAATTTGAATATGGAGCATAATCAGGTTGTCGCATGGCATTAAATGCATTCCAGCGAGATGGATAATTATTGAGGTTCATTTTTTTTTAATTATTTGTTTTTTTTTAAGTACTAACTCTAAAAATATACACAAACTTACACGCAATCAGCAACCAATAAATGCACAAGAAACATGTCTCCTTAAGCAATCAACGTTTTTGAGATCAATTATCTTTTTATTTTGGGGGACAATTATTTCTTATGTAATCTTTATGACAAGGCAGTGGGTGATACAAGTTGATCCTAAGAGTGTACACTTTACACCACAAAGTTCAAAATCAGTAGGCTAGAGTTTTGTTTCAAAGAAACCGGATTATCGCACAAGAGAAGGAGGTCACAATGGTCCAATTAAGTACTTCCTTGTGCTACCGCTCTGTAAGCCAGTAGACGTGAGAACGATGTGACGTTAGATGTACACTTGAGGCTTGTGTTCTTAACCCAAAACTGTTGGTTACACCAATTCTTTTTGTGGATCGTAGCTTACTTATGACTCGGCGTACCGGGTAAATTACCCTTGTGGCAGTGACCTCTCGGAGTTCATTGAATGATTAAACCCATCGCCACTTTTAGTTTGGTCAACACAAAAATTATTGGATTCACCTTGGTCTTGGTTGTCCTATGAACACCGTACCTAAAAAATGGCTCTATCTAACTTGCTAATTGATTTTAATTATGTTTGGCTATTGGTTGCACACAGCTGGAGTGATGAGGTGGGGATATCAAGTCCCACCAGTTTCTATTTAGAAGCTGGGTCTGCTTATTATGAATTACTAAAGTTTAGCATCAACAATTACAGAAATTAAACGACCAATCACAACAATTTCAAACAATTACACAAAGCACCCGAGTCGCTAATACGTTGCGTGTGATTGAAATATTTACAGAGTGCGTATTCCGTTCTGTACAAAAAAAAAGTTAGCACAATTCAAAAAAAATTGTCCGACTTCTTTTTATCCGTTTCACTCAACACACAAGCACATGCAAATAAATTTACTGGTCTTGGTCTTAGAAGTTAGATTTCTAAATCACAAGAAATTATTGGGTAACAATTAAAATTGTTTCCCTATATTTTCTTTTGACTTAGAGAATTTAGGGTTTTTTTTGTGATTAAAAAAAATGAAAAATAATAGAGTTTAAAAATTATTACACCACACACTCGTAAAACGAGGTGAAAAAATTAAAACTCTCCTCACAAAATAAAATAAAAAATAAAAAATAAAAACTTTGCTTGACGTTTGCAGGATCGTTCAAATTTCTCGAGAAGCGTGTAATCTGTAATATATGCTTCCTGCCTATTAATACCTGCAAAAATAAATAAAAAAACAAAAACAAGTATCAAAACTTCTAAGACTTAAAAGAAATAACTAAAAAATAAAATCAAGCCTATCCTAAAAGCAAAAGCAATCTATATCTGACCTAATTTTTTTTTATTTATTAATTTTTTTAACCTAAACTACAAACTAGTGAAAATAAACTCTTAAATCCAATTACACCGCTACACTCCCCGGCAACGGCGCAAAAAACTTGATGCATATTTTAACTAACCTAAATAAATAGGTTAATTTAACCTAATTTTAATAACTGCAAGTGCACAGTGTCTAACTGGTAGACAAGGGCAAGTACAGGTCGATCCCACAAGGACTGTGGTTGCAATTAAATTTCAGAATTTGTTTAAACTAATTTAAATTGGGTTACAGCAATTAAAATATCTAAACTAAAAATCAAATTAAAAACAAAATAAAATGTTTTAAAGAATATGAGATGGGAAATCAAGGCATTGAATCCACCACAGGTTCTTTGAGATTTGTTAATCAAAAATATTGTTTTCAAGATTTAACATGACTAACCTAAAGATTAATCTAAGTTCGCAATTGATTTCAGCAAAGGTATAAACCCCTAGCATTGCGTGTCTTCTTACGGCACACACAATCACATGTTTATTTTAACTAATCCTAAACCCCTAGCATTGTGTGTCTTCTTACGGCACACAATCACAGATTCAGATTAATTGATTAAATCAGGCTTTGAATTTCAATAAAGGGTACTTCTAACTACCGACTAGTCTAGATAATTAATCAGGATAAAATCGGTGAAAGCAAATTATTGAAAATCATAAATCAAATGTGTTTAACGTTCAAGCATAAAGAAAATAATAAATTTAAATACAACAAACTTTAGGAAACCTTGTGGTTTCATCTTAGCCTTGGCGAAGGGTTTAGCTAATCATGGTAGTGGTAGTCATCTCCTCGTGGTGTGGTACGCCGCAACTCATCTCTGCACGAACACGAATCCCGAGAAAAAGGTTGCAAACACCTTTGGTGGTACAGAGCAGAACCGCAGGTTGCAAATAGCTGAATTGTTTGAAAAACAATTATTTCCCGCTCGAAATCGCGCGGCTCTTCAGAGCTTCGTCTCCAGCGCGACAGCGATCTGTTCCCCGCTCCTGCGGCTTCTTCTTCGCTTCTCCGATTGGCTCCGTTACCTTGGAGAAGAGAGAATGAAAGAGCTCGAGAGAGGGTAGAAAGATCTGTGGCGAGGTGGAACAGAGTCGCGGTGCGGCTTTGTTTCGCGGCGTGGTTGTGGTGGCTCTGTCGCGGCGGTTGAATCTGTTCTGTCCGCTTTGTGATGGTGGCCGTGAGGGATGGGGACAGGGACGGTGGTGGCGGTGGCTGTGTGGCGTGATGACGTGAAACAGGGTTGTCACGCCCCTGTTTCAGTGGAATGAAGGAAGAGGTTTGACTGGGAGAACGAGAGAGATATGTCGAGATGAAGGGTGATGGCGGGATTATCGCACTGCCGGCTCTGCTATCGAGCGAGGATTGCCGGCAGGGTGGATTGGTGTGGTGGCTGGAAAAGAGAGGAAGGGAAAAGGAACGTGGAAGAAGAGACGAAAGAGCCTTCTCTAAGATGGGGGAGCTAAATAAGGTTCTCCTATTATCTTGGGCTTGGGTCTTTAGGTTAGCATTTTGGGTTTGGGCTTAGGTTAAATTAGGTGGACCTAGGTTTATTAGGGTTAGGTTTAGATATGTGTCCCTCTACTTTGTACCACCACTAGAATCGACCAATTGTCATTCCTTAAATTGTCGTCTTAATATCATTTCATCGTTAACGCTCCAAATTCCTGTCAAGACATGAAAACGAAATAATAATTATAAATTATAATAATCGAAACACTAACATATATAAATTAAGGGATATATTATGTAATAATTACGTGAATATCACTTGCCCACAAAGCTGCCAATAACCAACCTTTCACATTCTTCTATCATCTTCGCAAAGTCAGCAGTTTGCACTTGTACTATTTTCCTGCCTTCAACAGTAGCTGGCGGTAGGGGTGGGCACGGTCCGGATCGGTTCCAAATTTGGAGGAACCTAACTCGAACCGCTTACATTTAAACGGATTCGATCCGGTCCGGATCCCTTCATTTTGATAATTGGAACCGAACCGTTCTAAACGGTTCGGTTCCAACGGTTCCAATCATATTCTTACAGATCATACAAAAAATTGATCCATCATATTCATACAGATCCATAAGAAATCCAATCAAGAACAGAAAAAATTGCATTAAAAAAAAAAAAACAATAAAATAAATTTGGTTCGATCCATAAGAGATCCATCATATTCTTACAGATCATACAAAATCGATCAACATCCATCATCCAGAAATCATCGATCAACTCCAACCCAATGCGATGGGATTCCTTAGAGATCTTGAGATCTTCCACTTCATCCTCCCCGGTGACAACGGAAAAAATTTCTAGCTAAATGTTGATCTAAGACATTTTCGCCATCTGAGACATATTAAAATGGAAAGCACAGACATATTAAAAATTTCTAGCTAAACCTTATGATCTGAGACACAGAGAAGATCAACATTTAGCTAGAAACTTCATCCTCCCTGCCATCTGCTGCTGCTGCTTCTTGTCGAGGAAGAGACAAAGAGAGAGAGGAGAGGGAGATCTCCTGCTGCTAGTGCTGGTGGTTCTCGCTGCTGCTGCTGCTTTTTCTCAAGACAGAGACCGAGAGAGAAAGGAGACAGAGATCTTCTTCTCGAGACAGAGACCGAGAGAGAGGAGACGGAGATCTCCTGGCTGCGCTGCTGCTGACAGAGATCGAGAGAGAGAGGAGAGGGAGATGTCCAATCGTCTCTTCATTTTCTTCTGCTCCTCCTCTTCTTGGTCTCGCTGCTGCTGTTTCTTCTTCTCGAGACAGAGACAGAGAGAGAGAGGAGAGAAAGACAGAGAGAGAGAGAGAAGGGGTTTTGGTGATTCCTTCACTTCTCCTCCTCTTCATTTACTTATTGGTGGTAGGTTTTTAATAAATGCAATTTGAAACGGGTCTAATCCGGACCATTTTGTTTTTAAAAATAGGAATCGGAACCAGACCGTTTTATAACGGACCCGGACCGATCCGAACCGTATGTAAAAACTTATAATTGAAATCCGGACCGTTTAGAGCAAAATGATCCGGTTCGAGTTGAGCCCGCGGATCGACGACCCATTTCTCCACCCCTAGCTGGAGGTTCATACCTTAGTCTTGTGGAGCCCGTATGCTGGCTTTGCTTAAGTTTTGATGCCCAACTCATCCTCGCTGGTGCAACGGCAGAGTTTGCCATTGCTTCTTGAATTTTGTTAGGGGAGAGATTGGATTGTTTCTTACAAGACTAGTCAAACAGAAATTCTAAATGTCGAGGTTTTGGGCGAGGAAAACAGCGAGGGAAATGAGGTGGACGGGGTGAAAACCGTCCATCCTCCTCGGAATGTGAGTGTTGACTTTTCAAGCGCACATCTCGAGGAGGGTGGACGGTTTCCACCCCGTCCACCTCATTTCCCTCGCCCAAAACCTCGACAGCTAGCAAAGCTCCTAGTCAAATAAGATAATTTCGAGGGACAATACAATTCCTAAAGATGGAGCGTTTATCATCCTGAATATAGATCCAACATAGAGTGGGCACTTTTCTCAAATGATTTTTTTTATGGGCTAGGTTTCTCCTCAAGGCCTTTTTGTTTTCTGCCATTTTTTATTTATTTATTTACAAAACCTATATATATCCCCAACTTTACCCCCTTCTTTATATAGATTTTCCACATAAATCTATAAAAGAAGAAGATATTGCGGTGAAATGCATGTGCACTTAACTTGTAATAAAGTTGTTTACACATCTATTATAAAATCTTTTCTAGACTCCCCTCTCCTAAAAATCTCTAAAAGAAGATATCATGGAAGGATACTGACTTGAAACAAAATCATTTATCGTGGACTGTACTGGTGATGAAGATTGTAACTAGTGAGTTCTTTGTGCTATTCTTCATTATTTCATGGGGGAGCATTATCTCGGTCACAACCCTTTTTCTTTGATCTCATTTTTCGAGACTCTCCTTCATCTCCTTTCTTCAACCCGAACATGTCTGAATACGATAGAGTTAAATCGCGTTTACAAAGATATTTTATTTGGAAGATATTAGTATTGGATCAAGAAGGCTAGGGATCCCACCATGGCGGACCTACTAAGGGGCGAGGGAGGGGCAGCTGCCCCCCCTCAACTTTTAAAATATTTTTAGTATATATATATTAGTCTTTAAAATTGATTATATAATGTAGAATACAATATGTTAATTGTTTATGAAAATATTCAAACATGTCTTTGTTGGTGTAGTGGTTTGAGGTTTATCACTTTTAGTAAAAGACTTGAGTTTGATACTCTTCGAAAGCATTTTTTATTTTATTTTCAATGCAATTTTATTAGTAATTGCAAACATTAAAAAATGTTTAGTTTAATAAAAATTTATTAACATTAAATAAATGAATTGTTTTTCATAAGTAATATTAAACCCCTAACAAAAAAATATTTAAAATTAATATCTAAAATAATAACGATAGAATTCAATGAAAATATATACCATTAGCCAACTCGTATAAAATTTGAACCTCATATAAACTATTTTTTCTTTGAAATTTAATTATGATCATATTAGATTCGCAAATTTAATTTTTTTTTAGCTTCACCTAGAACTTATCTTAATTATTTTGTGATTTTCAATTCTAGACAATCAGACTTTATAACCACTTTTTGGTCAGGTTTTAAGTTTTTTATATTTCTATCCCTTCTATAGATAACATTTGTGATTGTATTTTAAAGAGAATGGGTAAAGGTGTAAAAATGCTCTAGCCTGGCCAAAAAATGGCTTTAAAGTCTGGCTGCCTAGACAAACTCTTTTGTGATATTAGTTATATATTCTAGTTATTATGATTGTTTGCTTTTTGCTAAGGTTATCAATAGTGACCTTATTTTGGCTTAAAATTGTATTTTTTATAGTTGAATTTTTTTTATTAGTTACTAGCTTCGGTAAAAAAAAAAAAATTGGCTTTACCATTGATAACTACTATTATCAACTAATAAGTATTTTCCATTTCGCCCCCCCTCGACTAAAATCATGGGTCCGCCCCTGCTACTAAGTAAAGCACACAAAATGGTTATATACTTCAATCATCTATTACACTTCTCATTTTCTGATTTCCAGTACCTGGCCACCTGATAAACCTTGTTTCATTGCATCCCCAACCATTGTATCAGCACATATATCTAGTCCCAGAATCTGACATGTGATGGACATCAATTGAAAATTAAAAACAAAACCAAGGTGAAAATAAGAAATCTCAGATGAACATCAATTTTCAAAGACTTCCTTGATGGGGATGTTTCCTGCAAGAATCAGCTTCTAATTTTATCACATTTGAAAAATAATTCTTTCTAGCACAACTCCATAAATCGCTTAAAATCCCAAAAAATTTAGAATAAGTAAAAAGTTTAAGAAGACCATAGGGTGTTAAAGTGTATACAAGATCAACAACTTCCTTGTTAACTGCTTCAAGGGCTATCGATTTGTCATCCATTTTCACTTCTTTGTCTAAGCATCAGAAGAGAATCTGTGGTAATTTCATAAGTAATGAAAGTACAAAATTCACTTCCAAAGCATCAGTTAAGAGAGATTACATTGATTCAAATAGAATTTTCATAATCCACTTTTTTTTAATTGTCAATTTTCGGTGTGATGGTCTATTTGATGAAAGAGACCTTCATATTAGAATCTTTGCATTCTGAAACTTCTATAGAACACATGGATGAATATCATCGGCATAGTAACCCCAAACCCTTGATTTGTTCATTGCTCCTTTGAAAGTTCATTATGATTTTTGCTTTCTACATTATGCACCCAACAAAATATGTTTAAAAAGATGACTAAATATAACTACTAAATCAAGTCCAAAACACACCTTATAGATCAAACTATCACTAACATAAAAGTTTCTGCCAATTCAAATACTTAAAACTTCCAATTATTATCAAGGCTTAAGAAACAAAGAATGAAAGTGAGTGAATAAACTCATACCTAGATGATATCAAACAGTCATCTGCTCTTCGAATCATACTTCACTTCATTCCCATTCTCTCCTTCTCCTCTTCCATCCTGCAAACAAATGGTCAAAATCTGAAAAACCCCAAAGGTGAAATGGTAAAATTAGACACAAAATAAATTGTTTTTACCTGATGGGCAGAAGATGGCATGCTTTGCAAATATGGAGAACTCAGAACCTGAAAACCCCAACACAAAAATTTACTAAATCTCTGCAAATTCACCCCAAACCCTAAAATCATGATTATGCACGATGGACGGGAAGGAGGTAAGTCGGGAACGAGGGAACAAGTTAGATTTCCTTACCAGCTTTAGCAAAAAAAACTTCTTTGGAACAAGTGAGAAGAGATCGAGGTCGTCGCTGAAGAAGAAGAAGAAGGGGCAATGAGAAACCTTGGGGTTGTTGTGGATGAGCATGAAGAAATGAATATGGTAGATAGGAGGGATGGTTGGAGCTGAGAAGAAAGTATTCTCCACATCTTTGGTTCTAATTCATTAGAAGATTATCACACATATTTTGCTTTGCAGTTCTCTCCCTGGATCTATCTCTCTCCCTTCTCCCTCAACTCTCTCCCTCGATCTCTCTTTGTCGCTCATATTCCTAAAAGAGAGGTGTGCCTTTTGGTTAGAAAGAAGGGAGTGGTTTTCTAAAATTTCTAACAAAATCGAGCGCCTTCATCATTTTTAATCTCCCGCTTATTTTTGTACCGTTTTAATATAGTGATGTTGTTAAAATTTTGCTTTTCATAGCAATGAGTGTAAAAACGCTATCCACAACTGCTATTAATGAGCAGTTGTAGTGTAGTGTCAGTCAAACAAGTCCCGTAAACGGACTCTACTAACGATGCGGACACAACCGCCAACAAGGACAAACTCGTATACTATTCGAGGGTGCAGAGCCCCATCCCCACCTTGAACTTCACACACAAGGACCACGAAGGCGTCTGCGCACCGCACAATGACACTCTTATCGTTTCGATTTCTATCGCAAGGTGGGAAGTAAAGAGGGTCCTGGTAGACACGAGAAATTCCCTCAATGTCCTGTTCATAATGCGTTCCACGGTATGGACCTTAAGGAGGAGAACCTGACATCCTCCGATTACCCGTTGATTGGATTCAGCGGAGAAAATTGTTTTTCGATCGGGAAGATAAGATTAGTAGTGGTGGCAGGAGAGCCACGACTAAGAAAGGTCATATTCTTGGACTTCATGGTGGTAGATGCGTTTTCTACCTATAACGTCATCCTAGGAAGACTGTGACTTCACCAGATGAAAGCAGTAGTCTCCACCCTTCACCAGTGCGTCAAGTATATCGCTAACCACCCGGAGGGACAATTTGCGAGGAGCAACCAACGGCACGAGGATGCCATTATGCTGCACTGAAGTAGATAGAATGTTCCCAGATCCAACTGGAGCATACAAGGCAAGTTGAACAGAAGCTAGACCCAGTAAATGTTGAAAAATCACTCCACAAAATCCCAACAAAGGTGGCTCAACTTAGCAACGAAGAACATTCAAACATTACAAGAGCAATCCATTCTTCAACCCGACAAAGTGCAAAGGTCATTGCAGATGGGAACACAACCCCACAACTATCAGTAGGCGCAAAAGCAACCTCCGACGTCTGGTTTAGTTTTCACTAACCTCAGCGGCATCAGCAAAACTTGGCAATTTGCTAAAGATACTAACGATCCAAGAAGGGCCATGCAAATTCACTTCTAAGCCGGGTCGACCTCTCTCCTCCAATAGTCACTTTATTCAGTTGTTTAGGTTTTTTCCATAGTCAATGTAAAGTTTTAATTCTTAGGAGCTTATGTGATTTGCAATCATTTAAGGAAATAAAAGAGAATTACGCAAACACACTCTATTGATTATTGGAAAGATGTAACAACGATCGCCTAGAGGCAGGTACAAAAACCAACAAACTACAAGCATCTTAATCCGATGCAACATACAGTAAAGACTCGCTTAAACAGTCCGACTTCAGAAGAAGACTCAGAAGTGACAACAAAGGTACCCCATGCAATAAGCGGATTCAAAAGGTGCGAGCTCTTTCAATGCTCCCGAGATGAAAATAAAAGAGTTGACGCGCTAGCCAAGGAAGCCTCAGCCTTAGCCGAAGTCTCAAATGGTCTCATCGAATACCAAAGCAATCAAGCCTTGGATGAAAAATAACCTAGAGATGTTTGTGCTACAAACGCATTGTCAAGTTGAATGACTATGATTCTCGAATATATCGAAATCAGCCCTGTCGGCCGAGAAACTCGAAGCTAGAAGACTAAAAAAAAGAACAGCGCGATACACTCTCCTAAACAACAAGTCATACAGTAGATCAACGACTGGGACCCCTACTTCGATGCCTGTCACCTCCCAAGGCAGATTAGGTCCTCAGAATGATCCCACGATGAGATATGCGAAAATCATCCGAGTGGGATAAACCCTCGCCCACAAAGCTTTAACCCTAGCGGTACTATTGGTTGACGATGCAGCGAGACGCCAAAGATACTGTCTGTAAATGCAACAAATGTCATAGGTTCACACCATACATGCACATGCCCGCCTAACCACTGACATCGATATCAAGTCCGTGGCCATTCTCACAATGGAGGACGGACATTGTCGGACTGCTCCCAACATCAACCGGCAAAAAATTCTTTCTTGTGGCAGTCGACTACTTTACTTAGTGGGGTTGAAGCGGAGCCCCTATCCAAGATAGGGCAAGTCCAAATAGATAAATTCATATGGGCAACCACAAGCCAACGGCCAAGCAGAGGTTACCAATTAAATAATCCTGGAGGCAATCAAAAGGAAACTTGATGTGGCCAAAGGAAATGGGTTTCTGAGCCACCAGAAATACTTTGGGCGTATCGGACAACCAAAAGAATCCCTACTGGATAAACACCCTTCGCCCTGGCATACAGTTCAGAAGCCATTGTTCTGATAAAACTTGAAGTGCCAACCTTCCAAATGGAAGAATTCAGACCAGATGTTAACGATGAAGCCTCTGGCGCGTTGGAGTAGGCCTTCTCGAAGAAAAGCAAGATCTAGCCTCCTCAAGATAGCTGCCTACTAACACTGAATAACAAAATACTACAACAAAAAGGTCAAGGCTCGCGAATTCAAATTGGGAAATTGGGTACTCAGAAAAACCTAGCAGAACACCAAAGAAGCTGGCGTAGGAAAACTGAACCCAAACTGAGAAGGACCCTACAGGGTGACTAAAGTCAACAGGCTAGGGACATATTGGTTAGAAGACATAAATGGTGACAGACTTAAACGACCATGGAATGTAAAAATATTATCAATAAAAATATTTTCTTTTACTAAACTTCCACTTTTGTCCGTTACGACCACCGCGACCTCCAATCGTCCCCGCTATCACCAAATCTGAGAGATCACACCTGACGCCTAATCCGCTATGCGCGGATGATGATGGACAAGGAAGTGGGAGCCTAGTCAGTGCTCTCACGCTTGATGAGGACACCTCGCCACGGAATCATTGATCTTATATAGACAATGATTGCCAAACTTACTAGGTAAGCTTAGTCAATTTGCAACTCATGACGAGGGCTTTTGGTGCCCGACGCCTAGCTTGTTGCGCGCGTAGATGACGATGGCTTGGGAAGTGGGAGTCTAGTCAGTGCTCTTACGTCTGATGAAGACAACTCACCAAGGGATCATTTCTCTTTTACAGACAATGATCGCCGAACTTACTAGGTAAGCTTAGTCAGTTCGTGACTGATGACGACGGCTTCTGGTGCCTGACGCCTAGTCCATGCACGCAGATGACGATTGCTGAGGAAGTGGGAGTCTAGTTAGCGTTCTCACGCATGATGACGATGACTCGCCAAGGGATCATTGTTTTTTCTACAGACAATGATCGCCGAACTTATCAGGCAAGCTTAGTCAGTTCGCGACTGATGATGGCGGCTTATGGTGCCCAACGCCTAGTCCTTGCACGTAGATAATGATGGCCGAGGAAGTGGGAGTCTAATCAACGCTCTCATGCCTGATGACGATGACTCTCCAAGCGATCATTGTTCTTCTATAGACAATGACTGCCAAACCTGATCAGACAAGCCCAATTAGTGACGACTGACGAAATGCTGCTTCTGATTAACGCCCAAATATGTATCTCGCCTTGTGCTAGTGTAGATGATTTGGATGATGGAAGCCTGATCAACCCAACGGAAGCCCAATGGCTTGCCATGGAGCCATGGGACCATCACTCCTTTATTGTTCATGGTTACCGAACCAAGTACAACCCAATCAATGCCTCTATGCCTGATGACGACGACTCGCCAAAACAACCAATGATCTCAGGAACACACCAAGTAAGGTATGTCAGTCCTTTTGACAACATGGCTTTTGGAGCGACTCAGCGCCTGGTCTGTAGTGAATGGACAATGACGACTAAGGGTATATTATGTGGTGCCACGACTCGTAATGGTGACTCGTCAGGGATCACATCGGCTCACCCATAAACAAAGTAGCTCAAAACAGTCAATTTTGATGTGACTCAACTAATAACACGAACAATCTGCCAGCGCGTAGGGTTTGAAAGTACTAATTCCATGGCTTGCAAAACTTCTAAAAAATACATAATGGCACGACAGTACAAAACAAAGGCAAAGTTACAAAACATGGCTTTCATTAAAAACAATGTCTTCCTTTGTCCCCAGAAGAACATTACAACTATTTTAAAACAGAAAGGGGCAAAACGACATCCTCGGTAGCTTGTCCCAAAGAGCCAAGACTTTCTTCCTGCACGATGGTTCCACAAGCAGCCCTCCTATATTAGGAAAAGTAGAGGTCAATATCAGGATGTTCTTCCCTAATAAGCTCCAAAAGCTCTAATCTACCTCGAACAACTTCCGACGAGATTTGCGGCCCATTTCCCGAAGCACTAAAATCTGTTGCGCCTACCAAAGTGGCATTGTGTGAACGCTATTCTGACAGCAAGCGTTCTGCCTCACGAACACGACGGAGTCCCTTTGTAATTTCAGACTCAAGCTATCGTCGTGTAACAACCCATTTAGTCTCGGCTCGCTCCCTCTCGCCAATCTGAGTTTGCAGATTGGACAACCAATTATCCACAACAACTTATAAGCGCCCCAGCTCAGCGAGAGCCCATCCTAGTTCTGCTCAAGTAGAAACCAAATTGAATTTGGCTGACCTCAGTTGAGCCCTTATGGTTGTCAATTCTGCTTCAGACGCAGACGTTGCGGCCTGCATGGCCCCCAAGTTCGCAACAACACCAAAATCCTGTAGTCGATCAGTCAAAGAATCCGCCCGGTGAAGAGCATCCGAATATGATACCTGGAGGTCTACAAAAGCCTTCTCTAGACCAAGAACTCTCCACGAGCATTCAGAATGCAATACAACGGAACCATATGACTCAAGAGTGCGAGTCTCCGCCACAGACCCATGGTGACTCACAATGTCAACATCTAGTCCAATGCTCTCCCCATCTAAGTCAGCAAGGGAATAACAAGATCCAGCGAGATACGATGATCCCCTGAAATCGCCTCCTGAGCAGATGAAGGCATATCATGCCTCGCAACAGCCTCCTCCTTCTCTTGCAAAAATGACGACACAGAAGAAGAAACTGCATGATTGTAGGGCCGCCTCCTTTTTGGAATAACAATAGGAGGCGTGCTCGTCTCTAACTCAGCCAACCTAGTTGAGGTAGGCATAGCCAATCTCCTTCGAACAGTGACACCCGATCTCTTCAATCGGCGAACTGGGCGCAACAAGGACATCATGGGAGCACCGTAGCAACCCGCTTCGTACGACATTACCTGACATTATGACCTCCTCAATAGACATCAATGGGAGTTTAATAAACTTATTTTCTATTAGTTCTTCCTCCTCAGTGAGAATCAGAGTCGTAAACTTCCCTGAAAAATAAACGACATATCAAATCAGCGCTACATCCGGGAGCAAGAGGGTAAGACAACAAAAAAGAAATTTACTAAAGTCAAACTGGAAGTATTTTGGGATTCGACGTTCTCCGAACCTGAAGTATGAGGAATTCACCGAAGCCACGATTCAATACTTTTGCCAAGGCTCAATGTCATCTGCTACCGGGCGCACGCAAGCGGGGTTATTCAGTATGCAAAGGGCCCTAGAATCCAATCGAGTGGCGGATGAACTATTGTTGGGGTTAAATGAAGGCCAACATCACACACTCTGAGAAGAATCACAATCAAAATCCTGAACCCATTTGAGGCCATTTGAGCGGAGGAATTAGAAGAAAAAAGAAGAAACACCAAACGTCGCCCGACATTGGGAACTGGAAGCCAGATTCAAACATGCCCCTATGTACTCCTAAGGGGCTGAAGATGGAGCCCTAGTCGCAAACGCAGGAACGATTTCTAGATCCCTGAGAACATGATACAGGCTCCAAAGCCTGATTAACTTGACTTCGTCAACCAAGCTATTCTCGAAATGCTTGAGGCAAGTATAAGACAACAACTACTTGGAAATAAGTTCAACGCTATTCTCCATCGATGGAAAGTGCATATCAAGCTCTACAAAAACACAATCACACACAAAAAAAAATGCAGGAAGAAACAAAAGAAATCTTCCTCGAAACGATGGCTATTAACAGATAATAAAACCGTACTTATTCTCCTTGAACAATTGCGTATTCATGAATGCTAGTATACGTCGAACATGGAAACTTTTATCTATGGACAACACTCTGATTGGGAATTATCTCCCATTTATCTACGAGCACAAGTCTAACAAGGAAACTTCCCTTCACAGCACAACTCCTAATTATGGAAGGATCTCCACGAAGATCTTCTTCCCTAAACTACACCACTGATGGCCTGGTCAAACCAAGACTCCAACACTATAAATAAGGCATGAGGTTGGTAAACTAAGGTACACTACAAATTCTCTGTTTACAACTTTACACCTTCATCAAATCCCTGTCTGACTTTAGCATCGGAGTGCCATCGGCCACCACAGCGGTTGTCTGTGGCTCACGTGTGTTCCTTGTGCAAATCAGTAGGTCAAGATCAAAACAGGGAGTGAAAATTGACTACATCAGATTGGATAAGAGATGACACACTAAAAGAGGGAGGCTATTAGCAACATGGTGGTGCAAGAGAGAACTGTGGTGCATGTAGCGATAGAAAGTAGTCTAGGTTACGAGCAACTCTCTTGTGTGTGATGGTGCGATCTGCTCGTGCTGCTTCAATCGCTCTGCTGGGTGTGGTACGATTGATGATAGAAGGGTTTGCGCACGATAAAGAAAAGTGGCAATCAATGACTATGGGAAAAAAAGAAGATCGACATTGAGGTTGTTGGTGGTTGGATTTTGTCTAGTGAGAGAACTATCGGTGGGAAAGAGGGGGGATGATGCGTCTGTGTGTGGGGTGAAGGGGAAGGAAAGGTATGTCAGTGAAATGGAGGGGTAGGTCTGTGTGTGGTCGATGCATTTGGTTGTTACTGGTGAGAAAAGAAGCTACATGCGGTTGTGTTGGGACTATTTAGGCTATTGTGTGGTTACTTGGTAAAAGAAAAGCAGAGAGAGATGGGTGTTGTGTTTTGTTGGGAAAAATGGTTTCGCAATATTGTTTTTCTACGAATTCAAGATAATTTCCCAAACCAAAATAGAACAGAATAGGCACAAGAAATTTTTAACGTGGAAAATCCTTAAAAAAAACACAGAACCCGTAGGCCACTTAAAATAACTACCACTATAAAAAATTGAGATTACAAAAGCTTCATCCGTAGGTGGATAACACACACAATACAATATCCAATTTAAGGGTATATCTTACAAATAAGCTTTCACTAAGTTTTCTCTCAAAGGCTTTTATCTTTTTGAGTATTTTCTTCTTCCTCGATGTTTTTCACACTAGGAATGATTTCATTGTACTCAGATGGACTGAGCTTCAAGGGTCTTCCTTTATTTATAGCAGGAACTAACCACCTTTCACATAAAAATTTCAAATAATTCGGCTCATTTGGCATTCAAAATTTGTGGCTTTGTGTACCTCGTTTGCTGACATATTCCAACATGTCACTTTCAAACTTGTTGTTTTCAAATTCTCTTCATCAATTTGGAGGTCAAAGATAAATAAATCTCTCCCTTTCCGGAAGTTGTCATCATCTAACAAATTGGTGTTGTCTATTTTTTCCAAGTTGGCAGGACCCAACAAAACTCCCCTCACACCAATTTAGGGTTTATGCCAACCTGCAATATTCTACCTTATCTCTGGGTAGAGGTTTCGTCGTCATATTAGCTTCGTTGTCATTGGTGAGGATTTTCTCAACCTACAGTAGTTTCTTCTCTAACACACCACGGATCCAGTGATACCTTACGTCGATGTGTTTGGACCTTCAGTGAAAAGTCAGGTACTTGCTGAGGTGAATTGCACTCAGATACCACTTGGTTGGGAAAAATGGTTGCGGAATATTGCTTTTCTATGAACCCATGACGATTTCCCAAACCAAAATATAACAGAATAGACACAAGAAATTTTTAGCGTGGAATCTTTAAAGTGAAAATCCGCAAGACCCGTAAACCACTTATAATAACTTCCACTATACAAAAATGGGATTACAAAAATTTCACCCGTAGGTAGATAACATCATAACACACACAATAGAATCTTTAATTTATGGGTATATCTCATAAATTGGTTCTCACTAAGTTTTCTTTGAAAGGCTTTTCTCTCTTTTAAGGATTTTCTTATTCCTTTTTGTTTTTCTCACTACGAAGGATTTCACTACACTCAAATGGATTGAGCTTCAAGGGTCTTCTATTTATAGGAGAAATTTACCGCCTTTCTCTTCACAAATTTCAAATATTTCAGCTTATTTGACATTCAAAATTTGTGGCTTTGTATACAACTCATTTGCTGACATATGCCAACATGTCACTTTTAAACTTGTTTTCAATTTCTCTTCTTCGATTTGGATGTCAAAGAGAGATAAATCTCTCACTTTCAGAAGTTGTTACCATCTAAGAAATTGGTGTTGTCTGTTTGTTCCAAGTTTGCAGGACCCAACAAAACTCCCTTTCACGCCAATTTAGTGTTTAAACCAACCCACAATTTTCTTGCAAGCTTCTATCTTATCTCTGGGTAGAGGTTTCGTCATCATATCAACCCCGTTGCCATTAGTGTGGATTTTTTCAACCTGCAGTTTTTTCTCTAACAAAACACAGATCTAGTGATACCTTATGTCTATGTGTTTGAACTTTTAGTGAAAAATCGGGTTCTTGCTGATGTGAATTAAGTTCTAATACCACTTTGTTGGGAAAAATGGTTTCGAAATATTGATTTTCTACGAACCTATGATGATTTTTCCAAATCAAAATAAAACAGAATAGACATAAGAAATTTTTAGCGTGGAAAATCCTTAAATGGAAAAACCACGGGACCCGTAGGCCGCTTAAAATAACTTTCACTATAGAAAAATGAGATTAGTAAAACTTCACCCATATTTGGATAACACACAATACAATTTCTAATTTATGAGTATATCTCACAAATTGGCTCTCACTAAGGTTTCTATCAAAGGCTTTTCTCTTTTTGAGAAATTTATTTTTCCTAAGTTTTTCTCATTAACAAGGATTTCACTACTCTCAGATGGATTCAGCTTCAAGGGTCCTACTCTATTTAAAATTGTCTTTCTACTCACAAATTTCAAATATTTCAGCTATTTTGCTTTCAAAATTTGTAGCTTTATGTACAACTCATTTGCTGACATATGCCAACATGTCACTCTAAAACTTGTTTTCAATTTCTTTTCTTCAATTTGAAGGTCAAAGAGAGATTAATTTCGCCCTTTTCAGAAGTTGTCACCATCTAACAAATTTGTGTTGTCTGTTCCTGCCAAGTTGGCGAGACCCAACAAAAATCCCCTTTGCGCCAATTTGAGGATTAAGCCAAACCTACGTTTTTTTTCACAAGCTTCTAACTTCTCTCTGGGTATAGGTTTCGTAATCATATAAATCCCATTGTCATTGGTAAAGATTTTCTCAACCCGCAGTAGTTTTTTCTGTAACACATCACGGATCCAGTGATACAAGTCTATGTGTTTGGACCTTGAGTGGAAAGTCAGGTTCTTGCTAAGGTGAATTGTGCTCTGATACCACTTTGTTATGAAAAATGGTTTCACAATATTGATTTTCTACTAACCCAAGATAATTTCCAAACCAAAATATAACAAAATAGATAAAAGAAATTTTAGCATGAAAAATCCTTAAAGGGACTCGTAAGCCACTAAAATTAACTTTAACTATACAAAAACGTGATTACATAAAATCACCCATAGGTGGATAGCACACAACACAATTTCCAATTTATGTGTATATATAAAAAATTAGCTCTCACTAAGTTTTCTCTCAAAGGCTTTTCTTTCTTTGAGTATTTTCTTCTTCGTATATATTTTTCTCACTAAGAAGGATATTACTACACTCAGATGGATCGAGCTTCAAGGGTCCTCTTCTATTTATAAGAGGAGTTAACCGTCTTTCTCCTCACAATTTTCAAATTCAGCTCCTTTTCCATTCAAAATTTGTGGCTTTGTGTACAACTCATTTATTGACGTATGCCAACATGTAATTTTCAAACTTGTTGTTTTCAATTTCTCTTCTTCAATTTGGAAATCAAACAGAGATAAATCTCTCCATTTGCAGAAGTTGTCACCATCTAACAAATTGGTATTGTCTGTATGTGCCAAATTGGCGGGACCCAACAAAACTCCCCCTCACACCAAGGATTGTGATTTATCGAAATTAAACGAAAATTTGCCAAAATTTTCATTTTTTTGAAATTACGAAAAGAAAAAGGGCGAAATAAAAAGTTACATTTTTCGAGGGTTTTTTAAAAAATTTAGGGGTTTTTTTTCGTATAAATACAAAATCAACTACTAAAAAATATTTTTCAAGAATTGTTTTCGAAAGTTTTCGGTGGTTTTTCATAAATTTCGAGTTTGTTAATTATCATTTATTCTAATTATTTATTGATTATTAAAACCACACCATAATTTTCTAATTATCACTTTTTCTACTTATATATTTATTTTTGAAACTACTCCCTGATTTTCTAATTATAGGTATTTTTGTTTCATTTAATGTGTTTAATACATTTATTTACATGCATTTTTTAACATATTTAATATACTCTCAAAATTCATTATATATATTTCATGTATTCTAAAAAATTTTATGTTTTTTCTTTACATATCAAAATATTTCTTGAAATATTTCTTAAAATCAAGACACCGAAATTAACTCGAAAAACGAAATCACAATCTTTGCCTCACGCCAATATGAAATTTAAGCCAAACCTGCAATTTTATTCCAAACTTCTAACTTCTCTTTTGGTAGAGGTTTCATTATCATATCAGCCCGGTTGTCATTGGTGTGGATTTTCTCAACCCGCACTAGTTTCTTCTCTAACACATTATGGATCCAATGATACCTTACTTCGATGTGTTTGAACCTTTTGTGGAAAGTCGAGTTCCTGCTGAGGTGAATTGTGCTATGATACCACTTTGTGAGGGAAAATAGTTTCGTAATATTGTTTTCTAACAACCAAGGATGATTTCTCACACCAAAAATAGATCAGAATAGACACAAGAAATTTTTAGCATGGAAAATCCTTAAAGGGAAAAACCACGGGACCCGTAAGCCACTTAAAATAACTTCTTTTATAGAAAAATGTGATTATAAAAACTTCAATCGTATTTGGATAACACACAATACAATCTCCATTTTATGGGTATATCTTACAAATTGGCTTTAACTAAGTTTTCTCTAAAAGACTTTTTTTCCTTTGAGGATTTTTTTCTTCCTCTATGTTTTTCTCACTATGAAGGATTTCACTACACTCAAATGGATTGAGCTTCAAGGGTCCTCCTCTATGTATAGGAGGAGTTAACCACATTTCTCCTAACAAATTTCAAATATCTCAGCTCATTTGACATCAAAATCTGTGGCTTGGTTTACAACTCATTTGCTGACATATGCCAACATGTAACTTTCAAAATTGTTGTTTTCAATTTCTCTTCTTCAATTTGGAGGACAAAGAGAGATAAATCTCTTCCTTTCCAGAAGTTGTCACCATCTAAGAAATTGGTGTTGTCTGTTTGTGCCAAGTTGGCTCTCCCACACACCAATTTAAATTTAAGTCAAATCTGCAATTTTCTTGCAATCTTCTAACTTATCTTTAGTTAGAGATTTCATCATCATATCAGCCTCGTTATCATTGGTGTGGATTTTCTCAACATGCAGTACTCTCTTCTTTAACACATAACGGATCCAGTAATGCCTTATGTTGATGTGTTTGGATCTTGAGTGGAAAGTCAAGTTCTTGCTTAGGTGAATTGCGCTCAAATACTGCTTTGTTTTTCTTCGAACCAATGATAATTTCTCAAACCAAAATAGAATAGAATAGACAAGAAATTTTTAGCGTGGAAAATCCTTAAAACAACTTTAAGAACCATGAGATCCGTCGACCACTTAAAATAACTTCCACTATAGAAAAATGAGATTACAAAAACTTTATTCATAGGTGGATAACACACATAGTACAATCTCCAATTTATGGGTATATCTCACAAAAAGGCCATCACTAAGTTTTCTCTTCAAGGCTTTTCTCTTTTTGAGGATTTTCTTCTTTCTTTATGTTTTTATTACTAGGAAGGATTTCACTACACTTAGATAGATTGAACTTCAAGGGTCATCTTTTATTTATAGGAGTTAATCGCATTTCTACTACAAATTTCAAATATTTCAGTTCTTTTGACATTCAAAATTTTTAGCTTTGTGTAAAATTCATTTGTTGACATATGCCAACATGTCGCTTTCAAATTTGTTGTTTTCAATTTCTCTTCTTCAATTTGGAGGTCAAAGGGAGATAAATCTCTCACTTTCCTGAAGTTGTCACCATCTAACAAATAGGTGTTGTCTGTTTGTGCCAAGTTGACGAGACCCAACAAAACTACCACACACGTCAATTTGGGGTTTAAGCCAAACCCGAAATTTTCTTGCTAGCTTCTAACTTCTCTTTTGGTAAAGGTTTCGTTATCATATCAGCCTTGTTGTCATTGGTGTGGATTTTCTTAACATGTAGTAGTTTCTTTTCTAACACATTACGGATCCAGTGATGCCTTATGCCAATGTGTTTGAAACTTAAGTGGAAAGTCAGGTTCTTCCTAAGGTGAATTGCACTATGATACCACTTGTTAGGAAAAATGGTTTCACAATATTTCTTTTCTAGGAATCCATGGTAATTTTCCAAACCAAAATAGAATAGAATAAACACAAGAAATTTTTAGCGTGAAAAGTACTTAAAGGGAAAAACCATGGGACTCGTAGGCTACTTCAAATAACTTCAACTTTAGAAGAATTGGATTACAAAAACTTCACCCAGATTTGGATGACACACGCACTACAATCTCCAATTTATGGGTTTATAAATTAGCTTTCATTAGGTTTTCTATCTTTAAGGATTTTCTTCCTTTGTGTTTTTCTCATTTGGAAGGATTTCACTACACTTAGATAGATTGAGCTTTAACGATCTTCCACTATTTAAAAGAGGAGTTAACTTCCTTTCTACTCACAAATTTTAAATATTTTGGCTCATTTGACATAAAAAAATTTGTGGCTTTGTGTCCAACTCATTTGCTAACATATGCCAAATTTTCACTTTCAAATTTGTTTTCAATTTCTCTTCCTCAATTTCGAGGTTAAAGAAAGATAAATCTCTTCTTTCCAAAAGTTGTCACCATCTAATAAATTGGTGTTGTCTGTTCGTGCCAAGTTGGCGAGACACAACAAAATTTCCCCTCGTGCCAATTTGGGGTTTATGCATAACCAACAATTTTCTTGCAAGCTTCTAACTTTTTTCTAGGCAGTGTTTCATCATCATCTCAGCCCTGCTGTCATTGGTGTGGATTTTCTCAACCTGTAATAGTTTCTTCTTTAACACATCACAAATCCAGTGATACATTATGTCGATGTGTTTGGACCTTGAGTGGAAAGTCGGGTTCTTGCTGAGGTAAATTGTAATCTGATACAACTTTGTTAGAAAAAATAGTTTCGCAATATTGTTTTTCTACGAACCCAAGATTATTTCACAAACCAAAATAGACACAAGAAATTTTAGCTTGGAAAATTCTTAAAGGGACCCGTAGGCCATTTAAAATAACTTCCACTATAGAAAAATGACATTACAAAAACTTTACTCGTAGTTGGATAACACACATAACACAATCTACAATTTATTGGTATATCTTACAAATTATCTCTCACTAATTTTTTTTTCTCAAAGGCTTTTATCTCTATGAGAATTTTATTTTTATTCTATGTTTTTCTTACCAGTAAGAATTTCACTACACTCAAACGGATTGAGCTTCAAGGGCCCTCCTCTATTTATAGGAAGAGTTAACCGCCTTTCTCTTTACAAATTTCAAATATTTTGACTCATTTGACAATCAAAATTTGTGGCTTTCTGTACAACTCATTTATTGACATATGCCAACATGTCACTTTCAAACTTGTTGTTTTCAATTTCTTTTCTTCAATTTTGAGGTCAAAGAGAAATAAATATCTCCCTTTTCAGAAGTTGTTACCATCTGACAAATTAGTGTTGTCCATATGTGCCAAGTTGGCGGGACCCAACGAAACTCCCCACGGCAATTTACGGTTTAAGCCAAACCTACAATTTTCTTCCAAGCTTCTGACTTCTCTCTTGGTAAATATTTCGTCATCATATCAACCTCGTGTCATTGGTGTGGATTTTCTCAACCTGCAATAGTTTTTTTTTCTAACACATCACCGATCCAGTGATACCTTACGTTGATGTGTTTAGGCCTTGAGTGAAAATTCGGGTTCTTGCTGAGGAGAATTGTGTTCAGATACCACTTTGTTGGAAAATGGTTTCGCAATATTGTTTTTCTACAAACCTTGGATGATTTCCTAAACCAAAATAGAACAAAATAGACATAAGAAAATTCTTGCTTGAAAAATCCTTGAAAGACCACGGGTTCCATAGACCACTTAAAATAACATCCACTATAGAAAATAAGATTACAAAAACTTAACCCGTAGGTGGATAACACACACAATACAATATCCAATTTATGGGTATATCTCACAAATTGGCTCTCACTAGGTTTTCTCTCAAAGGCTTTTTTTCTTTTTGATGATTTTCTTATTCCTCTGTGTTTTTCTCATTAGGAAGGATTTTACTACATTAAGATTGATTGAGCTGCAAGGGTCATCCTCTATTTATAGGAGTTAACCACCTTTTTTTTTCACAAATTTCAAATATTTCGGTTCCTTTGAAATTCAAAATTTGTGGCTTTGTGTACAACTCGTTTGCTGACATATGCTAACATGTCACTTTCAAACTTGATGTTTTCAATTTCTCTTCTTCAATTTGAAGCTCAAAGAGAGATAAATCTCTCCCTTTCTAGAAGTTGTCACCATCTAACAAATTGGTTTTGTATGTGTGTGCCAGGTTGTCTCTAACACATCATGGATCCTGTGATACCTTACGTCGATGTGTTTGGACCTTGAGTGGAAAGTCGAGTTTTTGATGAGGTGAATTACGCTTTGATACCACTTTGTTGGGAAAAAATAATTTCGCAATATTGTTTTTCTACGAACCCCAAGATGATTTCCCAAATCAAAATAGAACATAATAGACTAAAAAAAAATTTAGCGTGAAAAATCCTTAAAGGGAAAAACAAAGGGACCCGTAGTCCACTTACAATAACTTTCACAATAGAAAAATGGGATTACAAAAACTTCACCCCTAGGTGGATAACACACATAATACAATCTCCAATTTATGGGTATATCTCACAAATTGGCTTTCACTATGTTTTCTTTCAAAGGTTTTTCTCTATTTGAGGAATTTCTTTTTCATCTATGTTTTTCCCACTAGGAAGGATTTCACCACACTCAGATGATTGAGCTTTAAGGGTCCTCTTCTATTTATAGGAGTTAACCGCCTTTCTCCTCAAAAATTTCAAATATTTTGGCTCCTTTGACATTCAAAATTTGTGACTTTGTGTACAACTGATTTGCTAACATATGCCAACATGTCATTTTCAAACATGTTATTTTCAATTTCTTTTCTTCAATTTGGAAGACAAAGAGAGATAAATCTCTCACTTTCTAGAAGTTGTCACCATTAAACAAATTGGTGTTGTCTGTTTGTGCCAAGTTGGTGAAACCAAACATGTCTATGGTTGATGGAATGGTTTGCGGCCATGGTTGTGTGCGGTGAGTTCTTGTCAGCGGAAGAAAACGTTCTTATTTCTTTCCTTTATATGTTCTCTCTAGGTCTCCCAATCCATGCACTTCATTGCACTACATGTTCTTTCTACATTCAAAATTTGCATCTTTTTAGCTTGTTTTTGAAATTTTGACCCTAGCAACCTTCGAAGACAAAAAAAAATGACTACAAAAATAACGAAAATTAGTTAAGAAAATATAGAGAAATAAGGTAATAAAATCACATAAATATGCTCTTATTACCCATAGTATCTATCTAGTTTGCCTACATTGAATTTATAGCTAAGGCTAAGCAAACGATCCATTTTTAATTATTAGCCATGTAGGCAAGAAGTGAATTTGCATCACTATACTTGAGATCATCATTTCTTTTTCTGTTCATTAACTTATAAAGATATTTTTTAATGAAACCAACACGTTGAAATCCGTCAGAGCACCATTCATGCAACTTTCCTATGTGATCTAAGAACTATCAAGTACCAATAGTGATGCATTCAATTTTTGCTCCCTGTTTTTACCATGTTCCTACTGACCTGGACAAGCAACACATGTGAGCCACAGACCACCATGGGGTGGTCGATGGCACTTCGATGCTAAAGTCAGACAATGATCTGAGGAAGGTGTAATGTTGTAACATGGAATTTTGTAGCGTACCTTAGCTTACCAACCTCATGTCTTATTTATAGTGCAGGGAGTCCTGGTTTAACTAGGCCATCATAGTTGTAGATTAGGACGAGATCTTCGTGGAGATCCTTATCTAATTAGGAGTCGTGTTGTAAGAGGAAAGTTCCCTATTGGCTCCGTGCTCCCAATCCGTGAGCATTCCGTTGAAGGGTGTTTCTCTGTGTGGAAGATACTTTGGTGTTTGCTTCCTAGTTGGGAGCAAATAGCAGATGTGGTTGCCCGTCCGAAGCAGATCCTCGAGGTACTTGCCTGAATAGGACTTATGGGAATCGTGGATAGTTGTGAGACATGTGGGCCTAGCATGCTTTGAGAGTTCGAGCCAGCTTGGGCTGGATCAGTGTTGAGCCGATGCTTGGGCCCGTAGTTCCTCGAGATCATCGTGACACGTGTTCGGCTCAGGAGTGTGACCATTTTTATGTATCATCACTACTCCCCTCGAGTTAATGGGCCATCACATTGGTTCGCTAAGTCATTTTATGAAGGGATGCGGTGCTCATGATGATTGAGTTTGAATTGTTGCTTGAGCCGCATGGTACATTAATTGGGCGTGCATTGGTTCAACGGAAAATAGGCAAGAACCTATCATCTATATAGGTCATCCGCAATGTTGAGACTGACCCTTCTGCTTTACTTGCTTTTGAAGATATTGTCCTAAAAGGTTCGTTCGTCTTCTTCATGGATCAAGAAAACCTTATTGATGATGTTGTTCTGGCTAAGGGCCTAGAGTTTTTTGAAGACAGATTGCTGATATCATCAGAGTTTTCAATTTCGTCTATAGTGGGTTGTGGGACAATCAACACGTCGCCCCCACTTTGTATCCAGAGTCGCACATTAATCTGGAAGATGGGGCCTCTTCTAGGAAGATAAAGGCTGCTAGGGCCAAGACTCCCATTCTGTCTGATGCGGAGGATCCATCTGAGACACTTGATTCCTTTGTGAGGAAGAAGCATTGCGTTAGGACTAGGTCATCTTCGGCATGACCTGCTTTGGTGAGATAGGAGCGCGAGTCCCCTAGGCCTGTTGAGGCGGAGACTAATGTTCTTGGCGTGGAGAATGATTATCTGCGGTTGGCGGGGATTGTTGACGGGTCAAACCTTAGTGGCGCTCGGGTTGAGGCTCTGAATGACTGTCTAGTGTGGGTTGCAATGGCGGTTTTCGCTGACACTGATTCACGTGGGACAGTTTCGGTAAAGGGCTCTCTTGAAGATTTGCTTGAGGTGGTGGAATCTGATCACCCCACCGTTGACTCGCCTGAAAGTGTCCGTGGTACCAGCCACGTCTTTTGTAGTCCGCATTGCTCACTGTCTTGTTCTAAGCCACAACTAGAACTATTGGAAGGTCATTTGGATACTTTGGTCCCTCCTCTGCCTCCAGATCTTGTTGAGCCATCTCGCCATAAAAGGGTCATGCATTTTTTACAAGGGAAAAGCCACGAAGAAGAGTCTGAGGATGGTGGCGACCGTAAAGGGCAGTGCTAGCATAGTTCTTGATCAGGGAAAGCTTCATCCTGATGTACGGATAAGCCTGTTTGCACCAAACTTGGTGAAGATGAGCTCACATGTCTTGAACCAAGAGAAGGATGTTGATTATGCTTTGAAGAAACATATAAGCAAGTGTCACAGCTGGTTGATGGACCACGCTCCAAAACTTGAGAAGGATACATTGGAAGAGCGTGTGGAAAAGGGTTTGAAGTATCTTATGTTGGGTATGTCTCATATGAGCCACGCGACCGTTGTTGGGATGAAAATAGAGGCGGCTTGCGAGAGAGTATATACTTTGGAGCATGTCTTCTCGCATGTGCAGACTCCGTATTCTGATGCATTCCATGAATTTGAGTGGCTTAAGAGCTGAAGAGATGCGGTTGGATCAATCAGGTTAAGAGGGCTCGTTTGGAGGACCTTGAGCATAGTATGAGACTGTGTCTGAGGGGGATGAACTTAGGCTGGACTTGAGCCGGCTCTGCCTAGAGGTCGAGCTTGTGCAAGAAGCTATGGCTAAGGCGCATTCTGAGCTATAGTCGTTTGTTGAAAAAAGTGCCTTGAAGGAAGTTGACTGGGCTACTGAGAAGCAACAGTTGGAATCCAATGTGGAGTTCTATTCTTGAGAGGGGAGGAAGGCTGAAGACCAACTCGAATTGGGATGGCATGAAAAAGTGCTGTGAAGAGCAGTCTGGCCACAGAGCAGTTAGGTCGATGTGCTAACTAGCAAGTTGGAACTACTGGAACATGACCTTATTGATGCAAAGGTACGAGAGGAAGAACTTCTCCAGGAACAAGGAAAATGTGAGTTCCACTGGGTTGTTCATGGCCGGCTGGAGCTATTGGCGTTGATGAAGGAGGAGTATCTGAAGTGGGATCTTAGCCGTTACAAGAAGATGTCATATGTGGACTTGTTTGTTACCTCTTATCTTCGGGCGGGGAGGACAATTCGATCCCTAACGTCTAGGTTGAAGCGCGTATAGATGCAACTTCTGCCCCTGTTCCTCCTAGGCTTGGCTCTTTCGTTTCTGTACCTTCTCCTAATTATGAGCAAACTTTTGTGTGTTTGTACACTTTTTGTCTTGACCATTAATAAAAACAGGATTCTTCGTTTCATACTTGGCATTTCCATTGCATGTTTTTTGTTTTGCCTTGTCGTCTTACTTTGGCATAGGGCTGGTTGAATCAATAGGGCGTTGTCTGGTTTGTCTGCGGCATAGAGCTTGATCGCTTTTTATTGTGAATGACTCTGGATCATTACTGCGTAGTTATGTCCAAAAAGCGAGCATGTTGCAAATAGTTTAACTGGGGGTTGAGTCACCCATGTTGTATCATGTCCCATAGGTAAGCTACTTGAGATTTTTCTTATTTGTCTGACTGGTCGGCTGTAGTTGTTACCATGGGCAAGCTGTGGTGGCCGAAAGTATGTGTCAGAGCATTCGCACCAAGTCAGGTTCTGTAAGCCCAGGTTGGCGTCCTAATTAGCTTTCATCTAGGCGCCGGTTGTACTATCCTTGTATCAACATGAGTGGTCTCTTTCTAATGTTAGAATGACAATCCGTTTGAGCTTGAAGGCACTGACTCATCTAAGCACATATTTGCGTTCGTTGTCCTAAGGGATAACGAAAGTCGTGTGGAAAGATGTTTGAGATTCCCACATTCCGAATCTTTTATGACTTAGTAGAACGGTTGATATATTCGAGGAGTAAAGGTTTGGCAACCAGACTGAAGAGCAGTGGTCCCGTAGCAAGCTGTCGAAATCAGTTCGGGACTGACTAGGCTCCCACCTTTCTGAATCGTGTATGATCAAGCAAAGTGGGCTACAGATTCGGGAAGTAAAAGTTTGGCGACCAGGCTGAAGAGTAGTGGTCTCGTGGCTAGACGTCGCAACCCGCACGGAGCGAAATAGGCTTTGGGACCCAAAGCCATTGTCAACAATTGCAAACTTACTAAGCTTACCTGGCTAATTCGGTGATCATCATATGCATTGAGAGCATTGATCCCTTGGAGAGTCGTCATTATCAGCAGACAAGCACTGACTAGACTCTTACTTCCTCCACCGTCGTGACCAGCGCATAGCAGATTAGCCTTTGGGCACCAGAAGCCGGCGTCATCAATCGCAAACTGACAAAACTTACCCAGCTAATTCGACGATTATCGTCTGCATTGAGAGCAATAATCCTTTGACAAGTCGTCGTCATCAGCGAACAAGTGCTAACTAGACTCCCACTTCCCCAGCCGTTGTGACTCGCATGGAGCAATTAGGCTTTGGGCACCAGAAGCCGTCATCATTAGTTACGAACTGACTATGCTTACTTGGCTAATTCGGTGATCATCGTTTGCATTGAGAGCAATGATCCCTTGGCGAGTCATCGTCATCAGCGGACAATCGCTAACTAGACTCCCACTTCCTCAACCGTCGTGACCCGCGCGGAGCGGATAAGTCTTTGGGAACTAGAAGTCGTCGTTAACTAACTAAGCTTACCTGGCTAATTAGGCAATCATCGTCTGCATTGAGTGCAATGATCCATTGGCGAGTCGTCATCATCAGCAGACAAACACTGACTAGACTCCCATTTCCTCAGCCGTCATGACCCACATGGAGCGGATTTGGCTTTGGCCACCAGAAGTTGTCGTCATCAGTCGCGAACTGACTAAGCTTACCAAGCTAATTCGACGATTATCCTTTGCATTGAGAGAAATGATCCCTTGGTGAGTTGTCGACATCAGCGGACAAACGTTGACTAGACTCCCACTTCCTTAGCCGTCATGACCCACACGAAACGGATTAGGCTTTCGGCACCAGAAGTCGTCTCATCAATCGCGAACTGACTAAGCTTACCTTGCTAATTCGGCGCTCATCATCTGCATTGAGAACAATGATCCCTTGGCGAGTCGTCGTCATTAGTGGACAAGCGTTGACTAGACTCCTACTTTCTCAGCCATCGTGACCCGCTCAGAGTGGATTAGGCTTTGTGCACTAGAAGCCGTCGTCATCAGTCGCAAACTGACTAAGCTTACCTAGCTAATTCAGCGATCATCGTCTACATTGAGAGCAATGATCCCTCTGTGAGTCATCGTCATCAGCGGACAAGTGTTGACTAGACTCCTACTTCCTAAGCCGTCGTGACCCATGCGGAGCGGATTAGGCTTTGGGATGAACCAGAAGCTATCGTCATCAGTCTTGGCTGACTAAGCTTGTCTAGTTTGAATAGAGGTTCGGCTTGCTAGGGAGGTTGCGAACCTACTCCCTCCGCATGTTGCATGGAGTGGATTAAATTACCTTAAATCAACTGGTGATCTAAAGGTATAATCCGTATGTCAGGCTTGCTTAGGATCTTTAATGCTTGTGCCAAGCACGTGACATAGTGTTGTTTGAATGATAGGCTGAGCCCATGGGTCCGCAGAGGAATGGCTAAGGTTTACCTGCATGATACATTGCGTATACGGCGTAAATTGCGCGGTGACACGCCTACGACGTAGGCTGCGTGACGGTTGAGTATCATTTACTCCCCCTCAAATGATGGGGTTGAGTGCAACCCCATTAATTGTTGTACGTTGTCTTTGTAATTTCCTTGGGAACCGTTGTCTTCCATTTCTCTAATCGTTAATGCTTGGCGATATTCAATGCTTGGCAGTTAATGCTTGGCAATTAATGCTTGAGTGCCCGTTTGGTGAACTATCATGTCTATATAATGGTGTTTTCCAATCGTTGTAGGCACTATTTTTCACAACGCTTATCTTCTGTAATGTTCTTGCTTGAAGAATATGCTATAGGGTTTCCAAAGGCTGAGAAAAATGTTTTGGGTTTTGATATACACATAATTATTACAAATTATGACCCTTAATTTATATATGTTAGTGCTTCAATTAATATATTTTATTCTAATTATTTCAACTTTTATGTTTTTGTAGGAATCTGCGCGCGTGAACGATAAAGTCGCATTAAGGCGACAAATTTGATAAAATGATTAATTTGTCGATTCTAGCGGTGGTACAAAAGAGTGGTTCACACATCTAAGCCTAACCCGAATAAGCATGATCCACCTACTTTAACCTAGCCCAAGCCCAAACCCAGAAAGCTAGAATCCTAAGCCCAACCTAACAAGGAAATAGGGGAACCCTATTTAGGTTTCTCTATGGCCTTCTCTTGAAACCCTCTCTTGGACGTTTTTCTTCCTCTCTTTTCCAACCTCCATCTCCACCTCCACCAGGGCAGAGACAGAGCTCTCTCGCCACTAACCAACCACCACCTCGCCACTAACCGACCTCGCCACCGCCACTAACCAGCCACTAACCAGCCACCTTCACCTCGCCACAGTTCTCTCTGTCCATAACACAGCCGCCACCACCATCTCCCTCCATCTCTCTCACCGCCACCATCACTCGAACACCATCGCCACCACCGCGCGCATACACCGCCGCGAAACAGGGCAACTCCATGTTTCGCTTCCTGTTCCTCGCCATCTTTCCACTTTCTCTCTTCTCCAAGGTTCTCCCTCCTTCACGCCTCTCCCTGTTAGAGCACCACCACCACGAGAACCTCGCTACCACCGCGAAACAGGGAGAACACCACCCTGTTTCAGCTCCCTGTTTCTCGTCCTCTCTCTCGCGGTTTTGTTATTATCTCTGTTCCTTCACCCTCTCTCTTTGTTCTTGCAGGTACAGGAGCGATTGGGAGGAGAGGAAGCTCGCGAGGAGCGGAGAACGGAGGCGGGAAGGGCGCTGTCGCGCTGGAGAAGACGAAGGCTGAAGCAGAGCGCGAATTCGGCGGGAAATTCTGTTTTTTTGTTTGAAAAACGGTTTTGGCTATTGCCACCCCGAGAACTTGTAAGAGCCACCACAGAGCCTTTTTAGCTGTTTTTCTCGGGATTCATGCGCGGACAGGAAGTGATGGATTTCTCTAGTGATGCTGTGACCACCACCACCATGAGTCACTAAACCCCACGCAAGGTGAAGAGGTGAACTCCTAGATGTAACGAACTAAATTAGTAATTGATTCGCTTTAAGTTTTCACGATGAATAATGATGTTTAATGATTCTCACTTTTATTTAATATAGAAATTTATGTTATTTCAGTGAGAAGGATATCATAGATTTCTTTGTAGATTTTTATTACTCCGGTGATTATCTTTTCTTCTCCATATAAGCTTAGTCACGTTTTTCTTATGTGTAGAATGTTTAAGGATTAATTGATTCCGGTAGGTTAGTTATATGTGATCGTCATTTATTACGGTATTGTCTCCGGATATATCGTAAGTTTAAGATATCACATATGACAAACCTTTGTGTTTTCTTAGAAGAAGTGAAATCTTAAATTCATTTACATTAGGGTATATTAATGATTAAAAGATTATTTTTCCGATTACGTCGTTTGGGATGTGAAACACGTAGTTGAGTCATCATAGCGAATCAATACTAGTTGGCGTGTGAAGTCTAGGAGGGATTCTTGGAACCTTGTGATTTTCTCGAACTTAGTTTTCATTAAATTAAATTCAATTTCGTAATTTAAATTTGTTAGAATTTATTAGCTTTAGTTTCGCATGGTTTGTCTTCCTTAACCTTGTTTTGTAGATCGTTTTTCCTCGTGGGATCGACACCCCATTCTTTACTGCAATTGACCGCGTGTATTGTTTGGGCGTAATCAGGTTTTCCAAGGGCTGAAGTTAATTCTCTGTCTCTAGAGTCTCCGAATGCTTTGACATTTGCGCCGATCAGGCATAGAAATAGTTGTTGTTATGCGTGGTCACCTGATCGAAGTGTTAGTCGAAGTGCGATGTCTCTTGAGGAAATCAACAACCCATTGCAAGGTTTACAATGTTGTAAGGAGAGTGTATCCTCGGAGTGATGTGATAGAGCAATCTGACTGCTCAGTTCCTTCAATCCCCTCACACACTTCGCTGTTGTCTTAAGAAGGGGTCGAGCTCTCCCATTCTCTTACCTTTGCCTTCACTTGTAGATTGCTCACATCGGAGGGTTTGCAAATCTTTGGCGGACGCTGTCCATAGCAGAATTGTCTAAGTGTATTTTACTTTAGTTCACACTGTATTCAGAAGTTTATAGGGCTTAGTCTTTGTATCCACCTCAAGGCGCTCGCAATATGTAGCATTTTGTATCCGCCTCAAGGCGTTTGTGATTATGTAGCCTTTTGTATCTGGCTCAAGGTGCTTGTTGTTACATCTTTTCGATAATCAATAGAGTTTGTTTTTCGTAATTCTTCATTTATTTCTAATTTCTTAATTGATTGTGAATCACATAAGCTTTTTAAGAACTAAAACTCAATATTGACTATGGAAAGGGAAACAAACAACTTAAAGCAAACTAACTGTTGACGGAGAGAATTCGATTCTAGCCTTGAAGTGAATTGGAGTTGCTCGCGCGGATCATTTAGCGGATTGTCGAGGCGTTATATAGGTCACTGAAGAGTATACCTTGCATGAGGGTTGATCTCCGCGCCGACAAAATGTCGGGGGCATGTGTTCCCGTTTGCTATGGCCTTTACGAATCGCTGAGCGAAAGAGCTGATTGCTTTTGTACCGCTTGAAAATGATGTATCTACCATCTTTTTGCCTTGCACTGGTTCAGGCTGCTCAACGTGATGTAGATGAATCTGGGAGCACTCTATCTTTTTTAGTGCAGTGTAGTGGCAACCTCGTGCGGTAGGTTGCTTTCCACATATGGTTCCTCGGAAGGCATTCCTGTCGCCATCAGTTTCCCTTTTAGCGGTCCTTGACTCCTTTAGGGTGATGTGTCTTTGGACGCTCTTGAGGAGCTCCGCCATGTCAAAAGGTGGCTCCAAGGTGAGGTCCTAAAAAAGGTTTCCCTTTGTCAGCCCCGCAGTGAATGTCGTCACAGCTGTATAGTTGTTGCACCCGTCAATAAGGGTCAGCTTGTTGTTGAAGCGTGTGACATACTCTCAGAGCGTCTCGCCGAACCTCTGCCTTAGAGAGAGTATGTAGTGCGGGCCTTTTCTTAAATGCTGGCTCCCGACGAAATGTGTCAAGAATTCCTTTGCAGATGTTTTGAAGGAGTCGATTGACTTCGGTGGAAGGCTATGGAACCACATCAATGCAGGGCCTTTGAGACTGGTGGGAAAGGTTCTGCACATGACGGATTCAGGTCCTTCCTTGAGCGCCATTAAATGCCGGTAGTGGCGCAGATGGTCAAAAGGATTGGTGGTCCCGTCATAGGAATCAAGCTTCATGGGAGTGAACTTTGTCAGAAGTGTTTCACTCATGATCCGATCCAAAAAAGGTGGGACAGAGAGGTGATATAGTACATTCGGGTCGTGCGCTCCTCTGCGGAGAAGGTTCCCAGGACCGAGCCTTTCTGTCCTGGTAGCTGGATCAGCATTGGTCGCGCAACCTCCCTTAGTCCAATGGGAACTAGCTGGGGTCTGGCTTTCCTGCGCTTGCTCCCTATTGTCCACTGGAAGCAGAGGTCCGTGTTGTTCCTGGTCTGCATCAGTAGCGGGTGGATTCCGTCGTGTGAGCATCTTCACCGCCTTGATGACCTGCTGTATTTGAGATGTCAGCACCTCGATTCTGGGGTTCGTTGTTACTGCCATTGGTGCAGAGGCGTGAGTAGATTGCTCGTGCATGGCAGGAAATGGTATAGGAACAATCGGAGCATTGGATGTGTCCCCTAGTTCGTTGTTGCATGACTTGGTGGTCACCATCTCTTTGAGATTTGGTAGGAGACGATGCTTAGTGTAAAGTTAAGAACTATGTCACCCCCACGGACTGTGCCAAACTGATGCAGTCAATTTTCGCTTCCTGCTTTGACCTTGTTCCTGATGACCTACACAAGTGAGCCACAAACTACCGTGGGGTGGCCGATTACACTATGATGCTAAAGTCAGACAAGGATCTGAGGAATGTGTAATGCTGTAACAAGGAATTTTGTAGCGTACCTTAGCTTACTAACCTCATGTCTTATTTATAGTGCAAGGAGTCCTGGTTTAACTAGGCCATTATAGGCATAGATTAGGGAGGAGATCTTCATGGAAATGATAGTTCCCAATCCGAGAACATTCCGTGGAAGGGAGTTTCCCTGTGTAGAAGATACTCTAGTGTTTGCTTCCTAGTTGGGAGCAAAGAGCAGCTGTGGTTGCCCGTCCGAAGCAGATCCTTGAGATACTTGCCTGAAGAGGACTTATGAGTTTCGTGGATAGTTGTGAGACGTGTGAAACTAACATGTTGTGAGAGTCCGAGTATGCTTGGCGGACTAAAATTGAGGGGGCTTAGATCCGCTTGGGCTGGATCTGTGTTTGGCCGATGCTTGGGCCCGTAGTTTCTTGAGATCATCATGACACGTGTTCGGCTCAGGAGTGTGACCGTTTTTATGTATCATCAAATAGGATGCAAGATTATGGCTGTGTTCCCCAATAAAATTCCTTACAACCCGCATTTTGGTTTTTTTCATACAAACTTGGATAAGGTCCGGGCAATTGCTTCTAGTTAAGGAGTGTGGTTGCCTTTTGCGATCAATCCGATTCAAATATTTTTGGTCCCGCACACCTTGACTTGAACACACAAACCTCCTGAAAACTCTCAACACCTTTCTAAGATCTATAGGCATCCTTGCGCACACTAAATCCAATATGCTTTGTATATTTGTTATAGAATATCAAAACCTCATCAATTGAGTGGATTGCACAGATGATATATCGACATCTTTCAACTCACTCCGTTTGATATTTTGGAAACCTTTCTCCTTTGATTCACGTCTTATAAGATCATTAAAAATTTATGTTTTTCTCATCTAACTTGTTTTCTTCGCTTGCATGTTCATCTTTATATGGTTGATTGAGATCAAGCAAATACATATTTTCAGCCTCTACCATGTTCCTTGTATTTGAAATCATATTTTCATTACCACTACTACTGTCACTATCTTCCCGATCTTTTACTTTTGCCATCTCAAATGCTATGTGTATCCGTTGGTTTATTATTAGAAGATTCACTTTTTTAATGAACACAATCATCAAGATTGACATTTTTTAGCCAATCTTTATCTTGACGAATGCTATACATCGTATGTAATCAAAACCGAACATCTATGCTTCAAGTTGCAGGTTCTGAGACTATGTTTTCTGATAGCTGGAAACATCCAAAAAGATTTATCTTTATTTTATCCATTTTGTTGGGGCATGAAGTCTGTTGGGGAAGTTGAACGACCAAAAGGAGTTGCAAGCATAAAGTTGGTATAGCCTGAAGACTATGGTTTTCCCTTCGTTCCAACTAATGCATTTTATATATGGACTCGAAAGTCTTTTCTTATTTAGTTTCAAATGAATGTAAATTTGGTGTTCTACGATGGAGTCATTTTCTCTAACTGAGCGACTCCCCTATTTTTATAGTGATGTAGATGTAAAAAGGTCAGAAAAGTAAGTGGTTTGGTAGTGTAGATGGTTAATAATTATAGCAATGGGCACCAGAGAACCTCCATGGAATCTGATGAGATTAGAGTAATTTATTACTGATTGAATAACCTGTTCACATTGAAGACTCCTCTTCTTAGGGACTACTTGTCTGAAGCTTTAGCATAGCATTCTATAATTAAGAAGTGAGACTGAATTCCCTTCGTGCCTCATAAACCAACTCAAAATCAGAAAACACTGCTATTACCAAGAGCCAAGAAATAAACAACGATGATTTGAATGATAGGTTGTGAGAGTTCAGAAGGTGAGGTGATGTAGCCATCTTCAAATTTACAAGATCAGATATGAGGAGAGAATTATTGCTGACCGAGGTAATCAAATTTAAAGATGGGAGATACTCTCGCTCAGCTACAAAGTTTTGATTGTTGAGTCTTCCTAGAAATGATTATGATTCTCACCTCATGCACCCAAAAAGAAAGAAAATATATTGTGGAAAAAAATAAGGCACTCTCAATTGCCAAAGCCTTTAGGTTCAGGAATAGAATGAACAATGTAATTATAACTCTAGATGCAAATTTCCACTGGATCACGTGTTGATCATGCAGAGCAATCCGCATAAGATGGATTAATTCTTGACAGTGATGTGGTGTTTGCCATTGGAATTCCGATGTCAAAGTTAAGACAATATCTTTAGTAAAATATTTATTTCTTTGTGTTTTAAGAGAGAATTGTGAATCAAAAAAGAATTACCCCAGTGACGTCGGGCAAAATAGCGATTATCCTACAGGTTAATTCTAACAGATAATTCACAAGGAAGAACACAAGAGAATTGTCCAAAACACTGAGAAATACTCTGATGTTCAATTCAAATTATCAAAATCAAAAGTATCTCTAAATTAGCCCACAAGTCGGGCTTTATAGCTAAAACTCATCAATATTAGAATATTACAAAAAACGGCAAAACCCCAATAATCATGCTAAAATGAAATACGTAATAAAAAAATCTGCCAAGAATCTGGCCCAAATTGGGTTCAAAATCACTTCCTAAACTATAATTGAAATATTACTATAAAGAAAATAAAACTACTAAAATAACAAGCACTCTATTCCTAAAAGAAAAAATAAAGCTTAATCCTAAAAGGAAGCTAAAAAAGACTCATAATTAAATTGAATAAGTTATTTAGTAAATAACTTTGAGATCAAATTAATAACCCTAGAAATCCAAATTAGGAACCCTAGAAACTCAAATTAGGAACCTTAGAAACCCTCCTGCATCAGTCGCCCCGGGTTGGAAAGAACTTGTCCTCGAGTTCACAACAACTTTATCGAAATCCTCTGGCGGCAGCCCAAGAGAAAGATCCTCTGACACCAGGTCATAAAATTCTGGTAGCTCTTGTAGGCGTACTAGATTGTCTTTCATTTCCCTTCTCTTGAGCTCCATCTGCAACCTAGCACATACTCCTTTACTATAATAATCAATTCCTTGACTTCATCAACCTTGGAGAGATTTGATTTGCAGTCTTTGTGATGAAGCAGGTTCTTGAGAGACATCACAATGAGTGGCTTACGAAAATCTCTATGTATCTGGCGACGCAAAACATGGAAATAATTTGCATTGAAAACTATAGTAACATTATCAGGCATCGTTCCTACTTTCAACATTTCATCATACAATTCTAATGACACTTTACCAAGACCATGTTGCGCTAAAGCTGAAATTATAGTGTTCCACAATACCACATCTTGCTTGTTACCCATGAGATCAAAAACTCATTGACTGACTTCCAAACTCCCGCATTTAGAATACATATCACCACACTTAGCATAGCCCGACACCAAGGTGGTCCAAGCAAGCACGTTTTTGTCTGTCATCTCATCAAACAACTTTCGACCATTTCCAATTACACGACATTTAGAATAACCATCCATAATAGATCTCAATATAATTACGTTAGACACAAACTTAGCTATCAAAACTTGACAATGAATCTGTTTCGTAAACTTCATATCAGAATCAAGACCTCTAGGGCAGTAAACACAGATGTTTCCAGTGGTGGCCGTGTGTGGGCACTGATGGGGCTTGGACATCACAGCCACCACAGCAAGTCCAGAAGCAGTACGAACAGGTTTGGCTCGGAGGCGAGGGAGAAGTGACCCGCTTTCTAACTCAGGCTAAGCGGCAATCGTCTCGACCAGTGTTGGGGCCCTAGCAAGGTTGTACTTGCTACAAGTAGAAAACTTTAGGGCGTTGAGGTCTACATTTTTGCCTCTTCGTGAGTGTTCGACCATGCCGTTAACTATCTCAACTATGGCCCATACTCGTGCTTCTTCTTCGCTGAATCCATGGTTTAGCACTCCTCCATGGCCTGGTCGAGGTAGTTTTCTTTCCTCCAACACTTCCACTATCGCCATTACAGATGGTAAAGAGAAAGAGGGGTTTGGTTCTTCGCCACAAGTTTTCTAAGCATTGATATTTTGAGGCGGCCTTTTCTAATTTTTAACATCAACCGATACATAGTCAATAAATGCAGGTTCTGAACCTTTGAGCTTTAGTACCCTTGAGGAATTGCTTACTGTATTGTATATGCTACAATATGGTTCAGAAGGTTGTATTGTCTGCCCCACATACGGAAGACTGTCAGATTCTATCAAAGAATGGAAAGACTTATTTGTATTATTTCTCGCAAACAACTGTGGAGCTTGATCTCTACCACGATCATCTTCCAAGTCAACAGTTTCCACTTGGTATATACTCCCGCGGAAAAAACCACGCTCGACCGAAGACTTATTCAAAATCATGGCATCCTTACCTGAAACCCTTGTACCCAGAAATGCAAGACCATTGTCATCAGTGTCATACACAGGCTCTCCAAGCTCTTCAGTTTCGTTTACCACGTCTTCTTCAAGCTCCTCATCGTCATACACAGGCTCTTCAAGCTCCTCATCGTCATATACAGGCTCTCAGTGCTCCCATAATCGAGCACGATTGTGATATGAGTTTTCGAAACTGGAATCAAAATTGTGATCTTCCATCTCACGATTACCGAAATCCTGCGTTGTTGGACGCCGGGTAAACTCTGCAAGTTGCCTCTGTAAATCCTCAATCATCATATTCTTAACGTTACGATCACGGTGAGGGGCTTCCTCGTTCGGAACCTGCCCACGATGACCACGACCACCAGCCATAGAAACTGATGAAATCTCACCTCAAGAAGATGTTGAAGATCTGATACCAACTGACGCCGCGCAGAATAGCAATTATCCTGCAGGCTAGTTCTAATAGATAATTCACAAGGAAAAACACAAGAGAATTGCCCAAAACACAGAGAAATACTCTAATGTTCAATTCAAATTATCAAAATAAAAAAATATCTCTAAATTAGCCTACAAGCTGGGCTTTATAGCTAAAACTCATTAATATTAGAATATTACCAAAAATGGAAAAAACCCCAATAATCATGCTAAAACAAAACATGTAATAAAAGAAACAATCGGCTAAGAATATGGCCCAAATTGGGATCAGAATCACTTCCTAAACTATAATTGAAATATTACTATAAAGGAAAATAAAACTACTAAAATAACAAGCAGTCTATTCCTAAAAGAAAAATAAAGCCTAATCCTAAAAGGAAATTAAAAATACTCATAATTAAATTGAATAAGTTATTTAGTAAATAACTTTGAGAGCAAATGAAGAACCCTAGAAACCCAAATTAAGAACCCTAGAAACTCAAATTAGGAACCCTAGAAACCTTCCTGCATCACCCAGAAATAATGTGTTTGACTATTTATAGATGTAGGAGAAGCTAATTGCTTGCAAATGTGTGAGACACGTCGCGGGTCGAGAGCCAACTGTTAGTAGAAAAGTGAGACACGTTGCAGGTCGGGAGCCATTGATGGCTGTAACTTTTCATTGATGGTTTTAACCTCTTGTTGATGGTTGTAACTTCCTGTAGACGGTTGTAACTTTCGTCAATGGTTGTAACTTCCTGTAGATAGTTATAACTTTCGTTGACGGTTGTAACTTCGCGTTGATGGTTATAACTTTCCGTTTAGAGAGATCTCTTATGCAGATTCATGTGCTCAGCTGAGCATGGTAAATGGAGTCGAACAATGTTCTGTCGAGTTGCATTAGACCCAGTTTTGGGCTTTCTGTACTTGTATTCGATTTGGGTTGGCTTCTGAGAACGACCAAATTTTTAGGCTTTCTTATCATGCTGCGCTAAGAATTATTATTGGCTCCCACAAATACCCCTCATCTCCTTTGCTTTTGAGTTGACCATTTATTTTCTTCTTACTTAAAAGTAGAGGAAGTATTTTCACTAAGGAATGCCACCAAAAATAGAAATATAATGCTCATACTCTTGCTTACTTATCCGTTTCTATTAATGAGGCTTATTCTGAGATTTTTTAAAAAGGAAAAATAGAATCCCAAGAAATCTGCTAGAGTTGAGGTCGACGTCTCTGTTGGGGAGGAAATATTACTCTTAAAAAAAGAAAGAAAATACTTCTTGGATTGGTCTCCTTGGTCGTGAGGGAGCTATCTGCGAGACCTGAAGTTTCTTCTGCTGTTGAAATGTAGTATGTTGAAGACAAAATGATCTGCATATAGAGTCTTCTACTAAAGATGAGGTGATCTACGGGATGAGTTACACAAAGTACTTTCTGATGCTCTTGGACTTAGTCTAAATAGAGGAACATGCTTAGATGCTTTGACATGTATTCACTAGATGTCGTAGATCAATAAACAAGATTTCATATTCTGGTTCATTATTGGAGGCTTTGGAGCCAAGTGTGATGGCTTGCTCTTTACCATGGTTCCATTGGGTGTAAATAAAACGTCCTAGTTCGGCACATCTGTGGTTTGATGATCCATCTACATATAAATGCAACATATCTTTGGGTTGACATGTCTCTATTTTAGCACAAGTTGAGGAGTCTTTTTTTGTTGAAGGACGCAAAATTGATCTCTGGCTGGCTTTGTTTTCTTGGTTGAGGAGGGAGAGGTTTCAGCTATAAAATAGGCTAAGGCTTGAGCCTTATAGTTGTCCTCGGTGGGTAGATCAAGTTGTAATGGTTCGCCTATATCGCCCATTTTATGAGTTTTTGACAGTCATCCAGGAGGAAGTTGTGCCCCCAGCTATTCTCTGATGAGGGCCGAGTTCCCTGCTACATTTAAAACTACCATTTTTTTTTTATCAAACTTATGTTGTAGTAACGTTGCATTTCATTCAACTTTGCTTTTAATCAGCTGACTTAGAAATATTTTCATTGAGGGCGCAAAAGCTTGATTGGCCTTCTTCATAAGTTTCCAATATGCTAAGTTAGAACTTAAGCATAACTTGAGGATTTAGAAATTAATCACGAATTATAATTTGTTTATCTAGAAAAAGGAATGGAAATATTGTGTGATATGCTTACCAATTGACAAAACTTAAACGAATATAAGTAGTCAAAGATGCTTATATGCTCAGTGTTGATTAATTGAATTACCCACTCATGGAGAGTGTCATCCTCTATTGAGGTGTGATCTTCTACTAAGGCATTTTACTTATGTGGTATGCTGACCACTTGACTAAACTTAAACGGATTTAAGTAGTCCTAAGTAAGACGATTTTATGCATTGAATTACCCACTCGCGAAGAGTGTCATCCTCTAATGAGGTGTACTAAATGTTTGTATTTCTGAATGTCTTCTTTTGCTGAAGGACAAGTAGAACGAACTCTCATGTTTAAGTATTTCAGCTGAAGAAGGTGTGTGCTCTCATGATAAGCAAAATAACATATCCTCTACTGAGGTATATGTAAATATTTGTTCGGATCTTTTTTTGTAGGGTCTCCCTTCATTAGTGGTGGTCTCTTCGATCAATATTGGTTCTTTATCTCATGGAGATTTTGATTGACCAGAATAGATAACTCTATGTATGTTCTACCATATGAGGAGTCTCTTGTTGAAGAGATAAGAATATAATCAAGTTTTTCTTATATGTACATTGCATTTTTTTCTTTCTAAAAAGCTAGGATGCCTCAGCTTTAATCAACTTTATGAAATGGTCGTTTTCCAAAATCATCAAATTCTTCTGCGCTGCTCACATCCATCGGGATTCTGTCTTTTGCGTTGACCACTTATATCTGGAGTCAGCTGCGACCCCAACATTGAGTGCACAGTTTTTTCAAAGCCCAACCTTAAGAAGACTCTCGTTTGATGCTAGAGCTTAGAGTGCACATTTACTTGTGGCCCTAATCTCAAATGAATGCTTTTAGAGGAATTATTTCCCTTTGACAGATGACTACTTCTATTCACATGCGCATGAATGATAATGTGTCCTCTGCCTTGGCTGTTCACTCACCAATCGTTCTACCACCTAAGTTTGCTCCTCGAATATTTTAGTCAAATTAGCGATCTGACCTGCAAGAATTTCTTGTTGTTTCATTTAAATAATACATATATACTCATGTAGTAGCTTCGTGTCTAATGCATGCTTGGTGTGTTGCTTTGAATTATGTGAAATTTCTCTGTGAATATAAGATCTGAATAGTTTCTCATCTAAAATTTTGTTTTTTTTTTAAATTCTTATTTTATTACCAAATTTTATTTTTCAAAGTTCACTTAGTGCTCTTACTTTTCAAATCTTGGGACGATATTCCTTTCAAGGTGTGTACAATGTAGCTACCCTTTTTATTTCTAGAACTACATAATTTATATTTACCTCCGTGTTTTGGGTTTGACACCATTATATTTTATTGACGTCACAATAATATTATTGATGTTGTCATTTTTTGCTCCTTGCTTTGACTTTGACCTGCAAACCTGCTGACCTGCACATAGAACGCACGTGAGCCACAGACCACCATTGTGGTGGCCAATGACACTCCTAAGCTAAAGTCAAACAGGGATCTGAGGAAGGTGCAATGTTGTATACAGGGAATTTGTAGTGTACCTTAGCCTACTACCCTCATGTCTTATTTATAGTGATGGAGTCCTGGTTTGACCAGACCATCGATGGCGCAAATTAGGGAAGACGATTTTCGTGGATATCCTTTTCTAATTAGGAGTCGTGTTCGGAGGGAAGTTTCCCCATTATCTTTGTGCTCCTTGATACGTGGGAGATAGTTCATGTTTTGAGAGTAGTCTGTAGATAGAAGTCTCCATGTGTGACATATACTCTGGAATTTGTTTCCTAGTTGGAAGCAAAGAGTTGTTGTAATTGCCCGTTCCAAGCTAATCCTTGAGCTACTTGCCTTAGCAGAGCCTACCGATACTGACGATAGCTGTGAGACATGTGGGCTTAGCAGGATGTAAGAATCTGGGTCCATCTGGCGGATAGCATTGGGCGGGCTCAGCGCTTGGGCAGGATCAGTGTTGGGCTGAAGCTAGGGCCTATCATTCCTCGAGAACATCATGACACGTATACGGTGCATAGGAGGGACCGTTTTGGTGTATCATCAGCTACTTCCCCCTGAGTAAGTGGGGCGTTTAGTTGGTCCACTAACTCTCTAAAAAATAATTGTACCGTCGTGATGATTGAACTCGAAGCGTTGTCTCGAGCGACCCACAACATTAATGGATACACGACTGCTCAAGGAGAAAAAATACGATTTGTCTTCTCTATAAATATTCGTTGCTTCGAGGAAGATTTTTCTTATTCTTATCAGTGTTGTTTCTTCAAGCAATCGCGTTGTTGTAAAGTTTGATTCGTTCTTTCTATCGATGGCAGATAATGTTGAACTTACTTCCAAGAATTTGTTGTTCTTTACTTGCCTTAAGCTTTTTGATGATAGCCTGGTTGACGAAATCGAGTTAATCAGGTTCAAAGTTTGTACTGTATTCCAGAGGATCTAGAAATCATTCCCACGTTTGGAGATAGATCTCCAACTACATCCCTCAGGGGTATATAGCGTTGCACTGGGGCATTTTTGAATTGGGGCTCTGATTCCCAGTGGCTGATGATGTCTGGGCATTTCTTCCTTTCTCTTTGCATGCCTCCCACTCAACTGGGTTCGAGCGAGTTCAAGATTCTAATTGCGATCCTTCTTAGGGCACACGATGTTGGCTTTCGTTTGACCATAGCGGTAGTCCATTATATGACCACCACTAGGTTGGATTCTAGGAGTCTTTGCATACTGAATAGTCCTTCTTGTTTGCGTTCAATAGCGAATGATATTGAGCCTTGGGAGAGGTATTGGTGTCTGGGTTCGATGAATTCTTCGTAATACAGGCTTGGGGGTAATTGAGTCCCAAAATACTTCCAGTTTGACCTTCATAAGTTTCTTTGTTGATGGCTTATTTTTCCATTTTCAGGTGCGGCGCTAATTTGATATCATTTCTTTTCTCAAGGAAGTTGGTAGTTTTGATTCTCACTGAGGATGAAAAATGGATAGAAAAGGGAGTTTTTTATACTCCCATTGATGTTCGTTGAGAAGGTCGTAATGCCAGGTATTAATGTGTGAAGCGAGTTGCTACGGTGTTCTTATGACATTCTTGTTGCGCCGGGTTTGCCGGCTGAAGGGGTTGTTGGTCATCATTCGAGAAAGAGGAGCCTGGTCATGCCTAGTCCAACTAGGTTAGCAAAACTGGAAGCGAGCGCGCCTCCTGTTGTTGTTTCGTAAAGGATGTAGTCCTCTAATAGTGCGGTTTCTACTTCTGGGTTGTTGTGTTCCGCTCAGGTGGCAATTTTAGGAGATCGTCATCTCTTGTTTGATGCTGCTATCCCCTGTCAACTCAGAGGGGAGTACATTGGACCACGTGCTGACATTTTGGGTCACTATGGGTCTGACGCAAAAGTTTGCGCTCTTGAATCACATGGTTTCATTGGGATGCATCCCGAAACTCGGGAGCGATTCCTGGCTTTTGAGAAGGATTTCACAGACCTGCATGTGTTGTATTTGGATGCTCTCTACTGGGTGGATTCCTTGACTGGTCGACTACAAAATTTCGGTACTGCCGCAAACTTAGGAGTCGTTCGAGTCGTGGTGTCTGCCTCCGGAGTAGAGTTTGTGGACATAAGGTCTCAACTGAGGTCGGCCAAATCTGATTTGGCCTCAACTCATGCTGAACTAGGGCAGACTTGAGCCGAGTTGGAGCGCCTTGATGTTGTTGTGGACAAGTGATCGTCTATTTGCAAAACTAAGTTGCTGAGAGGAAGCGAGCGGAGATAGAATGGGTCATCGCGCGATGACAGCTAGAGTCTAAAGTTGTTGAGGGGCTTCGTCATGTTCGTGAGGCAGAACACTTGCTGTCGAACGAGCATTTGCACTACGTTGCCTTGGTAGGCGCAGTGGATTTTAATATTTTGGGATGGAGACCGTTAATCTCGTCAAAGGTCATTCGAGGTAGATTAGAGATTCTGGAACTTATTCGAGAAGAGCATCTCAACATCGACCTTGACTTCGCCCGTTATAGGAGGGCTGGTTTTAGAACCATCGCTCGAGAGAAAGGTTCTGGCATTGCAGGACAAGCTGCTGAGGAAGTTGTATCCCTTCTTCCTTCTTTAAAATAGTTGTAATGTCCTTCCCGGGATGAAAGAAATTTTAAGGAATGCATTGTTTTGTCTTGTCTTATACTTTCGTGTTTCCTTTAGAAGTTTCGCAGATCGTGGAATTAGTACTATCAGGCTTAGCTGCTGGCAGTTGAGTTGTATCAAAACTGATTGCTTTTGACTGTTATTGTTCATAGGCGAATCGTTGTTGTCCACATATCGTAGTCTGTGCACTGAGATGATCCAAAAATGGTTATTTATTGGAGAGCGTTGGTTGCTTGGCGGTCATCATCGTCATGCGTAAGAGTGTCGATGAGACATTGACTTCATCAACAGTCATCGTCCATGTGCAGCGGACTAGGCGTTGGACACCAGAAGCCGACGTCATCAGTCGCGAACTGACTAAGCTTACCTGGTAAGTTCGGCGATCGTTGTCTAAAGCAATGATCCCTTGGCGAGTCGTCATCATCAGGTGTGTGAGCATTGACTAGACTCCCACTTCCTCGGTCGTCGTCGCCCATGCACAGCGGACTAGGCGTTAGGCACCAGAAACCTTCATCATCAGTTGCGAACTGACTAAGCTTACCTGGTAAGTTCAGCGATCATTGTTTGTTAGAGAGCAATGATCCCTTGGCGAGTCATCATCAACAGGCATGCAACCGCTGACTAGACTCCCAGTTCCTCGGTCGTCGTCACCGGCAAACATCAGACTAGGCGTTGGGCACCAGAAGTCATCGTCATCAGTCATGAACTGACTAAACTTACTTGGTAAGTTCAGCGTTCATTGTTTGTTAGAGAGCAAGGATCCCTTGGCAAGTCGTCATCATTAGGCATGTGGGCGCTGGCTACACTCCCACTTCCTTGGCCGTCGTCGCCCATGGGCAGCAGACTAGGCGTTGGGCGTAATATTCGAGTCTAGTCATAGCGGGGATGATCATAAGTCGAGTTGGTCATAACGAACAACGGTGAAAGTTTAGTAAAAACAAATATTTTTTAAGATGTTCTGCATTCCATGGTCGTTTAAGTTCGTCACCATTTACGTCTTCCTACCAGTACGTCCCGGCCGGTTGACCTTGGTTAATTTGTAGGGTCCTTCCCAGTTCGGGTTCTGCTTTCTCGCGCAAATTTTTTTGGTGTTTTACTAGGTATTCTTGAGAACCCAATCTCCCACTTTGAATTAGCGTGGCTTGACCTTTTTTGTAGTATTGCGCTATTCGTTGCTGGTAAGCAGCTACCTTGGTGGAGGCTAGGTCCCTCTTTTTTTCGAGGAGGTCTAGTCCAACGTGCAAGGCTTCGTCGTTACCATCTGGTATGAACTATTCCTTTCGGAAGGTTGACACTTCGAGTTTTACCGGAACCATGACTTATGACTCGTATGATATTGCGAATGGTGTTTCTTTGGTAGGGATTTTTTTAGTTGTCTGATATGCCTAGAGTATTCCCGATAGCTCTGGAACATATTTTCCTTTGGCCGCATCAAGCTTTCTTTTGATCGCCTTCAGGATTGTTTGGTTGGTAACCTCCGCTTAGCCGTTGGCTTGTGGGTGCACTGGCAAGGAGAAATGGTGGTTGATGCTCAAATTTTTGCACAATTTTTTTACCTTGATACCCTCAAACTGAGTTCCATTGTTGCTGACTAATACTCTGGGGATGCTAAATCTGTAGACGATGGTTGCCCATATGAATTTTTCTATCTTGACCTGCCCTATTTTGGATAGGGGCATGGCTTCAACCCACTTGGTGAAATAGTCGACAGTCACAAGAAGGAACCTTTTATCGGTTGAAGCTGGGAGCGGTTCGATGATGTCCTCCTCCATTGCACGAATGGCCACGAACTTGTCACTGGTATCAATGGCTGGGCAGGCATGCGTGTGTATGGCGCAAACCTCTGACATTTGTCGCACTAATAGTCAGTATCTTTGGCATCTCGTTGCATTGTCGACCAATAGTATCCTAGAGTTAAAGCTTTGTGGGTGAGGGTTCTCCCCCAGGATGATTTCCCCATATACCATCGTGGATCCTTCCCAGGACTAACTTGCCTTCGAAGGTGACAGACATCGGAGCAGGGGACCTGTCACCAGTGTTCTAAAAATCGCTAGGCGCTAGGTGGGCGGCGAGCAGGTGCCTAGCGCCCAGGGGCCTAGGCGGTCTTAGGTTTTGTATTATAACTTTAATAATTTATAAAAGTTAAGCATAATACCTTATCAATTACATCCAATTTAATGCCAATATACATGCAAAATTTAAAAACATGAAAAATTAACAATCGTGAACAAAATTTATTAAAACTCAAATGACTAAAGTTGGTCATGATGGGTACTTTATATAAATTTGAATTTGTGTAATCTTTTATTTTTCTTCAAATTGCATGAATGTTACTCAGTTATTTTTGATAAAATCTACATTAGTAAAATTGGTACCAGCAGATCCTTTGAGAATTCCATTAAGTAATCATCCTTTGCTATATTTAGACATATACTGAATAAAAATAATTAAATAGTTTATTTCCAAAAATAGGAAAGAAAAATAAAATAAGAACACAATCAGTCTTATTAAAAAATAAAAAAATAAAAATAAAAAAAATCGCCCAAACCGCCTAGACCCCGCCTAGGCCGCCTAGACCGACTAGACCGCCTAGACCCGCCTAGATCCCGCCCAGACCCGCCTAGACAGCCCAGAACCACCTAGACAGCCCGCCCAGCCATTAATCTGGGCGGTTTTCCACCTTCTAGCGCCTAGGCGGCCGCCCAGGCCGATTTTTAGAACACTGCCTGTCACTGATCTCCTATACAACTTGTCCTTTAGGAGAGTGTACCTCGCAGCTCCACTTTTAAGTCTTCTGGCTTCGACCTTCTCAGTCGGTAGGGCTCTGGTTGCAATGTATTCGAGGATCGGAGTCATCCAATTTGAGCACAAAAATCTCTAGGTTTATTTTTGTTGAGGCTTGATCGCTCTTGGTATTCAATGAGACTGCTTGAGCCTTTGGTAGATGTAGAGGCTTCTCTGGCTAACGCGTAAGTTCTTTTATTGTTGTCTCAGGGCATTGTACGAGCTCGCACCTCTTGAATCCACTCATTGCGCAGAATATCTTTTCGCGGTAGGCTATCATGCAGGGGTCCTTGCTGTTGAAATCTCCTTTGACCTGGTTGACTACCAGTCTTGAGTCGTTGTATTGTGTTAGGTGATCTATCCCGATCCCCAAGGCTAGCTTTAGTCCAGACAGGAGGGCCTCATATTCGGCTTTGTTGTTCAAAGCGGGAAAACCGAATCTGACAGCTTTTTCATGAGTGAAGCCACTTAAAGAGTGGAGTGTGATCCTGGATTTATTTGTTTTTCCCGTCGATGATCCATCACAGCGCAAGGTCCATTATGGAACGCTTGAATCTGAGGTTTGGTGATTTGTCTTTGATTATTTTGCACCGATGAACTTGGTGATGAAGTCCGCTAGTGTTTGGGCTTTGATGGCGTTTCTTGGGGCACAACTTATGTCAAACTGCCCAAGTTCTACTGACCATTTCACCATCTTGCCGGATAACTCTGGTTTATGCAGTTCTGAGTGGAGCAGGTGCTTGGTTAGAATTGTTATAGAGTGGGCCGAAAAGTAGGGCCTCAGTTTCCTAGAGGATACAACTAATGCCAGTGCTAACTTTTTCAGGTTCGGGTAGTGTGCCTCAGCTTCCACGATGGTTTTGTTGGCTTAATAACTGTTATTTGGGTTCCTTGGTCATCTTGTATGAGGGTTGAGTTGACAATGTGCTTTTAAATAGACAAGCATAAGTAGAGTGTTTCCCCTGTCGTTGGTTTTGATAGTAACTCTGGACTCCCCATGTATGCTTTCAGGCTTTGAAAGGCTTGTCAGCCCTTTTCGTTCCACAAGAATCCTTTGTTTCCTTTTAGTATTTTAAAGAAAGGAAGACATTTGTCGGATGATTTAGATATAAACATGTTGAGTGCTGCTACTCTTGTTCACTATATAGCCTAAGATATTTCTAGACTCAACTCCGAACATACACTTCTGTGGGTTGAGCTTCATCTGGTATTTCCTAAACTGGTTGAATGCTTTAGTGAGGTCTCCTATGTGGTTGGGGCTACGGAGGCTCTTGACCAGTATATCATCGATGTAGACCTCCATGTTCCTGTCGATCTGTTATTTAAACATTCGATTTACCAGTCACTGGTATTTAGCACCTGCGTTCTTTAAGCAGAACAACATCACCCTATAATAGCATATCCATTTCTAAGTTATGAAAGAAGTATTTTCTTGATCCAGGGGGTGCATTAATACTTATTGTAGCCTGAGTAGGTGTCCATGAAGCTTACTATGCTGTGCCCGGATTTTGATAGGGCTGTCGTGGTAGACCGTGATGATTTATTCATTCGGTTGGCTGGAATTTGGCCTGCCTCCTGGGCTTAAAGGAGCCTCATCGTCTGGGATAGGTTGTTCATTTTGTTACCCGTGAGAGATTGAAAGGCATCTTGGTCACGGGGCCAGCTGTTAACTGTGAATCGCTTGGTAGCAGTGTCATCATGCACATGCATTCTCTGGCGATAGCCTGGTTGCCTCTTAACGTACCGATCGTTTATTTTATCGAATACTTGAGGCACTAGTATAGATTGGAGACTGCCGCATGCATTTGGTGTATCCAGGGTATCCCCAGGACTGCATTATACGATGAAGGTGTGTCGATCACGATGAACTCTAGAAACAGATTTTTTTTAAGTTAGCTTATCTCCTGCTACTACTTTTAGTTGTATTTTTTCCATTGGAAAGTGTTTTTCGCCGCTGAAATCGATCATCGAACGGTTATCAGGGTTCAGTGCTTTTTCCTTTAGTTGCATGTTGCGGAACGTGCGGAGAAACATGGCGTTCAATGAGCTCCTAGTGTCCACCAAAGATCTCCTTACTTCCCAACTTGCCAGAGAGATCGTTACTACCAGGGCATCATTAAGTGAGAATTGGATGCTCTGGAGGTCTTCGTCTATAAAGAATAGCGGCGCGGGGAGGTCATGCCTTTGGGTGTGCGGTGTTAATTGTTCACCGTGTATTGCTTGGACCCTCATATCTCTGAGAGCCCTTTTCCTAGACCTGTTTGATAGTTCCGACTCGAAGTGGGCTCAACGAAGCACGCATATTACATCCGCCGATTCTCCTTTTTCCTCTCTGTCGAGGGATTTCTCCCTGGGCCCGGCTTTACTCCTGATTATTTGTCATTCCTCTATGGCGATGTAGCTTTGTGCTTCCCTTGCCAGGTCTGCCATATTTAATTAATGGTGGGTCCAGAATTAGGAAGTTATAGAACTTACCTTTCCCCAGACCGTCTATGAAAGCCAAAACGGACGTCGTGTCGTTGCATACATTGACAACAGTTAGATCATTGCTGAAGTGAGTTAGGTACACCTTCAGTGTCTCATCAGGCTTTTATTTCATCAACTTGAGTGTCTTCATGGTCAACAAGATTTGCGGTACTAAAAGTGATATTAGATCTGTTTCGGGGTTCGTAAGTGCTGCTGCTGCTTTGGGAGCATGAGCTTGATGCATGTACGTTGTTTGCACCGTCGAGAGCGGTGAAGTAGCTCCAAGTTGAGAATTCGACACGTCCCCTCATTCTCCATTGTTGCGTGATCTGGTGGTCACCATCTCTTTGTATCCCAAAGAGAGATGATGCTATTGAAAGGTTAGGAACTTGTTGTTCCCCACGGATGGTGCCAAACTGATGCAGTCATTTTTCACTGATTGTTTTGACCTTGACCTGCAAACCTGTTGCACAAGGAACACACGTGGAGCCACAGACCACCATTGTGGTGGCCGATGGCACTCCAATGCAAAAGTCATATAAGGATCTAAGGAAGGTGTAATGTTGTAAACAAGGAATTTATAGCGTACCTTAGCTTACCAACCTCATGTCTTATTTATAGTACTAGAGTTCTGGTTCGACCAGGCCGTCGATGGCATAGATTAGGGAAGAAGATCTTCGTGGAAATCCTTCTCTAATTAGGAGTCGCATTTGGAAGGAAGTTTCCATGTTAGCCTTGTGCTCTTAGATGCACGGGAAATAGTTTTTGTTCCGAGAATAGTATGTAGATAGAAGTATCTGTGTGTGACATATACTCTGGAATTTGTTTTTTGGTTTGAAGCAAAGAGTTGTTGTAATGGTCCGCAGCTAATCCTCGAGATACTTGCATTTAAGGCTTACGGGTATTGAGGATAGCTGTAAGACACGTGGGCTATAAGAATCCAGGTCCATCTTGTGGAACACATGGGCGGGCTCAGAACCTTTTGGACCGGATCGGTGTTGGGTTGACGTTATGGTTTATCATTCCTCGGGATCATCATGACATGTGTACGGCGCAGAGGAGGGACCATTTTGGTGTATCATCAATCATGAAAATTTGTTTTAATCAAAATTTTAGTTTCACCTAATTTATGCATGGGTAAAGTATTAATCTAGTAGTAGCTAGAAATTTAATTTATTAGTTAAATGTTATATATTTTTATTACTATTTAAATGCTAATTTTGATTGGTTAATTTGTGATTAGTTAAATAGTTCTATTGAGAAATGGGTGCTAATAGTATGTGATGATACACCAAAACAGTCCCAACTCTGCGCTGTACACGTGTCATGATGATCTTGAGGAATAATAGGCCCTAGTGTCAGCCCAATACTGATCTGACCCAAGCGGTTCTAAGTCCGCTCAATACAGCCCGCCAGACGGACTCGGATTCTTACAGCCTGCTAAAACCCACGCGTCTCACAGTAGTCCTCAATACCAGTAAGCCCTGCTAAGGCAAATATCTCGAGGATCAGCTTCGAACGGACAATTACATCGGCTCTTTGCTTCCAACTAGGAAGCAAATTCCAGAGTATATGTCACACATGGAGACTTTTGCCTATAGACTACTCTTGGAACAAGAACTATCTCCCACGTACCTAGGAGCACAAGGCTAACAAGGAAACTTTCCTCCACAACACGACTCCTAATTAGAGAAGGATTTTCACGAAGATCTCCTTCCCTAATCTACGCCATCGATGGTCTGGTCAAATTAGGACTCCAACACTATAAATAAGTCATGAGGATGGTAAGTTAAGGTACACTACAAATTCCCTATCTACAACATTTTACCTTCCTCAGATCCCTGTTTGACTTTAGCATCGGAGTGCAATTAGCCACCACAGTGGTGGTTCGTGGCTCACGTGCCTTCCTTGTGCAGGTTTGCAAGTTTGCAGGTCAAGGTCAAAGCAAAGAGCGAAAAAAAGATTACATCAGTACGGTTGAGCTTAGACTCATTATATGGATTTGGATTTGGGCCATTGTTCCATGGAGTTTGGTGGTAAGTAGCGTTTTGATTGTACAAATAGTGAAAAGAAAGAGAGGGTTGTGCTATGGTGCCAGTTGTATTGTTGTGTAAAACAAAAAATAAAAAGAAAAAGAACCAGTGAGTTCTCCATTCTCTTTTATAATTTTGTTTAGATTAATCTATGACTTAGGGTTAGATTTTATGTTAATAAATCTTAAAATTTATGTTTAGATGAGGGGATTTATTGTATTCTTCGTGGAAATTTTTTGAATTAAAGAGAAAACTCTAAATAAGGTTTTTATTTATATCGATAAAACAAGACAGCTCTACGCAATTGTAGGTTTTCCAGATGATCGAGACCTTTTAGTGGTTGAAATTCTTTTAAATGTAATCTGTAGGTTCACAACACACTTAGATAAATATAGCTTTGGTTTGAGGTCCATCCAATTGTTAGATTTCTCTCGAGATAGAAAAATCATCATTGGTCATATCGTAGAAACCCCAAGATTTTTGCAAAGTTTGTTTCGCGGTGTTATTTGACATATGCGTGAATGCAATTGAAATTTATATTATCACCACCAATAAGAGGAAGCGGGTTAGAGACACCCCAGTTAAGATTTTTTGAATTTTTGCCCAACTATTATGGGCACATGTGCTCCGAATTAATAAGCCTTAGAATATTGAATGTAGCCGCTTAGATGGACTGGACCAGAATGAAAACAAGTCTTCATGTGAGGTGGATATAATGGACTGGAGTGAAAGAAAGTCTCCATTCAAGATGAAAGCGATCTAATTAATATTGTAGCCTTCAGACCTAATTTGGTTAACCCTATAGGGTCAATCATGTAGCCTTGAAACACAAATTAATAATAAATAGAAAGGATCAACGACCCTTTTTTTTTAAAATCCCCGCCTAAGATTTGTACTGTATATGACAATAAACTTGTAAAAGAACTTAATGAGTATTTCTCACTATTTATACTACTTTTATTTTAACTATTTACGTGCGAATAAAAACTTATTTAATCATGTTTTAGGAATTATAATATTATGTTTAGTATATGACTATTGCTGAAATTTTCACATTAACTAAATAAAAATACAGGTTATTTAATAGTATTTGCAATATATAAATTCTAAATTACAGATATATTATTTGTTGTATATTAGTATATCCTTGGAGTTGATGATATTCATAATTTTATTTATATACATGTGTAGTGAATAATATGTTTTGAATTAAACCATTGAAATATTTAATTCTATAGAAATTAGGTGAATATATTATGTAAACAATTTATGAATACAGTATGAAATACATTTTTTTTTTTAAATTAGAGGTATACATGATGAATTATGATAAACTTCCAAATGTAGATAATGCCACGTGTTCATCTTAGAGGATGAAGTTGTTGTTAGTTACGTCAGAATTAATTTTTGAGGACTAATCCTTTAATTGGGTATTCATATCACTACACCATAAATGGTTTTTGTTACTGCTCTTACAGATGGTTAAAATTAGTTGTAACACCTTTGTGCCTATACCAAATGAGGTGATCCTAATATTTGTATCATCAACACCCATACCAATGGCATTATTGCATCATAATACAACAAATAGTAACATGATGTTGGTTTCATTTTATAGCTCATACTGAATTTTACATAATAACATAAACTAACTATTACTGGTTTCAAATGAAGCTGATACTCAATTTCGCTTTGTATCATATAGAAACTATAACTAATTTAAAACATGTTTTAAATAAATAAATAAAAGTTAAAAAATGGATAGTAAATATTCATAATCTTCATAGACTACTACATTTTAATCCAAGAGATACTTATAGCAAAATATACACTTCAAATGAATTTCAAGGTAAATAAATAGTTCACGACACAGTAGGTATAATAACAGCTCAAAAAGATAGCAAGGAAATATGAATACTTTTTTTTTTGAATAAAACCCTCCAGGAGGGAAGGGCAACTATGGAATGTCAGACCGTAACTACTTAATCAAAAGATTGTACATCTTTTTCGGGGGTACATTACGACTTTTACCCAAATGATAAAAAAAACAAAAAAATTAGGTGAAAACCCATACAAATCAAAATCTTCCAAAACCAAAAGGCTGGCCCTTATTCACCAAACATTTTAGTTAAAGTGGTCTAGACCTTCTTCCCAATGGCCTAACTAACTAAAATAAATAAACAAATAAAACCAATATCCTAGGCACTAGACTTAATTTCACCAAAAGAGAACTAGGATCTAGCCCTAATTCACCAAGAAAACAAAGCTAAAGCATGAAAACCAAGGGAACTCGTCAAGAAAGTCCCAAGCAAACCTGCTGTAGCTATCCACCAAATTTTGCAACTAAAAATTCAATATGACGACGACAATTAACTGTTGAAACAGATTGTCACAGCAACAACACCGTCCCCCCCCCCCCCCCCCCTCACTGATTCAGGGCTGCACACTGCTGCCCCAATAAGAATACCACCATGTTGCCAACAAGTGTTGTCCCCAAACCTTAAACTGCTACCAAGAATTGCATCCTACAATAACCATCGCCCCATGTCCTGTATCTAATTGCACAATCGAGTAAATGACTGATGAACACAAGAGCACCAACTGCTCCATGTTGCAATTTCAGCTCCATTCCTACCAAACATTTGTTCCAGCACAATCGTGCAGCTTGCTGCTAGCAAACAAATGCTCTCTAGAACAAACAGAGTGTAACCGACTTCTGCCCTCTGTCCTCCGCCAAAAAATTCATGCACTCAGCTGGACTCCTCTTATGAATGCAGTATGCGATTTATCCAGTCTAACCAACGCCAATACTCTGTCAGGCAATTCTCCAGCCTAAAAAATTCTTGTTAATCCATCTCTTTGCACCTGCCCAGCCAACCAATCTAACACCGCGCTTGTCTCACGAAAAACATGGATATAAAACACATCCATCCTACTTGCCAAGTTTTCAATCTCTCGCAATTCGTTTTCCAAGAACCATGGAATCTTAAATCGCTTATAAAATCAATTGTAAACTAGGTTTGAGTCCGTCTAAATAACAACCCAGATACACTCCTAGTCGCAAACCTTCTAATAAAGCCATCACCTCCGCTTTATTGCTCGAACCAGCACCAAAATTAAATTGTTTTGTGCATAAGCATTCACCCCTGTCATTCCTTTGAATTACATCACCCGTGATTTTTTTTTTTTCAATATAAGAACTGTCAACATTCAGAGCAACATAATTAAAAGGAGGGAATTTCCAATACACCACTGCATTTTCCCTAGCACAAGGGGTTTGGACGGATACAGTGAGCTCGGAAAGCAGAGAAGTTTTATAGTTCATCTGTTTAGGAATAAAAATCGAACATGCCAATCTCAATCATCTTCTAACTGCCACAATGACATCCACCTCACTATATCTAGCATTCTCATATAGACATTTGCATCTTTGCTTCCAAATTTTCCAAATAACGAACATAGGAGTGAGGTTGTATAACCCACCCCGTTGTTTGCCCGTCGAAACCAAACAACAAGTAAAATTGGAACCTCGACTGGACGCTGAACATGCACATAAAAATAAAGTCAAAGTGAGCCCATACCATAGCAACCGATTTCCCTTCAATAAATAGATGTTTAAGAGACTCCACTGCTGGGTTCGGATAACAAATACATCTAGAAGCCAGGCTAAAACCACATCTATAAAGCTTTCCTTCCACTGGAACACCCCTAAGCACCACCTTCCAAACAAAAACTGAATTTTTTTAGGGTAGAAAAGGATGCCATAGTTTATTAAAGAAACTTGTTCTCCATACCTTTTTTCTGAATATTTCATAGGCCCCCCGGGTAGAGAGTAAACAATCCGAACTTGGCATCCATATGCCCGAGTCTGGAAAATCACTGCCACCTCGGATCCGTCCATTAAAGGTGAATATAGTTGTGTCTCTTAGGTCCGGGCTAATTGCATCAAAATCACCATCTATGACCTCCATAATGGAAGGCCAACTATCATCGAAATTCCATGGTTTTAAAAAGACAATTTGAGTGTGCTAATTTTCACCAAAGAAACTAGTATTACCTTTTCCAGTTCGCCATGTAACATTTCTAGCTAAAATCCCACGAAGCTTCATGATCTCTTTCACAAAACGAGAAGCCCCATTTTTAACCAGCTGTTCCATGAGAGGTAAATGTTTTTTTCCAATATTTCTTATGCATAAAACATGCCCATAATGAATTTGAGTTCACCAGATTCCACATCGCCTTTAAGCGAAAAGTTGTAACCACCATAAACAGATTCCTCGTTCCCAGGCCCCCTTCCGCCAAAGGATGGCAAAAATTTTCCAAATAAATCCATTTTTTCTTTTGTTTACTTCACAATCTCCCCAAAATAAATCCTCTATGATCTTCTGTATTCTGTGTAAAAGTTTTTGCGACACACACAACACTTAATGTATAAATTGAGATAGAACTTAGCACATGTTAAATGAGAACCAACATGCCACTTGGAGATAAAAGCTCTGTCTTCCAACCATCAATCCGTCTCTAGATTGTAGTCACCATCTCATCAAAGAAAAAAAATTCTATACTGCCCCTGATAAATTGGCACTCCCAGGTACTTCGTAGGGGAAGCTTTAAATTGAAAACATGTATAAGACTTAATTACAACTACTCATTTGGTTGAAGACTTTTCTTCCACAATGAAATTTTTTTTATCCACATTAATCTGACCTGAAGCCTTACAATAATTATCCAAAAAGAAAATACAACCTTTAACCAAAATCTTCCTATCGTCAGAAAAGTCAATGTGTCATCCGCGTAAAGTAAGTGGGTAATAGGCGTGCAAGCTCTGGGAGTATAGTAATATCCAATATCCCCTTTCTTGAAGGCTCTGGTAAGGCCCTTGTTAAGGACTTTTGAAGCTAGAATAAATAAAAGAGGCGATAACGAGTCTCCTTGCCTTAGTCTACGGGACGACTTGAAGTAACCCTTATATATTTCTTGCAATAAAAGGGAGAAACCACAATTAGTAATACAATTGGAAATAACATAACAAAACTTGTTATTGAAACCAAACCGTTTGAAAACTGAAAATAAGAATCCCCATTCAATCTTGTCAAAATCTTTCTCCATATCAATTTTCATAACCAGGTTCCCGCCAACAACTTTCTTGTTAATGTCCCGTATCAGTTCTTGAACAATCCTTATATTTTCCACAATAGTACGCCCTCTAATAAAGGCCCCTTGTTCCTGCATCACCGGTTTTAGCAACAAAGCTACTAGTCTAGAGCAAAGGACCTTATTGAAAATTTTATAGATTACATTGCATAAGCTTTATAGGACAAAAATTTGAGAAATGAGAGTGACCAAATTAGCCAAAAGGAGTTCGGGAGAGCGATGCCATTAAGAAAATGAGTCGTTGCCTCCAAAATGTCTTGTCCCACCACATCCCAGCATGATTGAAAAACTAGATGTAATACCATCTGGTCCAGGTGCACTATTCCTTGGGATACTAAAAACTGCCTGTTTGACCTCCTCTAAGGACGGATTGCCCAATAATTTTTCACATTGTGCCAAGGTGGTGGTTGAAGATATGCAATCTAAAAGGAATTCATCAGCCTGAATTGGTTGGGAACTAAGCAACCCCTGAAAGAATGTATTTACTTCTTGTAGGATCACACCAAAATTAGAAATTTCCAGCCCGAAGGCGAGAATAATGAAGTTAATGGCACACCTCTTCTGTTTAGATTCGGTAGATGCAAAAAAATCTTGGTGCAAGTTTCGCTTTCTGTGATCTCTTTTTCACCTGATTTTTTATTCCAATACATTTCTTCTTGCTTCAAAACTAACTTATACTCCGCCTAAGAGCGATTTAAATTACTCACTACATTAATATCCCACATGGCATTAGCATTCAATGTCCCACTACTATTTTCTGCCATCTTTGACAAAAGAATACACTCCCATTGTGCAATCTCATCCTCCAAACTCTTCAATCTACTAAAAACATTTCCAAAAACTCAATGTTCCAACTTTTTAAGGCCCTGTGAAGGCTTTTTAGTTTCAAATCTATTTTGTCCATGAAAGCTCTACTCCCCAAATAAATTCCACAAGATCAATAAAGGATGGATGAGTAGGCCACATGTGCAAAAATCTAAAAGGCACAATATCTGATCTTGCCTGAGAAGGCAAATAAACAAAAAACGGAGAGTGATTCGAGCAAGTACGGTGAATATGTTCCACCCTGGTGTTAGGCTATTTCGCTATCCAATTAGAATTGACCGTGACCCTATCCAGTCAGCCCATATACGGTCTCTGCCTTGTCTATTATTACACCAAGTGAATTTCGGCCTCGAACTCCCGCAATCAATCAAGCCACAGGTTTCGATGCAAGCAGAAAATTCTGACATACTCACCACAACCGGTGTGTCCCCTTCAAGCTTTTCACTAGGAAAGATAAAAATATTGAAATCTCCCCCACCATCAAAGGAGAATTTAAGGATAACGCAAAATTCTCCAAGTCCAACCACATGCTTCTCCTCTCATCAACAAAACATTTATCATACACCAGAAAAAGCGCAAAAACCTGATTATTTATTTTATCATGAACCTTACACTGTAATGCCTAGTCTGACATATGTTGAATGGTGATCTCTTCCAGAGCAACCAAATCTTACCACCAACCAAATCATTTGAAGCAAAACTCGGCGCTCTAACTTTGTTACTAATTTCCGCATGTCTATTCGAAACAATCATTGGTTCAGCAATCATCAAGAGCCTAATATTATTAAAGGACAGTTTTTTAAGACGCCCACAAGTAGCTTTGTTCCCCACTCTCCGGGCATTCCAAAACATGAAATTGTCAATCATTTTTAACCACGGAAGACGATGAACTGTGCCTAGTTTGTCTACGAGCTCCGGGAGGGAAGGCCATAACAATTGCCTTGTTACCTGTCCCCGAGTCCTCTTTTGAATGAGCACCCAATTCAAGGTCAGCCCTGACATCTGCCAGTGGACCCTTAGAGTCTGAATCCACTAAACATATTTGTTTTAACCGGCGCTTCGAAAATCATTGGTATAGGGAAAAATGTGTCGGTTTAAATCATTGAGGAAATTTTATAAAGCGCCGAAAAACGTATGTGCCGCCAAAAGATTAACGACGCTTTATGTGAAGCGCCGGTTAAAATCTATATTTACGGCGCTTCTAAAACGTCGTAATAGCTTATATAAGCGCCGCTAAAGGAATGGATATGTCAATTCCCATTTGGATACAAATGCCGTATTTATAACCTTTTAATGGGGCTATAAAGCGCCGATAAAGACATTTTGCGACGCTTTTAAAGCGTTGGTTATGTTAAGAAAGTAAAAACCGGTATTTACAACCTTTTAATGGCACTTTAGAACGCCGATAAAGATGTTTTGCAAAGCTTTTAAAGCGCCTGTTGTGTTAACAAACCTGTAAAATAAACCACCTTTTAATGGCGCTTTGAAAGCGCCGGTTATGTAAACATGCCTAAAAAATTCAATTTCCAGGCACCTCAACCTACATCAATAAAAATAAAACTTGTCATTGGGAAGGAAAAACAAACAGTGAATGTAAGAAACTATTCATTAAGCAAAATCAATCATTAGAATTCACAAAACCTGCTTTGCTTACTGGTAAATTAACCACTTATCACCGTAATATCTACTTTTTGCCTCGGCCACTAAACAAGATATTTGAGCTGGCTAAGATGCTCTAATATCCCGTAACATCAAGAGATTCAAATGATATAATGTAAATGAATTTCACTTACCTTAATATGTGTTAATTGTAGACGACAAGTAAAATTTGCACTAAAGGTACATTCCAAATTCTTAAACAAAACTTACCCTGTTTGTTGTAGTTGTTATTATACCAATGGGCAGGGTGAAGACAAAAGCCAAGCCAATTGCTAGTAAGACTCCTCAGTAAGGAAGTTGCAATTGCCCACTGAATCCTTCGCAAGTGAAAATTGAGAGCGCAATGACCAAAACCATAAGTGAGTAAAATCACCATTGAGGAAAAGGATCATAATTATTCTTTATCAACCTAGTGTGAACATTGCCAAACTGATCTCGAAACGTCTCCCTTGTTTTGCTCCAAATTGTCCTATCAAGCATTGAATCATAATGTTCAATGTTAGCACAAATAAAATGCCTACATGCAAATACTAGGCAACAATGTCTATAAGTACGACTTCATGTTATTGAAGTTTATGCATAAAACCAAGTACAAATTCATGGAAAAAAACTACTTTCCACAGAAGAGGGCTACATGTGAGAGGGTCAGCCAGTACACGTAATCAAAGGCTTCTTCCACGGCTATGCAACATTCTTCAAGAATTTGGGACCTCATTGGACTTATCACCCCATTTGCATGGTAGTGTAAAATCTCCCAAAACAGTACGTAGTGGTCTGGTACTGATGATGTATCTGCATAACTGGTGTATTCTACGAGTAGTGCATTGTAGGGTTCCAAGAGTTTCTACGTTGTGATGACACTCTTATGGAGGTCTTCTTCAGTTGTTTTGTCATTGTCAATGCTCAAAATGATGTTCCTCCTGCAGATGAAACGGAGTTGTGGGGCTTGGTTATGGAATTCGACTACTTGGACAACATCTCCAATGCAGTACCTGTATAGTCCTGGTACCAAAACACAAGAAAATCCTTTAACTGAATATTCTAATATCCAAAATTGGCAACTTAAGATACCAAAGGAGTCCATTTTATTTTGTAGTAATGGATATCCTAATATCGCTAAATTATATAAGACTATATTAGTCATGCACCATAATAATATCTATTCTATCATGCATGATACAACAACTCCACCTATTAATGCCCCTTTTTAGTCATTTCACATAAGAATCAAATTATCATTTAAATATTATACGACATTTAGGTATCACCATCAAAAGCAAAAATTTGGAAATGGATTTATCACATCATCAGGTTTTTGTTTTACCTTCCTATTGAAAAGAAATGCAAATAGAAAGAAGGTCTTACTGATTCATAATTGGCATGATGAGGTTGTAAAGAATTTTGTAGTTCCAGATTCACCGTTAGACAAGCCCATGCGAAGTTTACTCTCTTCCATCAACCCATCAACCATCACCAACCACCATGAGATGCATCCTTCAGTGTTTTGAGGGTCAACATTGGCCACTAAGCATAACATGTCACCTTGCTCAAGCTCAAGAGACAAGCCTACAAAATCCCAACTTGCCTTTATTCCCACTCGGAGGGCTTCCTCATGGAGCCAACGAACTTTGCAACCTGTCACCAATTCTAGTTCTTAGATAGGAAATAATATAATCCTATTCTAAACCACGGACGTGTAATGAAGTACCTTGTTGAAGGATTTGCATGGCTTAATAAAGCGATTCTTTCTCAAACAAAAAACAGCCATGATCACCAGGTTAATTCCTTGCCCATGTCTTATGTAAACAATAGAAGCAGGTGGAAACCACTTTTTCAACAATATATGACAATCACACTAGATGCTTACTCCATATTCTACTAAAGAAAACATAATTTTTTGTTTTTGAAACTATTTGCATATAATAAATTTAATTAACTGGATCGAATATCAAAAGAATAGAGGCGCATACCTGCTGTAGTAGTATCATAGGCAGATCTGCCAACTCACATTCATAACTATTGATGGAACAAATATCATCAGAAACACCACCACCTTTGAAAAGGCCAATGACATTCAGAATACACTATCCTTCTACACTGAAGCAGTCCTCAATCACTACAACCTTGGTATGGAACTGAGATCTTATCCCATCCTTCCTTTTGTGAACATCAAACAACCGGCCTCGGTTGCCAGCATGGAGGATGGCCTAAGGGACCTTCATTGAAAGTAACCAAGAGGATGTACGAGAATGCCAAGTAGGATGAGATAACAAATGGAGATACGAAACTCTGTTGGCCTACAGGAATAAAAGACTACATTAGCAATGTCTAGCTTCCTAAGTATACATATAAGTATACATGGGAAATCATATTGATACCAAATTTTCAAGGTGCACCAGAACTTTGCTTGAAAAGATCCTATGAGCCAGAGTCTTACAGAAATGACCAAGAAGATTGACCCCATCTCCTGAAGGATGACTGATTGATGCCAAAAATCGACATTAACGTCGTTGCATGATTTTCGACATCAATCAAAGAAATATAAGTTGTTTATATTTTTATTTTTTTTCTTCCTTCAACCTGCAATACAATTCAACAATGTATAGTGGAAGTAGGGGTTATCAACTACTTCACGTGGATTAGAAGACAATATTTGATTTTCAACTTAAAGAATAAAGAGAATAGCAAAATAATGTATGGAGAAAGTAAGTATTAAACTAAAAGAACAAAGATAAAACTTATTTCTTCAATGAAATTAAACTGTAGTACATGCACTTTCCTCCCAAGTAAAAATATAAAGCCAAGAATTACAACTAAAAAACTCTGTAAAAAAAATATCAAAGAAAAACTCTCCAAAGAAAAACTATCAAAGAAAAACTATCCCTTTTGAACTCCATGTTTGAAGTGTTTATAGGTAAAAAGGGTTTGAGTGAAACAAACAAACATAGTTTGAGTTAAACAGTGAAACATGGTTGAATGAAACAATGAATGGTTTAGTGAAACAAAGAATAGTTGAGTGAAACAAGGAAACATGGTTTGAGTTAAACAATGAAACATGGTTGAATGAAACAAGGAATGGTTGAGTGAAACAACGAATGGTGTTGGAGTTGAATAAGGAAACATGTCTTGTAGAGATTTTTTTATGATAAAGTTGACAATGTGGACGTCCAAATCTTCATATTGATTTTCTTGAGATCCGTAGTTGTTGCTTTGTGGGCTTGACTTCATGGGTCTTGAGATTGAAATTCTTTAATCCTGATGAATCCATTCGAATTTCCATCGGGCCTTCTAATTAATGAATTTAGCATTATTGTGCCACTTTATGCATAATTTGAGATTTGTACTTGAATTCCTACAAAATGCACAAAATACACGTAATAAGATATTTTTATTTGATAATTGGACTTAACAATTGTATATTTAAGAGTGTAAAATCAATGTTTTGGGTTTTTATCAATGGCCAAAGACTGTCAAAGCTCTGCTGGCAGAAGGGTGTCTTTCCTTTACTCTTGCAAAGACATTTTCATGGAAAATTTGTTGTCGATAAATTTCAGAATTGATTGGATTAGGAAATCTCAGCGAGCTTTGAAGGGTGGGCTTCTCTTCTTCTACCTTGACATCCTCCAATGTTTCAAATATATCTGAATTTTCTATATGACAGTTGTCAACTGATTGAGTCAACAATTTGATCCGTGTCTTGCTCAGTTGGCGCAAGTGATAAATATAAGGATGCTCCTTATCCAATGCCCAACTCTATATAGTTTTCTCTTATCCCAACAACATTAACTCCTTGAGATGGATTAAATGTCTCACGATTCACTGATTCAAAGACCTTTTGTTGTATAACAAACAAATGGTATTTAGTAAAAGCACAACACACAAAATAGAAAATGGAAGAAAAGGAGTCAAAGGCAAAGAACAAAGGTTTACCTGCTCATCAAAAATTGAATGATGAACTTCACGAAGGACAGAATGTTCCTTTCACACATTCATCAACATTTTCATCTCCTGAACCTTCTCTATCAGGTTCTCCTGGAGAAGACTCACTTGAGCTATCGATATTGATTTTACCAGACTTTTGTAGTTTACAACCAGAAATGTCGTCGAAAAACCCAAATTGAATAGACCGGCATGACTTTGGAGGTAAATGTACGGCCAACATGCCAAATGAGTCATCAACGTGAACTGTAGATATAGAAGGTGGACGAAATACTGTAGTTGGATCAGATGTGTTGTCAAACAGATCAATTGTGAAGCCCTCATTGGCAGGAGGTGCAACAACCATACACTGTCGTTTGGTTTTCCAATTTTGCTGCAATTTGTTCAGTTGTTGAAAAAAGTTGATGAACAATGTCAATAAATAAGTAATCATAGTTACATGAGGCATGTAATTAGATGACAGACACGTTGGAACAGGATACCCCTGTAAGATCACAGTTTCATCATCAGAGACATGTAACAAAAGAGAAATAAACAACGAAGATAAAGAGTTTGAGATGATAAAGAGTTAAAATGACATTTACAACAAATAGTTGAAGCAAGTTTGGCAGGTGAACTGAACTGAACTGAAATTTCAGTTTTTGGAGTCACTGTATCCAGCTTCTTTGCACCATTCATCCTTCAAAATTTTCGGACTCAATGAAGCTATTTTGATGAGTCTGCAATCATGTCTGATAGTAATGTTATCAAACCTGCATAAAAAAATCATTTTCAGGCAAATAACCCAATCAACCTGCAAATCTGCCATGAACTCAGCTCAAACAATATTCACAAACTCTGCGTTGGTGAATAGTCGATGTTCTGCGTTGGTGAAAAGTCATTCACAAACAATACCAATATGGGTGAAAAGTCATTCACAATTCATTAAACCTACAAGTTGGTGAATAGTCGATGTTCTGCGTTGCAATAAGCGTGCAAGTTGCTGAGACACTTCACATTAAAATTATGTCGTATTAGAATGATCTTCAAGCTGGATCGAGAGGATATATAGCATTGTCATATGAATATTCACAAACTCTGCAGGGTCCAATTAATGGTGGGACAAAAGCATAAATGCATTCATTATATTCCTTTCTTTGACAAAAGCATAAATGCATTCATTCATATTCATACCACGATATACTTCAGTATGAACTGATAACGTTGTTCACACATTTTGTTGATCACTTTTCTCAAACCTGATTTAGTGTAGTGAGGCGACCTTGAAGATGCTTTGGTGTTATTTCAGCTACAAAAGCAGGTACCGGTTTATCGATTTACATATGTCATAATGTTTAAAATCATAAATTTTCTCACCATTTTGTCTACAACTAATAAAAAAGAATAAAAAAGACATACCACATAGGAAAATACTCCCATTCCTATCCTGTGGATATTCTTCCAAAGTCAAGTGCCAGAGCTCCCTATGAAAAGGTTTAAACATGGAAATGTTGGAACATATTTGACAAGGAAAAGCTTATAAATTTTAGAAATGAAATACACATTATTGAGAATAAACAGAGTCCATATGAAGGAAACCATCATGCAACACAAAAAGCAACTGACGTTCTCATTGCCTGTGCCCCATTTCAAAAAAGAAGCGATGACTTGAGTATCTTAGGAACACAAAAAATACCATTCAGGTTAGTGCTGAATACAAAAGACTATAGTTTTCCTTACCCCCTTTCGGCCTATGAAATCAGCTATTGGCCCACTTGTAATTGCACCCATCATTGCACCAATTTTCAATATGGAGACAAAGATAGAGTATTGGGTAGGAAAGAAAATGTCAATGCTAAGAAGTGTAGAATACATGACTAGAACTTGTTCCTCCACAAACATTATGGCCAACATATTTAAAACTATGATTCAAATATAAACCACTATGATTAACAAATGCATCATCCCCAACTATTGGGATCAGTGACAAAGATCCTTTTTGTTGCCCCTATCTTCGAGTATTCATAAAAATTTAGTCGAGTCTTCTCATTAGTGTTACCATCTTCCATCCTTCCTTATTGGCCCTGGATAATCTGGAAAGGAACATTTTTCATGTTCCTGGGCTAAATGGTGGGATTCCCATTTCTGAATAAGGTCAAAGAGAGATTTTAGTTCATATCATTACATGAAAAAACTTAGTAACAAGTATATTTTTCAAAACCAGGATTTCTTTACTAGGAAGAACGTATCCCCAAATCTGAAGAACTTTTTACAATCACTGAGTAAAAATACTGTAAACAAAACTCTGACAATGATAGATTTAGATCCTCCCTTATAGCAGCTTGAGTAGGCCCGCCTGCAAAACCAATAACTAAGCTAAAAAAAGCAACACAAAACACCAAACATCAGCATTTGAAAACACTAGACTATGGAGGCAAAGAGATCAGTTGAAGACTGGTCACTTACACAACTCTAAGAATTATATGACATAGTACTGCAAGGTCAAACTGACAAGCAACATGTTGAAATCCAATTTAAGTAACATAAAATTCATAGTTTCGTACCGAGAGAACTTTTTCCATAGAGGAGATCGATTCATACTCAACAAATCCAAAGCAGAAACCCTGTTGATGTGCAGTTAGTAACACAAAATAAATGCCACCATCGGGAAGTGTAAGTCTGGAGAGAATATTATGGAGCTAAAAAGTAAATCATACCTTGTTACTTCTGACTTGTACACCATTTGGCTTGATATCCCCGAATTCATTGAACTCCTCCTCGACCTGTGCAACAGTTATAGTAAAAGGTAAACTCTAGATATAGATTGAATGACCTTCACTTGTTTCAAATGTGAAACAACTTATTAGAATATAGTAAGTCAAAGTACTAGAAAAACAAAGTCGTATACGAATAACAGATTTATGAAAATGCCGGATCCACACTTGAAATACCAATTAGCATACACATATAAAGGTAATATGAAAAGAAAACTACCTTCTTCTGGATGGGAGCTCTCAGAAGCATTGTTATTACTTGCATACACACTTGTTCCTCCACAAACTTACAATTGAAGCATATGACTTCTTAACCAGCATGTACGAAAAATATAACAATTGAAGCATAAGCTTCACAGAAAATATAACAAATAAAATTGCACCGCAAGGAACATAACGCTTTAATATATTTATAGGTAAAACAGTTACAAAGAACATATACCACATTCTCCTATAACAACATGACTAATCCAAACAAGTTAGAAACAAAGTAGGATCCTCTGTCTTAATCAACATAAATGAGCTCTGCATTCAGATATATATACATACAAGTATAGCACATCAGTAGCCACTTCAAACCTGTAGACAATGATCAAATAAGGAAACAACTTTTATGACTGATGGCATACAAACACATCCTAGTTATTATCACTTTAAAAAACTCACTGCTAATGTGCCTCAAATCCACCAGATCCACCATTGTTTTGATCAGTTAGTCTCCTCAATGCTTGCATCATCATGGCCATATCATCCTTCAATTTCTTGTAGTTTGCCAACTCTTGTTTTGCTTCCGCATCCTCTTTCCTTGCAATCTCAATCTCTCGCCTTGCTTCTTCTATAACTTGAGATCCAAAGCGACTACTTGTGCCGTTTTCAAATGTTGGCGTGACCCCATGTCCCCTACAACGTACACATCCAGGTTTGTCTGGCCCGAATACTTGAGTAAAAATGTGGTCGTCATCTAAGGAGTTTAATCCCTCCTCTCGTTGCACAGTAAGATTTTGTATCTCTTCCAACATTTAGAGGCACATTTAGTTGGTGAATATGAAATATAAATGGTAATGGATACCAACAATTTAAATTGAAAATAAAACTGACTGCCTTTATTTGAGTGAATACATCTGAATATGATCCATTTTTGCCTGTATAAGCAAGCTCAAACATCCTAATACGAGATGGGCGAACTCATGTCCTTTGCATCCGGCAACAATAGAAAATGTACACAAATGAGTAACTATATTTCTACTAAGTTGATATTCAAACCCAAAATCTCAAACATTTTGTACTTAACCTCTTCATCCTCAATTATGGCGAAGGATTTTCTGCTTGCGTGATGAAGTATTTGTTGTATGTCACGCCTGTTTTTATTCTTATCACACAATTCCTGAATTTATTAAAAACGGATTTGAAAATCTATGTCATCAAGAATGAAGTATGCATATATAATGTAAAAATTGCTGAATAATAACAGTATGAAAGGATACTCCATCATCTACAAAGTTACAACATCTATAAAGTCAAGTCTCCTGATCATTGGAGCCAAAGAGAAAAAAGATGAAAAGTAAAACTAGTCTTATCCATGTTTGCCACCATAACTTAAGGTACCACCAATTTATAGTTAATCTAGGAGAGTATTATCCATGTATCCTTTCTTAAAGAAAAATAAAGTAAAAAGTAATCATGTCGGCATGTCATGTTCGTATTCGACACGATACGGGAGTCCATATCCATGCATCCTTGCCTAAAACTAGGGTTATTTTAGTTTGGCTAGTATATTCTAATCAAGTGTGATAATATTTCAAGGTTTAGGTACATACCTTAACCTTTGACGTTCCCCAATGTTCTTTATCAACCATTTCCAATCTTCTTCTTTTACAAATGGTGGTCGATTTTGAAGTCATTCCTCATCTGTCTCATGTATATCGTAATAGTCCTTCTTCAATTTAGATCGGTAGTCCCTCCATTTTTTCCCATTTCCTTCATTAACAACTTCTTTCTTTCTGGATCATCCCCTATGTCAAACTTCCCCTGAATAAAAGAGCAAATTTGATCAAATCTAGCATACGTGATCAATATATATATACACATATTATATTGATAAGATACGTACCAATAACGAATCAAGCATTTTGGCCTTTACATTTTTGTCAAGTTTTCTCCATGACGGCGCAGCAACAGATGTAACTTGCATGTTTTGGACGACAATTCCTTGTTGAGACGCAAATAATGGCTTGTGCTCTCCTATTACACGATGTTTGTCATCAAATTCTAGACTCAATTTTGTTCCTTTTGGTAGACTTTCTACCTTCTGTCCCAATGCTCGTCCACGTGCTTAAAGGAAATTATTAATGTTAAAATTTTTTAATTTTAAGTACAATTTCTATAAAAAAAATGGAGCTTATATTGTTTAGAGTGAGTAAAAATACCAGAAGAACTTGACTCAGTATTATGGGAAGACTTCTCCGAATGGAATGGGGGTGACCTAGGTGGTCGTGGTGCCATACCTGAAAAATGCACAAAAAGTTAGCTAGTGCCATAACATAATAATAATAATACATTATAACATTTGATGACTATTCAATTACCATAGTTCAAACATCAACTCTCTTATTTTCTTTTACTTTTTGTTTTGGGTGTTATTTTCTGACAATTGAATTGTTTCCATTGGAAAATTAGCTCTATTCCATACAACAACATGATCAACATCATCACTTGGTGCACAAGTGATTGATGTATCCCCTAGTACTAGGGGTTGCAATGCCTCTATTTCATCGATGGTTGCCTCATCTTCATGTTCTGGCACTACATAAAATTCACGTCGTGCAGCTTTTGTCGCAACTAGCCATCTCGGTCTTGCATTGTCTCTAACATAGAAAACTTGTTCGCACTGGCTTGCTAAAACGAATGGTTCATTTGTTTGAAGTATTCGTTGGGAATTAACACTTACAAAACCATGTCTATCCTTTTCAATACCTCGTCCAGGGCTGTGGATATCTCTCCAATTACACTTGAATAGAACAACATGATTTCCTCCTAAATATTGCAATTCAACAACATCAATAAGAACTTTATAATAATTCAATCTATCGACTCCATTATCTCCATTAACAACCACACCGCTATTTTGTGTTTTTAACCAAGCTTCCCGGTTTTTCGAGTGGAACTTAAATCCATTGACAACATAACCATTCCATGACAATACTACTTTTTCGGACCACGAGCTAATGGGCGCAATTGTTCGACTAATTCATCACTAGTTGTTTGACATAATTCAATCACCTATGCAATGAAAAGTACCAATTATGTTATGAAAAATATTCTTAGTATGATTGTTGATGATGAATAAGGTCTAAGTTCCTTACATGAGCCTCAAACCACTTTGGGAATTGTCGACGATGAATAAGGTCTAAGTTCCTTGAATGTGAATGTTTTATGATTTCTCTATGTTCCCTGCAAATAAGTAACATATGTTAGATAATTTGGTGACTTAAAAACACACAAGTAGTATAGATGGTTATTTCTTACTCAATAAAAGGTGTCACGTCTTCACAATTTTGCAAGATGTACCAGTGTGCTTGGGTCCATTATTCCATAGCTAACTCTTTTACAACTGATTTTTCCAAAACACGTCCTTTTGTTGAAAATATAGAAAGTCCACCTTGATGTTGGTCACCAAATCCATCAAAGTTCCTAGGAACTTGATTAAACTTTGTTTCTATATCATGCAAGTACCTTGAACAAAAAATCATGCACTTTTCTAGAATGTAACCTTCAGCAATTGATCCCTCCGGTCGACTTTTGTTCCGGACATATGACTTCAAGGTGTGCAAGTACCTACATTTGGAATTATAAGAATAGTTCTCAAACATGGCCTAATTGTGGGTACTTGCAACAACAAAAATATATGTACCTTTCAATGGGATACATCCAATGGTATTGAACAGGACCAGCAATCTTGACTTCATTTGCCAAGTGGATCAGTAAGTGTACCATCACATCAAAAAATGATAGTGGAAATAACATCTCTAAACGACACAATGTAATTGCAACATTCTTTTCTATTCCTTTTAGTTCCTCTTCCTTTTAGTTCCTCAACTCAAAGAGTTTTTTAGTATAAATCAACAAATAAACTACTCAACCTGATCAAGGCATCACACATATCATCTGGCAATATGCCTCGAATAGCAAGTGGAAGTAGTCGTTGGAGAAGAACATGACAATCGTGACTTTTTAGGCTAATTACCTTTTTTTCTTTTAATTTAACCCATCTGAATATGTTTGAAGAAAAACCATCAAGAACCTTGGTATCTTTCAAGATTTGTAGCACATGACTCTTCTCATCGGATGACAAAGTATAACGGGCGGGAGGGAGTAAATAAGTGTTCTCATCTTTCTTAATTGGATGTAACTCTTCTCTAAGCTTTAAATGTTGCAAATCCAAATGGGAATTGAAATTATCCTTTGTTTTTGTCGAAACTCTTAGCAATGTCGCAATCACATTATTGCACAAATTTTTCTCAATATGCATAACATCTAGATTGTGACGAATGAGCAAAATTTTCCAGTACGGAAGATCAAAGAATATACTCGTTTTTTTTTTCAATTATGATGCCCACTTCCCTCAGCTTGTTTCTTCCCCTTACCAAATATTATTTGTTCTATGTCTTGCATTTGCTCGAGAATATCATCACCTGACATAAACAACGGTGGAGGTCTTGGTTCTTTATTGCCATCAAAGTTGTGTTTGTTATCACACCATTTATGATCCAGTGGTAAGAATCTTTGATGACACATATAACATTGTTTCTTTCCAAACACTAATTTCTTCGAACATGTCTCCACGTTACAAACTGGGCATGCTAAAGTCCTTTAGTGCTCCATCTTGAGAGAACTTCATAACCTGAAAAGTCACTAATAGTCCATAACAAGGTTGCCCTCATTTGGAAGGTTGTCATACTGGATTCATCAAATGTATCCACGCCTTCTTCCCATAATTCTTTTAACTCGTCAATTAATGGTTGTAAGTAAATATCAATGTCATTTTCAAGAGCTTTCTCTCCCGGAATAAGCAGAGACAAAATCATATTTGTTTGTTTCATGCATATCCATGGGGGCACATTATATGGTATTAGAACAACAGGTCGCATGCTATATGATAGAATCATGTTGCTGAACGGATTGAAGCCATCACTTGCCAATCCAAGTCTCACATTTCTCGATTCAACACTAAAGTCAGGATACAATTGATCAAAATGTTTCCAAGCCTCTGAATCTACAAGATGTGCTAGATTGCCATCTCTAATACAGTTATCATGGTGCAACTTCATTTCAGAAGCAATTTTGGAAGACATGAACATTTTCTTAAGCCTTGATTTTAAAGGAAAGTGGCGCAAAATCTTTCGTGAAACTCCTTTCCTCCTATTAGAATATCCAGTAGACTCCTCATCATCATCATTATCTCCACAATCAATTTTTTTCCATCTCGATTTTCCACAAGTTGGGCAATACTCTACGTAAGCATGTTCTTTGCGAAATAAAACACAATCATTGATGCACGCATCTATCTTATCATATGAATGCCCAAGATCTTGAAAAATCTTTTTTGCCTCGTAGTAGGACTTTGGTAATGTCTCACGTTTAGGAAAAACCTTATTTAACTCCTTAAGCAACATGGTAAAGCCTCTGTTATTCATTTCCCCAACACATTTAATATGTAAAAGTTTTAAGATGAAAGACAATAAATAAATCTCACACCCAGGATATATGCTAGTCTTGGCATTTTGAATGACCCTCAAAATTCTTTCAGCCTCATTTTGTGGTACAGTACTGCTAGTAGTCTCCGTCTCATATCTTTGATCTTTAACATTCTCATGATTAGACCTTGGTAAAGTATCCGCTATCAACTCGTCTATTTCATCACATTCAACCTCATTATCAAGCTCTAACTCGTCATCCTCACTGCATGTGGTAGCATGTCTATCTTCACCATGATAGTCCCAATATGTGTAACCACAAAGTATGCCACTTATGATCAAATCTTCTCTAACTTCATCCCTTGTCTTCAGATGACCATCGAAGCACTTTCTACATGGACAATATACGAGGTTCCCAGATTTTATGTTCTGAAACGCAAAATCAAGAAATGTTTCTACTCCTCTTATATAGTTGGGGTCTAAACGATTCCCAATATCCATCCAGCTTTTGTCCAGCGTGGCCATTAAATCCTTATCTTGTTTTTACATATCAAAGTGAAAGCGAAAAAAAATTAAGTAAAATAAAAAGGAGATAAATGTATAGAAAGGATAACTCAAATTTGAAACAATCAAGGATGAATATACTTGATCTCAATAGAAAATCCAAATAATTGTTCTATTGGATAACGGAGAACTACTTTTGGTTTAACAAATAACCTAATTGGTTTATCTTCTCCAGGCCACCTTTGTTTCCTGCATTATCCAATAACAAGGGTTGAAGTGAACATAAACTAAATATAGCATTCTTATGGATGATTAAATTGAGCAACATTGCCAAAACAAGACAAAGAAAAATGAGATTGCTCCATACATATTTCTTCATAAACTCTATTGATTTGTATATCCTTCAATCTTTAAATGCGTAATTGGGTCAATACAAAGCGTAGTACTCTTAATTATGTTTATTTTCTTCATTGATCACATTTGATGATTTTTATTGTCTAACTAGTAAAGAGGCATGGATTCTGTTTGTGTTCAAATCAATCCATCACCCTCCTAGTGAAAGTGTTGAAGAGGCCTAACTGATTATGAGCACATGAAATAATCTCACAGCGAGACTTGTTACCTCACGGCCAACTATACATAAGAACTTCCTATATAACTCCCATTTCATCTGATAGATTAACAAACTAAATATGGTGAAGATAAATAAAGAACTAGTTGTAGTAGTAAGGTGGAGTTGCTTCTTCGTGTTCTCACTTGGCTCGGGTTACCAACCAAGCCACAGTGACCAATGATCTGCCCTACTTCAGTTCAGATCAGACATTAAACGCTATGAGCCTACGTCAAAAATAGCATCCTGGAACTCTGAAACGGATTGTGGTTCATGGAATGGTGTCACTTGTGATAACACTACAGGTAATGTGATTGGTCTTGATCTCAACAGTGACGGCCTATATGGTAAGATTCAGTCTAACAGCAGTCTATTCCGCCTTGTTCACCTTCAACTACTAAACCTTGCTCAGAACTCTTTGTATCCTGAGATTCCATCCGGTATTGGTAACCTCACAAGTTTGACACATATGAACCTCTCTAGTTTATTTCTTGGTGGCCAAATTCCAAAAGAAGTCTCACTCTTGAAATATTTGGTTTCACTTGATATCTCAGGTCCTTACAGTCGCCTGAAACTTGAAAACCCCAACCTAAGAACAATGGTAAAAAACTTCACTAGGTTGAGAGAACTTCATCTCAATTATGTAAACATGTCAGCAGATGTTAACAGCGACTGGTATGAAGCAATATCCTCATCACTCCCTTAACTTCATGTATTGAGCTTGTCCGATTCTAGGCTTTCAGGTCCCATCACGCACAGCATATTAAATCTTCCTTTCCTAACTCATCTTTATCTTGATAGGACCTGCCCAAGTGAACTTCCAAGTGAAAATTTTGAACACCCAATCTAGTGAAGGTCGATATCTCTTGCTGCAATATAGGTGAATTCCCACAGTTCTTGAGAAATCAAAGAAACTTGCAGACTCTAGACCTTTCTAAGAACAGAATCAAGGGCCAAATACCCAATTGGATATGGATCAAAACCTTGGAACATTTGAATGTCTCGCACAACCTGTTATATGACTTTGAAAGGCCACTAGTCAATCTTTCATCAAGTGAGATACAAACTCTCGACCTTCATGACAACTCAATTCAATGAAGATGAATCAGGAACTCATCGAAGTCTTGTTGGAGTGACCTATGCAAATGACCCATTCATATCAACTCTCACTGACAAGTTGAGCTACAGAGTATTTTATGACCACATACTCATGACACAGCCAGCATATTTTCTTATAATGAAAATTTTACATAATGGCCCCATTAATAAACCCGTATAATCATAACTTGAATTTAAAAAATATGATCACAACCCTGATATATTCATGGGCTTAATTTTTTTGTATTTCAAAAACATCCTCTTAGATGCAAAACGTCCTTTTTTCGTAATCCTAATTTCTGCAAAGTTTTTTTTTTTGGAAGCATGTAATATTCAATTTATGAGTTAGATTTTCATGTAATGAGCATCGTTGGAAAGCACTCCCTAGGGAAACTATTGTATTATCAAAATATAAGATATGCAGTTTACACTTTTAAATTTTGTCCCTGCGAGAAAATCTGTAATTAGCTTTTAATTGATTTCGAACAGCTAGGTAGAAACCCCTTGCAATCATTTAGCATCATGTTATTTATTGTAGTTTGCTTTGTATCTCTCAATTTCTATAGCTGCACTAACAAATGGATTCATCCATCCTTTACTAGTAACACTTCTTCCATGGTTCCACTGGAACTAGAACACCTTCTACCATCACCACAACCATGAAAAGGAATTTCATTGTCTTTCTTGTCCACTACGCCATAACCCTATGTGATATGGTAAAGGACTTCCTCTTCCTCTACGAAAGATCAATCGCAACCATAAGCCCTCATGCTTTACTTTTCTTCATGTATACCAACCTACTGACCAACCAAATGATACTTCTGTAGTAGATACCTCCTTTGCAAATAATATTTTTCCTGAATTAGGTCTTTCTCCTAACCATACTTCCATTAAGAATTGCAACTTTTAATTCAACAAACAAAATTACTTGAACTTCCAACAGTGGCACTACTAGCATGCTTGAGGTTTTTTTTGCCCACTTCCTTGATCCATTGTAGCATTTCTAGAACAAATAACAAGCATCAAAAGGGATGCCCCATGTTGATGAAAGCCTTATTCATCTTTTGGACCATTGGACATCCAACCCATGACTTTCCTAAAGTTACATAGCATAATAGGATAACTATTCATCTTTTTCACAGATGCCAACTCTTAACTTTTCAAAAATTAAACACTAGTTCCCATATAATAGGATAACATTTCATTCGATCACATACACACGTGAACTTTCCAAAGAAAGATCTCACATTTATCATTATGCTAAAGCAACTCGACACTACAACATAACATGTATTCTAGTATACTAAATCTATAAAAAAAACAAAAAAAAAAGATATAAAAAGAAAGTAGAGCAACATTACGATCAATGCACTGGCAATATCTGAAGCATTTTTTGTTACCTTCAACGTTGGGTCCGGCTCTGTTTCATCACCGCCCTCTTCCTCAGTTCTGTCACCCTCCCCTTTAGAACTAGACCCTCACCCTGCCGTCTTACATGCTGACCCCAAGTCCAGAGAAGAAACATAGATGTTTCCTGTTTTATTACCAGTTGCAACAGAGTCCAACCACTCTGTTTTAGATTTTGAATCTTCAATTTTTGCTTCATCTACTCCTACTGATTGAACCTGTGATTTATCCTGCACTATCAGAGCTTTATATGCCTCACTTATAGTGTACCCAGCTTCCATAAGTCCTTCACTATTGTTATCCGCCGTTTCTATACCGACTCTGCCATTCACATCATTTTTTTTTTAAAATTGGGTTGTTGTCCCATTTTATTCATTTAATAATCCAAACCCGAAGGCTACATGACTGACCCTATAGGGTTAACTAAAAAAACCGAAACAAATTCTCACAAGAGAGAGGATACACCAATACACCGAAACAAACTCAGTCTTTGTACCTTTTGTTTGCTTTCTTAGTTCTAGTGGATTTTTGGGGACAAAGGCTAACATCTTTGGTGTGCCTCCTATTATTCGTCTCTCCGTCTAACGTAGCCCCTAAATCCAAATCACTACTTGCTGTCTGTGGACAAATCTCAGATTCTGAGTTGACTTCATCACTATCCTCACTAGTACTTTCGGGTGTATTGATATTCAATTTTTTCTGTCGAATCCGCCTATTTTCTTTGATCAATGATATAGCCTTGTTCAAGTTGTCACCTACTCTTTTATACACCGGGGAAGTTTTGATAGCGTATTTGTCAAACTGTCTCTTTACCCTGAGTAAAGACTGAAACTCATCATCAGAGGGTTCCTGCACCCTAGCTCTGAGCTAGTAGCACTGTGGTGCCCCCCCAGATGAGTAACTGAAACCAATTGTTCCGACTGAATACCAAAATCACCGGGTTCAATATGATTTTCTCCATTCGGCCTAGAACTACTAACTGCGAGCACTGGAGAAGCCCCAGCATTTTCTGTTATGAGCGGTGTCTGCTCTGATTGTGGCGAACTGAGGACACACCCTGTTTCTATCGCAACGTCCCCTGTATTGGGTGGAATGCACTCTATTTTAGAACCAGAGTGGCCAAGCTCTTCACTCCCTGGATTGTCAACGTGCTGCATCCCTGGAGCATCTCGATGTGGTGATGTGATTAGATTTGTTGGCTGAAGACCTGGAGCAGCCAATGTTTCGACTGACATTAAATCAGTTGATGAACTATAGGACTGCTATTATTGTATGTTTGTGTCGTCCAAACGACTACTCATCGCCCCTGAATTTACCGTATCCTCCTGATTTAATGTCATTGCTTGTTTTCCACATACATTTTCAATCTCTGAAACTGTATACCCTGCCTCAAGTAGGCATTCCTTCGTAGATTCTGGAACAACCTCGACATTATCATGAGCCGTTTCCTTCCCAACCAATTGCTTATTCGCTTGATCACACACCACTTCCTCAACATCCTCCGTAAGTGACGCAAAATTATTTGACAACACCAATTTAACCAGATCATTGGTCACTTGCCTCTGAACACCAACTTCCTCCTTAATCTCCACACCTTGGCTATTCTTTACACCACTCGTACCCACTTCTGGAGTGGGCAATTTCTTTTTTTTGGCAATCGAAACATATTGTTGCTTTATAATTTTGGTTTCGACCTTGGGCTTGGCATTGCCTTTCTCTACTTTAACTAAGTCAGGAGCTCTCCCACTACCCTTAAGACCTAACTTTTTTCTACAAAACCCCTCCTGATGCCCTATCAAAGAACAAAATTCACAATAATTGAAGCCTGGATATTCAATCTTCTGCCAGAAACCCCTATTGTTAGCCCTATCAATCCAAACTCTATTTGGTAAATTTTCCGCCAAAGTCATCTCCACGCAAACACAGGCAAAACCCGGGCATGATAGGCATCTAGTATGATCATCCATTCGCAAAAAAGCACCAAAAGAATTCACAATTGCTTTTAAGAAAGGGGGATGAAATAAATGCAAAGGTAAGTTAGGCAACTCTACCCACAGTGGAACCAAGACCGGATCGGCTTTCAGACTGAAACCATCATACCAGCGAAAGGCTTTGAAGCGCACTCCTCGGATCAAGAACGAGTCCCTGGACAGTACTTTCTTTGCTTCCACCTCAGACTGAAGCCGGACGAGAACGTGTCGTTGATCAAGAAGACCTAGAGAGAAGTCACCTAGTATCCCCCAAGTTCAGTGAATGGAATCTTGAATATCAACCAATGTTGGCCGATAGCTAGAGAACTTTAAAACTATCACGTGTTGTTCCATGAAAGCCTCCCCACGGGATTCATCAGATGTCGTAAGCCCAATGGTTGGCTCTCCTTTTTTTCAAAATCTCGTTCCCTCCACATGGGTCTCCTTAACATCATCCACAAGGATTTTTCCTATTATTTGGGCGAAAGAGAGCTTTGGAGCCTCTTCTGGTGGTTCCGTGCCCCCCAATGTGGGAAAAAAAGCATTGACGGCTGAGGAAGTCGTCATGTTGCAAACAAAAGTAATCTAGCCAACCCTTTAGAATACCCAGAATCTCCAATCGAAGATGGCGCGTCGGCCAGATTCAGCCAAGCAATGTAACAGGCCAAGCAATCAGGAAGCAAAGCAAACAGGCCGTCTAGGAAGCAATGCAACGGGAGCAATGCCAGGAAGCAAAGCAACAGGATCATCCAGCCAAGCAATGGAGCAATCCGTCTAGGCAGAGAGTCGCCCAAGCAGAGACGGCCAAGGCCACCAAGAAGGAACGACCCAACAGGACGGCGGCTTAGCGCTGGCGGCACAAAACGGCGCCTTGGATGGTCCTTGCCTCCACGAAACCTAGCGTCCTCATATATCAATGGATCAGATCTGCTCCAGCCTCAAAACTGATTCCTCACCATGGAGTCCTATTCAAGGTTTTGGCAGATCCCATTCACATCATGTTGCACATCATTTATTTTCTCGTTATGACCTGAGATTTCTCCTTCCTCCGTAGATTCGTCTACTAAAGCTTTGTACTTATTTTCCAAATTAACATGCGACGATCCTTTACAATCAGTCATCTTTCCCCCGCCAACTCTTTGAATCTCCAATCCTTGGCTATTTTTTTGCGTTACTCGTGCCAACTGTATTTTTTAACTCTTTTTTTTTTCATGACGGGAACATATTTCTACTTCACCACATTTTCTGCTTGCTCCGCCTTATAAGAATTCTTTCTTCCATATCCTTTTCCCCTTCTTTATTTTGATTTCCCTTCTTCATGCCTAGGAATTTCCTACAATATTCTTTCTCGTGTTCGATTAAAACACAATGTTTACAATATTAGAATTCCGGGTATTCTAGTTTTTGCCAATACCCACCATTCTTAGGACTTTCAATCCAGATCCTAGATGACAAAGGTTTAGTGACTCCCATCTCTACACACATACGTGCAACCCTTGGACAAGCAAAATACCTCTGCCATCATCAATCCTTAAAAAATTTGCGAACGAATTCCTAATCACCTTCATGATTTCAATTAAATAGAAATCGAGCGGAAGATTGGGGGTTTCACCCACACCGGAGCCAACTCTGGATTAGCTCGTAGATTAAATCCAGGATGCTAACATAAAATTTTATATCTTACGCCTCGTATAGTAAAAGAGTCTTTAGAGAGTACCTTTTTCACTTAAACCTCTGATTGCAAGTAGACAAGAACATGTCATTGATCCAGAAGACCCATAATGAACTTGCCTGAAATTCCCCAAGATCGGTGGATCGAATCCTTAATCGCATCAAGCGACGGACGAAAACTAGAAAACTTCAACACCACCACGTGATTTGAAACATGGGATTCACCCCTTGAAACATCCGAATCTGATAGCCGGCCAGATCACCCTCCTTCCTAAAACTCATCGAATCTATTAGTTTTTCCTCCATGATATCCTTGCTTGCCACCCCAAGAACTTGCACAAGGCTTCTTCTAGGTCACTTCCCTTCATCTTGGCCAACCAAAGGAAGATCTCCCTTGGTCGCCGACACAGCTGCCATGGGAGAAACCCTACGTAGCAGCCAAACGAATGGCTATGATCTAATCACAAAACCCAGGAATGGTTGAGATTAGATAATAACTTGGAAAAAAATAAATACCCAGCTTGCCCTTAGCCTAAGCCCAAATTGCCTCGGAAAGTTTTGTTTTTTCTCTCCTACTGTCCTTAGCATCCAAATCATATTTTGATGCAGGATGATCCGAGTCAGATGATGTTGAGCTGTCAAATAGCACGTTATTGGCACTGAGATACCTTGAATTGGCAGATCAGTGCAAAGATGGTAGAAAATCATGATCTTTTCCTAATTGGGGCAGTTTTGAGTGTGTTTCGGTATTTTGGCTATAACTTTGGCTATGAGTATCAGAATTGCGCATATGACCCCAATTCGGAAAGCTATTTTCGATGCGCACGTCATGGACACTAAGCTACGCTCGGTGCACATCTTTTCGAGACTAAAATCAACTGTTTCCCCTTCCAAATCCACAATTTTAGTATTTTTTTTTTCCTTTTATGATAATATTTCATTCATCGTTTAGGAAGTGATTCTGAACCCGATTTGGGCAAGAATTTTGGCAGATTATTTTTTTTATTACGTGTTTTGTTTTAGCATGATTATTGGGATTTTTCTATTTTTGGTAAAATTCTAATAATAATGAGTTTTAGCAATAAAGCCAGGTTTGTGAGCTGACTTTAGAGATACTTTTGATTTGAATAAATTTAATTGAACATGGTGCTTCTCTATGTTTTGGGCGAATCTCTTACGTTCTTTTTCCTGTGAATTATCTGTTGAACTAGCTGCAGAATAATCTCTATTATGTCCGGCGTCATATTTGAAGATGATGAATACAAGACAACATATATGTTTATCACTTGCCCCAAAAGGGAACAAAAAAAAAGAAGCTAAAACACATCCCCTTAGCTAAGTGCAAGGAGTATTAGGGAGGAACCACTTCACACATTGATGGCCTTAAAGTAGCTGCAGTCTGTGTGCATAAAAGGCCGACTCAGAGCACATTTGATGCCTCTACCCTTGGGAAATCTTCTTTAGGGAGGAGTCCACTGTTTCTACCAATGAATCCGACTGGTAATGCTCCGAAAACCTGGAAATCAATATGAACAACTACATCACTTTTTCTACTTTTTATCATTTCTTCCAATATGTCTAGTATGCGGCACTGTAGGGAAAATAATCTTACTGCATGTAGAACATAGTATGTCTCTTGCATAAAGATATTGTTTCTTCTACCACATACAACATCGATAACGAGTACCCCAAAACTAAAAATATCGGCTTTAGTTGCCCTCGAACAAGATATTCAAGAGCCATGTATTCAGTGCAACATAAAAGTCAATCTACAATTTGAGTTCCTTTCATCTGCATTTGTTGTAAATGCTGTAAAGAATTCAAATTAAAAGATAGGAACGAAGGTACCAATTATTCTAGGGTTGAGTCGCGGACTAGGTCGCTCTCTTTAAGACGTTTCATGGCTCTGCCCAAAATTGTGCAAGCAGTATAGTAGCCCCGTCGTCCCCAGGATAAAACAGCCCAGAATCTTCTCTATCTTGTTCAAAATGAACGGAATACTCTCCACCCTTATTTGCTCGGAATCACCAATACAATTGATATAAATCAGCAACAAACATAAAACTTTTCTTTGATTAAGATGCTAAACGAAAATTGTTTGTAAAAACGAAAATGATTTCGAAAGAGTAACTCTTGTTTTTGCAAAACTCTCTTCTTTGTTCTCTCTGATTTCGAAAGAGGAACTTTTGTCAAAAATGTTTTGTTTTTCTTTCTTATGTTTCAAGCTCTAAATCTATATGGTATTTATAGGGAGAATACCGTACATTTGAAATACAAAATACAGGGTAGATACATAAGCATAAATCGAGTGGAGAAGGCAAATCAAAATGTGGAAAATGTGGGAGAAAATATCACGGCGCAACTCAAGCAAACGTGTGATTTAGGAGGGAGTCTAGATACACGGAACAGAATCCTGTCCAGATTCTATCCCTCGTTAGACATTCAAAATTTATTTTATTTAAATAAACTTTCAGCAAAAAGAATGGGTTGCTCTCTAAACGACCCGACCCGACAGATGGCAGTGGCGGCGGGCGTGAGAGTCTACCTCTCCCCTCCTCACAAAAGTGTGGTACCCCCAAGGGGTCCAAACCCAAGTCCAAACAATCTCCTTATAAACTCTACCACAAAGAGTTGTATAGTAGATATGAGACTAAAATTAGAGAGAGGTCCATAGATCAAAATAATAGAGAGGTCCAGGGTTCAAATCCAGGTATACACCCATTTTATTTTATTTCAAAAACCAAATTTTCAACAATCCCCCACTTGGATTTTTAATAACAATTTTCATCGAGCAATCTATAAAATATAAGATTGTGCATAAGCAAAGGTGTCTTTCGACTTGAACTTTTGCGTAGTGATCATGCTTTAGATTATACTAGAGTAACTCGTAGTTTTGAACTCTATCTCTAACAGACATTACACGCACAACCTTACCAGGGTGAAGTCTAAAAAGCCCGTGCCTTACTGCCATGCACGTATATCCCAGTATAGTGAAGGCTCTAGGAATTTTGCCCACAAATTCCATAGGAAGCGGCCAAACTTCAACAATCACTTAGGTGAGTCTATCAAGAGTACTCATGTAGCTTGGTACTCCACTCCACATAGAGTATAGACCTCATTAAGAGTTTTTAACTCATCCTACTATCGCTTCAGGAATTCATGCTTTAATCTAGGATTGAGATTGCTATTTTGTCAGCATGATTCACATCATATCATTCACGACTTGTTATTATCCATTGAACTTATTTCTTGGGATCTCCAGTCTATAGTTTGGGTTACTATCATGAATAACTCATCAATCTAAGGGCAATAGTCCCATTCCTTTCAAGGTTTTGAAAACCTTCTCTCTAGCTAGTCCTCTCGTCAAAGGATCAGCCAAGTTCGCATCAGTTCGTACATGATCCATTCTCACAGCACCAGTAGACAAAACTCTCTAACTGTACTGTGCTTACGACGCATTTGTCGTTTCTTGCCGTTATAATAACGGTTCTGTATTTTCACAATAGCCGCGGTACTATCGCAATGGATCAAGACAGCTGGAATCGGTCTTTCCCATAAAGGAATCTCTGCCAGCAGGTTTCTCAGCCAACCTGCTTCTTCACTAGCCGTGGCTAGTGCTATAATCTCTGACTCCTTCGTGGACTGTGCCAGAATGGTCTGTTTCTTTGATTTCCAAGAAACAACTCCATAAACTATATTGAAAATATAGCCACTGGTGGCTTTAGAGTCATCTAAAAGGGTGTTCCAATCAGCATCGCTATATCCTTCAAGGACATCGGGAAACTTCTGATAATGTAATCTGAGGTTCTTAGTCCTTTTCAGGTACCTACCCTTTCAATTGCATGTCAATGCTCTATACTAGGTCTACTGGTAAATCTACATAGTAATCCAACGCCATGAGCTATGTCGGGTCTAGTGCAATCGGTAGCATATCAAAGGCTACCAATGATGCTCGCATACACAGATTGTCTAACACCGTTATCGGTGTTCTTGAACAATTTTACACTAGAATCATAAGGAGTACATGCAGGTTTACAGTCAGAATAATTATATTTATTTAGGATCTTCTCTATATAGTGTGATTGATCCAAAGAAATTCCCTTTTCAGACCTAGTAATCTTGATACCAAAGATTACACTCGCTTCTCCAAGGTCTTTCATATCAAAGTTCGCACACAATAAAGCTTTCACTTTATTCACTGCATGAATATTAGAACCAAAGATAAGCAAGTCATCCACATATAGACATATATAGTGCAAATGCCATTTTCAGCTTTATAGTAAATGCATTTGTCACTTTCGTTCACTTTAAAGTCATGTGCGATAACAAGATTATCAAATTTTTCATGCCATTGTTTAGGAGCTTGTTTCAAGCCGTAAAGTGATTTATCAAGTTTGTAAACTTTATGTTCTTGCCCTGGAATAACAAAACCTTCAGGTTTGTCCATGTAAATTTCTTCTTCCAAATCGCCATTAAGAAACACTGTCTTAACGTCCATTTGGTGCAATACTAGATTATGTATTGCAGCAAGAGAAAGTAACACTCGAATAGAAGTAATCCTGGTAACAGGAGAATATGTATCAAAGAAGTCAACATTTTCCCTCTATCTATACCCTTTGGCTATGAGACGAGCCTTGAACTTGTCAACATTACCATCGGGTTTCAATTTCTTCTTAAATACCCATTTACATCCTATTGTCTTGCAACCTGATGGTAAATCGACTAAATGCCAGGTTCTATTAGACTCAAGAGAGTACATTTCATCATCAATAGCCTCTTCCCAAAAATTGGCATCTATAGAGGATAAAGCTTCTGGAAAACTAAGGGTATCCTCTTCAACTGAAAAGACATAGTAATCGGGGCCAAAGTTTTTAGAAGTTCGTTTCCATTTACTTCTTCTAGGCTCAGATTATGTGGCTTTATCGGTTTCATTTACTCTAATCAAGGGCACGTTATTTGAGGATGTATCCCCACTATTCCTCGAAATAAAAGGAAATTTATCTTCATAGAAGTCAACGTCGTTTGATTCTATAATAACTTGATCTTTAAGATTATAGAATCTATAAGCTTTGTTGTTCATGGCATATCCTATGAATACACATTCATATACCCTACTGGCAAGCTTATTCCTTTAAGGATCAGAAATTCTAACATAAGCTAAACCACCCCAAGTTTTCAAATATGACAAGTTTGGTTGTCTATTTTTCAAAATCTCATAGGGAGAGATTTTACTTTTCGATTTGGGTACTCTATTTAGCACATAACAAACTGTCAAAATGATTTCTCCCCACCAGTGCAAAGAGGCACCGGAGTTGAGCATTATGGCAACTACTAACTCGGTAAGAGTTCTAGTTTTCCTTTCAGCTTTGCCATTCATCTCAGGAGAATATGGTGCACTTGTTTCATGAATAATTCCTTGAGAATTATAGAACTCTATGAAAGTACTGCTATCATATTCAGTGCCTCTATCACTCCTAAGTCTCTTAATCATTTTATTATATTGATTTTCAACTTCAGTAAAAAATAATTTAAACATGTCAAAGGCATCACTTTTATTTTTCATTAAGTAGACAAAGGTATAATCAGAACAATCATCAATAAACGTAATAAAATAACGTTTTCCATTTCTAATCAAGATACCATCAAGTTCACATATATCTGAGTGTATCAAATCTAAGGGTTCAGATTCTCTAACAACAGATTTATGTGGTGTTTTGGTTATCTTAGCTTGACTACAATAGTTGCACTTTTCAAAATCATTTAAGGACAATTTTGGAATTAGTCCCAAGTTACTCATGTTTTTAATAATACGGTTATTAACATGAAAAAATCTATCATGCCAAATATTAAAAGTGCACAACATGTAAGCAGAACTAGAATCTTTATTTGCTTCAACATTTAACTTAAACATTCCATCAGTAGCATACCCGTTCCCTACAAATACATTATTCTTTGTGATAGTATATAAATAAGCCCCTGTTATTTGAGTAAACCCAGCCTTGTCCAGAAGGTAACCAGAGACTAAATTCTTCTTCATCTCTGGAGTATGCAGGATATCCTTCAGGATAACAGTCTTTCCATAGGAAAACTTTAGTTCTACTGTTCCAGTTCCAGCAACTATAGTGAAGTGGGAATCACCCAACAACACTTTCTTGTCCTCAGCTTCAGAATAGGACTTGAACATTTCTCGATCATAGCAGACATGTCGAGAAGCACCTGTGTCAACCCACCATCCCTCAAATCCACTAAAAAATTGATCTCAGAGATCATGGCAATAAGTTGGTCTTCGGTTAGGTTCGCCTGAGGTGCGGGGCGAGATCCGTTCTGGCAGTTCCTGGCCATATGCTCTGGCATACCATAGGTGTAGCATAGGAACTGTGTTGATTCAGTCTTTGAGGGATTTTTTGTCCAATCTGATTTCACGGAGGATTCTGATTATTTTGGTTGCTGTTCTGGTTGTTCCGGTTCTGATGGTTCTAATTTTTATTTTGACTCTGATTTTTCATAGTCTTTCCACTGGGTTTCAAAGCCACGGGAGTAGATTTCTTTGGGTTTGAAAAAATCAGAACTTCATCTTTCTGATCTTTTTTTATGTCTTCCTCCTCAATACGAAGTCGGGTTATCAGGTTTTCTGAGGAAAACTTTTTGGTTTTATGCCTAAGGACATTCTTAAAATCTTTCCAGCTAGGGGGCAATTTGTCTATCACAACAGCTACTTGAAATTGCTCATCTAAACACATTCCTTCAGATATAATTTCATGAGCAATTTTTTGAAGCTCGTGTGATTGAGTTTCCACAGACTTATCATCAGCCATTTGGAGTTTCAGATAACGACTGACAACATATTTCTTTGTGCCAACCTCCTCAGTGTCATATTTTTTCCTAAGGGCTTCCCAAATATCCTGAGCAGTTTTTTCAAAACAATAATAATCACATAGATCACCAGAAAGACCATTCAAGATAAAAATTTTACACAAAAAATCATCTTCAATCCAGCGGTCTAATTCTTTAGTTTGGGTTTCATCAGGTTCAGCAGGCAATCTAGGTTTTTCAGTATTACAAACATATGCAACCTTTTGTGTTGTTAGGAAGAACAACATTTTTTGTCTCCATCTTTTAAAATGTTGGCCCTCAAAGTGAAAGGGCATGTTAAGGTCTTTTGCAACAAGTTCGGTAGGTGTAGTCATGGCAGAAATAGAACGCGTCTTAAATTTGTTGTAAATGCTGTAAAGAATTCAAATTAAAAGATAGGAACGAAGGTACCAATTATTCTTGGGTTGAGTCACGGACTAGGTCGCTCTCTTTAAGACGTTTTGCGGCTCTGCCCAAAATTGTGCAAGCAGTATAGTAGCCCCGTCGTCTGTAGGATAAAACAGCCCAGAATCTTCTCTGTCTCGTTCAAACAATTGCACTGTTGATGAACGGAATACTATACACCCTTATTTCCTCGGAATCACCAATACAATTGATATAAATCCGCAACAAACATAAAACTTATCTTTGATTAAGATGCTAAACGAAAGTTGTTTGCAAAAACGAAAACGATTTCGAAATAGTAACTCTTGTTTTTGCAAAACTCTCTTCTTTGTTCTCTCTTATTTTGAAAAAGGAACTTTTGTCAAAAATGTTTTGTTTTTCTTTCTTATGTTTCAATCTCTAAATCTATATGGTATTTATAGGGAGAATACCGTACATTTGAAATATGAAATACAGGGTAGATACATAAGCATAAATCACGTGGAGAAGGCAAATCAAAACGTGGAAAATGTGGGAGAAAATATCACGGCGCAACTCAAGCAAACATGTGATTTAGAAGGGAGTCTAGATACACTCAACAAAATCCCATCCAGATTCAGTCCCTCGTTAGACATTCAAAATTTATTTTATTTAAATAAATTTTCAGCAAAAAGAATGGATTGCTCTCTAAACTACCTAACAGACGGCGACGGCGGCAGGCGCAAGAGTCTATCTCACCCCTCCTCACAAAAGTGTGGTACCCCCAAGGGGTCCAAACCCAAGTCCAAACAATCTCCTTATAAACTCTACCACAAAGAGTTGTGTAGTAGATATGGGACTAAAATTAGAGAGTGATCCATAGATCAAAATATTAGAGAGGTCCAGGGTTCAAATCCAGGTATACACCCATTTTATTTAAAAAAAAAATTTCTCAACAATCCCCTACTTGAATTTTTAAAAACAATTTTCATCAAGCAATCTATAAAATATAAGATTGTGCATAAGCAAATGTGTCTTTCGACTTGAGCTCTTGCGTAGTGTTCATGCTTTAGATTATACTAGAGTAACTCGTAGTTTTGAATTCTATCTCTAACAGACATTACACGCACAACCTTATCAGGGTGAAGTCTAAAAAGCCCGTGCCTTACGACCATGCACGTATATCCCAGTATAGTGAAGGCTCTAGGAATTTTGCCCACAAATTCCATATGAAGCGGCCAAACTTCCACAATCACTTAGGTGAGTCTATCAAGAATACTCCTGTGGCTTGGTACTCCACTCCACATAGAGTATAAACCTCATTAAGAGTTTTTAACTCATCCTACTATTGCTTCAGGAATTCATGCTTTAATCTAGGAATGAGATTGTTATTTTGTCAGCATGATTCACATCATATCATTCACGACTTGTTATTACCCATTGAACCTATTTCTTGGGATCTCCAGTTTATAGGTTGGGTTACCATCATGAATAACTCATCAATTTAAGGGCATTAGTCCCATTCCTTTCAAGGTTTTGAAAACCTTCTCTCTAGCTAGTCCTTTCGTCAAAGGATCAGGCAAGTTCGCATCAGTTCGTACATGATCCATTCTCACAACACCAGTAGACAAAAACTCTCTAACTGTACTGTGCTTACGACGTATTTAACGTTTCTTGCCGTTATAATAACGGTTATGTATTTTAGCAATAGCCGCGGTACTATCGCAATGGATCAAGACAGCTGGATTCGGTCTTTCCCATAAAGGAATCTCTGCTACCAGGTTTCTCAGCCAACCTGCTTCTTCACTTGCCGTGGCTAGTGCTATAATATCTGACTCCATTGTGGACTGTGCCAGAATGGCTTGTTTCTTTGATTTCTAAGAAACAGCACCACCATTAATATTGAAAATATAGCCATTGGTGGCTTTGGAGTCATCTGAAAGGGTGTACCAATCAGCATAGCTATATCCTTCAATGATAGCGGGAAACTTCTGATAATGTAATCCGAGGTTCTTAGTCCTCTATAGGTACCTCATGACCCTTTCAATTGCATGCCAATGTTTTATACTATGTCTACTGGTAAATCTGCATAGTAATCCAATGGCATGAGCTATGTCTGGTCTAGTGCAATCGGTAGCATATCTAAGACTACCAATGATGCTCGCATACTCAGATTTTCTAACACCGTTACCGGTGTTTTTGAACAACTTTACATTAGAATCATAAGGAGTACATGCAGGTTTACAGTCAGAGTAATTATATTTATTTAGGATCTTCTCTATATAGTGTGATTGATCCAAAGAAATTCCCTTTTCAGACCTAGTAATCTTGATACCAAGGATTACACTCACTTCTCCAAGGTCTTTCATATCAAAGTTCGCACACAATAAAGCTTTTACTTTATTCACTGCATGAATATTAGAACCAAAGATAAGCAAGTCATCCACATATAGACATATAATAGTGCAAATGCCATTTTTAGCTTTATAGTAAATGCGTTTGTCACTTTCGTTCACTTTAAAGTCTTGTGCGATAACAAGATTATCAAATTTTTCATGCCATTGTTTAGGAGCATGTTTCAAACCGTAAAGTGATTTATCTACTTTGCAAACTTTATGTTCTTGCCCTGGAATAACAAAACCTTCAGGTTGGTCCATGTAAATTTCTTTTTCCAAATCGCCATTAAGAAACGTTGTCTTAACGTCCATTTGGTGCAATACTAGATTATGTATTGCAGCAAGAGAAATTAACACTCGAATAGAAGTAATCCTGGTAACAGGAGAATATGTATCAAAGAAGTCAACATTTTCTATCTGTCTATACCCTTTGGCTACGGGACGAGCCTTGAACTTGTCAACATTACCATTGGGTTTCAATTTCTTCTTAAATACCCATTTACATCCTATTGTCTTGCAACCTGGTGGTAAATCGACTAAATGTCAGGTTCTATTAGACTCAAGAGACTACATTTCATCATCAATGGTCTCTTCCCAAAATTGTCATCTATAGAGGATAAGGCTTCTTGAAAACTAAAGGGATCATCCTCAACTGAAAAGACATAGTAATCGGGGCCAAAGTTTTTGGAAGTTCATTTTCGTTTACTTCTTCTAGGCTCAGATTCTATGGCTTTATCGGTTTCATTAACTCTGATCAAGGGCACGTTATTTGAGGATGTACCCCCACTATTCCTCGAAATAAAAAGAAATTTATCGTCATAGAAGTCAACGTCATTTGATTCTATAATAACTTGATCTTTAAGATTATAGAATCTATAAACTTTGTTGTTCATGGCATGTCCTATGAATACACATTCATATGCCCTACTGGCAAGCTTATTCCTTTTAGGATCAGGAATTCTAACATATGCTAAACAACCCCAAGTTTTCAAATATGACAAGTTTGGTTGTCTATTTTTCAAAATCTCATAGGGAGAGGTTTTGCTTTTCGATTTTGGGACTCTATTTAGCACATAGCAAACTGTCAAAATGATTTCTCCCCACCAGTGCAAAGCGGCAACGAAGTTAAGCATTATGGCAACTACTCACTTGGTAAGAGTTCTATTTTTCCTTTCAGCTTTGCCATTCATCTCAGGAGAATATGGTGCAGTTGTTTTGTGAATAATTCCTTGAGAATTATAGAGCTCTATGAAAGTACTGCTATCATATTAAGTGCCTTTATCACTCCTAAGTCTCTTAATCTTTCTATTATATTGATTTTCAACTTCAGTAAAAAATAATTTAAACATGTCAAAGGCATCACTTTTATTTTTCATTAAGTAGACAAAGGTATAATCAGAACAATCATCAATAAATGTAATAAAATAACGTTTTCCATTTCTCGTCAAGATACCATCAAGTTCACATATATCTTAGTGTATCAAATCTAAGGGTTCAGATTCTCTAACAACAGATTTATGTGGTGTTTTGGTTATCTTAGCTTGACTACAATAGTTGCACTTTTCAAAATCATTTAAGAATAATTTTGGAATTTGTCCTAAGTTACTCATGTTTTTAATAATACGCTTATTAACATGAAAGAGTCTAGCATGCCAAATATTAAAAGTGCACAACATGTAAGCAGAACTAGAAATTTTATTTGCTTCAACATTTAACTAAAACATTCCATCAGTAGCATACCCTTTCCCTGCAAATACATTATTCTTTGTGATAGTATATAAATCAGCCCATATTATTTGAGTAAACCCAGCATTGTCCAGAAAGTAACCAGAGACTAAATTCTTCTTCATCTCTGGAGTATGCAGGACATCCTTCAGGATAACAGTCTTTCCATAGGAAAACTTCAGTTCTACTGTTCCAGTTCCAGCAACTATCGTGAAGTGGGAATCACCCAACAATACTTTCTTGTCCTCAGTTTCAAAATAGGACTTGAACATTTCTCGATCATAGTAGACATGTCGAGAAGCACCAGTGTCAACCCACCATCCCTTAGATCCACCGACAAAATTGATCTCAGAGATCATGGCAATAAGTTGGTCTTCGGTTAGGTTCGCCTGAGGTGCAGGGCGAGATCCGTTTCGGCAGTTCCTGGCCATATGCCCTGGCCTACCATAGGTGTAGCATAGGAACTGTGCTGATTCAGTCTTTGAGGGATTTTTTGCCCATTTTGATTTCGCGGAGGATTCTGATTCTTTTGGTTTCGGTTCTGGTTGTTCCAGTTCTAATGGTTCTGATTTTTATTTTGACTCTGATTTTTCATAGTCTTTCCACTAGGTTTCAGAGCCACATGAGTAGATTTCTTTGGGTTTGAAATAATCAGAACTTCATCTTTCTGATCTTGTTTTTTGGCTTCCTCCTCAATACGAAGTCGGGTAGTCAGGCTTTCTAAGGAAAACTCTTTGGTTTTATGCCTAAGGACATTCTTAAAATCTTTCCAACTAGGGGCAACTTGTCTATCACAACAGCTACTTGAAATTGCTCATTTAAAGTCATTCCTTTAGATATAATTTCATGAGCAATTTTTTGAAGCTCATGTGATTGAGTTTTCACAGACTTATCATCAGTCATTTGGAATTTCAGATAACGACTGACAACGTTTTTATTTGTGTCAGCCTCCTCAGTGTCATATTTTTTCCTAAGGGCTTCCCAAATATCCTTAGCAGTTTTTTCAGAACAATAATAATCATATAGATCACCAGAAAAACCATTCAAGATAAAAATTTTACACAAAAATCTTCTTCAATCCAACGGTCTAATTCTTTTGTTTGGGTTTCATCAGGTTCAGCAGGCAATCTAGGTTTTCAGTATTACAAACATATGCAACCTTTTGTGTTGTTAGGAAGAACAACATTTTTTGTCTCCATCTTTTAAAATGTTGGCCCTCAAAGTGAAAGGGCATGTTAAGGTCTTTTGCAGCAAATTCGGTAAGTGTAATCATGGCAGAAATAGAACGCGTCTGAAATTTGTTGTAAATGCTATAAAGAATTCAAATTAAAAGATAGGAACGAAGGTACTAATTATTCTTGGGTTGAGTCGCGAACTAGGTCGCTCTCTTTAAGACGTTTTGCGGCTCTGCCCAAAATTGTGCAAGCAGTATGTAGCCCCGTCGTCCCCATGATAAAATAGCCCAGAATCTTCTCTGTCTCGTTCAAACAATTGTACTATTGATGAACGGAATACTATCCACCCTTATTTGCTCGGAATCACCAATACAATTGATATAAATCAGCAACAAACAAAAAACTCTTCTTTGATTAAGATGCTAAACGAAAGTTGTTTGCAAAAACGAAAATGATTTCGAAAGTGTAACTCTTGTTTTTGCAAAACTCTCTTCTTTGTTCTTTTTTATTTTGAAAGAGGAACTTTTGTCAAAAATGTTTTGTTTTTCTTTCTTATGTTTCAAGCTCTAAATCTATATGGTATTTATAGGGGGAATATCGTACATTTGAAATACGAAATACAGGGTAGATACATAAGCATAGCACAAATCGCGTTGAGAAGGCAAATCAAAATGTGGAAAATGTGGGAGAAAATATCAGAGAGTCTATCTCTCCCCTCCTCACAAAAGTGTGGTACCCCCAAAGGGTTTAAACTCAAGTCCAAACAATTTGTTTATAAACTCTACTACAAAGAGTTGTATAGTAGATATGAGACTAAAATTAGAGAGAAATCTATAAATCAAAATAATAGAGAGGTTAGGGTTCAAATCCAGGTATACACCCATTTTATTTTATTTTAAAAACCAAAATTTCAACAGCATTTTATGCTGAAAAGTGGATGTCATTTTCCTAAAACACCCTAATGGAGGAACACGAGTTTAAAGTCCATTCAGAAGCCTAAATGGTTTGTGCAAATGATTTTCAGATTCTCCAATGAATGCTATAACCAGAATAACGTAAATGACAGGAAGGGTGTACCAAAGAAAGGCAGCAAGCAAATTGATCCTCATAGTGTTCCTACTATCCCTATGCTAATGTGAGTCTTATCAACTGGAAAGCATCTTACTAATCCAAAATCACAACAGATTCTCCTCAAGGAGAACACTAATACATTTTATTTTCTCGGATTTAAAATGATGAGAAGGATGGTGCAGTGGTCAGGCTTGTTCATTTGCAGGCCGGACAACAGGGTTCGAAACAGAGTGGTGGTACTCTGTTTCTGGGCGTTGAAGTCTCTGTTTTGTTTTCGTTTTTTTTTATTTGAAGGAGTAGACTCTGTTTTTGGTGCAGTGAAATGGAGATGTTGCTGTTTGAAGTTCTGGATTTGGGAGCTGCTGTGTGTAGCAGCGTGTAGATGCTCCTTCAGATTACGCCGGGACGATGTGGACTATGATGAGCAGCGGTTTGGAGCCAGGAACAGAGTGTTTTGGAGCTGCAATTGCATTTGGGGCAGCTGATGCTCAGGACGTTGAGTTTTATGATGTGAAGGTGTATTGGAGCAGCATCGTGTTGACAAGGCCAGTTTCTGGTTGGGCAGCAGCGTGTTGGAGTCTCATGGACGTGGTTTTGTAGTTGTTTTTGCGACAGATTCCACGTTTCTGTAGGCTGCTTATGGGACGTCCATATATGTTCTGTTTATGTGCAAGCTGCAGTTTACAAACAGTCTTAATTTTTGTTTTTATGAGTTGATTTGCTTTGAGCTTTGTTTTGTCTAGACAGACCATTTAGATGGTTTGGTGCTTTGATGCTTGGCTTTTAAGGGCTAGCTCCTAGTTGTTTTGAGTATTTTGGTGAATTAGGGCGAGTTGTTTTAAGGGTTAGCTCCTAGTTGTTTTGAGTATTTAAAGTATTTTGGTGTAAAATCTTTTGATCAAATAATAAAGATATGGCATCCCATGGTTGCCCCTCCCTCCCGTAGTTTCAATTAAAAAAATAAAAAAAAACTCTTTTGCATGGGATAATAGCTTCCTACATCCCAGTTGGTATTCTGAGTTTAAAGGATCTTAGATATCTAACATTACAACAAGAGGCCTTATCATTCGAGAATAATAAGGGAGAGATCGTGACTGGCATTGACGCCGGACAGAATAGAGATTATTCTGCAGGCTAATAGCAACAAATAATTAACAGGGAAGAACACAAGAAGATTACCCAAAAAACATAGGGAAAATAACTCTAATGTTTAATCAAATTACTCAAATCAAAGGTATCTCTAAAATCAGCCCACAAGCCGGGCTTTATAGCTAAAACTCATCAATATTGAAATTTTACCAAAAATGGAAATACCCCAATAATCATGCTAAAACAAAATATATAATAAAAGAAATATACTGCCAGAAATCTGGCCCAAATTGGGTTCAGAATCATTTCCTAAACAATAATTGAAATATTACTATAAAGAGAAATAAATTACTAAATTTGTGGATTTGAAAGGGGAAACGATAGATTTTGGCCTCAAAAAGATGTGCAACGAGTTGACCACGACGTGTGCGTTGAAAAGAGCTTTCCAAATTTGGGTCGTTTGCGCGATTCTAATACTCATAGCCAAAGTTATGTCTAAAATACTAAAACGCACCCTAAATTGCCAAATTTGAAATAGAATTATGAGTTCATGTAATTCTTGCGCTGATCTGCTAATTCGAGATATCTTAGTGCTAATAACATGTTATCTGACAGCTCAGCATCATCTGACTCGGATCCTCCTGCATCATTCGCCTCGAGTTGGAAAGAACTCGTCCTCGAGTTCACAATAGCATTATCAGGATCTGCAAAACAAGGACTCAGGTGTTTGACATTAAAGACATCAGAAGTCCTCAAATGACTGGGGAGGTGCAGTCTGTAGGCATTATCGACATCCATGATTTTCTGAAGAGGGTGTGAACAATCTTTCAGAGCTGAAGGCGCTTCATTAGGGCCTTCTTTTCTATTCTTTTCTCCAACGACTTATAGTGTAAGTTTTAGGAAAGGCAATTTCCTCGCTGACTGGTTGATTCTTTTGGCTTCACAAGCTCAGCTGTCAAAAAATTAAAAGTTGTAGGGTTGCTGGAAGCTTGCCTTCCAAAGAAAAAAGTTTACAGACGCTTGACAAAGACTGAGTCTTATCTTTGAGAACGAAAAAAATTAATATAAAAAGTTGCACACTTGCACATAATCATGGATGCTCATAGAATGACAACCTATTTGGGATGTCATGATGCTTAGATATACAAGAATGTCTCTGATGTTTCATGTTGGAATGGTCGTATATATGCTGTGTTTTAGAGATTAAGGCATTAAGTCTCGTTCCCTGCCCCACAATTATGAAAGACAGGAGAGAGAGAGAAAGAGAGAGTGTGGAGAGAGGTTATTAAAAAAGTGCTCAGATAAAAATTGGTAGGGGTGGGCAAAAATCGATTTAAATTCGATTAACCGACCGAACCGGTTTTCAAATTCGGTTCGGTAACCGAATCGAATTATGAGTAGAAAGAAAATAATTTAAACCGAACCGACCGATTAATTAGATATATATAAATAACTAAATAACAGGTAGGTGTTAATACCTGATTAGTGCAACAAATGCACTGCAGTACACCCTGTTGCACTGAATCACCCATTTCTCTTAAAGTTTTCAATTTTTGGCTAAAAATTGGGTCTGTAAAAAAATTGGGCCTATAAAAAAATTGGACATGTTTTAAAGAAAGTCTTTCAAATGCTTGAGCCTGAAATTTTGGCCCAACCGAACCGAACCGATCCGAAATTCGGTTCAACTGAATTCATCGGTTTACAAATACAAAATTCGGTTTCGGTTTGGGTTTTGGATAAACCGAATGAAATCGGTTTGAGACTCAAAACCGAACCGAACCGACATTGCCCACCCCTAAAAATTGGCATCAAAATAATTGAAGGAAATTAGAAAAAGAAATGTCAGAGTATCAAACAATCTCTTTCTTCTTCATCAATTTGTAAATATTTTACACTACTATTATCAAGGCAAATTTTACTGAGAACATGCAAACATGAACGTGATACACATATCACGATTTATAAATAGGGGCAAGGAGAACTGACAAGGAATACTTCATCTCTAGTAGCATATTTCCCGGCATAGTCTTTTAGAAATTTCTCGAGTGCTACAACACGAGAAAAGTTTTGATCAATCGAAAACAAACTACTGCTTTATAAAATTACCAAATAGAAAACTTCAGCGAGGTCAATCCTTCCCATCATCACTACATGTCTAAATCCCAACCTCTTAGTCTCTCACATCCTTCCCCATTAGCCAAGTCATCATCATTGCCAAACCCAACACTCTACAACACACCAATAGAACCTAAATTTCCTTGGTTCTTCACCCCAACTTGAGAAAGCGAACACTCCTCATCTGTTTGTCTTTGTAGGTCCATGGCTCATTCCGGACTCAAATTGCTTTATCAAGGATAAGGAGGCAAAGTCACATTGAGTTCTTATGCGTCTAGAAGATAATCATCCTATTAAGGAGTGAAGAATTTGTTTGAATTCTTCCTAAATAGGCACCAATATTTTATTTATTTATTGTTATGCGAATTGGTATTTGGATTATTATATTATGACTTGAATTTGAATGTTCAACAAATTGACTTGCTAAGAAGTATGAATTCTTATATTGAATGTGACTGAACCATGTTTTGCTATAGATTATTTATTTTAATTTTTGAAACTGTTACTTTCTCCAAAAGAATGGGTATATACTATGGTGGATTTGTTTATTATTGGCAAAGTGTCATTGTAAAAGAATCTTGAGATTTAGTTGATTTTTATGTTCTTTTTCACACTCAAAAGAAAAAAAAAAAAAAAAAAAGGAATGTAAAAAAATAATAATAATAATAAGTGAAGTGACTAGAAAATATGACTTTAGTATACAACCTTGATGTATATGTAATGATTAGAATATATTTGTCATTGATCAAATTTCAGTTGTGATGGCATGACCATCGATGTAGCACCTCACTTGAGACATGCATGCGTCGAGTGACTTCGAATGTAAGAGATACACACTTGGGTGAGGTGTGTACGACACAAGGGAGAGTCTATTGTGGAAAAGAAACAAAGTTTTTTGTAACAATAATGAAAATATTAATTTTCCCATAACATGAGATATTAATTATTCATCGTTTATTGAAAGATAAATATATGTCTTCCTTAAGGTAAAAAATAAATTGCTCACACCAATATTGAAATACTGACTAAATTTGTACTTATGATGAATATTGATAAATTTAGAAATTTCATCCATTTATTTTCAACAATTTCATGCAGGATGGTAAGTCTACTAATATTTTTGTAAATTAGACTTGCCATGTTCAACCTTCACTGCATAAGTATATGTAAAACACATATTTACTGTAAGTATGATAGAACTTATTAGAATGACATGTTTGCCTCGTTGAGGAGTTACATGTCTATAAGTTGTTGCATTCTTATGTTATTTTTATTTATTAGATGAAGATTACTCATACTAGTACATCGCTGACCCAAGTGAGAATTTGCTTCTTGGGTACATTCTTATTAGAACATAGCCAATTAATTTGTCTCAGGTTTAGAGAGCTTTGGGGTGACATTGTTGGAGGTTTCTTTGTGGAGCGATCATCATCAAAAAAAAAATTTGGTTAAGCATCTTTTCATTTGCTTCAAATGTATAATAAACTAATATTTGTTGTATTTGAATTTGGTTATTTTCTTTTTTATTGGCTTTAAGAAATGTTTAAAAATTTTCTTAAAAAATCAGAACGTGACAATTTTCTGTAACGACCCAATCACATGGTACAATATTGTCCACTTTGGGTTTTAAACCACCCTTAAGTCTTTATAACGTGTTGTACAAATGAGATCCAACCTCGGACATAACATCCAATGGGGCATCAACCAGTGCACTAAAATGATTTTTAGCTAGTACATTTGGCATCAAAAATCCTATTGATTCATAATTTTTTCTTGTTTTTTCTACCCTCGGATCACTTTGAATCGCTTCCCTGAGTGAATTTCTTGTTTCTTTTGGCCCTACCTCAACGACTATTCCATTCTTTATTTCACCACGGTCCTATAGACCTATTTAACAATCTCGCCAGCTTTGGGTATTTCTCATTTTTTTGCTACGATTTTTTTTTTTTTGCATCAATGCCATCTTCTTCCTACAAAAGGAAATGTCATGCCCAATCAAAGAACAAAACTGACGATACTTAAAACTTGAAAAAATCAGGGATTTCCCGTAGCCATTGCTTCCAGATTTGTCAATCTAAATCTTTGTCAGCAGTGGTACAGATATGTACATCTCAATGCCAATTCGGGCGACTTTTGGTCAAGTAAAGCATCGCGTATTATCATCTAAACGCATAAATGTATCGAAAGAATCTCCTATCACCTTAAGGATCATCGGACAAAAGTACTGCAATGGTAAATCCACCCAAAGTGGGGCGCGAACAAGATCGCTTTCAAAGTGAAATCCTAGTGCCAACGAAAGGCCTTGAAGTAAACTCCCCGTGTAAAAAACGATTCCATTGACAATGCCTTTGTTTTACTTCCTCATCGGATTGAACACAAATTAAAACATGCCTTGGATCTAAGAAACCTATGGTAAACTCACCAGGGATCCCCCATGACTTATGAATCGTATCTCTGACTTCTAGAGACGGATGAAAGCTAAAGAACTTCAGCAGAATCACATACTTTTCAACATAAAGTTCACCTCTAATAACATCATCGAAAACCACCCTCTTAGCCACTCACAGCGCTTGCTCAAAAGTCAAGGGAGGCTTGTCGACCTCAGCTGAGCCACCTCCAAGTCCAGCGAGGGGTTTGCGCCATTGACAGCTGGCTGTGCCGCCATGGAAAAGGCCTACAATCCCTACTTTGGAAGGCTCAGATCTCACCACGATCAGATCATGTGGAGATCACAAAACCAGTTCACAAATACCCCCAAAAAGCCCTTGATTATTATTGTCAGCAACATTAATAAAGCTTGGGAGGTACTGGTCAGCTAGTCATCTGATTACTCAGACCATGATGTACCTGAAGTAACGAAAATAACAACAAAAAACTGAAGAACGATCAATATTTTCAATTCAGGCCCATATTGGCGTAACATTCACAAGCGCCTCCAGATTGGCCCATTGAGGCCAGTCAATGTCACTCCCCAAATAGATTTCCAAGAGTGAAATGTCTAATGTGTGGTAACTTATATGCAAGAAGAAATCATGATCAATGGTGGGACTCACACCCAGACACCCTCAACTTACCTCGACTTCTTGCAATGTATCACATGGTAGGGACACCTTCCCGCGATATACCGCAATTTAAGACAACATGGTGAAATGTTGGGTTTAATGAAAGTATCCTCGGATCATTAAACCACTTGACCATCTTAAGAAAGCCACGGTGAGGTTATTGGGTAGAATTATCTTTGGACAAACATTCAATGATGATTCATTTATCAAGTCCATGCACCATTAGATTGATGATCTCATTCACATAATTAGTTATGCTCAACTTTCAGAAGCATTTTTCCTATACTAACACTACAATAAATTGACATTTTTGTAACAACCCCCAAAACAGTGACATTTTTTAACTGTAACAGTCCACCAAACAATTTCAAGTCAAAACTAAATTCAATTAAAAAATGAAAAATAGTTACACAAAAAAAATTGTTACAACAAAATGGATCACCATGAATAGTATCACTTGTAGCACCATACTCTTCATAGTGATACAATTGTTGTATCACTTTGTTTGTGATAATGTATAAAACCGCTTGAAAGATTGTTACAACTCAAAAGTGATATTATTTTGGGGTTGTTACAAAAATGTCAATTTGGTGTAATGTAAATATCTACCTAATCATAAACAGGCAGTCAAATAACTTTACCAAATAAATATTTCAATAAAAAAAGGGTTCGACCACTTCTTCTAGCTTTAGATCCCCCTATTAATAGTTACTTGAACTAACTTTTTTCTCATAACTATCCCAAAGATGTTTTCATAGCTTGTGATGCAGTCATTTTTTGCTCCCTGCTTTGACCTAATTCCTGCTGACCTGTTGACATACACAAGTAGCACACCTGAGCCAAGGACCACTGTTGTGGAGGCCGATGACACTCCGTTGCTAAAGTCAGACAGGGATCTGAGGAAGGTGTAATGTTGTAACAGAGAATTTATATCATACCATAGCTTACCAACCTCATGTCTTATATATAGTGCAAGGAGTCCTGATTCTACCAGGCCATCGTAGGCATAGTTTGGGAAGGAGGTCTTCGTGGAGATCCTTCTCTAATTAGAAGTCGTGTTGTAGGAGAAAAGTTCTCGATTAGCCTTGGCTCCTAGATACGTGGGATATAGTTCTCAATGCGAAAGCAAATCGTATAAGGAAGATTCCCTATGTGGAATGTACTCTGGCTTAGAAATCATCATGACACGTGTGTGGCTTAGAGGTATGACAACTTTTATGTATCATCAGCTGCTCCCCCAAGTAAGTGGGTCGTCACCTCGATCAACTAAGTCATATCTAAAGGGATACGATGCTTATGATGATTGAATCTGAATTGTGGCTTGAGCCACACGCCGCATTAATGGAACGTGCATTGGTTTGGCGAAAAAAAGGAAGGAACCCAACCTCTACTTAGGTCATCCGTAGTGTAGAGTCTGACTCTTTTACTTTCTTTGCTTTTGAAGATATCGCCTTGATTGGAAAAGATTGTTCATATTCTTCATGGCCAAACAAAACCTTCTTGACGACGTAATCTTGGCTATGGGTCTGGAGTTTTCCAAAGACAAGTTGTTGTCCGAATCTATCCTCGCTGAGACCCATGCAAAGTTTGGAGTTCTTGAGGACCTGCCGTTGTATGTTTTGAAGGGTGACCAAACACCAATGTCGCCTCCGATTGATTTCATCTGCTTGTATCATGGGATGTTTCAGAATGGAGTGTGTTTTCCAGTTCTTAACGTGATTTGGGAGTTCCTGGATCTTTTAGGGATTCCTCCGCCAATTGGGGCCTCATGGATATAGAATCATCTTCATGATTCTGCTCAGTGCCAAGGAGGCCGGTGTCACCGTTACTCCGCGATTAATTCAGTTGTTGACTTCTCCCCGGCTGAAGGGTAACGTTGTCTGTAAGATGACGTCGCTAGCTTGCTTCGTTAATCTACTTGATGACTTCAAGTTCAGGTAGAATTACAACTTTTTGGCTCTTGCAAACTCGAAGCATTTTCAGGGAAAGGGTCGTCCGCTCGAGCGATGGTTCAAGCTGTTTCATAAGTCTAACCCTTTTCTTGTGACTTTAATATGTATGATGGTGAGCTAACTGATCATTATTTGTGTTTCCTTGCAGGAAGGTTTCCTACTACTCCTCTTACCTTAGATGAGCAAAATACCATAGAGACGTTCTGTGACTTTCCAAAGAAGAATGTGGTCGATGTCATAAGAGTTTTCAACTTCATCCGTAGTAGGCTTTGGGACAATTGGCACATTGCCCTACTCTGTATGGAACTTCGCGAGCCAAGTTGGAAGATGGGGCCCTTTCAAGGAAGAGGAACGCTACTGGGGCCAAAGCTCTCGTTCTATCTAATTCGGAAAAGTCAACTGAAACGCTTGCATCCTTTGTGAGGAAGAAGTCTTGTGTGAGGACTGGACCGTCTTCAGCTCGACCCACTCCAGTGAGATAAGAGTGCAAGTCTGATAGGCCTTTTGAGGCGGAGGCTATATTTTCGACTTGGAGAAAGATTACCTGCAGTTTGCAAGAGTTGTAGATAGTTCGAACCTTAGTAATGCGCAGGCCGAAGCTCTGAATGACCATCTGGGCCGGTTACAATACCAGCTTCCGCTGGTGCTGATTCGCGTGGGACCGTTCTTGTAGAAGGATCTCGTGAAGATTTGCATGAGGTTGTAGAATCTGATTACCTTGCTGACTTGCCTGAGAGTGGCTGTGGTACTGGCCATATCTCCTTTAATTCGAATTGCTCACCGTTTCGCTCTAGGCCACAGCTAGAAGTGTTGGAGGGTCCTTTGGATAATTTGTTTCCTTCGCTCCCTCTGGATCCCATTGAACCGTCTCGTACCAAAGGTCTGCCTATTAGTTTCATAGAGAAGGGCACGGATGAGAGCCTGAGGACGGTGGCAACCGTAAAGGGTGGCGCTGGTGTAATCCCTGATCCGGGGAAGGTTTATCTGGTGCACGGATAAGCATGTTTGCACCAAAATTAGTGAATATGAGTTCACAAGTCTGGCACCAAGAGGTGGACGTAGAATATGCTTCAAGAAAGCATATAAGTAGGCGCCACAGCTGGCTGATGGACCACGCTCTAAAATTCGAGGAGGATATTTTGGAAGCATGTATGGATAAGGGCTTGAAGTACCTTATGTTGGGCATGTCTCATTTGAGCCATGTGGCCATTGCAGAGACGAAAGTTGAGATGGCTCGTGAGGGGATATACACCTTGGAGTGTGTCTTCTTGCACATGTAGGCGCTATATTCTGATGCGCTCTATGAAATTGAGCAGCTGAAGAAGTAGACTGAGAAGAAGAGGCTGGATCAGTCAACCGTGGCCACTGAGACTCTAAGGGCTTTCTTGGAAGACCTTGAGCGTAACATGTCAGAGGTGGTGTCTGAGAGGGACGAACTTGAGAAGGAGTTGAGCCGGATCTGTCAAGAAGTCGAGGCTGCGCAGGAAATTGCGGCTAAGGCGAGTTCTGAACTGCGGTCTCTTGCTGAAGAGAATGCTTTGAAGGAAGACGATTGCACTGCTGAAAAAGCAACACTTGGAATCCGATGTGGAGTTCAATGCTCGCGAGGCTGAGGACCGGCTCGAATTCGGGTGGCATGAGCTTAGTGATATGAAAAGCAGTCTAGCCACAAAGCAGCCTCAGCTTGACGCGCTGACTGGCATGTTGGAGCTACTAGAGCGTGAACTTGTTGACACGAAGGTGCGAGAATAAGAGCTTCTTCAAGAGCAAACCAAGTGTGAGTTCCGCTGGGTTGTACATGACCAACTAGAGCTGTTGGCGTTGATGAAAGATGAACATCTGGAATAGGATCTTGGCCGCTATAAAAAGATGTCATATGTAGATTTGTATGTTACTTCTGCGTCATCGGATGAGGAAGACAGTGTGGGCCCTGATGCCTAGGTTGTGGCAAGTGTGGACGATATTCTTGCTCCATCTTCCATTAGGCTTAGCTCTTTTGTTTCTGTACCTTCTCGTGATAGGGAATAACCTTGGTGTGATTGCACCCCTTTTTGTTTTGACAGTTAGGTGGAATGTTTGTCTTCGTCAGTCAAAATATATTGTTGCTTTAGGTTGTTCTTGTCACAGGTTAGGTTTCAACTAGCAGAAACCGTTGTTGGTCAAGGGTTGACAAGGCTTCCTCAGTTGTTGTCTGTAACGACTTACTAAGTGTTAGCGGACTAGCGCTGAGTTTTGCTCCTATCCCTTCGGCCTTTGTGATATGTACTGAGCGGTTTAGGTCTCGTGAGCCGGAAGTCGTAGCCGTTAGTTGTGAACTGGCTAATCTTACCGGGCAGGTTCTATATTGAGAGCAATGATCCCTTGGCGAGTTGTTGTCATCAGCGGACCAACGTCGGCTGAACTCCTACTTCTGTAACCATCGTGACCCGCCTAAAGCGGATTAGGCTTTGGGCACCAGATCGAAGTTGTCATCATCAGTTGCGAACCAACTGAGCTTACTTGGCAAGTTCGGCGATCGTTGTCTGCATTAAGAGCAATGATCCCTTGGCAAGTTGTCGTCATCAGCGGACCCGCCGTGAATAGACTCCCACTTTTTAAACCGTTGTGATTCGCGTGAAGCGCATTAGGCTTTGGGAACCAGAAGCCGTCGCAGACTGACTAAGCTTACCTGGCAATTTTGGCAATCGTTGTCTACATTAAGAGCAATGATCCCTTGGTGAGTCATCGTCATCAGCGGACCAGCGCTGACTAGACTCCACTTCCGTAGCCGTCATGATCCGCGCGAAGCGGATTAGGCTTTGGGCACCAGAAGTCATCGTCACCAATCGTGAACTGACTGAGATTACCTGGCAAATTTAGCGATCGTTGTTTGTATTGAGAGCAATGATCCCTTGGGGATTCGTCATCATTAGCGGACCAGTGCTGACTAGACTCTCACTTTCTCAGTCATCGTGATCCGCGAGAAGCTGATTAGGCTTTGGGCACCAGAAGTTGTCGTCACCGGTCACGAACTGACTAAGCTTATCTGGCAAGTTAGGCGATCGTTGTCTGTATTGAGAGCAGTGATCCCTTGGCGAGTTGTCATCATCAGTGGACCAGCGCTGACTAGACTCCCACTGCCTTAGCCGTCGTGATCCACGCGAAGCGGTTTAGGCTTTGGGCACCAAAAGCCGTCGTCATTTGTCACGAACTGATTGAGCTTACCTGGCAAGTTCAGTGATCATTGTTTGCCTTGAGGGCAATGATCCCTTGGTGAGTCATTGTCAACAGTGAACCAGCGCTGACTACACTCCCACTTCCTCAGCCTTCGTGATCTGCGTAAAGTGGACTAGGTGTCAGGTTGAACCCGAAGCCATTGTCATCAGCTTTGGCCAACTGGGCTTGCCTGGTTAGGTTTGGCAATCATTGACCGCAAAAGAGGCAATGATCCCTGGCGAGTTGTTGTCACCGGGCGTGACAATGCTAATTAGATTCCGACTTCCTAAACAGTTGATGCTCGCGCTAAGCGGACTAGGTGTTGGGTTGAACCAAAAGTCGTTGTCATCAGCTTTTACCGACTGGGCATGCTTGATTTGAAAAGGGGTTTCGCCTGCTGGGGGTGTGCGAACCTAGTCCATCTGCCCGGTGTATGGGGTGGATGAAGTTACCTTAAATCAGCTAGTGATCTGTAAGTACGATCCAAATGTCAGGGTTGACTAGGAATTATTGTGCTCGTGCCAAACATTTTGACAAAATATTGTTTGAGTAATAGGCCGAGCCCATGGGCCCGCAGAGGAAGAGCTAGGGCATAGTGTGCTAAGTGTACGGTGTAAATTGCACTGTAACATGTGTACGGTGCAGGCTGCGTGACGGTTGAGTATTGGTTACTCCCCCACAATTGATGGGGTTGTGTGCAGCGCCATCAATTTGAATGACGCGGTCTGCTCAGTTTTCTTGGGAATCGTCATCTCCTTGTTTTCCATACCGTATTCAATGTTTGGCAGTCAATGCTAGAGTGCTCGCTTGGTGAACCATCATGTCTATATAATGGTGTTTTCCAATCGTTGTAGGCACTATCTTTCATAGAGCTTATCTCTTGTAATGTTCCTACATGAAGAGAACGCTTTGGGTTTTTCAAAGGCTGAAGAAAATGCTTTGGGCTTTCAAAAGGCGAAGGCGGGTCTCTGCATATGGAGTCTCCGGACGTTCTGACATTTTCACCGATCAGGCATAGTGATAGTTTTGCGGATGCTCTCTCAAGGGAAAAGTTTGTTTTTTATGCGTTGGTGTTTTATCGTTGTTCCTGAATGTTTGATTTCAGAGATAACACCAACGTTCAACTCTGCGGTGGCTACATCCACCATGTCTCGATTAACTCTGTTGCCTTGCCTTGCGCTGGAATTTGGGATCTCGAGATGAAGAGTTGGACATGGTCTACGGATTGGGCCATTGACTCCTGGACGCTCCTCTTATTCCTGCAGCCAAAAGGTGCACTCTGCCTGTGTCAACCTAATACTTGTCCCCGGTTCACTCATTTCGCCGGATAGAGCGCGTGAGTTGGTCGTATCTAGTTGTGCTTGTCGCGGGACCCTCGGTTGCCGATTTTGTACCCCCATAGACTATATTTGAGGGTCACGTTTATTGGATCATGGTTCTGTTTGCGGGTTGCTTGCTTCAGACTGTTCGTGTTGCTTATGTTATCAGACAGTTTAAGCAAGTCATCACTCCATGTTGACCAGTTGCCTTTAGTATGCCATCTTCTGTATCCACCTCAGGGCGTTCGTGATATGTAGCCTTTTGTATCTGCCTCAAGGTGTTTGTTGTTACATCTTTTCAATAATCAATAGAGTTTGTTTTTGTATTCTTCCTTTATTTCTCCAGCCTGAACCGACTAGGGTCTGGCCTGCTGTCACCGCGTTTCCTTTTGCTTTGCTCCTCATCCTCGCGTCTCTTTCCCTGGGAGTGGAGGGTTTCTTCTCGCCTTCGGTTTTCCTCTTTACGGCCCTAGACCCTTCTAGGGTGACATGTCTCTGGACGCTCTTGAGGAGCTCCGCCATGTCAAGGGGGGCTCCAGGGTGAGGTCCTCGTAGAGCTTCCCCCTTTTTAGGCCCACAATGAAGGTCGTCATGGTTCTATCGTCGTTGCACCCGTCGATGAGGGTCAGCTCATTGTTGAAGTGCGTGACATACTCTCGGAGTGTCTCGCCACACATATAATTCAGGGAGAGTATGTAGTGCAAGCCATTTTGGAAATGTTGGCTCCCGACGAAACGCGTTAGGAATTCATTTGCCAGCGTTTTGAACGAGTCGATGGACTTCGGCAAAAGGCTGTGGAATCACGTCAGTGCTAAGCTTTTCAAACTAGTGGGAAAAGTTCTGCACATGATAGATTTGGAGCCTTATTTAAGGGCCATTACGTGCTGGTAATGGCGCAGGTGGTCAAAAAGATCGGTAGTCCCGTCGTAGGAGTCGAACTTCGGGGAGTGAACTTTCTCGGAAGGGCCTCATTCATGATCCGATCTACAAATTGTGGGACAGAGAGGCGGTAGAGTACATCCGGGTTGTGCGCCCTCTGCGGAGGGGGTTCCCAGGGCCGAGCCTCTTTGTCCTGGCGTTGAAGTCAGCGTTTGCCGCGCAGCCTCTTTTAGTCCAATAAGAACTAGCGGGTGCTTGACTTTCTTACGCTTGCTCCCTAGCATCTTCTGGAGACGGAGGTTCATGCTGCTCCTGGTCTCCATTAGCGGGTGGCAGTGTTCTAAAAATCGGGCTGTAAGCCTTGCAGAAGTTGCCAATTTGGCAGTAGAAAACTAGGTATTCAACTGAGCAACTTGTGCCAAAGAAGCTTTCAGACTGACTCAGTACTCTGCATCAAAACCCTTGGCCTCAGCACAATCAACCATTCGATCGGACAACTCCTTTTCAAAAGTACTCAACTGATAACATAGTCTATCCAACTCCACTTTGGAGGTTTCAAGGTCGGAAGTAAACTTATTCCAAACAGCCTCAACTTCCTTCAGCGATGTCTGTGCAGCCTTTGCATACTCCATACACTGCGGTTTGAGTAGATCAAATTTATGGAAAACATGAAAGAGAACTAAGGCCTGCCCTACCAGCTCCCACTCAAGAAACGCCACCTAATCATGCACGACCTTATAATCTGACCCCATAACGCAAGCATAGACAAGGTGACTCATCCCCTCCATAAGATGCTCGAAACCTTAATCAATATGACTATGTGGCGAACGCACGAGCATATGAACTTTTCTACCAATCGCTAATGACATTTGACGATGGGATTACTAGCACTATCTTGAACGTCAACCTCAGAAGACTAGCTGAACTTCTTAGAAGTAACAGCAGTAAGGCGGGGAACAAGGAAAGTAATAGGTAACTCTGAGGTACCCGCGACGAGAGAGGGAACAAAAACCTTAGAGCCCTTACCACGAGTAACAACTTGATCCCCCAATGAGGAGTCAAACTCGAAGTCAGACAAAGTCTTCATACTGTTCAGATTCTTAGACATTTCGACACCAAGCTAGAGCATCTTGTTGTCGATAACATGTGAATATCAATGGGCAAGCCAGCAAAATCAGGCAAGCCATACGAAGAAATAAGGCTCTTCTCAAGATCATCCAAAGAACGAGAAACTTTTTTCTTGCTCCTCTCAAGAGTTTGATTTATCTCCTCAACCTCTCGAGCAGCAAGATCAACAACATCACCAACACCCATCCCGAAAATGCAGGACAAAGGGGCCCTAGTCATACCAGAAATCGAAGTAACAATCTTCTTCTTCTTCGGGACATGACCAAGACTGATCACTAACAACTTAGACGGACTAGCATGCCAGAAAACTTTCCTATTTTTGATGCGCGACCCAATATTAACGGCACCTCTGGCCACAATAGAAGCATCGTGATCCGTAATCCTCTTAACGGAGCTCATTTCCCAATTAGTGCCCACATTGCCAACAACAGTCGGGGAGTACGCTCCTACCCCTCATTAGAAATGACGACAGTACCAATGCACACAACAGTAACTTTTGAAACACAAGCCACTGTAAGCACCGCACGATCTGACTCACTCAAAGTATACAGACTGTTGATGTCAATAATATCCATGGTAAAAAAAGTTTCTACTAATGACTTGGGTAGCTCATTGAATCGACTGCGGAACCATTGCTCCTCCACATACAAAACTAGTTCATTTCTCTGGGGTTCTCAGAGTGATCATCGAATTTGCACATTGCGTAACTTGAGATAATTGAAAGTAATCGATGCGTAAAACCAGGGCCTCGACCAACCCTTATACTCGTTTATAAGATTTTCAAAATAGGACGGACCACGAAGATAGCAAGTGTGGTTTGCATTTACACTGAACCCCACCACAGAGTGCAAAACCTTGACGTTCATTAAAATCCGAGATAAAACGGCCCTCACTAAAGTCGTGATCATTATCCTCTAGCCATTAGGAACCATTTGTGTGGGGGCGATGCCCAAGAAACCTAGATACTTCCAAAAGATTTATGGAGCTGGAAGCCTAAGACCTGCTTGAAACATGCCTGGGTACGTCGCAATATAGCCAAGCCTCGGAAGACAAGGATTGTCACCTTCTTCGGGCAAAATGATATCGAGGTTGGATGGCAATGAATAGTCTAACGAACACTATCAAAAGTCGTTTGTGTGGCCTGCTTAGTCGAGAAGTAAGTCTCACAAGTAGCAAGAACATCACCACTTAGAACCTGGAGTTAGACTTTGTTATGAGACAAAATTGAAAGAAACATAAATCAAAGCCTGGGAACAAATAGAGCGTAAATAATAAAATATTGTATCCACCTTCTCCCGAACAACGAAAGGACTACTCAATGAAGAATGTCCAGGAAATGATGGCTGCACGAAATCCCAAAAATCATGCCGAAACGAACAGGCGGATGAGATATCGGAGAAACAAACACAGTACTAGCTAGTAACGACATTAAATGCGCCACAATGGTGAAATAAAAATCCAACCGTCGCAGAGTTAGTGGCTGCGTCAGCATGTGCACTAACTAAGGAGGGAGTAGATGATGATTCACAGCCATACACGTGGCAGAGATCGTCCATCATGAGGATCAAGTATCTCAAAACCACCCCAATTAAAAAAGCCCAAACCGAGCCCGTCAAAATAAACCATAGTTAAGGGCCCAAATCCAAGCCCGAGAAAGTTTTCACTTAATGTGAGGAACGTTACAAAGAAAAGAATTGTGGAGGGAGTTACGCCTTCGATAACTTATCTTCATAAATGAGAAGACTATTACAAGAAACATCTCCTATCGTTGTGCCTCACATGCTTAAGTCACGTAGGGAATTAACAACGACCATTATATAAGGTAAAAAAAACATTCCACAAATGTATGCAACTTTAACTGAGTTCTATCCAAATTTATCTCCATCTCCAACTGAGTTACTGACTTAAGCATCGAAGTGCTTTCGACCACCAAAAAGGTGGTCTTTGGCAATCTAAAATATGTTTTGCAGGTCATACTTACTGGTTTTGTTATGTTTATGACTTTGGTGTTTATTCATTTATGTTTATGATTTATGAATATGATTCATTAATTAATGGTTTTGTTACCATATTTGCAACCATCACAAATCATTTCTCAGATGTCATTTAAGTAGATTTATCCTTTAGCAAAAACACTATCACTTGGGATATTATTGTGTTTTCTACTTCATCTTCTTGAACTTATATATCTCTTTTCAAATACGATCAAGTAGCTCTATATAGGTTACGAAAGACAATCATGTAGCTCCATATAGGTTACGACCGATCAATAGGATTTCCATGATGAAAGTAGCTCCATTTGTTATGCCTCTAGAGTCCATATGATCATGGAAACATAACATATAGATTTAAATGTGGTAGAACTGATGCCATCAATTTCTTTAACAAATCCAATAAGCTTTCAGTTGACCATCTTCACTCATTAGTGAATCGAAATTTAAGAAGAATGGTTCATAACTGCTAAAATTGAATTTCTATAAGGGGTCATTTAGTTCCTTTTCTCAGAGAATTAGAGTTTCTCGGGTCGTAGCTCTAACATAGATTACCTTTGCCCAACAACCCAAAATGGTCTTCTGACTACTAGCAACTGACCTTAGACATTTTATTATGTACTAATGATGCAGTCAATTTTTGCTCCCTGTTTGACCTTGACCTGCTGACTTGCACAAGAATGCAAGTGAACCATGGAACACCGTTGTGGTAGCCGATGGCACTCCGATGCTAAAGTCAGACAGGGATCTGAGGAAGGCTTAATGCTGTAAATAGGGAATTTGTAGAGTATCTTAGCTACCAACTTGATATCTTATTTATAGTGCTAAAGACCTGGTTCGACCAGGCCATTGGTGGCGTAGTTTAGGGAATGAGATCTTCATGGAGATTCTTCTCTAATTAGGAGTTATCCTGTGGAAGAAAGTTCCCCTATTAGACTTGTGCTCCTAGATACGTGGGAGATAGTTCTCAATCAAAGTGTTTTCCATAGATGGATGTTTCCACGTACGACGGATACTCAGGTATTTGCTTCCTAGTTGGAAACAATGTGTTGCTGGCTTGCCTGTCTGAAACTGATCCCTGAGATACTTGCCTTAATAGATCTTACGGGTATTGGGGATGGTTGTGAGACATGTGGGCTTAGCAAGCTATAGTAATTTGGTTTCGACCGACGAACTGCGTTGTGCGGCCTTGAAACCGCTTGGGCCAAATCAGTGTATGGCTGACGCTTGAGCCTATTATTCCTTGAGATCGTCATGACACATGCACGATGTAGAAGAGATGGCATTTCTGTGTATCATCAGTTGCTCCTCCCAAGTTAGTGGGTCATCGTGTCGGTTCACTAAGTCACTTTTTGAAAAGATATGCAGCTCATGATGATTGAGTTTGAACCGTTACTTGAGCGACACACATTTATTAAGCTGGGACGATTTAGTGAAGAAAAGGCGAGAAATCAATCCCTATTTAGATATCCCTTTCTGCAGATATTGATTCTTCTATTTTTTTTATTTTAGAGACTCCGTTCTGTTCAGCTTTTGATTGAAAGTTTATTCACCTTTTCATGGCTCGCGAAAATCACCTTGACGATGAGCTTCTTGCCAAGGGCCTCCAGTTCTTCGAAGATAGGACGACTTCCGAATCAAGCCTCACTGAAATTCGGAAAACATATGGGATCTTTGAAGACCTGCCACTCTACATTTTGAATGATGATCAGTTGCCAATGTTACCTCCGAAAGGATTCATCTGTTTGTACCACGACATGCTTCAAATTGGTGTTTTTTTGTGCTCGACGAGATCTGGAGATTTCTTGGAATCCCTCCTGCCAGTTGGTACCAAATGGGTACAGGACTATCCATCTTATATTGATTAGGGCGAAGGACACTGGTGTCCGCATAATTCTGTGAGTGATCTAGTTACTAAGTTCTCCTCGATTGAATGATCATGCTATGTGCAAGATGACGTGGTCGGCTTGCTTCGGGAAATTGTCGGATGACTTTAAATTCTAGTAGAAATCTACTTCTTGGTTCCTTCGGATTCAAAGTACTTTAAGTTCAAAGGTCGTCAGTTTAAGCAAGAGTTCAAGCCACTTCGTCAGTATAGTTTCGCCCTTTGATTCCGTTGTGTTGGTTGTATGCTGATTGTTGCATGTGTTCTTTGTAGGGATGTTCCCCACTACCCCTCTTTCTCCGGAGGAAGAGGCTGTAATGGAGGCATTTTGTGTCATGTCTAAAATGAGTGTGGAGGAAGTTATCTGCCCTTCCAATTTCTGTCGCAGTGGGTTGTGGGCCCACTGGCATGCGGCTCCCACTCTCTTCGAAGCTTTGAAGGTTAAGTCTGAAGGTGGAGCCCCTTCCAATAAGAGGAATGCCTCCAAAGTTAAGGCTCCCGTCGTGCCAGATACAGAGGGGGTTTTTGAGACACTTGCCTCCTTCATAAGCTTGAAGAGGTCTCAGGCTATGGCCGAGCCAACTTCCAAACAACCTGCTCCATTGAGGGAAAAATGTGATTCAGACATGTCCGTTGGGGTGAAAGTTTTAGCATCTTGCTTGGAGAAGGACCACATGCGGTTAGCAGGAGTTGATGATGTGTTGCAGCTGAGTACCGAGCATGCTGAAGTTTTGAATGATAAGCTAATGCTGGCTACTGTGGTGAGTTTTACTGGTGCTGACCAATTCAGACCAGTTTTACGGGAAGGCTTAGATGAAGATTCGCCTGTTGTCTTGGAAATCAATAGTCCTGCTGGTGGATAGCCTGACAGTGGTCGTTGTAGTATAGAGCGTGTCTTCTCAACTATGTAGAATTAATATTTTGATGCACTTTTTAAGATTGAATCGTTGAGGAAGCAGATTGAGGAGAAGAGGCTGGAACAGTCAGTAGTTGATGCTGAGACTTAGAGGGTTCATTTGGAGCCCTTGGGTCTTATTTAGCATAGGCGGTGTCCGCCATGGATAGATCCAGATAAGGGTTGAACCTGGTCAGCCGTGATCTGGAAGTTGTGAAAGGAAGTTGGCTAAGATGCGTTCTGAGTTGTAGTTTCTTGTTGAGGAAAATACCATAATTAAGGAATCTAAGTGGGTTACCCAGAGACAACAGTTAAAGATCGACGTGGAATTCAATGCTCGGGAAGCGAGGAAAGTTGGGGACAAACTTTTCCTGGAGCAACATGAACTTAGCCTAGTTAAAATAGCTTGATTACTAAGTAGTCTTAGGTTGATGCGCTGACAGGAAAGCTCGAGCGTGAACTCACTGAAGCAGAGGCGTCCAAGGGAGAGCTTCTCAAGGCACAAGACATGTGCGAATTCCATTGGTTCGTGCATGGGAGGCTAAAATTTTTTGAAGGAAAATCATCTAGAATGGGACCTTGCTTATTACAAGAAGGTATCCTATGCAGACTTCGAAATGGTCTCTAAGTCGTCAGAGGGGCAGGGCGATCCGGACCATGGTGCTTAGGCTGAGGCACACACGGATGCAACTCCTACTTCTTCTCCTACTAGGCTTAGTTCCCTTGTAATTGCACCTCCTCTTGATGAGGAGTAAATTTTTTACATATGTACCTTATGTTTCAACTGTTAATGAAAACAGGTTTATTTTGAGTATGTTTTGTACCTGTATTCTAATTGGTCTTCCTGTTGCACGCTTCCCTTGTCATTTTATTTTGACATAGGTCTAGTTGGGTTAGCAGTGAGCCGAGTGGTATGTCTGTTGTTGAGAGGTCGACCGATTATGTCGTGATCAATTCTAACTTATTATTCCGTGAGGTCTCAGAGTTGTTATCGCGTCGTTACATCCAATAGTGGACATTCTATCATCCTTCAGGTAAGTTGTTGGAGACTCAAGTTTTGTTTCTAACCGTCGGTTGTGATCGTTGGCATGAGTGAATTGTTGCAGTCGAGCACATGCGTGGTAGTTGAGAAAGAGCGCTTGGCTCGAGTCATGTTTCGTAAGCTCAGGCTGTTATCTCATGTGACATTCGTTCGCGCTTTAGAAGACATGGCTGATAATGGGATGTTAGCATGTGTGAGCGTAAGGACATTGCTTGAGCTGTAATTGGATTTGGACAATTGTTGTCCTAAGAAAGAGCGGTGGTCTTGTAGCGAGCCATTGACATCAGTCGGGGCTGACTGGGCTCCCACCATCCAAACCATCTATACCCGCACGGAGCGGGCTACAAGTTTGGGATGAGACAATTTGGCGATCATGATCTGACAATTGATCCCCTGGCGAATCACCAACATCAGTCGGAGCTTACTAAACTCCCACCTTCCAAACCATCTACACCAATGCGGAGCAGTCTATATATATGGGATGAGAAAGTTCGACGACCATGGTCTGTAAGAGAGCAGTAGTCTTGTGGCAAACCGTCGACATTAGTTGGATCTGACTAGGCTCCCATCTTACAAATCATCTACACTCGTGCTCATCGAGCTACAAATTTGGGAGTTTTTGGCAACCATGGTTTGTAGAAGAGTAGTGGTCCCATGGCATGCCATTGGCCTCAGTCAAGACGGACTAGGTTCCCACCTTCCAAACCATCTACACCGGCGCGAAGCAGGCTACAAGTCTTGGAGTTGGTATTTCGGCGACCATGGTCTGTAGAAGAGCAGTGGTCCCGTGGCGAATCATCGACATTAGTTGAAACTGGCTAAGCTCCCACCTTCCAAACTATCTACACCTGTGCGGAGCGGGCTGCAAGTCCGAGCGTTGACCAGAAGTTGTCGTTGCTAGTCGTCACTGACTAGGCTTACCTGATCGAGTTCACCGACCGTCGTCCATGAAGGGGGTGACAGTCCCTGGCGAGTCATCGTCATCAGGCGTAAGAGCGCAGATTATACTCCCACTTCCTAAGCCATTGACATTCGCATGCAGTGAACTAGGCGTCAGGTGTACCAGAAGCCGTCGTCATTAGCACTACAACACAAATGGTTATAGATAGCACATGGTAATAGCGTTTTTTTTTAAATGCTATGAAAGAGATTTTCGCTGGGGGCGCCAAAATGTTTTTGGTCAATTGATGAATGGGATTAGCGATTTTCGCTGGGGCGCCAAAGTGCCCGCTCGATCCAAACCAAAAAAAAAAAAAAAAAAAAACAGAAAGAGAAAGAAGGAAGGCTCGATCCAAACCAAAAAAAAAAAAAAAAAAGAGAAAGAAGGAAGGAAGCAGAAGCCGAAGCCGATCTCCCTCTCCCTCTCCCTATCCGACTGCTCTCATCTCCCTCACCGTTCTGCTCTCCCTCTTCGATCGCTCTCCCTCTCCTATTGATCACCCTGTGCTGTCAACGTCCAACATGTTTCGCCGTGTTCTCCCTCTCCAACGTGCTCTACTTCTCGCCGTGATCTCCTTCTCCGTTTCTGGTTTCTCATTCTCAACACACTCCTTCTCCGAGATCTGATCTTCTTTAGCTTAGTCAACTCCGGGAGCAACTTCAATTTCATTGACAACAACATCGAATCACCGATTCGCGACTTCACAGCTTTGATCTCTGTTTCATTAAAAGATGCAGGTGAGTGTGCGCTTGTTTTCGTTCGTTTTTGCAATTTTTTGCTTGAATCGGTTCACAATCTGAGCTTTAGTAACTCTTGCTCAGTAGCTCAGGTATCTCTTTTACTGATTTTTTCGCTGTAGATTAGCAATGGCAGTGATAAGCTAGGGTTCTGTGGGAGCAAATCTGGCAACAAGAAAGCCTTCAGTGATGCTGCTCTTGATTTGGGAAATGAACTGGTTTGTGTTCTTCTGAACTCAATCTTTAAGGGTTCGTAATGGGTTTTTATTGTTTTTTGTTATCATATTGAGTTATTTCTTCTTCTATTCATTCATTTTGGGTTTCTGGATTAGAGATTGATTTAGTGATTACTTGTGTTGTACTGATTTTTATAGATTGGTGTCTTAGTTTTTATTGATTTTTGCAGGTAAGAAGAAGAATAGATTTACTATAAGGTGGTGGAAGTGATGGATTGATGGGTTTGATATCTCAAAAGGTATATGATGGTGGTTGCCATGTTCTTGGGTAATTAAGAAAGATGGGGGGGGGGGGGGGGGGGGTTGTTTATTCTTTTAGTTGTTCAATCTTTATTGACATAAATCATTCATTATTGTTAAGCTATTTACTTGTTGGTCTCATGGAGTTCTGATCTTGGTTTTTGCTACTCAGGGTCATTCCAACAGCTCTTGTGCCTATTGAGGTATGCGGTATGCCTTCACTATATCTTCAATTACAATGCTTTGGTGTCTTCACATTTTTTGTAGATAAAAAAGGATGAAAATATATGTGCATCATGTACTTTTATAGCTTTTAACAGTTCGCCCAAAATAGCCATTTGATAGATGACCTAAGAAAGCTCTTAAAACTTTCTAACAGATATCCTGAGCTGGCATTATAATTTCACAAAGCTATCTTGATAGAAAAATGTCACTTGTGTCTGGTGAAGCTTTATTAGACCACGTGAAGGATAAGCTCTTATAACCTCTCACATTGGGCATGGGTTTCAATTATATATGCTAAATGTCTTTATGGTCTCTTAGCAACAACCACTTTTTTTTTTTTTGTAATATACCTCTTAATAATTCTTCATAGGGGGAGCAGAATATGCATTATTGTCCACAGAGGCTCCTTACAGTCTTACATACAAAATATTCAAACTGAAACAACACAATATTATAGATGAAACTCTGATAAATTACAGTTACCCATTATAGGGTTCATATAGGCCAAAACAACAGTTTTTGATAGAAACATTATTAACCAAATTTAGAAGCCTAAATCTATAAAATAGGACATTTCTAATATTCCTGGTATAAGTAACTATCATTTGTTCCTACATATCTTTCATCATGTAAACATGATATGAAAATAAACTCATACCAAGAGAAGCCATGCTCAAGTATTGATTCTCTCTATAGAAAGAAGCTCCTTCAAAAATTGTTTTGAGTGTTTTGTTGCTCATGAGGTTACAAAAGCTATTTAGTTATCTATCATGAATATTTATGTTCAAGGACCGGCAGTTGTCTCTGTTATTTGGGAATACATAACATACTAAACATTTTGAAGGCTCCTTTTGTTAATCTACTGACTAAGAAATTATTAGAAAAAAAAAATTGTGACCATTGACCAGTTACTAATTGGCTGAGTTATCATCTGAAATTCCAGATATCTGGTGAAAGTGTGGGTGATGTTAAAATTGTAGCAGCCATGCATGAGCGAAAAGCAGAAATGGCTCAACAATTTGATGCCTTTATTGCTCTTCCTGGTAAGCTTTTAAACACAGGCCAACATGCATACATCTATCTAGCTCTTCAATTTACATAGTTCCATAAATTCCTATTTTTAAGTTGTTACAAATATGTCAATTTGGTGTAGTGTGTGATGTCACGAAGTTTGAAATATTGAGTGTTGTGTCTTTAATTTTTTTTGGAGTGGAAAACTGTTTTGACCCGTTGTCCTAATTGGAGGACTAACTGTTACACAATTATTCTGGTGATCTATGTTCAGAGTTTTTAATAATGTGGTTTCTTAAGACTTTTCATTAGATAACTTAGATGTCCACTTACAGGTTCAGTATAGTCTTATGTAATTCTGGAGACGCCTCTGATTTGTTGTCATCATTTCCACATCTAAGAAAAGCCTTAACATGTGTTTGGCAGCAACTTTGACAATTTTCATGAGTTTTATCTTACTTGGAGACCAGTGTTACAGAAATGGTTCTCCATGTTACATATATTAGCCCACAATTTTTTCCAATAAATTGCAATATATCACAAAATAATAATAAATGATAAATAAATAACATGTAAAGGCACAACTTTTTCTATGTATTACGATATATTGCAACATATTGTTGTTGTTTCAGACCATGGTGAAGACACATACTTGGGTACTTCAGCTAGGTTCCAGCATTTGTCAAGAGTTGTAACTTCTTAAAAAAAACATTGATGAAGTGGGAATTGCTGCTATATCTGGGGTTGTAGTGCCCAGGAAATTTTGTCCTTACAGCTCGCAATCATTTCGACTTCTAGGAGTTTGTCGGAATTGCTTCAAACATACCTTTACTGTTTTTATTCACCTCCTTAAACGTTTATTAGTCTATTTCTGTGGCTAAACCCTCCAAGCTCAGTGTTGTGACTATTTTCTGTTATACTATTTACATATTTCCTTGAATTTTGTATGAAGATTGGTTTCCTTTCATGTTATTGGTTTATTAGTGTACACAAAGGAATACGTTCTTCAAATAAATGATGGATTTTGTGGATACTGTATGAGTGCTGACGAGTTTTACTTTGAGTTCATGCATGGATTTTCATGAGGGCTTCTGCAAATCATCACTCTTTCATGATACGTTTGGTGCATGGATTTTCTAAACCTTCGTAGATCTGCTTCATGAGGCAGATACTAATATGAAAAGAAAGAAAAAAAAATTCAACTATAACTGCCTATTGACAATAAGGCTTTTATGTTAACACTAATGATTCAACATAGCACAAATAACCAGGTTAATGTCAATATAATCATGATATGTAAGTAGAATGTTAAGATTCTATATGGTTTTACTGGTCTATTTGTAATCTCTGTCTGCTCCTTGATGTTCTTCTTGTTCTACCATTTTTTTCTTCCATTATCTGCAGTTTTAATCAAATTCTTCTTTGTTGCTAAAAAAGTCATTGTCGAGAATGACATTATGTTCCAGTTATTGGTATCCAGTCACCTGATTCATTGTAAGGAGTGAACCTGAATTTCAGTAGTTTAGAGAAAATGTCTATAGTGTGTAAGGGGAGGGTGTGGATAAAGTCGATTGAGCGCATCAAGGACACTCCCCTCTCTAAAGATTCACTGCATCAAATAGTGTGTTAAACACTTACAACAGAAATGTCATGGATGTGGCATACATAAATGAAATATGTTTATCAGGTTTGTAGTTGATAGATGCATGTGTATCTAACATTTTTTTAATCCTTGTTGAACACTGAAACACATGTTTATATACTGGAAGCTGAGGATGTTTAACATTGCCTGTAGAATTAATCATGGATTACCCCTTGAAGTGTCCAATCAACGGTTTTGACACGGGAATTATTTTGAAAATGGAAGTGCCCTTGTTGCTGATTACTGATTTAATTTTCACTGTTATTGATGCAGTACTGGTGGGAGATGCTTGTCGGTTGAATATACTGACAGAGTGGGCGAGATTGCTAAAAAACATGGAGTGAAACTTCATATTTATGGAGCACGCATTTTTAATGCAACAACTGTAAGTCACAATTTGTTGAAATTTGAATAAAATTTAGTTTTAAATCTTGTTTTACATATCTTCACCTTTGGTATCAACAGCAATTTCTTGAATCACAATTTCCTTTTGATTGGAGAGTCTATCTATGGAAAAGGTCTCTTAGAGGATTTGTTGCTGTCAATCTAATGCATATTGTCTGAAAACCTACAAAGTTTTTTTTTGGGTACAAACTGCTATAATTCCCACTAAAAACTAAGGTTGTTTGGTTGCTTGGAGTACATTTCCATGGAATCCATGTGGGGACCACATATGTCTGAGGTTTTTTTGTATATTTCCGTGGAATCTATTTCCCACTAAAAAAATTTGGTGGTAACTGGAGAATCAGATGACACTTCTTTTCTGTGTTTCCTATTATTTACTGGTTTTTTATATCGTTGTGATACCCAGATAAATAGCTTTGAAAATCTAATTTCATTGTATTCGTTTCTCATGTACTTGGAGTTCCTGTTCACAGACTTGTAGAAGCTGCCAGCTCTGTTTCAGTATGGTTTTACCTAATCTCCTGCTTGCTCAGCTTCAATAGTAGATTTATCCTTCATGGTAATATCCCTTGACCTTATTGATTGAACCTTGGCCAAACGAACTCAAGTGTTCAAATATATACCTTTTTGTCTAATTTCCTCGTGATAAGATCATCTCAATATCTACTAGTTTACTATTTTATCAAACGTTTGATCTAGGTATGCCTGTCCAAAGGTCTTCGTGCTCCAGTTGGATTTGCCATTGTTGGTTCAAAGAGCTTTATTGGTTTATTTTTGTTTTACATGAAAAGGAAATGAACAAATCAAATAAAATGAAAAAAACTTGAACTTGGATTTTAATTACTTGTGAAGCGAGATGCGAGTCACTAAAGGCTCAAAACGATGAGAGCACTAGACAAGATCAAGAAAAGGAACTAGAAGAGCTCAAGCTACAATATCGAAAACTGAAGGTAGGTGGCTCTATAGCATTCAGTTTAAGTTTCTGTATGGAAAGTATAGTTGTTGACTATAATGTTAAAACCAATATTCACTAACTTGTAGAGAGAGCATCATACATTTCGTGATATTGCTGATAGAATGATTGAAGGAAAGGATAAAGAGATCTCCAAACTCTTAGATGATAACAAAAATCTTCAGCAGTCTTTGATAATGAGACCATCGGTATGTTTTTGTTGTTTCATTGTCAATTACATTTAATATTCGCCTCAATGTTCTATTGCGGTGCAATCACTTCTAGTTTTCCAATCAACTGTGTGGTGCCTTTTATTCGTTTCTCTGACAATATGATAACTTACTCCAGGTTGAACACAAGGACAACCAGAGCTCTGGTAAGTGAACCATCCCTGAAAACTGTTGTTCATCTCTGATCTAGTTAGACAAGTATCTATTTTTCATGCTATATAAGATAATTCACATAAAGCTGCATTCTAATGTCTTGTCTCTCTATGATTTCTTAGAACAAAGACAGGATGCACAATCATGTTTAGCAGACCAGCAGATTCTGGTAAACCGCTCACTCCCTTGTGTATAGTCTTCATATAGTTTTCTTTAAATTTGTTTTTTTAAGAAGATTTATGTCTAGCATCTATATTATTACCTCATTTCGCAATCTATGTGTCCTTATTTTTTGCACATGTTTTACGACTGGGTTAGCCTAAAAAAAGCACTGTCTGGAAATTTACAAGAATATTTGTCTACTTCAGCTTTTAGCTAGGCAACAGGCTCAGAGAGAGGAAGAACTTGCACAATCACAAAGGCATATTGTAGCACTTCAAGTAGGTATCTCCATTCTCGGATTATAGCTGGATTATGTTATGCATGTTCTAATATTTGACCTGATTCAGGAAGAAATTGAAGAGCTTGAACGTGAGAATCGCTTTTGCTGTGGAATGTAAATTTCCTTTAAATCAGGCCTACATCTAAATAGCAATGGACAAATTGGAGCTGAATTTTTGTTGAAGAATGCCAAGGTTATAAAGGAGAGCTTGAAGTCTAAAATAGAAGACTCAATTATGGAGAAGTATGGTAATGCAACTCCTGATGAAGAACTTCTAAGAGAGTTTCTTCTAGGACAGGTAAGGCGGTTGCCAATCTAATAGGGTTTATTGGTAGAAGTATTTCTCCAAATTTCATATGCTTCCGTTTTCATATATTAAGAAAATGTTTTTGTTGGTATTTGCAGGCGAGTGCATTATTGCCCAAAAAGAAGTATGAAGAAGATGTTTACATTAATAACATAATCAGTGGGTTACAAGTGCTGCAAGCAAACAATTAGGAATCGCTACTGTACAGGTGCAGCTGGAATTGAGGTTACAAGTGCTGCAAGCAAACAATTGTTTTTGTTCTTAGTGATCCTATTTGGATTCTATAATGTCAATGTCCACCAATAGTACAATATATGATGATTCGAATGTTTATAATTTTGAGTTGATAGCAAAAAAATTATAATTTTGTTGTTAGTGATCCTATTTAGATTCTATAATGCGAATGTTTATGATTTTGAGTTGAAAATAATTATTAACAGTTGATAGCAAAAAAAAAAAAAAAAAAAATTGCTATGTATACTTAGCATTTCAGAAACGCTATAAAAGGATATACCATAGCGTTTTTAAAACGCTATAAAAGCCAGACTTTCTATAGCGGTTTTAAACCGCTATAATAGACCCTGGGTCTATTATAGCGCTGGCAGACATAGCGTTTATTAAAACGCTATGGTATCCTACCATAGCGTTTTTGAATCGCTATTAAAGGGCTTTTTTTTTGTAGTGTAGTTGAAACTGACTAAGCTTGCCTGGCTAGGTTGGGGTTTTGCCTGTTATGGGCGTGCAAGCCTACTTCCACAGACGGATTGCATCGTGTGGATTAGTTTTTATTAATTTCAATAAAAAAAAAGGTACCTTAAATCAGCTGGTGATCAGTAGGTCTGCTCCATGTGTCAAAAATGACTAGGATTTCTACTGATTATGTCAGCACACGTGGTAGAATGTTGCTCAAATAGTGGGCCGGATCGATTGGCCCGTATAAAAGGAACTAGGTCTTGTCGTAGGCATGTACAGCGTAGATTGCATAGTGACATGCATACGGTGTAGATCGTGAGACGGTTGAGTATCAATTATTCCCCCCAATTAATGGGGCTTTGTGCAGCATCATTAATTGAATGAACGTGGTCCTGTGTGATTTCCTCGGGAACCATCGCCTCCTTGTTTCCCATACGGTATTCAATGTTGATATCTAGTGTTGATGTGCCAGTTTGGTGAACTACTATGTTTATATAATGGTGTTCCTTTATCGTTGTAGGCTTTATCTTCTACAAAGTGCACTTCTTTAGATGATCTACTCAAAGAGTATGTTTTTGGTTTTCCAAAGGCTGAAGGAAAATCTCCAACGCTGAAGTCTTTGAATGTTCTGACATTTGTGCCGATGAATCTTAATAAGACTTTTTATTATGCGTGGTCACCTGCTCTGGTTGAGCACCCGATTTGTTCGTTGAGACCTTGTAATTTCTTCTCATATGGCGAAGAAGAGTTACGGACTTCCTCTCAAGGGATGAGTTTTTCATTTATTTGGCGGTGTTTTGGTGATACCTTGTGCCATCTTGTTTGTCAGGAGACATTCACTGCAGCTAGCTTATGGTTGATTGAAGCATTGGTAGATGCAATTTTGCTTCCAGGGTGGTATCTCTAAGTCACCCCGAGTATCGTACATAGCGGAAGCGTCCTCACTTAATAGCACTGTGAGACCTCAATTGTCTCGTTGCTTGTGGGCATCCTTAAATGTCCTCTTCTACCTCTTTCGGAAGGTCGAATGTCAGATCAAAGATGTCTACAGCGTTCATATTGCCATTTGCAGACCGTTCTTTTAGGGTGATTCGACGGAGCGGTGGACCAAGCTTGTCCCTTTAACCCCTTTTTGTTCATTTTTCCCTAGCTCGTGGATCATCTTCTTTGGCGTAGTCGTTGTGCGAGACTCTTAGAGAGTTTCGTAGTTTACCCAAGGTACCTTTGATGTCACTTCTGAGTCCTTTTTTTTAAGTTGGACTGTTTAAGTGAATATTTACTGTACGTCGCATCAGATTCGAATGCTTATAGTTTGTAATCTTTTGTACTCGCCTCTTGGCGATCGTTGTTACATCTTTCCAATAATCAATAAAGTGTATTTGCGTAAGGCCCTTTTATTTCTTAAATGATTGTAAATCACATAAGCTCCTAAGAATTAAAACTCTATAATGACTATTGAAAGAAAACTAAACAACTGAATAGATTGACTGTTGGCGGATAGAGGTTGATCCAACCTTGAAGTGAATTCGCATGGTTTTTTCTTGGATCGTGAGTACCTTCACTGAATTTCCAAGTTTCGCTGACGTCGTTGGGGTTACCGAAGAATAACCTTGCGTGGGAGGGTCATTTCACACCCACTGAAAGTTGTGGGGTGTTGCTCCCGTTCGCAATGACCTCTCCACTGGGCTTGACGTCCTGTTGGGCTGGAGGGCGAATCGTTCTTGTAATGCTAGAATGTTCTCCGTCTCTAAGTTGAGCCACTGCTGTTGGGATTTTGTCTCCATCAGGGTGGGGTGACTTTTCCACAGTCCCTGAGTCTGCTTCTGTTCACATTGTGAAGCCGGCTCCAGCTGAATCTGGGAACATTCTATCTGTTTTAGTGCAGCATAATGGCAGCCTCATGCCGTTGGTTGGCTCCCAAAAATTGTTCCCTCCGAGTGGTTGGCGGTATACTAGACGGTGCATCTACCACCATGAGGTCCAGGAACAAAACCTTCATTAGTTGTGGCTCTCCTGCTACCACTGCTAGCCTTATCTTCCCAATCAGAAAGCATTTCTCTCCACTGAACCCAATCAGCGGGTAGTCGGAAGACGTTAGGTTCTCTTCCTTGAGGTCCATACTGTGGAATGCATTGTAGAACAGGACGTTGAGAGAGCTTCCCTGTCCACCAGGGCCCTCTTCACTTCCACCTTGCAATAGAAACCGAAATGACAAGAGCGTCACTATGCGGTGCGCGGATGCCTTCGAGGTCCTTATCTGTGAAGGTCAAGGTCGGGATGGGACTTTGCACCCACAAGTAATACACGTGTCTGTCCTCATTTGTGGGTTGTGTTCGCATCTCAAGGAGTGCCCGCTTGCGAAACCTGTTTGATTGTTCTTCTTCTGACTCCATGAGAACGTATACTATGCCCGGAGTCTCCTTTTCAATTTCTTTGACTGCCTCTCCCATTTCCCTGGTTCAGTCGTGTCGTTTCTCTAGACTTTAAAATTTCTTTAGCTTGCCCTTACAAATCCAGTACTCGATCTTGTACCTTAGACTCTTGCAGTCATTGGTGTCGTGGCCACCTTCCTTGTGGTATGAGCAATACTTGTTGTTATCGCATTTAAAGGGGTCTCTGCGCTACTTTGGGGACCACTTCAGATCTTCCCAGTTTCTCATGGAATTTAGGACGTCCAACAAGCTAGAGTTTAGGGGGTTCATACATTTTGATAATTGATCCAACATAGTTGGAAGATTTCTCTTGACTGGCGCAGCAAGAGTTCGACTTGTTGTCGTTGCATTTTCGCTTGCCTCTTTATTCGTTTTCTCATTTTTTTCCCTCATTTCTATCTCTAGCAACGAAGGATTTCTTCTCTACTTCAGCTTCTTTTTTTGTTGTTCTCATTTTCTCCAGGGTGATATACCTCTGAGCGCCCTTCAAGAGTTCTGCCATATCCAGTGGTTCCAAGGTGAAGAAGTCGTAAAACTTTCCCACCCTTAGGCTCGCAGTAAAAGCCGTCACGGTTGTATCACCGCTACAGTCGCCAATGAGCGTTAGCTCGTCATTGAAGCGTGTGACGTATTCCCTTAGTGTTTCGTTAGACATCTGCCTCAGAAAGAGTATATAGTGCGGGCCTTTCTTGATCTGCTAGCTTCCGATAAAGCGTGTTAGTGACCAGTGTCTTGAATGAGTCGATTGACTTTGGCGAAATGTTGGGGAATCATGTCAGCGCTGACTTTTTCAAGCTGGTAGGGAACATTTTGTACATCACTGATTCAGAACCTTCTTTGAGCGCCATTACATGTTGATAATAACAAGTGATCAAATGGGTCGTAGGTCCCATCATAGAATTAAAGCTTTGGAGGGTTGAACTTCTTCAACAAAGCCTCGTTCATGATATTGTCCACGAACGGTGGAACAGATATGTGGTACAATACATCTGGGTTGCACGCCCCTCAGAGAAGGAGATTATGCAAGGTGAGTCTGTCTATCCTGAAAGTTGGATCTGCGTTGACTGTGCCGCCACCTGTAGTCCAGTGAGAACTAGCAAGTGCTTGACTCATCTTGTGCATCTGCATGTAGAGTACAACTACTCTGGATTTGAATATTGTGAACGCAATTATTGGCAATAACAACAAAGGTGGCCATGTTCTTTGACGAACCAAAAGCGTCCGAGTAGTTCTTTGCAACAAAATTGCCAAATGGACTAAAAACGCTATTCATCATCAGTGGAGACTTGCAACAGCTCTAAGGTGGAGAGCACCATGACGCCTTAGCAAACCTTGCGAAAGTGTACCATGGGCATCTGGACTGGAAGTTGGCATCCCCTAATCAACATCAGAGTCATTGACAAACCTTGAGAAGTGCTAGTGTGCAAGCCCTCAGACTGGGTGCAACAAACCTGAAGTTGTTCAAATGATCCCAACATGCCAGCACACAATTAGTATTCTTGACTCGCCCATTTGGCATACCATTTATTTCTAGAGGCGTCTCCACCCAAATCTCTTTATGAGGGAGAAATTAAAGGACTGACTGAAGACTTCTAAAAAGCACAGATATCAATGGTAGAATTGTTAAAGGCTTATGTTATGTGCGCCCATAACACCCCTCCAATTCCAATCTTTACGCTCGCCTCTATGTTGCACCATCAGTGTTTTCCCCCAAAGTCCACTCGTGACACCAAACTCTTTTTTCTACTCCGCCTCTTTTCCATCTTTTTCTTCTTCTCTCCTGCTCACTACTATAATTCTGTTCTTTTCTAACCTGCACAGACAATAACCATCACCACCGCATTCCTTCCACTAGTTTCATTCTCTACTCCCTTTTTCTCTCATCCTTTCTCAATCGACCATTCTCATGAGAAGACGACCAAACACTAAAACTTGAGTGTATAAACCAAAGAAATAGAAATGAAGTCACAGGTCATAGTTTAATAGATCAACTACTGCAATGACAGTCGATCGTGCACAGTCAAATACCTATTTGAAAGTCTATTGCTGTTGTTACGAAATCTCCAACTGCAAATTCCTATATTATGAATTTTGACCCAATTTTGAATAGAAAATTAGGCTTTTCCCTTTCAAGTTTATGTTTCAAATTTTATTAGCTTTATTTTGGCGGTTGCCACCGAGTTTCTCAATAGGCATAGTTTTGCTACATATAGGTCAAGGCTGCCACCAAATTGTAAGCAGTTAGAGTTAAAGTTTTAAGAAATGATTGCAACCCCTTCCCCCGCTGTTAGATCTTGTGTGGCAACAACAATGGCATCAAGGTCATGAAAACATTTGGGAATGGGACAAACAAATGACTCAAAGTGAATGGGAAAAAACACTATCGCAATAGTCGCTGAATGTAACATTTGGAATTTCCAAGCAGCAGTACAAAATACACTACCATTTTTCCACTCAAGTAACAATTATCCAGATCTACGTTAGTAACTATTATATCATTAGAAAAAACTGCAGACAGAGAACCATGGATTGAACTGCTAAATCAGAAAGAATGGATGGAGCTGCAGGAATGTGTAATATGGCATAATGGCTTGACCTAGGTTGAAGATAGAGTTCCTTCGCTCCACTGCACATGTCCAAATAAATGTTTTCTCTTCAATCCCTGTAAAAATGTAAACAAAAAATAAATGGGATCGTTGACATTCCAAATGGAGAATCAGAAATAACTCATAAACAATTTAAACAATTATCTTTACCAGAACCCCAATATATGCCAAACAAAATATGTATCAAATAAACAGTTACTTCATCTGTTCAGAAGCACTCTATCATTTTCAAATTCATTAATAATCCAGACTGATTAAAATGAAAAGCCAAATAGACTCCATGGCGGAGCCTTTGGAGTTTGGACAAAATGCAGCCAGCATTGCACTGGACTCCACACCCGCCTAGAACAGATATGAAATCAACGACTACTACCCTGATAAACCATAAGAATACTAATACAAGCAAAATGTGAAAGGAAGCTTCAAAACCAGTTTGAGAAATGCGGTGCATTGAGATGATTCAACAAGTTCTACAAAGCAATAGACGAAAGACCAGTACAACTCTGCTTGCTAATACAAATAATTTAAAGTTCATCGTTTCTTGAGAGGATGTAAAGTAAAGAATCATGTTTCCTTTAGAGTTTGAAAATAAGTAAATTTTATTTCCTTGACAAATGGGTAACTTGTAGATATTTGTTGTGACAGATTCCAAATGCAAGTATATCAGGGCTCTATATTGTTTATAAGCTGAATTGAAGATGAAAGTAAGTTAGCAAAAATCTCGCTTTTCCGGAATAAGAAATAATTTATTTAGATGTCTTAGTGGAAACCAAGGGGTACAAAAAGAATCGCTTCGCATGACATGCTTCCATCTTATCATTGGAAAACAAGTGGCAAATCTAATTTAAGATGGATGTGTTAGACAAGAAGTTGGAAACAGACTTAAAAAATATAGTCAACGTGTTGGATACGCCTCCGATACACCTAGAACTCGATCAAGAATCAGTCTAGACATGGCAACCAACTTTATTTTATTTTACACTATTAGGTGGGCGTAAATAACCACTTAATTTGAAGGTTGTTAGTCCATATTGTTATTTAAGATAAAAGTGGACGATGAAAAGCCATTGAAGGATAGAGGTAGTCTATGCTACTTCTTAATCTTTTTTTTTTCTTTTCTCATTTGCTTCTTTTCTCCTCTACTTCTTCTCTTTTTTTTTTTCTTGCAACATGTCATCTTCTTCTCCACTTTTGTACCTCTTCTTCTCTAGTTTTTTTTTTCTACTTTTTCCCCTACATCGACTAAGGCATCAACATTTCTTCTATTTCTTTTTTATTTATTTAAACTATTTCTTTATTGGATCTCATATGACATTAATAAATGGCATGCTATGTTGCGATTCCTACTTTTTGAAAAATTGTTGAATCAAGGTGTTGTGTTCGTGTCCAACACAACGCGCATGTCATGCCTGTGCATCCTTGTCACTCACCCACTGGTGTTAGGGTTTGGAATAGAATGTTGCATGTCTTTTCCTGGGTCATTTGGAAGGAGAGGCACAATACAACCTTCAAAAAGGTGCATAAAAATAAATATAGAAGGGGTAGATATCAAAGTAAGTCTTTGGATTTGGGGGGTCCTCTTGGGGCATCTTCAAGAGTTGTGTTTCTCTTATCAAGTCATTGATTGTTTGATTGGGAAGATATTGTGCATCAAAGTAACATATGATGAAATTTTGTTGTAGACTTTCTATGAAAATAAAAAATTAAAAAGAAAATAATATATATATATAAGTTTTAGTTAGCGAGATAGCTGAGTCGATACTGGAAAGAGTAGATTTTGAGTTTGGTCTCATTTGCTGTTTTGCAGAAGTACGGGACCAGAAAATAGAAATTTGCAAGAGAATCTGAAAAGTTAGCCCGATAGCTACAAAGGGTCGACTATTTTCTTGGACTAGGTTGTGTCAAGCTAGGATGGTATATTCTAGATAGCTTTTTACTAAAGCCATGGAGAGAAGGAAATCTTTTGACTAAGTGTGTATGCTGATAATAGGCGGTTTCATCTTATACTTGCATATGACTTGCTATCTAAATAAACCTCAACCTTTACCCACTACCCACAATAAATAATAAAAAAAGAATACAAAATAAAAATAGAAAATTGAAGCCCACTCTCGAAACATAGTTACCCCTAGAGAAAGCAAACTTTGATTTTTGTTGATAAAATTAATAACTATCACTCCCTTCCAAGCATTATTATTGAGTGATTTCTTTATTATTATTATTATTATCATTATTATTATTATTATTATTATTATTATTATTATTATTGTTATTATTATTGTTATTATTATTATTATTCTTATTATTATTATTATTATTATTAGAACTATTATTATTATTATTATTATTATTATTTTAATAAGCAAATGATTTTTATTAAATTTGATTTTTGGATAACATTAAAAGGTATCACTCTCTTCTAATATTTTTTTTATAAGCAAATGATTTTCATGAAATGAAAGTGGCAGGGAGAAAGGTTATCGCTGGACACAGAATACAACATGAAAAGTGCAATCAATTGTTATAGCATAACATTATGCCACCCACACATGAAACTGATTAGAACTTTTTGTGCCTGCCCGTAGTGCAAAATTGTAGTCTTGATCATGGACATTAGCCTATCTTCCGATGCGTGTTTTGCATTAAAGGTGCGACGCTTGAGTTCCTTCCATAAAGGCCAGCAGATGAAGGTTCGAATTCCAGTCCACAGCCAGTTCCTATTGCTGAAAGAGTTCAATGCCTTTCTTTTTTGGAAATCCATTCAACTAGAGAACCCTGAATTGGCTTTTGCTCTCCAAACTCAAAGGGAGGCATTCCATAATCTCTTTGCAAGTCTACAATTAACAATGAGATCGTCATCCTGATGGTTGCACTTGCAACTTGACAACATCTATCAACTACTGTCATTCCTTGCCTTTGGAGGTTGTCGATTATAAAAGCTCTCGCAAGGCAAATAGTACATATAGAACATTTCTTTCGGTAGGGTAATCTTCTTACTCAAAGCAACAAAATCATTCGCTTGGGCATCATTTGGTGCAATTAAGAAACTATAAAAACACTTGACCATGTAGCCTTTGCTATCTTCCTTCCAATTGATTTGGTCATCCCCATTAAGGACTCTTTGCTTAAACAAATCAAACATGCCAATTGATTCTTGGATTTCCCAATCGTGACGCTTCTATGAATACAATTGTTTGAATTTTCTTTTTATTATTTATTTTATTTTTATTTGTAAAACACATAAATTTCGTGGTCAAGGACGCCACTAAGTGTTGTTTTCTTCAAAAGGCGCCCCATCTCGGGCATACCTCGCCTCAAAATGCTTTTTAGTGCCTTGGAGCGCTGGGGCCAATATCACTTAAAATGTTAATTAATTTATTTAATAACTGAGTAAGTCACTATCAAAGGATTGTGACGAAAATGATGAAAAAATGAAATTAATTCATGGATATTGAGAATATTTTACTTTTGCAAGATAGATTTATGGCCTATATCATTGTTAAGTCTTAGTTTTAGTTATTTGACTTCTCGTTATGAATATAATTTGGTATAAGTTAAGATTATGATTTAAAACTTACTAATAAAATAACTATTATTGGATATGGTGGTTTGATGTTTGAGACATTAAATATGTACACCTACGGGCTATGGCATGCATTATTTGTTATTCTTATATGTTTGTTGATTTGTTTATGATCTTTTATCGATGTTTGTATTTAAGGAGGCATTAGAATGAAAATGTAAAAACCACAGCATAATTTTTGTTGTCCAAGGCGCCCCTGGGGGGCTAGGAGAACTCCTTAGTCCTTGCTGCGCTCCGCGCCCCTGACAAGCTATGTTGTAACATGGAATGTGTTGCCAAAGATATTTCTAGTCAGATCTAATAATTTTTTTATGAATACATGCGTCCTGTGACATAGGACATCCAGATATCCTTTATAGACCTTCTACGATAAGCTTCCATTCCTAGAAAGCATTAACATGGAACACCCTTATGTTCTGTAGCCATAGATCCCAAATGTCACAAGCATAAAAATCAACTTTCCAGCTCGTATTTTAAAGGCCTCAAACTTCCAACTCCCGCATCAATAACCAAACTTAATGGACCAAGAAGAATAGAAATCATTCACCATGTCTTATTGGGACTAGGAGCATAAACCCATTAGGGTATTAAAATAAAATAAAAGGTTGAAAATTAGCATTTATTTAATAAGTAGGAAAAGGGCGAACATTATCTTGGAGGATATGGTTGATTAGGTAGTCTCCTTTTACTAGAAATCTATTCTTCCCTGACCCAAATTTAAATGAGATACGCCTCTTGAATTCAGGCTCCTTATACATAATAGCGCAGCACAAATACCCACAAGATGAGTCGACTGGCCATGGCTTGGGTTGAGCATAAGTCTTTGATAATATTTAGTTAGTTTATACTTGATTCAAATGTTCCAAATTTTTTACTAAGCTCAACACCCAACTCGCCCCAAGTTGAAATGTCAATCTAATTATCACGCTCTGCATTGTGATTTTAGTGACTTTTCTAGTCTAGATATTGTTTCAACTTAGACCTATGCATATCATTGTGCAAATGTAACAATTACTGGAAAACAAACAATAAAATATTGAATTTGACTAATGTGAAGAAGAGTGATGTAACAAATGAGTAACATATATACTGTTGAGAAGTAAAAGGATGTACCAGCTGATCAACGACCCAAAAAGGAAATGTTGCATGATAGGAACCTTCTCGAGCACTTCAGCCTTGTACATCTTTAGCATCCCACTATTGACCTTGTTCCAGTTCGGCACGCCACTAATATCATCCAACATAGGAGAATGCTCAGCAAAAACACCTGTCTTAACCTTCTTGACAAATGCAATGCACGAAATGTAAAGATACTCATCAGCAAAGTTCTCCAGTATGTCATCGTTATGTATAGACTTGGGCTTCATATACTTGTGATCAATCAACTGCGACGAACCAAATATAAATGGCAGAAAATGGTAATCATCAAGACCCCAAACCCCATGTGATCCAGCTGGTTCTAAGCAATAAACCAACTGCAACTTCCTCATCAACTCGAGATACTTGACAAAAACCCTAGAAACAACAGCCTGAGAATCCTTCTCCTTCAGAACCCCCAACCTAGCAAGGCAATAAAGCCAAGCAGCGAAATTAGTCTCATGCCCGGTTCCGTAATCAATCCTAGTCGAATTCCCGAAACTATCAGCAAAATATGGGACTAATTCAACGGTCGCCTCACGGAGATCCTCGGGGAGAAATTCAATCATCAAAGATGGGGCATTTTCGAGTAAACGTTCGTGCCAGACACGGAACGAGTAGTTCCCATAGCGAGAGGATTGTTGGGCTGGTGGGATTTCGTCAACCCAAGTGATTAGGGTTTGAAGCATGGAAACAATGGAATTGAGGGTTTGGGATTGGTGGCAAGGGTCAGATACCTTGTGGGAGCGAATGGATTGGCTAAGGGAGACGACGAAGCCAAGGAAGTTTTGACCGGTTTGGGTATTGTGGAAATGGCGTATGTCGTCTAAAGATTGGATCTTTTTTAGTGGAGGTTTGAAGGAGTAAGGTGGGGTGGCAGGGATGACCATTTGGGATTGAGGGACAGGGGAGAGGATGATGGATTGTTGGGTGTGGTTTGGGGGGAGATTGATGGCTGGGGCACGAATAGGGCGGTAGGATGGTGGTGGAGAGGTATCTGACCATGCTTCTGGGGTTAGGGTTGGGGAGCCACAACTGCGGCAGCAATTGGTGGTGGTGCAAGTAGTCGCGGTGAGAGGTGAAGGGGTTGATTGGTTTTGATTTTCTTTTTCTTTGGTTGGTTCCATTGCTCTCGTGTTTTGGTTTCTGGGTTTCTTCTCTGTTTGTTTCTTCTTTTCTGGTTTAGAAACTAGAAACTGCAAGGTATGTTTCCATGTAACGATTTGATTTGCGGGAAAGGCTAGGAAATGGTATTGGAACTTTGACGACTGTGTGATGTCGATGAATCAGGGAGTATTTTTTTTTATGTTTTTGGTTGGTTTAAGACATGGCAAAGACGGTTCCACACCGTCAAAAGTGTTTTCTTACATTTACCATTTAACTTTTTTTTTTTTTTTTTTTTTTTTTTTTTTTTATGTCATCGACCTTTTTTTCCACAATACCTATATAAATAAATAAACAATATTTTTCTCCTCCCCATTCAAATCAAAACTCAAGTCTCCCCCTCCCCTATTCAAATCTTCCATCTTTCTCGAATCACTTGCAAAATCAAAACCAATATCTTCCCTCTCCCTCAAAAATCTTTCTTCTCCTTCAAAATCGAAACACTTAAAGATCGAATCCCAAATTACAACTTCCCCAAAAATTTTCAAAAAAACAAAGTAATCTCATGGAAACTTCAGAAATATTTTCAATCACAAAAACAAAGTAAATTTCAGCAAAATTTTCAAAAATCACAAATAAAACTATTGTTCGCCTGAGACAATGCGAGGTTTTGTGATCTAGGCAAATGGTTAAAAAAAAAAAATCTCGCCTGCAACAATGCGAGGTTTTTGCGAAAACTCGCATTCTTCAAGGCGAATAGAGAATTTGCAGCAAATTTTTTCGGACAGATTTGCATGACTTTAGTAAAATGACCATAAATTTCACATTTCAAAACATTTTCAAGTGATTCAAATTGTGTTTATTAGATAACTCAAAGTACTACAATTTTTATGTTTTGATCAACTTGAGAATAAGTCTCAATCAAGTACATAAGTTGGCCGAAGGGATACTATCTCGTTTTCATTGCGAGACAGATTTGCGCGACTTTAGTAAAATGACCATAACTTGCTCATTTCAAAACATTTTCAAGTGATTCAAGTTGTGTTTATTAGATAACTAAGAGTAGTACAATATTAGTGTTGATGAGTTTGAGAATCGATCTCGATCGAGCATTTAAGTTGGCCGAAAGTCAGGGATATTATCCCATTTTCATTGCAAGACAGATTTGCGCGACTTTAGTAAAATGACCATAACTTGCTCATTTCAAAACATTTTCAAGTGATTCAAGTTGTGTTTCTTAGATAAATCATGGTACTACAATTTTTATATTTTGATGAGCTTGAGAATTGGTTTCACTTGAAGGTTTAAATTGGTCGAAAGTTACTCTATTTTTAAGTTATTGTTTTTTTCAAAAATAATTTTTTGGTGATGTGAGTAAGTAAAAAAAAACTCAATGGTGGTGTGAGAAAGCGCTTTTGGTAGTGTGGAATAGTCGTTGCCTAAAGACATTTATCAAATAGCAGGGAATTATGTGATGTGTGTCCCGGTGCATTATCCTTTGTTCTACTAGAATAAATAACCTTTTCGCTAGCATCTATGGCTACGATCTTACGAAAACACAGATGAGGGTTGAATGAGCTTCAGCCTAGTACACCATAACATTTCACTATGATATATGTCAAATAACATTATTTTTAGTGTTATTTTAAGGGTTTTTTTTTTTAGTTTGACACTAATTAATTTATACCTATTAGAGTTTCACATTTGTTTTGAAAACTAGTTATGTCTAACCCCCGTTTTCTAACAAAATTGTTAAGTTCACGTCGTTGACTGGTCAAGATTAAGTTTCGAACCCTTTTATCCTTACCTTAGGTTAAACTAGGGTTTGGCCGGTCCAATTAACTAGCCCGAAAAGCCCAAACTAAAATCGATTGGGCTTTCAGAATTATGATTTTCAATGACCAAAAATCCACCCAAAACCATTCCCCCTGCACCAAAACCACCAGCACCATCTAATAAACGCATCTCGAAGGGAGTGAATGGCTCCCCTCACTCCACCTCACTGATTTCCTCGCTCATTTCCTCGATATTTAGAATTCCCCTTGATATAATGAGACTTTTCTCTCATTTCACTCTCACTCTACAAACAATAAAAAAAAAACCTTCTTCCTATCTAAAGGAATTTTACAGGCTATCCCACCCCACCTTTAGTGATCTTCTCTCTCTTTCTTTCTTTCTCTAATTAGTAATTACTACTCTTCTCTATTATTACTCCTTTAATGTTCTTTTGCTTGTAAAGTACAGAGAAAATCTTTGCTTTTTAATACCTTATTCACTTCAAATTTCTAACGCCACCTTCTCTATAAAAAGCTCTCTCTCTTTTCTCTTCTCCACATACAGAGAGGTGGGCATATTTATTGTGAGGACTAGATAGAATAAGAATACCCCAGTGTCTGAAAACAGGTTCTGAGGTTGCTTTCTAATTAAGTTAGTAGAAGATTTTTTAGTGTTCATTCCATTTGTTGAGTTTTGAAAGATTTTGTTAGAGAGTAATTAAGAAATGGGAAGTCGTGGAAGAAATGGTGGTGTTAGATAGTAAATAAGGTTTAAAATTCCAAGATTTAGGTGGACTCTTGATATTCATCACTGCTTTGTTAATGTTATTGAAAGGCTTAGAAATCAAGAAATAATGCTGTCTGCTCCTGTCTTTTTTTTTTCTTTCTTCTTCTCTGTCTCTCTATTAACTTTGTTTTGGTACTTTTGTTGAGGCTAAACCTAAACTTGTTCTTCAACTCATGAATGTGAGAGGACTAACCATTTCACATGTTAAAAGCCATCTTCTAGTGACAACATAGACATATCCTTCAATATTCCTTTTTTATTGTTTATATATCTTCTTGGATGAATTATTTATTTATTGTTTTATTTAAACGTATGAGCATTTGGGTTCATTTTTCAGATGTATAGAAGCATGAAGCGGGGTGGAAAAGAAGACATTGTCACAATGATTCCTGGCAAAGGTAAACCAGTGACGTCGTCTGCAGACAAGGAAAGAAACTATACCCCAGTGTAGAGACTAATACGAGTCTGTTAGTCCCACATGCACTCTGTTGATACACATAAGTTTGGTTGTGTTGCTGATGGACAATTACTGTCATGGTTTAAACTCATGTTATCTTCCTAGCTTTTTCGACTTAACTATGATTTAACCTAAGGTAAGGATAAAAAGGGTAACAAAGTTAGTCTTGACTAAATAATGGCGTAAATTTAACAATTATGTCAAAAAACGAGAGTTAGACTCAATTAATTTTCAAAACAATGCCAAACTCTAATACATATAAATTAATGAGTGTCAAACTTACAAAAAAAAACCTTATTTTAATGACTTATAGTATTATTAAGAAAAAAAGTTTCATATAAGTTGCAAATTTACATGTTTTCACGTGATATTACAATTGTACTGCAACTCTATGAAAATTTTGTGTGTTACCCGTGTCGTTTGACAAAATATAAAGTGTATTATGATATTAGGGTCAAAATTGGTCAAGCATTTATCACATGAAAAAAAAAAATTTAATAGTGGAAGTGGAGTTTCAGGTTCTTTGTTTAAATATGCCTTGAGAAGCCTTTTCATTTCTGTGAAAAAGATTGAAAATACTCACGGCGTGAAATGCATTAAATTTTTTCGAAATGCATATTTTAAAATTTTAAGTTTACCAAAATCTGATAAATAAGTAGATAGTTTATCAAAATCTTTTCAACGATACTAAGTTTACCAAAATCTGACAAATAAGTAGATAATTATGATAATTTTTATTTCAAGAAAAGAAACATAAAAAATGTCTCTCTTGGCCATATTGACATTCCACATATTTGAATTTTTATGTTCTCTTTTTTGCTTTTTTAAATACTTTATATTTACAAATATACCATAATAGTCAATGAATATCAACCTTCATTGTCTTTCTCAACTCTCAATCTTAGTTATCTTTTATCTCCGAATCTTTATGAATAGTAAAACATCTAGCTGATTAGCAGATAGATGTGTGTTTATGTTTTCGAAAATCCACCAAATTTATATTTTTATAGCTCTCGAACTTTGTGAGAATATTCATCAGTATTTTGTTTAGTGAAGAGGATCCGAAAAATTGCACTTGAGAGACTATGCATAAAAAAATTTCAAGTAATTGAATTCCAAGGGACCAAATTCACAAATAATAAAATTCAACCATGCATGTTTGCAAGAGCCCAATTAATGATCCATAAACGTTGACCCATTAAGGCCCAAAGTCCATTTTTCAAACCCAAAACCAAAATTCCAACTAAGTCAAAGCTCCCACATTCTTATTTTTACGAGTAAGTCTAAGCAGCCAGGAAACACAACCATTTTTTTGTCAGATTTGGATTTTTTTTTTTTTACACTTTTATTCATTCTCTTTAAAACACAATTACAAACATCATTTATAAAATGGGGAGAAGTGAAAAAAGCCTAAAACCCTGCAAAAATTGGTTGTATTGCCCGGCTATCTAGAATTGTTGTATTTCTATACAACTTCCTAATAAAACTCTCTCCACGTCAATCCTATTTTCCAATTCAAATAAAGACTAGGATCTTCAACCTTTTTTTTATTTGCCCATTTCAATACCATTTTCCAATTCAAGTATATAGTTCTCCTCTTTTTTTCTAATATTTTTCCAATTCAAAAACACACAAAAAATATCCAAACTTTCCTTTTTCATTCAATCAACTACTTTCTTTCAAGGCTCTCACACGAGTCTAGCGTTTTTTAATGTTGGATTATTTTGATCATCTAAATAGAGTTAAAAATAATTACTTTACTAGTCCTAATTTTTATGGAAACCAATCTAAAAAAGATTTTTATCCAACTTTGTTTTTCCTTAATTTCTCTCCATTTGCGCTTTCTCTTCATCTTCTATGTAAGCTCTACAAACTATCAACTATAGAAAACACACAAAATCTCAAAAGACACATACTTAAATTCTACAAAAAAAATATTGATAACGAAAAAAATAACAAAAATACAGATGACGAGAAAAATAAGGCAATAATTTTATTTTTTCTTCTATTCTCTAGTTAATTTGCCAAACATAAAGTGTGAATGCAACTGTATGTTTTTTGTTTTGTCCCATTTATTTTTTGTGTGTTTACTTTTTATTGAGTTCACGTAGAATATATGAAGAGAAAGGAAGTGGAGAGAAAATAGGGAAAGGAAATTTTGAGAGACGATATTAGGAAAAAAAAATTAAACTAGTTTCCTTTATTTATTTATTTATTTATTTATTTATTATTATTATTATTATTTTATTTATTATTATTATTTTTTTACTTTGGCACTCATTAGTTTATACCTATTAGAGTTTGGCTTCCTCAGTTTGAAAACTATTTGAGTCCAACCTTCGTTTTCTGACGGAACCGTTAAGTCCACGTCATTGACCGGTCAATCCTTACCTTAAGTTAAATCATAGTTAATCTCAAAAGAGTTGTTGGAGAAGATGAGTGCTAAACACCAATTATTTCAAAAACTATACGGGTCAAATAATAATTAAGCGATTTTTTTTCTTTTCTAATTTTTTTTCTTGTGTGATCTAGTACACTATAAAACGGAGTTATAATGTAACTATAAACATAACACCTTCAATAAGCGTATACAAGTATAAGCACCAAACAATAAGTATAATCTTGACAAATGTGGGGTTCACAAAGAATACTTGCAGATCACATTTGTCAAGATTATACTTATTGTTTGGTGCTTATACTTGAATACGCTTATTGGTGGTGTTATGCTTATTGTTACATTATAACTCCTCTTTATTAGGGGTGGGCAATGTCGGTTCGGTTCGGTTTTGAGCCCCAAACCGATTTCGAACCGATTTAATTTGGTTTGTCCAAAACCCAAACCGAAACCGAATTTTGTATTTGTAAACCGATGAATTCGGTTGAACCGAATTTCGGATCGGTTCGGTTCGGTTGGACCAAAATTTCAGGCTCAAGCATTTGAAAGACTTTCATTAAAACATATCCAATTTTTTTACAGGTCCAATTTTTTTATAGACTCAATTGTTAGCCCAAAATTGAAAACTTTGAGAGAATGGGGTGATTTAGTGCAACAGGGTGTATTGCAATGCATTTGTTGCACTAATCAAGTATTGACACCTACTTTTTATTTAGTTATTTATATATATTTAATTAATCGGTTCGGTTCGGTTTAAATTATTTTCTCTCTACTCATATTTCGGTTCGGTTACCGAATCAAATTTGAAAATCGGTTCGGTCGGTTTACCGAATTTAAATCGATTTTTGCCCACCCCTACTCTTTATTGTGTACTAGATCACACAAGAAAAAAAATCAAATTAATTATTATTTGACCCCTACAATTTTTGAAATAATTGGTGTTTAGCACTCATCTTTCCCAACAACTCTTTTGGGATTATCTATTATTTAAGCTAAGGTAAAGGTAAAAGGATCTGAAACTTAATCTTGACCTGTCAATGACTTGGACTTAACGGTTTCGTCAGAAAATGAGGATTAGACTCAAATAGTTCTGAGTGCCAAACTAACAAAACCCTTAAATTTTCATAGAGTAATAAGTTTTTACCCTAGTTAATTGATCAAAATAATTCAACGGTTAATATTGCTAGACCCTATGACCCGATTTACCACAGGGTCCACAAATTTGATTCCTCACATAATGTTGTGCAACAACGAATAAAGCCAAGCCTTTCTAAAATTGTAATTAAAGAAACTTATTTTCTTAGGAAAGTCTTGTACTTTTTCTTATAAATAAAGGTGCCTCATGAATATGTTGATCCATGTTGTGGGAATGTCTGGTAGCGTGTACTAAACTTTGATTGATATTGAATTTTTGTTCTAGGTGCCTCATGGTTTTTACCTCTGAAGAGGGCTTTCACATAAAATCCGATGTTTAATTGTTACTTTTACATTGTAATTACTATAGATTGAAAATAATTAATTAGTATCCTGACAAATTTCAAATTCACCACCATGGATCCTTTAAGCAAAACCTTAACAAACAATTAAATCCTAGACTTTAACATTAATATGTTCAAGTAGTTTTTTTTTCAATAAAAATGTAAATACAAGCAATATTCATTGAATTACCACTAATGGCTAACACACAATATCTTCCTTAAAATTATCATGCAATTTAGCAATTTAAAACTAGAAGAAAAAATATATTTTAATATAGACATGAAGTCAATAAGACGTGGGATATATAAAATATTAGTACTTTTATTGTTTTCAAAAATCAATTTTTATTTGATACTTTCAATTAGGATTTCTTTTTGAATAATTTTTGTGTTGTTTAATTTAGAGTTAAAAAGTAAACAAGGAAGTTTTAATTTTAATAAAATTCTCATTTTTCTTATTTGAGACATTTTTAGAATTTTATTGTTGTTTTTATATCTAGACCATATAACGTCAACTCTTCTTGTGAACAATTAAACTATGTATCTTCGTTCTGATATTCGTAATGCCTAAAATGTCCTCCCAATTCCTTTCTTATTATAAAAAAAACAAATGAGAGGTGAAAAATCACAGGGGTATTTTTGTAATTGGAAATAAAAACACTATCATACCTTCTTACCCTCCCAATTCAAATTATTTATAATCAAACCCAGCCTCTCTCAAATATTGTTAATTATAGCTAAGCCCCTAACATAATTTACTAGAAGCCCCTCAATTATCTATGAATCATAACTAACCCTTACAACTAACATTTTGATTTCTCATTTTACCCTCCACATTTCGTAATTTTTACAATCCAAATCAGACTCTCTTAAACATTCATACCTAGCCCCTAACATAATTTATTTTCTATTTTTCCATCCACATTTCATATTTTTACAATCAAAATCAGCCCCTCTCGACTCTATCTTATTTACAAAAAAAAAACAATAGTTCGGTGCATAGTGGCAAAGGGTATTTTTGTCATTTGAAATTGAACGTATGTACCATTTACCCTTACAAGTTCATATTATTTATGATAAAACATGCCCCTCTCAAAATATTGTTAATTATACCTAAGCCCCTGACATCATTTATTCGAAATCCTTAATTATTGGTAAACTATACATAGGCCCTTAAAATTATAAATAATTATTTTATTTAGATTTTCAATAATAATATTTACTTATTACTTAAATGGTGTAATAAAATAAAAATTAAATATTGAATATTCATGCACGTAGCGCGCATCGACACCTTAGTTATAGATAACTTCTGGAAAAAAATTTCAATGTCATGGGAAGATTAGAAGTTGCTAACTTCTAAATTTTGTAACAATTATCAGTTGAACATTATTGTTAATTTCAATCTTTCTCGTTCTTTAATACCAGTCTTCGTTGCGGAATATGAGAAAAACCTTGACATTTGCAAGGAATAGATTAAAAGGGTGTAGAAGAAAAAAAAAAAAAAAAAAAAAAAGAGAAAGAGAAGGAGATAATAATAAAGTTCAAATACAACAAATATAATGTTTATTACAAATTTTGAATTAGAAAAAAAAAAACTCTTAACCAGGAAACTCATTGATGATGTTTGCCCCCACCAATAAACCTCAGACACTACCGCTTCAAAAACTCTCTAGCATGAAAAAAACTAATTGGCGATGTTCCAATAAGAACATAGCCAAAAACATAAACTTATTTGGGTCAGCGACGTAGTTGGTATGAGTATCTTCATCTTTAGTAAATAAAATAAGTTACATAAACTGCATACACAAGAAAACGACAACTCAAAGACATGAAGTTCCTCGACAAGGAAAACGTTCCCTTTAATAAGTTCTATCATACTTAATGTAGATACATTTTCCCTTATAATTACGCTATGAGGTTGACCTGACAATCTAACTTACAAAAACGTTAATAGATTTACCATCCTACATAAAATGGTTAGAAAGAAATAGATGTAATTCTAAATTTATTAGTAATCATCATATATACAATTTAGTCGGTATTGCAATACTTGTGTGAGAAATTTACTTTTAACAAAATCCAAATCAATGTCATGATACACTATTATTGAAATATTAACAAATACACATTTTACCTTAAAGAAGACAAGTAGTTCTCATTTAATTATCGAATGAGCATTTAGTTTCTTTCCTTAAGGCAATGATGCATATATACTAACATAGTAATTAATACAGATTTAAAATTAGGGTAAATTTTATGTTTTCGTTATTGCATAAAAAATTTGTTTCTTTTCCACAATCGCACCCTCCTTCTGCGTCGAATACACCTCACCCAGTGTGCATTCATTGCCTTCGAAACCACTCGGAGCGTGCATGTCCCAAATGGGGAGCCACGCCAAGGGTCATGTCATCTCACACGAAGTTTGATCCATGGAAAATATATCATTATACGTACATCCGAACTCATATGGAACGATGTACCCAGGATGCAAGCAAGTATGCCTATTAATTCATATACCATGTATACAAGCAAGTTTGTGTACTAAAATCATATTCTCTATTCAATCCACATTTTTTTTTCACAGTTTGTCGAAATTGTGAACAAAGTGAAATTTTAACTAAAAATCTCAAATACAGCTTAATAAGTCAATTTGCATAACAATCAAATTATAGTTTCAAGTAGAACTGACCACAAATTACATAATTTACCCTTCCACACAAGATCTACAGAGAAATCATTTTTATTTTCAATAACAACACTCATCAATAATATTTAGCAAAATTGTTACAATAATCCATCGATAGGTTTACAAAAACATCAAATACATTTTAGGGGTACATAAGGTTTCACAGTCACCTCAACATCTAACAAATATAAATTTCATCGCATTTTCAAAAATAATAAATTTCTAGGTTATAAATTCCACAACAACATACACAAATCACAAATATTACAGGTCAAATGAAGTTCACACTAGAACGTGTTTGCAATAGCCGTACATATATTTCTATAAACTAATTAAACTTTATTAGTAAATAATTAACAATAAATATATATATCCATTAGAGAAAAAAACTAATATTAAGTAAATTGGCAACCACACACACACATGCTTAGCTAATGAAAATATTTACATTAAAAACTAGAAATCAATTTGCAAACACTCATATACATTTAGACATCTAGCACTAACACTAGCTACATAATTAATTTGCAATCAAGCATGTATGTAAAATAGTCTAACAATAACATCTAACACATAAACATCAATTACTCTCAATCATGCAATTATTTTTGTACGACACAAAAGAGCGAGAAATACTCACTTTTTCACTTATATCTAACAACTGAAAGAAAACAAAATACATTTTAATTATAATAAAATATCATATAAGAGAATGACAAAACTCACAAAATTTCTTCAGAACAATTATTTTAGTTCTAAACATATTATTCACTCCACAAGTATACAATAAAAATTCTAAATTTTATTACCAAGGATATACCAAATAACTTCTTTTTTTATAATTCATAATTTATACATATTATATGCAAATAAATGTTAAAATAAAAAAAGTAGTATAAAGAGTGAGAAATACTCACAGATTGGAAACTATAAATCAAGTTTCTGCAAGGCAAATGCAAAATATTACAACATTGGCCACGCCTAATGCTAACACGTGCACACAAATCCAACATCACAAGCCGTAATAAAACTATCAAAATCCAATCTAAACTCAAACCAACATGTGTTCATACGTGTGCATGAGCACGTCAACTTCTTTCCTTTGTTTCTTTTCTTCTTTACTCCTTTTTTTTTTTTTTTTATATCTCCTTTTCCTTTTCTTCCCACTTCCAAACTTATCCAAGGGCTCACGTACCACACTTAGATTCCAAAAAGTCATTTAAGCTTAATTTCCCAAAGAGAGCAACCGACCCACATCCATGTTTTGTTATGATGCCCAATATTATTTAATCCCTGAGTGCTCGCCAAGTAACTCAAAAGGCCCATCTAGTCCTCAAATATGTCTACCCCCAAACTCGCCTAATTACTTTCTTACTTTTGTTAAAAGCTTTATGCATAATACTTAATAAGTATGGTTACAATACTTTTGTCCAACAACAGTAGCCAAAATATGAGCTTCGGAGTTGAGAGCTTTATTAATATAATTACAGATCCAAAAGGAATTGAAGGAAAGCAGTCGTTGGATATTGTTGACCGCGTAGCTGTATTTGGATGAAACTGATCTTTTTGTAGAATACAACTGAGAGTCCCTGAATCTCCTAGCGAAAACCTTGTTCTCCATTGATTAGAGTGGATGAGAAGAAGTATTGCCATGGCTGCGTAACATTCGTCCATGATGTTGTCCAAAACTTTTCCTGGAATTGGGTTGGCTATCTGAGCAAACACCTCTCCACTCAAATTGACCACAAAAACTCCAAAAGCTCCCCGTTGATTATAAGCAAAGAATCTTCCATCATAAGTGACAATAATTGTATCTTGGTCTAGGGTTTGAGGAATTTGGTGGGTAGTAGTGGAATTGAGTATATGGAACCTGGTTGGTTGTAATTGAGTTTTGATCATTTCAATGCATCTAGAAGCCGCTTTCGTAATGGGGTTGAACCTGGGTGGGTTAATCCTGAAGGGGGGTACAAGACTGATGGTCAGTAATAGCAGTTTTCAGGACATGGTGAATGGTGGTTGGACCTTCCAAACGAGCCCCTGGTTAAGGCCCGAAAGGGTCACCAGAAATGCCGAAGGGTGAGGAGGAAGTCGAAAACCATTGGCGGTGCTAAGTTTTCCAAGTGTGATGGAAGTCAGAGATAAATTTACTACGTCAAAGTTTGGTCTTGTTGAAAATGCTATTATGACGGGTATGCCAGATGGTTTGGATGAAGGCAACAAATTTGGAGAGCATTTCTTCTTTGACCTCAGGGTGGGCTTTGGTTGATTCCCACATGAAATTAAAAAAAAGGGAACAAAAGGAGTGTCAAAGCGTTCGTTCATTCAATTGATCGGGATGGGTGAAATTTTTCAAAGTGGATTGGTGATAGGGCAACGAAAAAATAGGTGAATGGCATCTTCTGAGTGATTATGACAGAAAGGGCATTGATCCTCTATGGGTGTGTCGAGTCATACCGGGTTTGACATGGTAGGGAAAATATTTTGGGCAATCTTCCACAGAAGGAACTGGATGTTAGGGGGCTCGAATCTTCTACAGTTCTCTAAAAAATTTGAATTGTAAGTGGGAATGAGCGAAGTAGAAGTTGAACAGATAGGGTTTGCTCTTGAGAAAGCTTTGGTCCCAGACTTGACCTAGAAAATCTCGTTTTTGTCAGCAAGCCAGATTAGGTTGTTAGAATTTTTTGAGATTCTAATCGGAATTTCTAGAATGTCGCTAGCAACAGGATCATAGAAGAGTGAGAGGATCAAGTCAGTGTTCCATTGAGGACTATGACTAACCTAAGTAGTCCATAGATCGTGGATATTTGTAAGAAGGTTAGAAGTCGCCTGTTCACTCACACACCAGTCAGGAGAAGGGTCGGCTTGACCCAAGAATCTCTCCAAATGTCAATGTTATTGTCAAACATCACTTGCCAAAGGACGCGACTTGTCATTTCTCCCAAGGCAGTAATATTACCTCTCCAAGCGAAGAAGGCAATATAAGGGGCTTTGGAGATCTACGAGATGCTCTTATTATTGAATAAAGAGCTTTGAGTTGTAGGACACATGCATTGAGAGGCGAAGATAAAATTTACCAAATGTTTTTTGCCATAAGGGCAAGATTTTTATTACTAATTAAAGGAATGTTCAGACCTCCTAGCAAGCGAGTATATATATATATATATGTTCCCAAGTACACATACCTTTGGCCTTATTATCCGTCGGGCCATTCCACTAGAAATTATGAGCCAGGTTGTCGATTTTGGTGGAAATGGAACAAGGGAGAAGGAAAGTTTGCATAGTGTAAACTGGTATATAGTTGAAAACTACTTTAATCATGATTGTTCTACCAGCCTAGAAAAACACTTTGGATTTTCAGCTAGACAGTTTAGCATTGACTTTGTCTACCAGGAATTGGAAATCATTGGCTTTTTTTTTAGAGGAGAAGAAGCGACTCAAGATATTTATCTTTAGGGTTGAAAGATTTTGATCCAAGGATTCTATTAATCAATTTAGAATGTTTAGGGTGGACAATAGAGCTATAGAAAATCGAGGACTTGTCAAAATCAATCCCTTGCCCTGAAACTTGACAATACTACGAGAGAATGTCTTTGATCGAATGAGCTTCGACAATAGAGGCTTGACAGAAGAGCATGAGTTCATCTGCATAAAATAGATGATTGATGGAGGGGAAGTGGCGTCTGATTTTGATTCCTTTGATAGTACCCTGGGCTTCAGTTCGGGAAGAACTTGGGAAAGGGCTTCCGCGATCAAGATGAAAAGATAAAAAGACAGAGGGTCCCCTTGGTAGATTCCCCTAGAAGGTGTGATTGTCTGAAAAGGTGATCCATTGAGAAGCACTTGTAGGGAAGGGGTTCATGTGTATCCATCGTTCAACGAAACCTAATCTTTTAAGAATTTGAGTCGAGAAAGACCACTCAACTATGTCGTAGGCTTTGGCCATATCAATTTTGATAGCCATCCAACATTGCTTTTGTTTATGAAAGTGTTTAAGTTGGTAGAAGGTTTCGAGAGCAAGACTAACATTATCCGCGATAGAACGACCTCCAAAAAAAACTCTTTGATTGGGACTAATGATGTTATCCAGAAGAGGTTACAGACAGTTAGCCAAAATTTTAGATATAACCTTGTAGATGACATTGCAAAGCTCGATCGATCTAAACTTATCCAGGGTGATAGAGTTACCAATCTAAGGAATTAGAGCAATAAAAGTCTCATTTAGCTTGGGGTCAAGTTGATGCGCAGTGAAAAAATTTATGACAACTTTCGAGACGTCACGCTTCATAATATCCCAATAATATTGAAAAAAAAATAGGCATGAAAGCCATCGAGACCTTGGGCTTTGTGGCTCCATATCGAAAATATAGTGTTTTTTATCTCTTATTCATTGGGGATAGCAAGGAGGGCTATATTCTCTTCTTCAGAAATCATCAGAGTGAAAATAGAGAGAATGTTAGGGTTAGGAGCGGGGTTGGAAGTTTGAAAGATGTTAGTAAAATAATCATTAAGAACTTAACCAACTGAATTCTGATTGGAATGCCAGATGTTGGCTTCATCCTTCATCCTCAAAATGAGGTTCTTCTTATGACGAAAAAGCATCAAGAGGTGAAAGAATTTAGTATTTATGTCCCCATCTCTAAGCCAGGAGTTACCAGATTTATTTCGCCAAAAAGTTCTTCTCTTAAAGAGAGTTCCGCCAGTCTATCCTCCAAGATTGCAATCTCGATGGCATTAGTTTTGGAAGGAGGTTCATTTTGGAGGGCATCAAGAGCTTCTTGAGTCTCAAGGAGGTTAAGGTGAATATTTTTGAATTCATTCTTATTCCATTGAGTGAACATGTGGCTAAGTTTTTTTGTTTTAGAATGAAAGTTGATAACCAGGGGATCAAGATGAGCTAATCAGTTGCCTACATTTGGGGTCTCTAGTGCACATGTGAAAGAATTAAAAAGGTTTATGGCTTTAATGAGAGATATTGGAGACCAATTGAATAGTGATGACTCTATGATCGAAGGCTGAGGTATGAATAGATCAAGTTGTGGCCGATGGGAAACAATGCATCCAATCAGTGGAAATTAGCACCCAGTCAAGTTTGGTTTTGATTCCAGGGATATCCTTACGTTTAATGTTCCAAGTGGATTGGGATCCATTGAGAGGAAAGTCCATAAGGTCATGTTTCTCGATGAAAGAACGAAGGTGACTATGATTAGAGATTGTCAGCCTATTACCCCCCATTTTTTCCCTAGGATTAAGAATGTGTTGAGGTCCCCAATCAGGAAGGTTTTGGAGGTCATAGAGATTGGACATATTAACCAAGAATTGAGGTCGGAGAGAAGGATTAGGTTCACCATATACAAATAAGTTGACCAAGAAGTATTAATTAAGTAGTTATCAATGATGTAATTAAAGTGGTATTTACAAAATGACAAAATGGAAAGATTAATACCTTCTATTCAAAAGAGAGTGATGCCCCCAGATTGACCAGTCGTAACTACTGAGACTCCATGTCTATATATAAGTCTCTGGTGTATGCTATCCATCCTGGCTATGGGTGCTTTGGTTTCTAAGATTAAAAGGATATCAGGGTTGGACTGTGTGGAGAGGGTGTTTAGGTTCCGAAAAGCACCGCAGACCCGATGCCCTGCACATTCCATGCAAGGATCATGACTGTGCGGGCGACCTTTCAGCGACGATCGACAGTACCTCAGCTGACTGTGTAGAAACAAAGGTGGGTATTTCTTGGCCCCCCTATAATTCAACCACAGAAACTGTTGCATTGGCTAACTTCAGGTGGGTCTCCATGTATATGCCCTCCTATAACACTTTGATCTCAACAAAAATTGTTCTCTTGTATTGTTGATCCCCCAATGTCATGGCGATTGTCCGCTTTTCTTCCAAAACTCAAGCCTTTCTATTTTGTATTAGCCCCTTTGCTCATCAGAGATTGCTTTAACTCAGTTTCTTAAATATCATATTTACGTTTGCTTAGTTTCAGTGTATTTCTCTGTAATGAGAATATTTTCTGTGTTGAAATGCAGGTCTGTCTCATTTTGTTCTCAGCAGAAATGCTTTTGAGAACAATCTTGCTCTTTAGCTTAGTACCAGAGCTCAGACAAGATTTTGTAAAGAACTCAAAAAACTATCTGTTGTGCGATTTGTACCAGGGCATGAGGACATTGAACTTGCTCTTTTATGGATGTTTATTTTTGTATTATTTGAGTTAGCAACTACTTCATTATACTGATCAACTTTCTTTGTATTTGCAGGGAAATCCGGAGCGATTGGAACTAGGGAGTCTTGAGGGACTTGATTCGGGCAAACGAAGTCCATCCGAGACTTTCATGTATATCTCTGTGTCTAGATCCCCGTAGAGATATGCCATAACCACATCCATAAGCTGCATATTCAGTTTTTTGGAAACTACCATACTAACAAGGTAGCGGAACGTTATTACGTCCATTACAAGAGAATACGTCTCCTCGTAATCTATCCCAGGGCGTTGAGAAAAACCTTGCGCCACGAGACGAGCCTTATATCTCACAATTGCATTTTTCTCATTACGCTTCCTAACGAATACCCATTTAAATCCGACGGATTTTACACCTGGAGGGTTGGCAGTACCGGCCCAAACACCTTTCGTTTCATTAGGGAATTCAATTCAGCCTGGATCACATCTTTTCATTTTGGCCAGTCAGCTCTACGTTGACACTCTTCAACAGAGCGGGGTTCAATATCATTGCAAGCTATGATTTCGCGCGCAATCGAGTATGCAAATACATCATCGATGATGATCTTGTTTTGATTCCATGTCCCATCTATGCATGCATAATTGACCGAGATTTCTCTATTCTCGGGAGTAGGTACCGACGTTTGAGGTGTCCCCAACAATGACTCCTCTCAGACATATCCATAATCCGAGATATTCTCATGGGATGGTTCGATCAAAATAGCGATGTCAGATGGATTGGTTTGTGCCGTCTGCGTCCTCTTCCTAGGACGAGAATCCATCGAACCCAGTGGTCTACCGCGCTTCCTTGCGAGATCAGAAGACTGGTTAATCGCCAGGGTACCACGCGCGTCGTTTCTGTCACGGGTGGCAGCGCCGTGCCCAGCGTCTCCCAGGGCGGCGCTACGTCCTGTGGTGAGGTCGTTAATCCTTGTAGGCACGTTTGTAGCAACTATATGTGATCTCGTCACTTTATCGATATCAGTGAAAGCGTATGGCAACTTATTTTCTACGCTTTGAAGATTGAGAATTCGCCGCACCTCACTCTCGGACTGTGCGGTTCGGGGATCAAGATGAGACAAAGTGGGGATAGACCACGACAATTCCTGTCATTCCTGTTGAACGTTAACATTCTTATCTCCCCCTAACGACGGGAAGACTGTCTCATCAAAGTGACAATCCTCAAATCGTGCGGTAAAGAGATCGTTTGTCAAGGGTTCCAAGTAGCGGATAATTGATGATGTATCATATCCCACATATATACCCATCCTTCATTGAGGTTCCATTTTGGTACGTTGTGGCGGCGCAATTGGCACATAAACCGCGCACCAAAAAATGCTTAAGTATGAAAGATCGGGTTCGTACCCAGTTACCAGCTGTGACGCAGATAATGGTTGGGTGGCAATCGGCCTCAAACGGAGTAACATTGCTGCGTGCAAAATTGCATAGCCCCATATGGATATAGGCAGGTTGGTGTGCATAACCAACGTCTGAGCGACCATCTGTAACCTCTTATGGTGGCTTCCGCGAGACCGTTTTGGGTGTGAACATGGGGAACTGGATGTTCAACATCAATCCTAATGGACATGCAATAATCATCGAATGTTTTCGAGGTAAACTCTCCAACATTATCCAGTCGAAATGATTTAATAGGGTAATTCGGGTTGTGAGCCCTCAGCCAAATAATCTGGGCTAAGAGTTTAGCATATGCAACATTTCGGGTGGACAGTAGTGTGACATGTGATCAGCGTGTCGACGCATCAACCAACACCATAAAATATCTAAATGGTCCACAAGTTGGTTGGATGGGTCCACAAATATCCCCTTGAATTCGTTGTAAAAATGGGATGGACTCTTTAGAAATCTTTACATAGGACGGTCTCAGTTCTAATTTTCCCAATGAACGGGCTTTGCAGAACGAGTGAGTTGCGAGCATGACGGCACCCCTTGGTGCGGCAGCGACAACAGCGGGCTGCACCCTTGGCGGCAGCGACAACAGCGGTGGCTGCACCCCTTGGTGCAGCGGCCCGTGGACCAGCGTTGGTCAACCGAAGCGGATTCCTTTTAGTGCTTCGGGAAGCTCGAAAGAATGGATGTCCGTGGGAAGTTTTGAGGATACTGATCATCAAATCACGATCGGGATGTCCTAAACTGTCGTGCCAAAGCCAATACGTGTCTGAATCCAAGAGATCCTCTCTTATAACATTATTGGATTCAATAGCTCGAATAGTCGTGGCGTAAAGCCCACTCGAGAGACACGATAACTTCTCTAAGATGTGTTATCGCCTGCAATCATTAGAGGTAATGCAAAAATATTCTTGCCCATTTTCACGATGAGTTTTTGAGCCAATGCTTCCAAGAAACAGATATCCATGGAACTGGATTAGAATGAAACTCGAAGTTTCAAACAATGGTCGTGAACGGTCATCGTTCAATGCTACACAAACTGCCACAGTTCGGAGCAAATACCATAGTTCAAGCTTCACGAACTGCCATAGTTCGGAGCGAATGCGAACCCCCACTGTTCGACTTGGTGCGAACTTCCATAGTTCGACTTAGAGGGAATGGAGTAGAAAGCTAATTGGGAGAGATTGAAATTTAAATTAATTCACAAAAGCTATGAAACTTACATATAATCGAAGTAAGCCATCACAAAGTTTCAGAGGAATTATAATGCATATATCAGGAAATAGAGATCTACAAGGGAATAACATCTTCCATAGAAAACCTGCAGCTGACTTATGATCTCCAACACAGAACAGTTAATGTTGAACAATAGGCTATGGAACTTCTATCCTGAGACATACACTGTACACCCTTTTTATGATCTCTTGTATTTATTATAATTTTGGGTGGAGTGGCACTAAGTGTGTTTGATGCTCAATTTGGCAATGCTACAGTCTAGTATATACACCACCTACTATGAGCATTTTTCTTGAATATTTGGCTAAGCATTGAAAAAGTCCCTAGCCAAAATTCAAGTCATTTATATGATCTAGAGTTTCGACTTGGGCTACAAATGTTTTTCTGTTGCAATTCCCAATCATTTCAAATAAAATGAACCAAAACATTACGACATCTGCCTATAATAATATGTGCATTTATAATTCAATATAAATAATTCAAACTTAAATGTAAACCTCTAACAAAATATGGATAGTGTCCAGGGCTTAGTCCAGCACACTGTTGATAGGAGCTTTTGGAAGTGAACAAGGAGGTTATGAACAAAAAAAAAGGACTCGAGTATGTGGATTCAGGCATGGAGAGAGTTACACCATACCATAATCAAACAGTCCTCTACAGTAGCAACTTAAGTTGGACAATGCCTACCACATCTGACTAACATAAGTGAAGATTACATAGAATCAATAGTTGATTTAATGGAAATGTAGCTTTAGACTTTATTGATAATGGAGGACAAGCATTTGAACAATGATGTAGATAATAGGAAGAAATAGGACGATAATAAGTAAATTAGTCAATTAAAATACCTTTTCAAGCACATTCATTAGTATACGGCACATCCTCGGCGGCGAAACTGAAAACGGGTACCAACAAGGGGTACTTCTGCCATCTTTTCACCATAAACCCGCCACTGAAATTAATTCATCCTCCTTTTCCAGAAGAATAGTATGGAATCCTTTAAAGTCAAGTCTCCTAAGCAATGGCGTGCACGTGAGGATTTTTTCTTAATAGCTGCTAGGTTATGGCTCGTGTTGAAAGTAACGTAAATAAAGCAAAAGAAAAGAGTAGAGGAGAAACATAGAGCTCTTTTATTCGTTGATATGAGCCTCTATATATAGTATCCCAATTTGAAACGAGATAGGAAACATATGTCAATAAAAAAATCTAAATCATATTCCATAACCAATAAGATTTAATGATTTAAAATAATACATATAAATCTAGGGGTATTCAAATACAAATTTTAAAGGATTGTTTTAAAATCCATTAAAACCAGGGGTATTCAATTCATGCTTTTCAAAAGTCTACCAAAATCGGGGGTATTAAAAAAGTAGTGGATTTTAATGGATTTGTTAAAGTTGTGGATTTTGAAGGATTTGTGAGTGAAAATTATATATAACAAGAGCTATTCCAAATCCAAGTTTTCCCTTTCATATCTCAACGAATTTTTATAACACCACCATTTTCATTGAAGGATACCATCACCCCACTTTTTTGTGATCTGCTGAAGGACACCACCACCTTTCATTCTCTTCTCTCTTCACAAGAGCAGCACCACCTCGCCGCACTTCCTCTTCTCCTTTGTTATAATAATAATAATAATATTATATATATTATTATTATAATAAAAATTATTATTATTATTATTATTATTCTCTTCCTCATATTTTCTCTTATTCTTGTCCTTTCTTCATCTTTGTTTTTTGTTATTATTTTTTTTCTTTTGTCTTTGTTTTTCTTCTTATATTTTTTCTCATCTCTTCTTTTTTTTCCAATTTTTTTAATTTTCGCCCTTGCGGAGGTTTCTGTGAGTGGTGGTTCCCCACTTGCTACAACCTTTGTGAGGGCAAAAAGAAGAAGAAGAAAAAAAAGTGTATGAGGAGAATAAAAAAAGAAATAATAAGAGGTGAGGGCGAAGAGGTTGAAAATAAGAAGATGAAAATGGAAGGAGGTGGGATGAGAGGTGGCAGTGGTGATTGATGGAGAAGAAGAGTAAGAGGAGGAGGAAGAGGAAAGGTGGCGATAGCGTGGTGGTAGTGGTGATTTAAGAAAAAGATGAAGAATAAGGGAGAATGAGAGGTGGCGGGGATAACAATTTGAAGTAAAATAGTTATTTGTATTACTTTTGGACCATCTTCAATGTATTTGAATTTTTTTTTAATTTGAAGTAAAATTCTCGTAACACACAAACAATTGTTTAATTGATGTTTTATGATTTGTGTTTACATGAATAACAATGTAGGTGATGTTCTTTCATTGCTTCCTATGATTAATAACATATTTCTAAGAATCCATAGAAATCTATAACAAATCTTTATAAAATCTACAAAATTCAATCATTTAAAATTCATCAAAATCCAGTGGATTTTTTAAAATCATTTGAAACCTTTTAAAATTCACGAGATTTAAAATTATTCAGTGTCCATTCAAATCCCGAATTGAATACCTCCCCTTTAGCATATTGTATTGTATTCTCTAAATTTTTTCACATAATTTATATTGCATAGAGTCTTATGAGCTTTATAAGCAGGCTAAGAAGTTGAGTAGTAGAGCAGTAGGGGAAGCTAAGAATAGAGCGTATGATGCTCTTTATAATAGGCTTGGTACGAAGGAAGGAGAGAAGGATATTTTCAAGATAGCTAAAGCTAGAGAACGAAAGACTGGAGACATGAGTCATGTTAAGTGTGTTAAGCATGAGGATGGAAGAGTTTTAATGCAGGATAAAGCTATTTTAGATAGATGGAAGGATTACTTTTGGAACCTACTCAATGGAACACATGTAGGGAAGTTAAACTTGGACGGGTATGCTTCACAGGAAGGGAGAGATCGCGTGTTCCATCGCAGAATTAGTGCCACAGAAGTGAGAGAAGCTTTAAAAAGAATGAAGACAGGGCAGGCCGTTGGACCGGATGATATCCCAATTGAAGCATGAAAATGTCTCGGAGAAGTTGGGATTCAATTGCTAACTAAGCTCTTTAATAGGATTTTGAAAACTAGAAAAATGCCAGATTCATGGAGACATAGCATTGTGGTACCAATTTATAAGAACAAAGGGGATATCCAGAATTGCTCGAACTATAGAGGGATAAAGCTTATGAGCCATACGATGAAACTTTGGGAGAGAGTTATAGAACAAAGACTTAGGAGTTTAACCACGGTTTCGGAGAATCAATTTGGATTTATGCCGGGTAGGTCTACTACGGAGGTCATCTTCCTGCTTAGGCAAACTATAGAAAAATATCGAGAGACACGTAAGAGTTTGCATATGGTTTTTATTGATCTGGAGAAAGCATATGATAGGGTCCCCAGGGAGTTAATTTGGTGGGTGCTTGAAATGAAGAAAGTGTCTCAATGTTATGTCGATATCACTAAGGATATGTATAAAGGGGTTGTAACAAGTGTTCGCTCAGTAGATGGGATGTCTAGTGAATTTTCAGTGTCAGTAGGACTACATCAAGGGTCGGCATTAAGTCCATATCTCTTTGCTTTGGTCATGGACGAGTTGACGAAACATCTGCAAGAAGATGTACCTTGGTGCATGTTATTTGCAGATGATATTGTCTTAATGGATGAGACTAGTGCAGGTTTAGGTCAGAAATTAGTTAGGTGGCGGGAGGCTTTAGAGAGTAAAGGTTTTAGAATTAGCCGTGCGAAGACGGAGTATCTAGTGTGCAACTTTGGGTGTGAACCAAAAGGGAGAAGTAATGCAATTGAGATCGAAGGTGTCGGGGTCCCAGGGTTTGAGGCTTTTTGATATCTAGAATCTATAATTTAAAAGAATGGGGCTATTGGAGAAGATGTAGACCATAGGATTAAAGCTGGTTGGTTGAAATGGAGAATGACGTCAGGAGTATTATGCGATAGAAGGATGCCTGCAAGGCTAAAAGGGAAATGCTATAAGACAATTGTTCGACCAGCCATGCTATACGGTTCAGAATATTGGGCTACTACGGGACAACATACGCATAGGATGGCAGTAGCAGAAATGCGTATGTTAAGGTGGATGTGTGGTAAAACTCGTAAGGATAAAATTAGAAATGAAAGAATTAAGAGATACTTAGGTGTAGCGCCCATAGAGGAAAAAATTAGAGAAAGACGTTTAACTTGGTTTGGTCATGTGCGGAGTAGACCAAGCACGACGCCAATTAGAAAATGTTTAGATTGGCAAGTTAATGGAGGGTAGACGGAGGGGACGACCGTTGAAAACTTGGATGAAGACGGTGAATGAAGATATCATTGAGCTTGGATTAAGCGAGGATATGTGGGGAGATCACATTGCTTGGAGAACCAAAATCCATGTAACCGACCCCGAAAATCTCGGGAATGGGCTTTGATGATGATGATGATGATGAATTTATATTGCATAACTGTGTTGTAATTTTTAATTTTTCTTTGTTTAAAATTTTATCCGCTTCAATGGTAGACTAGATTAAATTATTTAAATTCCAAGTCACTCCCTACCTAAAAAATGTATTTGATTTATTGTTATTATTTTATTTTAATTTTAAACTTAATAAAATTATTACATTGCCCCCCTCGATGAAAATACTGGTTCGAGAGCCAAAATTGTGGTACATGACTTTGTTTGAATAGTCCTCGTTCCACTATCACAAGGGAGGACTGTCCTTGCCATCTCGCTCATTATGACTAGATTAAATAAAAGTAATGATTTTTATTGGTCATTACGTCCTCCAACGACTCAAATTTAATTATAACAAGAATGCCAAGGAAATACTATTCCACCAGAAGTGGAAGGAAGAATTTGCTCTAAGAAAATGCTGTGAAGACGTATCAATGCAATGAAGAAATATAATGCAACTGTTTCTCTCTTCATCTTTTGGTATACTTGATCTTAAATTTCACACTGCTAATGGCTGTAATTAATGGGAGTTCCTCTTATAGCTGGACCAATACTCTGCGACAAGCTTTGAAAAAGAGGAATTAGTCTCAATAAGTTTTGAAGGCTCCTCATATTCAATCAGCTTCCCTGCAAAAATCAGAAACACAAATTGGATCGAAGCATGAAAAGAGTCCAATTCTCAAAAAGAGGAGATACCACATTTTATCTATAACCGGAGTCCCATTTTTTAGCAAATAAATCTTGTCGTTTGTAAACTATTTACGAACTTGCTTAGACAGCGATATCATTTAGTAATTGGAAGAAGAAATGATCATGGGAAGAAGCATACCATAAGAGAGGACCATGACCATATCACTGTCAATGACTGTGGGAACGCGGTGGGCTACAGTTATCACTGTGCAGTTCTTGAACTCTCGCCTGATAACTCTCTGTAGAGTAGCATCTGTTGCTGAATCAATGGATGCAGTTGCTTCATCTAGAACTAGAATTTTATTTCGTTTCAAAAGAACTCGTCCAAGGCATAGCAGCTGGCGCTGACCAGCACTCCAATTGTCTCCTTCATCGCTAACTGTGAGAACACCCAAGAAGAAGAAAACCGTCTCAATTTTTGAGAATCCAAATTTATTTTACTAATACTCCGTGCTACTATGACAAATCAACTAACCAGTTGAATCAAGAAGATTTGGAAGACTATGGATGGTAGACTTTAGTTGGCACTTCTCTATCGCCTGTAAAAAAAGAACATTTTGACAAGAGTGTAGTGTTCAAATTTTACTGTGATGTAGATATTATATGAAGCAAAAATGCATCAACTATCAATACAAATTTTCGATATACCAAAACAGAGCTTAATCAAGAAATCTAACCCAAACCTCTTACGAAAAGTACTCCAAACTGGAAAACATTTGCCCATGATAAACTTTCTAAAAGTAGAATTGGTCGCTCACCTCCCATATTTGTTGATCAGAGTATAGGCCTAAAGGATCCAAATTAGTTCTAATGGTTCCTCTGAATAAAGTGGGTTCTTGAGGAATAATGCTGAGCTTCAACCTCAAATCCTTCAGACCTATTGAGCAAATGTCTATTCCATCAATAACGATCTTCCCACTTGCAGGGTCTACAAGGCGGAACAATGCACTGATCAGTGTAGTTTTTCCACTTCCCGTTCTGCCAACTACTCCCACTCTAGTTCCTTCTTTGAACGTACAAGTGATCCCTTTGAGAACTAGAGGGGAATTTGGACGATATTTGATCTGAAATGATTGGAGGTCAAGAAGTAATGAGCATAAGTTTTTCAGTACATGACCATAAATAACAAATGTCCATAAACTCCACTAGATATTACAATTTTATTGCTGAAATGGAAACTTTACAGTTCTTTGAACCACCTTTAAATCCTGCAAGTCTATTCGTCCAAGCGAGGGCCATGATGACGGTGGCCTGTTGTCATCTATGATCGCTTTAGGCTCTGGTGGGATATGCATCATCTGCTTTATACGTTCAACAGAAATGATGTAGTTGACTAAGTTGCAATACCAGCGAGTAAAAAACACTTGGGTACTGCTGAGAGAAAAAGCATAAGATAGAGAAAGCCCCACAAAACCTGAAATTTGATTTGTTTATGTCAGGTATAGAGAATCACAAAATTCAAAGAAAAACTTCAGTCAACAGAATTCTTGGTACCTGGAGGGATAGTTCCCTGAGGAAGCAAAACAAGGAGAAGAGCAGCGGTAAACAATGTCAGATTTTGGAGTGTTTCCACTCTCAAAACTAACCACTCCATGGTAGCATTAGTATAAAAGAAAAGTCTAGCATCAGTGTCAATGAGCTTCAGAAAGATATTAAAGAACCTATCTTTCATGGCGAAGGCTCTTATCGTGATAACTCCGAGTGAAGTCTCAGATGCATAGTTCATAACAGGAGCTTTAGTCGTCCCATTGATCCTCACTATATCCGTGGCAGAAGCTAGATAATATCCCTTTTGAATGAAGAAAAGAATATTAATTTAACTAAGTGCAAGTTCTATCAGTACACAGAAATGATACGTACTTTAAGGAGGAATGATCATTTCAGATCTACCTGAATATATTTCACAGCTACCATAGCCAAAACAGCCACAATGAGGACTTGCCACGTGACTGAAGCCATGATACATAAGGTTGACACGATTTCTATTCCCGAAGCAATTACAAAGGCCATGGAAAAGGGTATATCGAAATCTAACACGCTCAAATCTGAAGATGCCTACAGAAGGTTGTGCAGATGTAGAGCAATTAGTGACACATTTGCAAATTTGAGATCAAGATGACTATTTTAAAGTGCACAATCAAAGAACATAATTCTTACCCTGGTTAAAATCCTTCCAACAGGAGTTGAATCAAAGAATAGCATTGGAGCTCTTAATACTGTATCGGTGAAACTGGAGAAGAAAGCTTTTGAAGCCTTCAGTCCTAGAAGCGCGGCATAGTAGGACCTCAAATATACAAAGAATGCACTCAAAGTTGAAATTGCAATGTAAACTCCAATTAAAACCCCACTGTTGATTTGTAGAATTTGGTTGGCTATTGCCATCCAATAGGTTGATGCAACCTGAAGAACAACAAATGCAGTTTGAGTAATTGTAGACAAGCTAAGAAAAACTGATCCTCTTGAGACGTTGACATAGTCATAGAACGACTTCCAGCTTATATCTCCAATCGCCTTTTCTTCATCTTCTGTCAGCTGTATTCCTGGTGTTGCTGTGAAGGAAATTTCGCCCCCACTATTTTGCTTTTCCATATACGACTGATTATCTGCTGGTTGATCTATAAGTCCATTATTACCTGGATCTAATACTGTCATTGCATTGTTATGAGCATTCACAAGTTCTTCAAATGTTGTCCCAACTTTTAAGAGATCGTTATAAGTTCCTGATTGCGTAATTTGTCCACCTTCCATAACCTGTAGTTCATCTAAGTAATCAAATTCTGATTGTATGCAACAGTTATGGAAGAAGAATATTTTTTTAATTTGAGCATGATTACCAGTATTCTGTCCACTTCTGCTAGAAATTCAACTTGATGAGTAACTAGAATGACAGTTTTGTTTTCTAGGGAAGCCACTACACATTCCTGAAAATCATCAACCATTCAACCTGAATCCGTCAATAACAAGGAGTATTCATTTTGATGAATCAGTTAGATGAAGCAACTATATGTACAAATCGACATTGTGAAATTCTTACATTGAAAAGGATTGCAGCGGTGTGTGCATCAACTGCACTAAAAGGGTCATCAAGGAGATAGATGTCAGCATCATTGTAGACTGCCCGAGCTAATTGAATCCTTTGTTTTTGTCCACCACTCATGTTTAGCCCTCTCTGACCAATTTCCGTGAGGTCACCATGCTCAAAACTGTTAATATCCTTATCTAGCGCACATGCTTTAATGGCCATATTATATCTTGCATCATCCATTTGCTTCCCATACAGTATGTTATCTCGAACTGTGCCACTTTGTATCCACGCTGTTTGGGAAACATAGGCAATGGAGCCGTACACATCGACCTGGAACCCACCATTATGGAATTAATATCATTAGATAGATTAAAAAGACATCTAACATTGAAGAAGGTTCTTTTAGTTATAACTCACATTTCCTGAAATGCTGGGGATTTCTCCAAGTATGGCATACAACAGTGATGATTTCCCAGCACCCACAGGTCCGCATACAGCAATTCTTTCTCTCCGTCTTACTTCAAAATTGACACCTCGCAACGTCGGGGCAGTTGCATTCTGGTTCCAACAGAAAACACCATCATGTATTATGACACTAGTGTTGGAACCTGGTGATGGGCTCCTCCTGGTATTTACATCATTGAGTTCATCATCTAGCATAAAGGTACTGAGTCGGTCCAATGAGACTTTGACCTGAATCAGTATTGAAAGAGCCTCAGGAATCATCCTCACAGGTTCCGACATACTACGTAGTGTTGCTAGGACTGTAAAGATTGTGCTGGCGTTTAAAGGGGCACTTTTTATAAGAGCACAGCCTAAGAACACAACTGAAGAGACCAATGTCGGAGACATCCAGTATAATCCAGTGCCATAGCATCTCATCATTTGGGACTTACTCAACCATTCAAATTCCTTATTTCGGAGTGATTCAATCAGGAACTTAAATTTCTCCTCCCATGACTGTAATTTGATGATCTTCATATTGTTTAAGACCTCGGAAGTGGCTCTGAGCCGTTCGTCTTGTGCAATCATAAATTTTGACTGGCAATTTTGAAGCATCTTTGCAAAGGGTACATTTAGGAGTCCACAGATGAAGAGGGGGACTAAACCAGGAAGAGCACCTAAACCAACAATGCTGAAAAGGACACCAATGGCAAGAAACAGTTGAAGTACATAACCCCAGGCAGAGTGAAACCAAAATGGAGACTCGCCCATTCGATAAGCATCAACTGCAATGTAGTTTACAATCTCCCCATTCGAGTGCCTCCTCCTACCAAGACTAGATAGCTTGAGCTGTTTTTGATACACGGCCACCATCAGAGCCGATCTCATCCTCATGCCAGCCCTTCTTGCATTGAAAAACATATGCCTTTGAGATAAAGACTCGACAACCTTAACTATAACCAACCATCCAACTAGCAAGAGACCATCATACAGATTGTTGTTACTGGTTGAATATTGCACGAATGCATAAAGTAACAATGGGGAAACTACAATAGAGACAGCCCTAAGAAAGGTATAGACTCCTACTAATATCATTTCTTTTATGTAAACTTTAGCTAGTGCCCAGAGAACCAAGTTACTAGAGTCCTCTCTGCCTTTCCTTTTCAGGAGAAGACTCCATTCTTTGAAAAATGCTTCATGAGCCTTAAGTGCTTTATCATCACTAGATAGAGAAGGAATGTCTTCATGTGTTAAAGGTTTCGAGTAGCCCAAACGTAGTAAAGGGTTTAACCACGAGAATATCAGCCGACTAAGAAAGTTGGACTTGTCGAATTCTGATTGGTTATTCTCACCTTTTGTACTCAGTAGAGGCTCTGCTAAGTTTTTGTCTGTAGTGGTTTCAGTAACTAGTACTCTGAAGAGTCTGTAAGCACACAACAGAAGCAACAAGTTTACAGGCCACGACGCCACATCAAGAATTGCGATTGTGTGCATCTTCAATAATATTATTACATTGACAACAGAATCCATTAAGGAGAAACATACTAACCACAGAACAATCATAATTCTCACTGTTTTGGTCTTACCAATAAGCAAGGCAATTGAGAAGAAAATCCAAATCAATCCCCTAACAAGGTAAACCACCCACACCACATTCCTATGCTCATTTTTAACCAATGTATCCCACAAACAACCACTGATATGTGCGATGCTAGTGATGGCACAACATATGGAAACAGCGACAATAACCCAATCCATCCTTGTGGTCTCCTTAACAACATGTTTTCTTACAGAACCTACAAGCCAAAGGAGAAAGAAAACAAAGATGAACAGAACACTTAGACCATCAGTCACAATTCTTCCAGTGCATAGAGATCCCAAATTGAGCTCTACCTGACAAATTCCAGAGAGCAACCCTGCACCCAGAAGAAAGAAGCAATCACTGTTATACTGTTGATCATGGAAAGGAAGACTATGTAACTCTATCTTCAGGTAACCGAAACAATGCAGGAAACCATGTCGCTATTGGCAAGAAATGGTAAAAAAAAAAAAATTCATGAATGTTTCAAATATTATGAAACACCCGTCATCAATGAGTATTTTATCAAACAGTACTAACTCCAACCTTTTTTTTTTTTTTCCTCTTTTCATCATGTTTATTACTTCAACCATACCTATGTTTATGAGTTGATATTGTTTTTGTATCATACTTCATCATATCCTTCAACTTCTTCTTCATACATCAGAATGTTTGAATCCAAAGGCTTTTTAACTATGGGTTCAAGCAATATTGTGAAACAACAAATAAACAAGTGAAATAGATAAAAATATATCTCAAGACCAAAAGTTTCAAAGAGTTGATAAAAAAAAAAGATTAAACAGTAGAGATATATCCATAACTGAGAGAGAGAGAATGAACAAACTTCATGATATGAACACCATTCATGAATCTTGATTGAAAATTAAAGGAACAAAAGAAAGTTGTTCATAACAAAATAAAAATCATCACAATTATTTTTGTGAATTAAAAACTTTAGCATCAAAAATAAAAACAAGATGGTTGTTAACCAATCATGAACATCAGAAATTCTAAATGGCGAGGGGAGGGTTTGACCGCTCATCCCCCTGGACAGTAAGAAAGGTTCAACATCATACAAAGAAGCCTTAAAACCCATTTTAGTGAAACATAAATTACTCAAATGCTCCAGATGCACAAGCAAATCTTGGTATTAATAATAAAAAAATAAAATGATAATGGATACCTTGGAATCTCTCCATCATTTGACTTGTTTGGTTGTGTGATGATTGGGTCTTAAGACCTCCAACTCAAATAATGGATTTTGTAATAACAAGAAGTGTGTGTGTGTGTGTGTGAGTGAAGAAGAAGACCTCCTCCGACCACAATTCAAATGGGGTGGGTGTTAGGTTTTTGTGATTATTTTTATAGGTGGTGAAGTGATGAGATTGTAAGTGTTGCATAACTCTGCCAAAGTTTCTTTGGCTTTCAACATCTTTAATGATTTTGGCTTCTTTTCTTTTGATCAGAGAGAAATGGAGTGTGCGTTTGTGCTTGTCCCATGCAGCAGGGACTACGATACGAGTTGTTCTAGGCGGCGAGGAAACGGGCGAGGGAGGGGGGTTTGAGACCCCATTCCCCCGTCCTGTCAATCGTGTTTCAAATTTCTCTCCTACCCTTTGTTTTTGTGTTTAGGAAAAAGTAATTTTGTCTCTTAGTCTTTGTGCCCTTGATCGCTTTGGAATCGAGAAATTGATGTAGAAACCAACAATGTGTGTAATGTAATTATCTCGACTTCAGTTTTCTTTTTTTGTATGTTTCATTATTGATATGTTTTATGCCCTCGTTAATCTACAGACATTTTCTTAAATGATCGATGTGAATGTATCATCTCCTTTTATCTCTCTTTTTTATTACAAAATTTTAGGATTTGATCGAAATTGTTAATTTGGGGTTGGGGGTTGTTTTCTTAACCACCCAATTAAGCTTCATTCGGTCAAACAAACAAAAATTCTAATATAACAAACATGATGGGCAGAGCCGAAGGCACAGCCCAATGACTAGGGTGGGCATGCAGGGTTAAAATCTGTATGTTGGAGTTTCTCAATGATACTAATTTCCCATCTTGTTCACTGAGAATTAGTGCCACTTAATAAAAACTTGGAGATTATAATTTATGTTATTCTTTTCAATAGTAAGATAGATCTCATTTTGATATTGACATTTTTCTTTGCAAAAATAAGTAACAATGTAATGCAATGAAAATGAAAGTTTTTTTTATACAAATTAGTTATAAAAAAAAAAAAAGTGGTTGTCATTGTAATATAAGAATGTTATACAAGAAAATTGGAATATGGGTCATAATAGTTGTGTTTGCAATATAAGAATGTTAGATCTAACTGCCACATCAACTAAATATAGTAGACACTAGTTGGTTTATCTCAAGAGCTGCAAACACTCACTTTGTAACCACTCCTTCGGAACGAACAGTCTGTTTGTTCAATGCTTGATGCCCAGATCTGAAATGCATGCATTAGAATAATTGATGGTGAGTCAGAAAACCCTACCTTATCTTATATGTGCATATTTGAGTCCATTATCGCATTTTTTGTCATCTAATTAATTATTGCATCATATGAATGTCAAAAACGTACACCAAAAGATAAGAATGTATGATGAGGTTAACTTCATAGGATCTGTACAGCTTCGTAATTCATACAAAAGGACAGACAGGTGAGTCTCATACTTAGAAAAGACTCTACCTTGGAAAGTAATTCATGGTTGGAAAAAGTCTAGGCCTACCATGTCAATGTGTGCTTTCTATGAACCTTTATTAAAGATTGATAATTATGTGTGTGCACCAGTCTAGACCACTTGTTCACTGAAGTATGCCAATGGGCAATGGAACCACATCAATCTCAGTATGAATACAACACCTAACTATTACTATTAATATACGAAAATTCTAGTCGGCCTGGTATTCGCGCCTGATTGCATGTCTGATCGGCTAGAATGACTATTTTGTTCATCATCTTTAAAGTGTTTGTGGTTGTGTTTAAAAGAAAATGGACTAAAGTGTAAATCTGCCAACCAGACATGCATGCTCCATTGTTTCGATGTTATGATGAGAACATCTCCAATAGCGACTCTCGAACCTCATATTTGAGGGTGCTTTGTAGCTGTCACCAACAAGATCATCAAAGTTTTGTTCCTCGAAACAGACTTAATCATGGCCATTAATCTGAGAGCCAATAACTGGATATGAGCACTAGTCACACAGAGGCTTACAATCAAGCCTAGAATAATGTCTAAATTTGGTAGTAGTGCAGCTTTAGCATTTTTATGTTGTACAATGTTGGAGAGTTAAAAAAAACGAAAAAGAAAAAATGGCTATGTAAGTTTGGGGAAGCCAAATCTCAAATGACATGTCTAATATCTCCTCTTTGAGTTTGCATTTCAAATCGCTCTTAGGTTGCTAGTAGAACCATTTTATACTGAAACTAGGGAAAACAAACATGAATACTAAAGTTAATCTATAATTAAGTTGTCTTCCAAAATTTTGGCAAATTTTCATATGCAGTATAAAAGATTGCCTATGTGCCACTGAAAACTTATTACATGCGCGCACAACAGAACCCATGTTTCTTGAGTGTTCCAAACCGACCTCTCCTTTTATTGATTCCTACTTATGGTGACCAGTAACCACCACTTTTCCAATCCATCACAAATAAATAAAGTAGGCCGTAGAGGTGTTAGTGTGTTACTGGGAACCGCTCAAAATCCAATCATTAGGTTAAGTTGCAACTTTTACATTTTTTCCATGACATTACTCTTCACATTCACTGAAAATTTCATCTCGCACACTGTAGTTCAAAGCTAGCCTTCTAATTAACAAAATGTTCAATTTTTTTGTATTGCTCGAAATCCAACTGTCGCATTAAGCTCAAATATATGTTCTTGACTGAAATCCGCACATAGCCTCAAAATTACAACCATAACTATTAGGATTATTGGTGTACATATTTAGTCCAAATACATGATTATATCAACAACCAAGAATCCGTCTACATACATGATTATATCAGCAGCCAAGAATCAGTCCACATACAAGATATGAAGTTTCTAATCATATCCTAGCATAATATTTGCTAGGATATTCTTCCGTTCTGGATTTATCTTACTTGATATTATTTGTAGTTGTTTCTAAATGTATTTCTAGTGTAGGTTATATAAACTCATCTTAGGTCTCTTGTAAGGTATTCAATTCAATAAAGTTCTTCATGTTCTAAACTTATTATGGTATCAGAGCAACGTTAGATAATTTTTTTTCTTCGGTGAGCATTCTGCCGCACATCTCATCGTCCATATTCATTCAGTTCTTGAAGTTAGTTAAACATCATGCCCGAAGGTGATAATTCCCATGGCACGCAGCAGCAATCAGCTCTAACAAATCCCACATCACCATACTTCATTCATCCGTCTTCTAATCCAGGTTCCGTCTTGACTCAAATTAAGTTAAAGGGTGAAAATTATTCTTCGTGGGAACAATCTGTTATTTTGGCCTTAAGATCACAAAATAAAATAGGATTTATTGATGGCTCAATTTCAAAACCAAACAAAAATGATCCCTAATTTGTGGCTTGAGAAATTGTTAACTCTATGTTATGCTCCTGGATTGCAAACTCTCTCGACTTCACTCTCAATTTCAGTAATGTTAAAACCTTATGGAACTGTCTCAAGACTAGATACTCGGTTAAAAATGGACCTAAAGTCTACAAAATATGGTCCGACTTCACTCTCACCAAACAAACTGGCTCCTCCATTATGTCATACTATACCCAATATCTTAGGATGTGGGAAGATCTCTCAAATTTGTCTCCCTTAGAGTCCTGTACTAGTGAAAATGGCTCACCAATTCTTGTTTGGTTTAATAATCTCAAGACCTACCAATTTCTCATGGGCTTAGATGAGTCGTATAACACTTTGCTCACGCAAATTATTAATATGGAGCCACTTCTGGACCTTGACCGGGTATATGCTATGGTGAGTCAAGAAGAAAGCCACAGATCCGCTTTCCAGCCCCGAGATTCTACCTCTGTCGTGGGCTTTGTTGTCCAATTTCGATAATCTTCAACTAGGCCATCCTCACCGCAGCAACAACAACAAGTTCAGTCGACTGGACACCCCTTTTGCACTCACTGTCAACGACTTAGCCATGTGTATGAGCGATGTTGGAGTCGCCTTGGCATATCTCTTCCACCGAATAGAGGTCGCGGATGGGGCAGAGGTCGCTTTTCCCAATCAGGATGTGGGCAGTCCTCCTCCGTCGCCTATCGGTTTGCCCGATGGGGAACATACATCTGCTGTTAAAAATAGAACATGTGTCTTGCAACCCGGCCTTACTCTTCACCATGTGTTATTTGTGCATAATCTGGCCGTAAATTTGATCTCTGTAATAAGTTGATTTATAACACCAATTGCCTCGTGACGTTTACTGATCGCTTGTGTATTTTACAAGACCACACCACGAGGAACCCGATTGGATTAGGTGAGTCACGAGGAGAGGTGTACCATTATCGACCAGTGGCGATCGCGACAGCATCAGCAACCCAAGCTCCGAAATCCTATGATACATGGCATCGTCGGTTGGGACATCCTTCTTTTAAACCTATGTCGTTATTAACTATTGATGGCAATAAGGTCGTCGAGCCAAACAAACCCGGTCTAGTTTTCCTTTAAGTAGTAGTTGTGCCACGAAGAGGTTTGATTTGATTCATTGTGACGTTTGGGGCCCTTATCGACAGTCTACTATTTCTGGTGCAAGATATTTCTTTACTATTATTGATGATTTCAGTCGTGCAGTATGGGTTTATTTGATGCATGAAAAAAGTGAGGCTAGTTTATTATTGAGACAATTTTGTTCCCTTGCCAAAACGCAATTTGAAGCATCAGTCAAAAGAATTCGTAGTGATAACGGACTGGAGTTCACATCTACACCCATGACTTCCTTTTATGCTCAACATGGCATTATACATCAAACCAGTATAGTCGATACCCTGCAACAAAATGGTTGAGTTGAAAGAAAACATCGTCATGTTTTGGATGTTGCCCGAGCCCTATTATTTCAAACATCCCTACCTATTGATTTTTGGAGTGAATGTGTCCTAACTGCCGCTCATCTCATTAATCGTACACCCACACCTCTTTTACAGGGCTTTACACTTCTCGAAAAATTATACTCCGAAACACCCTCTCTTACCCATCTCCGGTTGTGTTATACCCATCATAATGATCGCTCAAAAGACAAATTTGCCCCTCGCAGTCGCCGATGTGTGTTCTTGGGTTATGCTCATGGAAAGAAAGGTTGGAAAGTTATGGATTTAGAGACCATTAAATTTTTGTCTCAAGGGACGTTATATTTGATGAACAAAATTTTCATTTCTCTCAACCTAATGCCTCACCCACATGTCCTTCCTCTCCATTACCACTAGCTAATGATTGGGCTTGGGAACAGTCGAGTACTGAGATCTTGGTGTCCCCACATTTGGAGTCAGGGGGAGGTGTTCCTTCCAATGAGTCTTCTTCTTCACATGTTGAGCCGGTCAACACCCCTGCTCGGTCAGCTCCTCTCACGCCTACGACCTCGGCGCCTCCTCGGGACGAGCAAGCTCCTGCCGTCCCATCTCCTGTTGCACTAGATCAGGCCGTGACCACCCAGCCTCTTGGTCGCGGCCAACGCTCTAGACAGCCGCTGTGAGACCCTGAGTGGGCGGACCTGAGGTGAGGGTTAGAGCTCAACGGGCTCAATAGGCCGAGAGAGGTTGGACGAGCTACAAGGGGAATCATAGTCCCACATCGCCTGGGTAGGGGAGGAGGATGATCCTTATATGTGCGGGGCCAGCTCCTCATTGTATTGACGCGTTTTAAAGTCGTGAGGGCCGGATGGTAGCCTAAAGCGGACAGTATTGATACAGTGCGAGAGGGGGGTCGACACAGTTTGGTATCAGAGCCTGACCCAGCCGAAAGTGTGCCACGTGGAGGTGGGCCCTCGGGCAGCGTGGACGTTGTGCCTGTGTGGCCAACGAGGACGTTGGGCCTTAAGGGGGGATGGATTGTGAGACCCTAAGTGGGCGGACCTGGGGTGAGGGTGAGGGTTGGAGCCCAACAGGCCGAAAGAGGTTGGACGAGCTACAAGGGGAATCATAGTCCAACATCGCCTGGGTAGGGGAGGAGGATGATCCTTATATGTGCGGGGCCAGCTCCTCATTGTATTGACGCGTTTTAAAGTCGTGAGGGCCGGATGGTAGCCTAAAGCGGACAATATTGATACAGTGCGAGAGGGGGGTCGACACAGTTTGGTATCAGAGCCTGACCCAGCCGAAAGTGTGCCACGTGGAGGTGGGCCCTCGGGCAGCGTGGACGTTGTGCCTGTGTGGCCAACGAGGACGTTGGGCCTTAAGGGGGGATGGATTGTGAGACCCTAAGTGGGCGGACCTGGGGTGAGGGTGAGGGTTGGAGCCCAACAGGCCGAAAGAGGTTGGACGAGCTACAAGGGGAATCATAGTCCCACATCGCCTGGGTAGGGGAGGAGGATGATCCTTATATATGTGGGGTCAGCTCCCCATTGTGTCGACGCGTTTTAAAGCCGTGAGGGCCGGATGGTAGCCCAAAGCGGACAATATTGATACAGTGCGGGAGGGGGTCGTCACAGCTGCCAGCCCGTCTCCGCGATTATGTATGCCACACAGCACAAGTTTTACACCCCTCTTCGTCTCCTCCTTCCACCGAGTCCTCAGGTATGCGATATCCTTTAGCCAATTATATTACTTGTGCAAATTTCTCGACTTCTCATTCACAATTCCTTACGACTGTAACTGCTGGGGTTGAACCCTAATCTTTTACTAAGGTTGTGCAGGATTCTAATTGGCGTAAGGCCATGCAATCTGAAATCGATGCTTTGGAGCGCAATGGTACATGGACCATTACCGATCTTCTTGCAGGTAAAAGTCCATTGGCTGCAAATGGGTGTACAAATTGAAATATAATTTTGATGGTACTGTTGAGCGGTACAAAGCCCGAGTTGTGGTCCGCGGGGACACTCAGATTTAAGGCATAGACTATGGTGAAACTTTTGCCCCGGTTGCTAAATTGGTCCGTGTTCGGACATTTCTTGCTGTTGCGGTTATTAAAGGTTGGGAATTACACCAACTAGATGTTAACAATGCCTTCCTTCATGGTGATCTTCATGAGGAGGTTTACATTCGTCTTCCGTCGGGATTCTCTTATTCTCATCCCAATAAAGTTTGTCGACTTCGAAAATCTCTTTATGGTCTTCGCCAATCACTGTGAAATTGGTAATAATACACCATTATTGAAATATTAACAAAACACATTAACTTAAGGAAGACATGTAGTTCTCATTCAATGATTGAATGAGCATTTAGTTTCTTTCCTTAAGACAATCATGCATATATACAAAAACTCGCTTAATTTCCACAATCAAGTAGTATAGACCTGAAACAATCAACCCAAAGCCAACTACTGCAAGTAAACTAAAACATAAGGCCAAGACCTAGTTGGCGAAAGTGAATTACTGAAAACTATGCTACGAAACAAATAAGCAATAAACAATAGCAGAAAATAAAAGATGACTTCGAGAATTTAACGTGGTTCAGCTTTGCCTAGTCCACGAACAACGACTCTGTAGCAATCTTATTGATATGGAAACACTTACTGAAAATTACAACGTTATCAAGCAACGATCCTTGAGATTACCCAATCTCAAGCCCACAATACCACCAAGTAACAAGAGTTTCTTCTCAATTTTCCTCCCTTCGCTCCTCCCTACAATGGATGTAGAACCCAAAAGGAACCCTGAAGATTTGACGAAACTACGCAAACGAAGAACACCCAAAATCACCCGATTTTAATCATTCTATTTGGTTACTGTTTCACGCTACACACACACCGATTCACGCCATATTGGCAACCTCTTTCACGTTGTGCTCGCAGTCTGTTTCATGTCATGTCTGCAACCTGTTTCACGCCATGCTCGTTGCCTTATTATCACCTTCTCCTTATGTTGCCTTGTGAATAATTCTTTAAAGGATAGGAAATAAGACGGTGAGTCAGTGTTTGTGTGGGACTTTGAGTCATTGTCTGATTCTTCCCAACAAATTGGGAGCCAACCAAACAAATAACTTTGAGTCCTTGTCCTTGTCCTTGTCTTACAATTTCCACCTTGGCGAACAATTTTCAGGCCACCACACAAGCATCACAAACAACCACATAAGCATCTCCACTTTGGCATGAAAAACTGCCAAAACCCATTTCTTGGTCACGAGAATCGTCGTCATGCCCCTAAGGGCACTGCCCCCTTGGGGCGTCGACACTGAGAAAGCCTGATCAAGTTGAGATAATGCTCAAACTTGATCCCTGGAACCGCTTTTGTCAACATATCAGATGGATTGTCTTAAGTACTCACCTTTTCTAATATAACCTCGCCATCTTCGATGACATCCCTAAGAAAATGATACCGCACATCAATGTGCTTTGTCCAGGCATGATGAACTTGGTTCTTCGCCAAATGGATAGCACTCTGACTGTCACATAACACAGTCACTTCATCTTAAGTAATACCCAAATCAATAACCAAGCCTCAAAGCTAAACGACTTCCTTCATCGCCTCAAATAGAACTATGTACTCTACTTCAATAGTAGAAAAAACAACCGCAGACTATAAATGAGACTTCCAGCTTACCGGACCCATCGCCAATGTAAAACAATAACCTGTAGTCGATCAACGCCTATCAAGATCACCAGCATAATCCAAATCAACATAACCTCGGATCATATTTGACACATTTCCTCTCTCATTTAGCAAACCAACATCCAGCGTACCCCGAAGATATCTCAATATCCACTTTACTGCCTGCCAATGATATTTTTCGGGTTTGACATAAACCTACTAACCAGACTGATTGCATAAGCGATATCCGAACGTGTGCATATCATGGCATACATAAGATTACCAACTGCTCTAGCATAGGGAACTTATGTGTAACGACCCGATCCGCACAGTAAGATATTGTCCGCTTTGGGCCCAACTGGCCCGCACGGCTTTAAAATGCCTCTTACTATGGGGATCCAACCTCGCACATATATAACACATAACCATCCCGCACCCAGGTGATGTGGGACTATGATCTCCCTTGGTAGCTAGCCCAACCCCTCTTGGGATTCACGGGCCTGTTGGGCCTATTGGGCTCCAACCCTCACCCTCACCCTCCTCCTCAGGTCCGCCCACACAAGGGTCTCACAGTCCACCCCCTTAAGGCCCAACGTCCTCGTTGGCCACACAGGCCCACCTCCACGTGGATTACTTCCGGCTGGGTCAGGCTCTGATACCATTCAGTAACGACCCGATCCGCACAGTAAGATATTGTCCGCTTTGGGCCCAACCGGCCCGCACGACTTTAAAAGGCCTCTTTCAGAGTATGCACAACGGACACTGGGCCCCTCTCTGGCCCTACTCATCCAGATATTGTCCTCTTTGGCCTATTGGGCAACATTTCGCACCTCCCTCACCTCAAGGATTTGTTGCTTCCACCCACCTACTGGGGCTCCACAGGCCTCTTTCAGAGTATGCACAGCGGACACTGGCCCCTCTCTGGCCCTACTCATCCAGATATTGTCCTCTTTGGCTTATTGGGCAGCATTCCGCACCTCCCTCACCTCAAGGATTTGTTGCTTCCACCCACCTACTGGGGCTCCACAGGCCTCTGCCTTCTCACTGATTGACAGACACCACACTGTTTCCTATTGACCACTGGATTCTTTAGCCTTTAGCTCTTTAACAGCTCGTTTGGCTTGATCCACAGTGGCAAAGCGTAGGAAAACAAAGCACTTGTTCTTCTTAGTCTGAGGATTCATCATAAGCCTGACTTCAATAACTTCTCCTACAACACTAAATACTTTCTTGAGATCATCTTCAGTTGCATCTTTATCCAATCTCCTTGAGAACGAGAAACATAACTGAGCCAGGGTCCCTCAGCAGCTTCCTATGCCTCTCATGTTGATCCTCAGAGTCAAAGAGATCAAGCAACCTCAACACAAACGAGTGATCGACATATCTCTTTGCCAACTTAGCATCAGTCTCTGTTGAAGCAACAAACCTAAGCAGGAACTCATACACAATCTGCAGATGAGGCCAAGCTGGTTCCATTGTGGGTTCCTCCTCTGATTCCTCATTTGATTCTTTTCCTGCCTTGAAATAAGCATCCACAAGATCAATCTCAGCAAACGTGATAACCATCAAGCTAAATACAAACAACAAACCATCACACCAATAGGTAGTTCCTCAACGAGGCAAGGGTGTGATGCAAGAAAACACGGTTCCAAGAATTTATTTCCTCAACGAGGCAATCATATCATCATTCTAATATGTAAATATACATTTACCTATACTTACCCTATAGGAGTCGACTATGGCAAGTCTAACCTGCAGAAATATTAGTGGACTTGCCATCCTGCATAAAAAGGATTAGAAACAATACAACGTCATTTATTCTTTTTATTTGAATTAGGTTCATCTTTTTAACGGATTGATCACTTAGACGATACCACATTCACACCACCTCCGTGCCGAACATACATGCCCGTATGCCTCTCTCATATAAAGGAGGAATACTCCGTCATCCATGCCTAAGTGGGAACATCACATACAGGCATGCATCGCGGATACCCCTAACTATATGAGTACCAAAAGCCACCCTTGGGCTATCAATGCGCATAAACTCACGTCACATTTTTGACGGATAAAATATCAAAGCCTATTTTAGGCATATAAACTCACCACATTTCCGCAAGACTAACCCGAAGGTTATTTTAGTTTCTCTAGTAAGAAATGGGTGCCCCAACTCCGCAAGACGACCCACTGGTCATTTAGTTTCTCTAGTAAGAGAGGGGAAATAATAAACAAAAGAGATGTGGTATTTCTAAGTGATACAAGTCCAAGTGGTTTATATTTTCAAAAATCAAGGTTTACCAATATCATTTATTTTTCATGATTCAGAATTCTTCCACAATGACATTTTGTCATACATAAATGGATTCACCATCTATCCACCCATATTTTTGGGGAAAAACATAACATATACATCAATCATGTTTTATAACAACATGGCAATCACGTGACATTCTTATATATAAATAATAAGTGTCAGGTTCATCATAGATCAGCTTATTCTTAAAAGAAAAATAAAGCTTAATCCTATACACAGTTCTATACTTCTGATAAAGCATTCACTATGTAAATCAAGTAAGCACAAAGTTCATATAACCCAGTAAAAGTTCTCTGTTAGCAACAAGCGCGTACTGTTAGAAACCAATTATGTCGAACAATATATTGCTAGATGGCATCGTTTACTTGCTGGTGAAGACTATATTTATTATGTGCAGAGGGGCTTTTGGTTTCCATAAATTAACTAGTGCAGGTCATCTGTACGTACATCCAGCAAGTGAGGATTGACTTGTACACTGACCTGGATTTGCTCTTTTAAGTCTTGGGGTCATGATTTTGTGCATTGTGTTCAATCATGCAAATACTTTCTCAAATAAATCTAAAAATCAATAATCTGTTACAAATTAGTTTGGTAAAAATGGATATTTTTGTGGGCCGACTGTTACAAAAGTTGTATTCTTCTAATGGCATTTCTAGATTTTATCTCAGGTACCACTCACTACTGGCTAAGCTAATACAGTGAGTCAAGATTGCTAGATGTAGTTGTAATATCGAAATTAATGCATGCCAAAAATTCATCATATACAAATAAATATTGAAATTACCAAAACAATTAATGCATGTCAGATTCATCATATACAAATAAATATACAAATAACAATTACCAAAAGATACATCTCCTGACCCCTTTTTGAAAAAGCAATGAAAAATCCCAATTTTTGTGTCATATCAATCACACATTCCCAACCCCTTTGTACACATAAAAATCAACAAGTCAAAAAAACGTATTCCCATGGTAAAAGTTAAAGGAAGCCTCCCTTTCCCATCATTCCCACAAGTAAACCCATCCCATCATAAAGAAAACCCATCATTTGCTACAACAATTCCATGCTTAAACACATTATGACACAAAAGAAAAACGGAAAACGAGGAAATAAATAATAGAGACTCACCTCTTTCTTCCTCCCTTTCTTCTTCTCCTTTCTCTTTTTTATTTTTTTATTTTTTTGTTTGTTAGCGGCGAGAGAGCAAATAGAACCTAACCCTATTTATTCCTACCAATTAGGGATTTGCTCGAGGTTAGGGACACCCCATCTTTCTACTTGATGCCACCGCATATTAAATAAAATTAAAATTAAATAAATAAATAATTAATTAATTAAAAAATATTATATATTAAAGTAGGGTCGTTACATTATACACACCTTAAAAGGAATCTCGTCCCGAGATTCACGGGATGAAGAGCTCCGGATGCAACTGCTTCACTCGGTCCTCTAGCTCCCAAGTTACATCATTTTCTTTTTCACTCCATTGGACTTTCACCAGATTCACTATCCTTCTACGGAGCTGTTTCACATCACGATCCACAATCTTGATTGGTCGTACTACTTGGGTGAAGTCGTCATTAATCTCAATTTCTGTGGGTTGGACGATGTTAGCAGGATCCTTCACACACTTTCTCAGCATGGATATGTGAAACACATCATGAACAGCTGATATGCTCGGGGGCAGAGCGAGTCTATAGGCCAAACTCCCTACCCGAGCAATGATCTCAAATGGTCCCACAAATCTAGGACTTAGCTTCCCTTTCTTACCGAACCTCAATACACCGCGCATAGGTGAAACCTTAAGAAAAACAAGGTCCCCAACCTGAAATTCTATCGCCTTACGCTTCCGATCGGCATAACTCTTCTGTCGACTTTGAGCAGTTTTGATCCGCTCTCTAATAATCTGCACCTTCTCCGATGTCTCCCTAACCGTCTCTGGTCCCAACAAGACTGTGTCGCCTACCTTCGCCCAGCAGGATGGTGATCGACAAGGCCTCACATATAAAGCCTCAAATGGGGCCATGCCAATGCTAGAATGATAACTGTTGTTATAAGAAAACTCTATGATAGGTAAATAATCCTCCCAACTTCCTCCAAAATCGAGCACACATGCCCGAAGCATATCCTCTAAAATCTGATTCACCCGCTCCGTCTGACCATCAGTCTGAGGATGATAAGCTGTACTCAAATCTAGTCTCGTCCCCATGACTCGCTGGAAACTCTTCCAAAACTCAGCTACAAACAAGGGATCTTTGTCAGACACAATGGACACTAGTACTCCGTGAAGCCTAACTACCCCACGGATGTATCGTCTGGCTAGTTGTTCGGTAGTACGGTGCACCCCAACCGGAACAAAGTGCGCAGACTTAGTCAAACGATCAACTATAACCCAAATTGACTCGTTACCTCGTCGGGTCTTCGGTAAACCATCTATAAAGTCCATAGATATATTTTCCCATTTCCAGACAGGAATCTCTAGTGGTTGCATTAAACCTGAGGGCCACTGATGCTCGGCCTTCACTTGTTGACAGGTGAAACACCGTGATACATAATCTCCTACATCCTTCTTCATGTCGTCCCACCAGAAAGTTCGCTTCAGGTCATGGTACATTTTTGTGCCTCCGGGGTGAATGGTAAAACGTGACTTATGAGCCTCATCCATAATTTCTTTCTTCAATCCCGCAATCTCAGGCACACAAAGTCTCCCGTGAAATCTCAAACCACCATCAGACTCAACTGACCACATAGAGGGACAATCATCTAGGTTATCGAGCACCAAATCTTCCAATTTACTCATCAACTGAGGATCCTTACGTTGCTCGTCTAAAACCCTGCTAATCAAAGAAGGTCGAACAGATAAACTCCCAACATAAGCCGTGTTTGCTCCCTGGACAAACTGAACACCACAAGAAGAAATAGTCTCAAGAGACTTCCACTCCTCTACCATGAGTGAAGCCATAACAGTGTGTCGCCGACTGAGAACATCGGCTACTACGTTTCCCTTACCTGGGTGGTAAAGGATCTCAAAATCATAACTGCTAATGAACTCCACCCACCTTTGTTATCTCATATTCAAATCCTTCTGCGAAAACAAATACTGAATAACTCCGAATTCAAATTACAAAAATTAAACTAACACCTACAAATAGAAAGATCTAATCTTTCGAACACGCGCAACTCCCAGCAATGCTCGTCACGTATGGTACGATGTGCTCTAAGCCCGCCCGAGATTTCTGTATCCTGAAAATAAGCTAGTCGACTACATTCCCGAAGGAATGTACCCAAGAAGCCAAAGCCCACTTGGGTCAGCAATAAAGCTGGTGTGAAATCTCTTTATTTCCCCCAAAATCAATAAAATCGCACGTGATAACCATCAAGCTAAATACAAACAACAAACCATCACACCAATAGGTAGTAGTTCCTCAACGAGGCAAGGGTGTGATGCAAGAAAACACGGTTCCAAGAATTTAGTTCCTCAACGAGGCAATCATATCATCATTCTAATATGTAAATATACATTTACCTATACTTACCCTATAGGAGTCGACTATGGCAAGTCTAACCTGCAGAAATATTAGTGGACTTGCCATCCTGCATAAAAAGGATTAGAAACAATACAACGTCATTTATTCTTTTTATTTGAATTAGGTTCATCTTTTTAACGGATTGATCACTTAGACGATACCACATTCGCACCACCTCCGTGCCGAACATACATGCCCGTATGCCTCTCTCATATAAAGGAGGACTACTCCGTCATCCATGCCTAAGTGGGAACATCACATACAGGCATGCATCGCGGATACCCCTAACTATATGAGTACCAAAAGCCACCCTTGGGCTATCAATGCGCATAAACTCACGTCACATTTTTGACGGATAAAATATCAAAGCCTATTTTAGGCATATAAACTCACCACATTTTCGCAAGACTAACCCGAAGGTTATTTTAGTTTCTCTAGTAAGAAATGGGTGCCCCAACTCCGCAAGACGACCCACTGGTCATTTAGTTTCTCTAGTAAGAGAGGGGAAATAATAAACAAAAGAGATGTGGTATTTCTAAGTGATACAAGTCCAAGTGGTTTATATTTTCAGAAATCAAGGTTTACCAATATCATTTATTTTTCATGATTCAGAATTCTTCCACAATGACATTTTGTCATACATAAATGGATTCACCATCTATCCACCCATATTTTTGGGGAAAAACATAACATATACATCAATCATGTTTTATAACAACATGGCAATCACGTGACATTCTTATATATAAATAATAAGTGTCAGGTTCATCATAGATCAGCTTATTCTTAAAAGAAAAATAAAGCTTAATCCTATACACAGTTCTATACTTCTGATAAAGCATTCACTATGTAAATCAAGTAAGCACAAAGTTCATATAACCCAGTAAAAATTCTCTGTTAGCAACAAGCGCGTACTGTTAGAAACCAATTATGTCGAACAATATATTGCTAGATGGCATCGTTTACTTGCTGGTGAAGACTATATTTATTATGTGCAGAGGGGCTTTTGGTTTCCATAAATTAACTAGTGCAGGTCATCTGTACGTACATCCAGCAAGTGAGGATTGACTTGTACACTGACCTGGATTTGCTCTTTTAAGTCTTGGGGTCATGATTTTGTGCATTGTGTTCAATCATGCAAATACTTTCTCAAATAAATCTAAAAATCAATAATCTGTTACAAATTAGTTTGGTAAAAATGGATATTTTTGTGGGCCGACTGTTACAAAAGTTGTATTCTTCTAATGGCATTTCTAGATTTTATCTCAGGTACCACTCACTACTGGCTAAGCTAATACAGTGAGTCAAGATTGCTAGATGTAGTTGTAATATCGAAATTAATGCATGCCAAAAATTCATCATATACAAATAAATATCGAAATTACCAAAACAATTAATGCATGTCAAATTCATCATATACAAATAACAATTACCAAAAGATACATCTCCTGACCCCTTTTTGAAAAAGCAATGAAAAATCCCAATTTTTGTGTCACATCAATCACACATTCCCAACCCCTTTGTACACATAAAAATCAACAAGTCAAAAAAACGTATTCCCATGGTAAAAGTTAAAGGAAGCCTCCCTTTCCCATCATTCCCATCATACAAGTAAACTCATCTCATCATAAAGAAAACCCATCATTTGCTACAACAATTCCATGCTTAAACACATTATGACACAAAAGAAAAACGGAAAACGAGGAAATAAATAATAGATACTCACCTCTTTCTTCCTCCCTTTCTTCTTCTCCTTTTTTATTTTTTTTATTTTTTTGTTTGTTAGCGGCGAGAGAGCAAATAGAACCTAACCCTATTTATTCCTACCAATTAGGGCTTTGCTCGAGGTTAGGGACACCCCATCTTTCTACTTGATGCCACCGCATATTAAATAAAATTAAAATTAAATAAATAAATAATTAATTAATTAAAAAGTATTATATATTAAAGTAGGGTCGTTACATTATGACATGTATTCCCTCTCATCCTTGGTGTTAGAAGACACCTTACCTGAGAGTTTAAAGTGAGCAACCAAATGAGTATTTACCGGCTTAGACGTATCCATGTCAAAAATGTGAATAACCTTGTCTAAGTATTGTCTTTGTGACAATGTCAGTTTGCCCTTCTTCTTGCCTCTCAGTATCTTTTTCGCTGAACCAAGATCTTTCATCTCAAACTCCATACTAAGTTCAACTTCAATTTATCAATTTCTTGCATGTTCTTCGCAATAATGAGCATGTCATCAACATAAAGTAAGATAAACACAAAAGGCCCTTCCTTGAGCTTCTGTGTGAATACACAAGGATCATACTGACTCCTCGTATATCCCTACTCAATCATAAAAACATCAAACCTCCTATACCACTGCCTCGAAGATTGATTCAACCCATACAATGACTTCTTCAGTTTACATACGTTTTCTTCCTTACCAACAACGTATCTATTGGGCTGAGACATGTATATGTCCTCATCCAAATCTCCATCCAAGAAAGCAGTCTTGACATCAAGTTGCTTGAGTTCTAAGTCAAATTGCGCTGCTAAAGCCTAAAAAGCTCAGATAGAAGTGTGTTTTACCATCGGAGAAAATACTAGCACTTCATTGTAGTCCACACCTTCTTGTTGTATATATCCTTTAGCAATAATCTTTCCTTGTATCGTATACCTGTACAAGTACCTCTGAAATCTGAAATCTCGTCTTTTACTTTGAAAACTCACTTACACCCAATCGGCCTCTTCCATTTAGGGAGTGTCACAAGCTCTCGTGTATGATTCTTCTGAAGAGATAACATCTCCTCATCTAAAGCCTCCTTCCACTCTTCTTTGAAAACAATTCACAAAGCCTGCGTATATGTGGTAGGAACATCATCATACCCGTCAAAAACTGAGAATGCGCAAATTGCGCCCTCCTTATAGCCAAATGTAAGTGGTGCACGTCTGACTCTAGGTTCTATGCCTGCTTCTATAGACGGTGTTTGTAATTGTTGAACCTGTTGTTGTGTAGGATCCATGTCCCCATATGTAGGAACTTCATTTTCTGCTACTATCTCATCATGCATCATATCTATATCACCTCTTCCCTCAGTATAAGGAACATCATGCTCCGTATAAGATCTAAGAGCTCCAAGTTCCACCTACAGAGAATCTCTAACATCCTCATCTTCATCATAGCTATCATCCTTCCAAATAGGGGAACCATCTTTGCATCTTTCACATTTTGCCTGTAACAAAACCTTCTCATGGAACTTCACATCTCGGCTGATCACAAACTTTTGCAAGTCAGTGCACTACACTCTATACCCTTTCACATTATTTGGATAACCGAGAAAAATAGCTTTCATGGCCCATTATCCAATTTTGGACAACCAAATACTTTCAAGTTAGAATAATCTGAAGAAATACTAGACCATACTTCCATAGGAATCTTAGACTTGATAGCTGATGAAGGAGAGTGATAAATGAGATAGCACGTCGTGTTTACTGTTTCAGCCCACCATATTCTATCAAAACCTGCATTGGACAACATGCATTGTGCTCTCTCCAACAGGGTATTGTTCATTCCGCTTTGCTACCTCATTCTGTTGTGGTATCGACTTTAATGTGAAGTGTCTTCTAATGCCATGTTTCAAACAAAACTACCTCAAGAGATCCTCGGTATACTCACTACCATTGTCAGATCTTACTACTTTGATTAACCTTTCAGTTTGTTTTCCAATCATAGTTTTCCACTTCTTGAAGATATCAGTGACTTCATTTTTATGTTTCAGGGTATACACACATACTCTTTGGCTGAAATCATCAATAAAAGACAAAATACCTAGAACCGCCTTGGATGCGACTCTAGAGGGTCCCCAAACATCAGTGTGAATGTAATCCACAATCCCCGCGGTGCTATGAGTATCATTACCAAAATTGATTCTGCGATGTTTTCCATAGATGCAATGCTCACAAAAGTCCAGTTTTGTTATTTTATTACCGTCAAGCAAGACTCGCTTGCTTAAAGTTCTTCGTCCACTCTCACCAACATGCCTTAATCGCATGTGCCATAACTGTGTGCGCGTCAAACTTTTCTCATCAACAACTGTAGAAACCATAGCTCCACGTTCACCTACACTGCCTTGAAGAAAATACAAATTTGCATGCCTAACTGCTGTCATAAGCAACCTGTCACCAAAGTAAACACTGCAGTACCCATTCTCACCAATATACTTGTAACCCTGAGCTTCAAGCACCCCAAGAGAACATTTGAAAGGGTTGGAACATGATGTACCTCGGTGAGGTGTCTACATGACCCATATGCCAACTTGAGTTTGACTGTACCAACACCCATTGTCTTGCAAGGCCAAGAGTTACTCATTTTAACTAAACTGCCCTTAACCTCGTGATAAGTGTTAAACCATTCCCTTACGAGACACATATGATATGAAGCTCACGTATCCAACATCTAACAGTCATACAAATGGTCATAAGATTTTTCCATCAATGCATGTGCTAAGTCATCCCCGATTAAAATATCTTCTACCACATTCGGTGTCTCAACAACATTCACTACGCCCTTACTCTCATTTTTTTATTTGTTGTGATTATCCTTCCACTATGGACAATCCCTTTTGTAATGACCATTGCGCTTACATTTGTGACATTCAACCTTAGACATCTAAGAATAGTCTCACATCAACTAAGGTGGAGTTGTCATCTAAGAATATAAGGAGTTGTCCACTCCTTAATAGCAACAAGGCTTTTTGGATAAAGCCCCACACCACTGAGCCCATGATGGGGTGGTGTTTAAGTTGGGGACAATATCGTTGCTATGTATAGTAGACCAAGTTGTATGGACGTGCTTAAAACGCCAACAATTGGTATCAGAGCCGATGATTCGGCGAGAACTTGGCGAGGTGGAGGTGTAGGTGGCACATCGTTCAAGGAGAATAGATGCAGGGTATCAAGCCAAATCCAGGTGGAGAGCAGGTCCTTCGCGTGAATGATCCAGGGTTAGACTTCAGACCCTTGCCAAGTGAGTATCCTACAAGTCCGGACGAGGTGGAGTTAGTGGTGGTTGAGATTAGGTGAGGCCAACAACGTCGAGAATAGTTGAACCTGTACACCGAGTGCTACCCACAGGATCATGGTTAACGTAAGGCACTCAAGGAGGTGTACTTCGAGATGTTGTGGACACGGCAGATGGATTGTAGGATGTGTGACAATTCGCGCCAAATGTGGAGATTGTTGGGATAGTGTTGGCTTAAATAGTCCCACATCAAGTAAGGAGGAGTTGTCACTAAGATTTATAAGGAGGTGGTCCACTCCCTAATAGCAAAGGGGCTTTTTGGAAAAGAAAAAAAAAGCCTACACCACCTAGGCCTAAATGGAAGGCCCATTCTGGTGGTATTTAAGTTGAAGACAATATCGTTGCTATGTATAGTGGACCAAAAGGTGCACACGGGTGTGCGACACCCCAACAAATCTCACTACACTTCTTGTGTCAAATACACCTCACCCAAGTGTGTCTCCCTTACCTTCTAAATCACTCGGAGCGTGCATGTCCCAAGTAGGGTATCATATCCAAGAACGTGTCATCTCACCCGAAGTTCGATCATGGCAAGTACATTCTAATCATTAGGCATACATCCGAACTTGCATGGAACGTTGTACTTAGAATGCAAGCAAGTCTGCATACTAAAATCATATACCAAGTAAACAAGTAAGTATGTTACTAAAATCATTTTTTTTATTCTTTTTTTCACATTTATTTTCATTTTTACGGAGTTGTGGAAAAGAGCACAAAATTCAACTAAAACTCAGTTGCAGCTTAGCAAGTCAAATTGCATCACAATCAAATACTCTATTCACCCTAATGTATTAACATATATTCTCTAACCCATAAAATTTTTAACGATCACTGTGAAACCAGAAGTCAATCTGCATACCAATCAAATGCAAGTCATGATATGTACATACCAAATTGCATAACAATACACATACTCAAATTAATCTCATCAAGGGATGAATCCTCGAAAATTAATTTCAAACGTACTTTACAACTTCATCCTCTAAAGGTGAAACATAGCAAAATATACATTCGCAAATATTATACAATTTATCATGTAGACATCTAATTTCAGTAAAAATGTATTTATTACCATTTTCATAATATTTTCACATAATATATTCACCTAATTTCCACACATAATAAATTACTTCAATGGATTAGTTTCAAACATATTGTCAATTCCACATGTATAAAAATTTAGCAAGAGTCATATACTAAACATGATACTATAATTCCTCAAACGTGCTTAAATGTTATTTTTATTCGCAAATAAAAACTTAAAATAATATTAAAAAATGAGAAATACTTACTCCAAACAAGGTAACTAGAGGTTGCATCCATTTTCACTAGCTTCATTAAAGAACCTAATGTTTGCTAGCAATTCATTAAAGTTTACAATACTAATGTTTGTGGTTGCACTACACACTTTACTATAAGTCAATTAGATTTTAAGCATCACATATATAAATGAACCATAATGGGGGGAATAATGGCTTAAGTGGGAGTTTATTAGGGTTCATGGCACTTGTTGAAGAAAATGTGAAACAAATAAAAACAAGCTAGTGATGGAAACCGGTTGTCAATTATTAGAGAACCTAAAAGGTTGATTGTTGACATGGTCAATAACTTTTCTTCTCTTCTTTCTCTAGAGATAAAGTCTAAAATGTTGATTGTTGACATTGTTCCTACATGGTTTAGTGGTCCACCAATTTAAATGCACAGTGTCAACCAAAACAAGTATTATATGAACTTGTATCATCACCTGAAGAGCAAGATGAAGATGATCCCAAAGTTTAACACTATTCCTTTCATATACTAGCCTTACATTACATAAACAAATAAACAAACAAAATCTCTAAAAACTTTAATGTACTTTAATTGTTATGAATCACATAATTATTTCAAATAATTAAATTCTAAAATTTTGGTTGAGTGGTATAGGCACGTAATACGGTGTGAACAATTTTTTCATAACCCCCAATTTATCGTATGAATCAAACAAAACACAATTGTTTGTAATGAATGATAATCACCTTTTGGTATCATCAATTTATTTTTATTTTTTATCAAGCCTAATTATCTTCTATTGTCATCACTTGGGTATGAACCCGCATATCAATAAAAACAAGAGAATTTAATACGAATAAGGACAAGTAAGTTCTGTGATGAAGATATGAACTTAAAATAATATTAAAAAAATCAGCATCCACTTTATACAACATCCCCTACTAAGACTATAAACTCAAGATGTAATCAGAGAACATGAAATAAAATATACAATAAATGATTAAAGGATTTGGTCATCAAACACCCATAAGTGCATACCATCAAATCAAACAAATAGCCTAGGAATAAGCCCAAAGTGGGAGATTCAGGCACAATGATAAAATTCACAAATTAAAAACTATATAAAAGAAAATAAGAAAACTCACTGATAAAATATGACTTAGAATTAAGAAAACTCATCGATTTGGCATGCACACCACGCAAACCGGCAAGCGCATACCCGTTGAGGATACAACAATGTACACATCTGCTCATACCGACATTTGGTTGAAAATGTTTTGTGCAAGCTTCAGTTTACCACACTGGCATATATGTTAACTAAAATATGTGATGCATAAACATCAAACTCTAGGCCATTCTTTATAACATACACATGGATTGTCATCCCTCTCCTACGTAGGGTCGAAAAAAATTTGACCAAATCGATGAAACCGACTGAACCGATCAAAATCGAATCGATCGATTCGGTTTAAGTTCGATTTGGTTCGTTTCGGTTTTAAAAAATTCAAAACCGAAGTTGTTGGTTCAATTTTCAATTTCTATGTGATTTGAACTGATAAAACCAAACCGACCGAATATATATAATAAATAATAAATAATATATAAAAATAATATAATATGGTTAAAATAGTCGGTCGATTCAGTTTTAGTTCGGTTTAGTTACGATTTGCATAAATTAGAATCAGTTCAGTTTTGTTAATGGTCAGTTCAGTTTCGATTTGAAATTTTTGAAATCGATCAAAATCAGTTCGATTCACGATTTAGGTGAAAAACCAAACTATCGATTCGATTTTCAACCCTACTCCTAAAATTACTTAAGGGAGCACAAACAGGAAGTATACTTTGACACCTTCAATAACCATTTTCTCAAATAGATCCCACAACTTGCATCCTCCACAAACCCAAATCTTGGATGCATATTGACTACAGGTGTACATATGAATAAATCAAATCCAAGCCCCACTATTTTTTATTAAAAAAAATATGAAAGGATCAGAGAATTTGCTCTCTCCTTCTTCTTGTTCTCTTTTTCTCTCCACATTTCTCTCTTTTTCTTTTACAAACCATCCAACCACTGCCTCTTGTCACTCCCTCTCTTATCTTTCTTTTTTGTTCTCTTTTCAACGCCTCCTCATCTTCAGTGACAGAGCCATGATTTTTGTTGAAAGGGAACGGAGTGATGAACATAGTTAATTAATTATAATATAATAATTAATTACATTAATATAATTTTTGTAAAAATTTGAACAATACATAAATATATACAAAATACCAATTGCTAAACAAAATTCCATCTAATTTATGGGAGAGAAAAATAGATCCTATAAGCTACTTTGTAGGAGGATAAAAAATAAATATATGGGAGACAAATCAAATTGGTGTATAAAGTTAAGGGGCAAAAATTAATTTTAAATGTACAATTATTTGTTTTCAAAATAATTGGGTTATTTGTGATTTTTCCCTATAAAAAATAGCTAATTAGAGGATACATATAACATTAATCACTACTGCAGTTTCCCCCAAGACTAGCCGTCAACATGCATTAGTTGTCAAAGTTGATTATTAAAATGTCCTTCAAACAATAATTCACAAATGAATCTCGAAATACAAACATGTATCTTGAAGAAAAATTAATGAATCGAATTTTTCATGTATCTCCAGAAAAATCTTATGAATAAAAACAAAACAAAACCTTAACATACTAATTCATCTCGAAAAAACACTTAAAAATATTCTTCTTCTTCAAAGGAGAGGAGGCGGGGCGGTTGTCGATTTCACAATAAACAGATAGAGTGAGCAGAAAAAAGAAAAGGCCAAGGACATCGACGTAGCAGATAACAAAAGGAGGGAGGAAGGAGTGGAGTGAGATAGCGTTGTCGGCGTGGCGGGCATTTGAAAAGACAAAAAAATCAAAAGTCAATGGGAGTTCCCTCCCTCACTGCTAATTCAATTTCTCATAAAAAAAAAAAAAGAAATTTTAAAACTCCACACCTTCACAACTATCTCTTCTAGTGTCTCACATGAATCTCTCAATATTTTCTCCTCCATTCCTTCTCCATCATCACCAAAGGATCCAACCACATTCTTCCCATACAGTTGGTGAACGAGTCGAATCGCTGCGAGGGGAAGCGAGGATCGTAGCCGTCATCGTCGAAGGGATTGTTCGATCGATGTTCTTTTGTGCTGTGTGCGCCCACTGATCACCTCCGCAGGTCTGTCTCTGTTGCTCCTTACGGCACCAATTTAAAGGAGTGAGATTAGAGATATATATATATTTTTAATTATTATGATAGTGTGGGCTTGGCGGTTGGTGAGATTGAAAAAGATTAAAAGTCGGTGTAGAAGATCACAAAGTAAAAAAAAAAAACCCATTAGTGAACCAACACTTATTAACTAAGTCCACCTAACCATAATTTCTTTGTAATGGGGTCATTCATTACATTTTTAAATTAAATTTATTTTATTAGTGGCAAGAAATAAACATGTCTAAATTTGTTTCTCTCTGGACAGTAGGCACTAGGATGTTTGTTTGAGAATCAATCAATCAAAACACATTATAAATGAACCCTTTAAGGCTATCAAAAAACATAAATTCTAAATGTTGAGGAAGTGGGTGAGGAAACCAGCGAGAAAAAGGAGGTGGCGGGGGGTGAACCATTCACCCCCTTCGGGATGTGTGCCACTTTTTTGGCACGCACATCCCGAGGGGGGTGAATGGTTCACCCCCCGCCCACCTCCTTTTCCTCGCTGGTTTCCTCGTCACGTAGAATCACTCATAAAAAAATATGGGTGTTACAGTCTAAAAGACGGAACAATGCACTGATGCGTGTAGTCTTCCCACTTCCTGTTCTTCCGACTATCCCCACTCAAGTCCCTTCTTTGAAAGTAAAAGTGATTCCTTTGAGAACTAGAGGAGCATTTGGACGATATTTGATCTGAAACAGTTGGAGATTCAGAAGTAATGAACAAATGTGCGGTGCATGACCATAAGCAACAATTCTCCATATATTGAGGCTAGACATTATAATTTTTAATGGAAACTTTAAAGTTCTTTAAACGTCACCTTTAGATCCTGCCACTCTATCAGTCCATAGGAGGGCCATGAAGTTGGTGGCCTTTTGTCATCTATGATCGCTTCCGGCTCTGGTGGGATATTCTCATTTGTTTTATGCGTTCAACAAAATGATGTAGTTGGCTAAGCGACAATATCACCGATTAATGTGTACCACTGAGTGAGAATGCATAAGATAGAGAAAGCCCGACGAAACCTGAAATAGGATTTTTGCATGTCACGCGTAGAGAACTACAAAAGTCACAGAAAAACTGAAGTCAACATGATGCTTGGTACCTGGATCGATAGTACCCTAAGGAAGCAAAACAAGGAGAAGTGTTGTAGTAAATAATGTCAGATTCTGGAGTGTTACCACTCTCAAAATTAACCACTCCATGGTGGCATTAGTATAAAAGAAAAGTCTAGCATCTGTGCCAGTGACCTTCAGGAAGATATAAAAGAACATAACTTTCGCGGCAAAAGCTCTTATCGTGATAACTCCAAGTGATGTCTCATATGCATAGTGTTGGCGCGTGCACCACTATACATAGCAATGATATTGTCCCCAATTTAAACACCCGCTGTCTTAGGTCTATCATCTGGGCCGAGGGTATGAAGTTTTTATCTTAAAAGACCTCGTTTCTATTAGGGAGTGAACCATCTCCTTATAAACCTTTGTGACAGCTCTTCCTTACTTGATGTGAGACTATTCAAGCCAACACTTTCTCAATAATCTCCACCTTGGCGCGAATCGTTACACATCCTACAATCCATCCACCGGTTTGCAACATCTCGAAGTACACCTCCTCCTCCTCAAGTCTCAAGTGCAACCACGATCATGTGGGTAGCACTCGGTGTACAAGCTCGACTATTCTCGACGTTGTTGGCTCCACCTAGTGGCAACCTCCTCACTAACTCCACCTCGTCCAGACTTGTAGGATACTCTCGGACACCATCTCAGCAAGGATCTGAATCACATCTGGCAGACCGCGCACCTGTGATGCTCCACCTGATCTGACTCTCTGCCATGCGCCTACTCTCCTTGAACGATAGAGGATGATCCCTTTTGAAGTGAACAAAAATATATATTAATTTAACAAAGTGCAAATTCTATCATATCTTCGGCATGGAATAAGTAAATAATAATAAATAAATAAAAAAAAAAAAAGGTCAACAACCCAATTTTTAATAATTATTTAAAGAAAAAAAGGTTCTTCAGTATAGAGAAACGAAGTGGACGTTAACAAGTATGTATTATCCTTGGAAATTTACCTGAACATATTTCACAGCTACCAGGCCAAAACAACCACAGTGAGGACTTCCCATGTGACTGAAGTCATGATGGATATGGTTGATACCATCTGAATCCCAGCAGCAATTACAAAGGCTGTCAAAAAGGGTATGTCGAAATCTAACAGCTCAAATCTAAAGATGCCTACAGAAGGTGGTGCGGATGTAGATAATTCAACAATTAGTGACACCTTGATACATATGTGACCATAATGAAAGAGTTCTAAATTAAAGGTCCAAATAATTGGATACTTTACGAGTTGGATTTGTGATGGATAAGGTACTTTGAGATTAGACGTCCTATACTCCCTTTGGTAACAAGGATAATATTTTACCAGTGCAGGGGAAGGAGAAAGGGTTGAAGTTCGACCAGAGTAATGTTGCCCTGAGGAAAAGCACCAGTTCCCTGAAGGAAAAATGTTGGAGCATTGATAAAATAATACTCTAGTCAGAGTGTTCTTCTCTCGCCTCACTTCAGGTTGGGTGTTTATTGCCAAACTACAGCTAAAAGGGATGTTAAGTGTCTCATTTCGTTTACATATCCCTTGATGATGCCACATGTCACATGAGGAATAGAGCTCATTGTCATGATCAAAACATGAGCTCTACAAGCTGTGCTTTGAGCGCAGCAATACAAATGAATAGTTAAGGTGTTGGGTGTTAAGGCACAGGTGCCATGAGGAGTGTGTAGTGCACCCAGTGCCACTGAGCTTGTGACACTACACCCCACGCCCTGTGCTCTGTGCAGTGCACCCAATGATATGAGCGTTGCACAGTGCACCGGATGCCCTAAGCTTGTATGCCTTGAGCATGGAACATGGCACAAAGAGCTTTGGTTAATGTGTCCTAAGCGCCTGTGGTTTTATTATGTATTGCCCTCCAAATCTAAGTCCTTGTGCATTCCCCTCTGACACTTTTGGCAAATAAGTTTTGCTGATTTTCATCATCTACATACAAGTTAGTGCACCATCAAGTAACATAATCTTACCAATCCTTCCAACAGGGGTTGAATCAAAGAAGAGCATTGGAGCTCTAAATACTGTATCAGTGAAACTGGAGAAGAAAGCTTTTGAAGCCTTCAGTCCTAGAAGTGCGGCAAAATAGGAATTTGAATACACAAGAGGGGCACTGAAGGTTGAAATGCCACTATGCCAGTTTATATTCCAATCAAAACCCCGCCGTTGATACGAGGTGTTCGGCTGGCCGTTGCCATCCAATAACGTGCTGCAACCTGAAGAACAACAAATGCAGTTTAAGTAATTGTACACAAACCAAGAAAAAGTGATTCCCTTGAGACAGTGACATAGTCAAAGAATGATTTCCAGCTTATATCTCCAATCCCCTTTTCTTCATCTTTGGTCAGCTGCATCCCTTGCAATGCTTTGCATAGAATTTCACCCTCACTGCTTTCCAAGGATGCACGGGACTCAGACTCAGACTCGGACACGGATTCGGATACGACACGGTGACTCTGTAATTTTCAAAAAAAGACTCAGGACTCGGCGACACGGTCAAACTTATATTTTTAATATTTTTTTTTGTAACTCATATGAACATAAAATTATAATTAATAATAGTGAACAATCCATACATATCAATAAAACATTCATTCATTCAAAATTTCAAATGCATCATAAAGTCAAGCTCAAGTCATACTCATAAAGCATAAGCATTTGAGAATGTAAAAACTCATTATTTGCAATATTGATTCACTGACTGAAATACTCATTTTTTGCTAATGCTAATCTACTTTTTTTATTCTTTGCAGTTGAAGTACAAAAATCACAAAAATCAGCAGAAATTAGAAAATCAGCATAAAAGAAAATAAGCACAATACTCATTGTTTTATTCAACTAGTGTTGGAAGAACACACATCCTCAAATATATGACACAGAGAGTCTCATATTCATGAAATCAGAATATGGAAGAAGTAGAAAAAACTTTGAGGATGTGTGTTCAATCAGACATGAATCAGAGCAGAACAAAATCAGGATGTGTGTTGCAATATCAGCACCATACTCATTCAAAATAGAAAAAAAAATCAAAGCAGAAAAGAAAATCAGAGATGAATCCGAGAAGAAATCCAAGAAGAGAATGATGCATACACTGATAGAAGAAAACCGCAGAAAAAAAAATGAAAGAAGAAAGGTACCTGCTGAGGACGACATCGTCTCCTTCCTGCGAGCTCCCTCACTCTAGCTCCGTCCAGCGACCACCCTCGATCTATCTCTCACTGGATTGATCTCTCTCTCCCCAGGTTTTGCATACACACATACATCTCAGAAGAGTCTTGATCGACAGTCTGGAGAAGATCTCCATAAGGATGTCCTCAGAAAGCGGAGAAAGGTCCATGGCACGAAGATCTCACCTTGAATTTGCAAGTTCTGAGGATGAAATGAAACTCAAGTCGAAATCGATCGAACCCTATATGTCGTAATCGACCGAAATCGATCGAACCCTCTCTCTCTGTCGATCGAACCCTCTCTCTCTCCCTCTCTGTCGAAATCGATCGAACCCTCGAGTCAACTCCCTCTTTGTCTCTGTTCTCTCTGTTTTCTCTGCTCTTTGCTCTCTGATTAGGATTTGTGGGAGGGAGGAACCGAACGATCGAAGAGGAGGAGGGATTATTTGCACCGGACCGTGGTCAACGATTTTTGACCGTTGACCACGTGTCCAATACGTGTAGGGTGCGTGTCGGGCGCGAATCCATGTCCGACACGTATTTGACTCGTGACTCGGAGGTTTTCCGAAGAGTCGGTGCATCCTTGCTGCTTTCCTTTTGAGGATGCAATTCTGCTGGTTGATCTGTGCCTATCTTCATATCTTCACCCGAGTGTCCATTGTTTCTTAGATCTACCGTCATTGCATTGTTGTGAGCATTCACCAGCTCGTCAAATGTTGTCCCAACTTTTAAGAGATTGTTATAAGTTCCTGATTGTGTAACTTTTCCAGCTTCCATAGCCCGTAGTTCATCTAAGTTGTCAAAGTCTCAAAGTAAGTTAAAAATTATGAAAAAATGATAACCTTCATAGAATCATGATTACCATTGTTCTGTCCACTTCTGCGAGAAATTCAACTTGATGAGTTACTATAATGATAGTTTTGTTTTCTAGGGCAGTCATAACACATTCTTGCAAGTCATGAATCATTCAACCTGTGTTCGTTAACAAGGAATATTCATTGATGAATTAGCTAGCTAATATGACCTATCAGATGTAGCAGCAGATGAATCCATGTTGTGAAAATTAAACACGTATTCTTACATTGAAAAGGATTGCAGCGGTATGTGCATCGACTGCACTAAAAGGGTCATCAAGGACGTACATGTCAGCATCAATGTAGACTGCCCTAGCTAGTTGAATCTTTTGTTTCTGTCCTCCACTCATGTTTAGCCCTCTCTGATCGATTTCCGTGAGGTCGCCATGGTCAAAACTGTTAATATCCTTATCCAGTGCACATGCTTTAATTGCCATAGTGTATCTTGCCTTGTTCATTTGCTTCCCATACAGTATGTTATCGCGAATGGTGCCCCTTTGAATCCATGCTGTTTGGGAAACATAGGCAACGGAACCATACACGTCGACCTATATCCCACCATAAGGGAATTAGTATCATTAGATAGATTAAACAGACATCTAACACTAGCATTGAAGAAGATTCTTTTAATAATAACTTAGATTTCCTGAAATTTGGGGAATTTCTCCAAGTATTGCAAAAGAGATGATTTCCCAGCACCAACATGTCCGCATACAGCAATTCTTTCTCCCCTTATTACCTTGAAACTGACACCTCTCAACATTGGAGCAGCTGCATTCTGGTGCCAACAGAAAACACAGCATGAATTCTAATACCTCTTTCGGAACTTGGTGATGGGTTCCTCCTGATACTACATCATTGAGCTCATCATCTAGCAAAAAAGTACTGAGACGGTCCAACGGGACTTTGACCTGAATCATCATTGAATGACCCTCAGGAATCATCCTCACAGGCTCCGACATACACGGTAGTGTTGCAAGGATGGGAAAGATGATGCTGGCATATAAAGGGGCACTTTTTATAAGAGTGCAGCCTAGGAACACAGCTGAAGAAACCAATGTTGGAGACATCCAGTGCCATAGCATTTCATCGTTTGGGCCTTAGTCAACCATTCAAATTCCTTATTTCGGAGTGATTCAATAAAGCTCTTGAATTTTTCCTCCCAGGATTGTAATGTGATGATCTTCCTATTGTTTAAGACCTTGGAAGTGACTCTGAGCCGTTCATCTTGTGCGAGCATGATATTTGACTGGCAATTTTGAACAATCTTTGCAAAAGGTATATTTAGGAGTCCACAGATGAAGAGGGGGGCCAGCCCAGGAAGAGCACCTAAACCAACAATTCCAAAAAGGACAGCAATGGCAAGAAAAAGTTGAGTACACAACCCCAGACAGAGTGAAACCAAAATGGACATTCACCCATACGATAGGCATCAACTGCAATGTAATTTACAGTCTCCCCAGTTGAGTGTCTTCTCCTTCCAAGACTAGAAAGCTTAAGCTGTTTTTGATAGACAGCCACCATCAGAGCCGATCACATTCTCATGCCAGACCTTCTTGCATTGAAAAACATATGCCTTAGAGAAAAAGATTCAACATCCTTAACTAGAATTAAACATCCTACAAGCAAGAGACCATCATACAGATTGTTGTTGTTGGTTGAGTATTGCACGAATGCGTAAGGTAACAATGGAGAAACTACAATCAAGACTGTCCTAAGAAAGGTATACACTCCTACTATTATCATGTCTTTTAAGTACACTTTCGCTAAATCAAGAGAACCAAGTTACTAGAGTCCTCCCCATGCTTCTTTAGAAGAAGATCCCATTCCTTGGAAAATGCTTGATGAGCCTTATGTGCTTCATCATCACAAGGCATAGTAAAATGTTTAACCATAAGAATATCAACCGGCTAACAAAGGTTGACTTGTCGAATTCTGATTGGCTTTTTCACCTTTCACACTCAATAGAGGCTCTGCTAAACTCGGGTCTATAATGGTTTCAGTAACTAAGACTCTGAAGATACTGAATGCACACAACAGAAGCAATAAGTTTACAGGCCATGATGCTACATCAAGTATTGTGATTGTGTGTGCCTTCGATAAGACTGATACATTGACAATAGAAACAAGCAAGGAGAAACATACCAACCAGGGTAAAATGGCAATTCTCACTGATTGGGTCTTTCGGATAATTACGACAATCGACAAGGAAATCCAAATCAATCCCCTAACCAAGTAAAACACCCAAACAACATTCCTAGTCTCATCTTTAACCAGTTTATCCCATAAGCACACACTAATATGTATAATACCAGTGACGGCACAACATATTGACATAGCTACAACAACCCAATCCCTCCTTGTGCTCTCTCTAATTATATGTTTTCTTACAGAACCGACAAGCCAAAGGATGAAGAGCACACTTAGACTGTCAGTTACAATCTTTCCAATGCATGGAGATTCCAAACTGAGCCCTCCCTGACAAATTTCAGAAGGTACCCCTGCATGCCATAAGAAAGAAACTACAGATTATATCAAGAGATAAGAAAAACAACAGTGTTCATTCAAAATGAAACTCAACTAAGTAAATCTGCATAATAACTCATGTTGCTATTTGTGAAACTATAGTCAACAAATCAATGAGTTTTTTTAAATATTTGAAGATATTTTCCCGCCTTTCCAATTAATCAATGGATAAGGTAATTCAGGAAACAGTAAGTGACCCTAGCTTTTCTTCTGCTTGCTGTCATACTACAAGAAATGATAACCAAGAAGATCATGATAAAAGTAGATACCTTAGAAACTCTCCATCATTTTAGTTCTTGTGTTGTAATAGAGCGAACAAGCAATGTGAGCGAAGATCTCTAACTCAACTGGGTTTTGTAATTAAGAGGTGATGTGTTGCTACCCACTCAAATTTCAGTTCATTCGTAGTGTTTGTTTGTTTCCATGCAGTATCATAATATATTGTACTGTCAATGGTTCTTAATCTTACTTCTCCCAATTTTATTGAGAAATATAATTGATGATAGATAAAAACGGTCACACTCCTGAGTCGTACACGTGTCATGATGATTTCGAGAAACCACGGGTTCAAGCAACAGCCCAATACGGATCCAGCCCGAGCGATTTTCAGTCCGCTCAACTTCAGCCCACTAGGCGAGCCCAGACTCTCACAACACGCTAGGCCCACACCTAAGCCCATTTTAGGTAAGTATCTCGAGAATCTGATTCGGACGGACAACCACAACTACTCTTTACTTTCAACTAGGAAGCAAACACCAGAGTATCTACCACACAGGAAAACTCCCCTCCACAAAATGTTCTCGGATTGGGAACTATCTCCCGTGTATCTAGGAGCACAGAGCTAACAGGAAACTTCCCTCCTACAACACGACTCCTAATTAGAGAGGCATCTCCACGAAGATCTTCTCCCTAATCTACGCCTACGATGACTTAGTTAACCCAGGACTCCTTGCACTATAAATAAAACACGAGGTTGGCAAGCTAAGGTACGCTATATCGGAGCCTTGTCTGACTTTAACATCGGAGTGCCATCGGTCACCCCACGGTAGTCTGTGGCTCACGTATGCTACATGTGCAGGTCAAACAGATTAGCGAGAACAGTTTAGAGCAGTATGCAAAAATCGACTGAATCAATAATGTTCTTGGATTCTAATTTGCAATTTGAGAATCTTCTCAATGATACTGATTTCCCCAAAGTCCAACTTAGATTGGAAGCTGTTGAGAGCCCATGGCCACAGTTTGTGTTTTTTTTGCACGTGCCATGCCTTCCACACTGTATATATACTAGTGTAATACCCGTGCCGTTGGCACTATTGCAAATTATATCCTACATTCACGGCTATGTCGAATACTCACATTTGGGGTTTTGTTTCGATTTCTAAAAACACTTGCATAATTGTTTATTACAACAATTATGATGAATGAATTTTGTAAACGTTAATACTCTTGAATAGTAAAACACTGTTAATAAAACTGATCAACGCAACCAATGTGCTAAGGAATTTAATCTCCATCAAATGTCAGCTTAACTAAAAATAAAAAGGAAAGAATTCAATATTAAAAAATATCACATGTTTGTCCAAGTGAGTTTTGACTGAAATTGATGCCGATTTAGTAAAGTAGCAGTTGAAGAAACATAATTAGGGCAAACAGAATAGCACATTTGGTTTAGAGGAATATCAAGATGATTTTTTTACAAAAATTAAAAAATATTTAAAATTTTGACAGAGATTCCCATTTTTTCAATATTTAAACTTGTCATGAGCATTTGTACCTCGCATAATTTGCCATTCACAAAAAATTGTTGCCTCAACGCAATATATAATCAACGTTTTCAGTATTAAAAGAGGTTTGATAGTAGAACATGGTATTAAACAGTCAAAGAGACATGCACACAATATCATTATATCCAAAAACAATGTCATTTTTGAATAAAGTAATCTATCTGAACATGTCATAAGAAATAAGTGACTATAATGACAATAAATGTCATGAACAATTAAAAAATCAAAATTTTGACAGAATTTCCTCTGTATTTTTAATATTGAAACATGTCTGAACCTGTCATAAAAAATTACAATGGCAATCAAAGCCATGAACACCACATAATATCTCCACACCAAAAGTATCATTTAATTATCAAAATATTGCAGTATCAAAGATTTTATTCTTAAGGAGAAAAGGGATCCCAGATTTCGATGCTTGTACTGCAAGTTCTCTATGACCAATGTGAAGGGCATCAAACTTTCCCAAAGCTACTATGCCTCCTGTTGTGCAGCAAGAACCAATAGAATTTGATAAAAGGGGGTACAACATAATCACGGTTAACACAGAGCAAAAAAAGAAAAGAAAATCTAAAGACAATCAAAAGATGCCAAGGATAATGAAATCTAAAAGCTTACAATCGAAATTTTAGACAAACTCTAAATCCCTGTCAATAGTGAAGGTTTACATTGCTCAAGTGTAGTAAAAAAAAGAAAAGAAAATCTAAAGGCAATCAATAGATCATGAAGCAAAACCACATAAAAATTTAGTGTACTTTGACCTAAATCACATTCTAGTAGATCATTCACATTCCAATAAATCACCGAATCTCACAATCAAACCATACAAAACCCATTCATCAAAACATGCCTGCAGGCAGACAGCTTGCTTGCTTGCAGGTAGCATGCTTGAACAGGCAGGTAGGCTTAGTGGTCCTTTTTTTAATGAACTTATATAGTACTAAAAAGATTTAGCAACTTCATAGAAGGGACAGTGAACTTAAAAGTCTTTTACCTTCCAGTGAAGTGTTCTGATGCCCGCAGGCAGGCAGCTTGCTTGCTTGCAGGCAGGCAGATTGTTTGCTTGCTTGCAGGCAGGCAGCTTGTTTGCTTGCTTGCAGGCAGCATGCTTGAACAGGTAGGTAGGCTTAGTGGTCCTTTTTTTAACAAACTTATATAGTACTAAAAAGATTTAGCAACTTCATGGAAGGGATAGTGAACTTAAAAGTCTTTTACCTTCCATTGAAGTGTTCTGATGCTTGCAGGCAAGCAGGCAGGCAGCTTGCTTGCTTGCAGGCAGCATGCTTGAACAGGCAGGTAGGCTTAGTGGTCATACTTGTTCTTGCCTTTCATCTTCTCCGCCAAGAAGGCAAATTCATCAAAACCCAAACCCAAACCAATCAATTACCAACAAAAAAAACCCAAAACTATAACCCACACAAACCTATAATCCACACATACCTCAACTTGCTTTTTTGCAATTTGGGAATCAGAAACCTTTGCCATGATCAAAGCGGTTAAATAAAATTAAAGGAAGTGTGAAGAGATGAGATGCAGAGGAATTGGGAGGTTGCCATGGAAATGATGGGTTTTTTTATGCTTTGTTTGTCTCTCTAATCAAATAAAAAAACAACAAATCAAATTAAATGAAAAACTGTCTTCAACAAAATCACAATTGCAACAAAACACAATGCTAATCCTCAATTACCTCACTTTGCTAAATATTATGTATTGAACACCCTTGCCACCATCCTCACTTTGGCCCTCAAGTGCAAGCCTATTTTAAGGTAAAATATATAGACTATTTATCAAATGAAAACTCTAAGGGAGCAAGAGTACAAATATGGGGAACTCACATCCATCTAGGAAATTCACCTCTCTCAACAGGTGGGGTTTAACAACATGGATTTCTAAACTCAATCAACACTACACGACCAATATATCTTAAAAAAATTTGTATTTTTGTTTTCTATTCAACAAAAATTCGGATCACAATCACAAAGCACATTAGCCAAATTGAGAGAAATTGACTGACCTCAAAGAGACCTAGACAGAGGGTAGAAAATAAAGTGGTGTAGCTTTCAACAATGGCAACAGAATCTCTTTCGACGATCTCCAGAACTATGAGAATCTCAAAACTAAACCCATTACTTAAAGAACATAGCATACAATGTCTTTCATGCATAATCTTCTTAATAACAGAGCAATCATTATCAATAGAAAACAAAATGGATACCAACTAACAAAAAAATGATGAGTATGAGATAGGACTCACAGAAAGAACAGACTTGCTTCAAAGTTGTCACCCCAAAACAATCCAAGTGCCTGGGTGTGAGAACCTATAAGTAACCTTGCGTCTTTTCTTGCTTTGGCAATACCCAATAAACGTGTTGTAATGAGATCCTTCTCAGTTGGTGAAGACATTTTAGTATGTAGCTGCTCAACGAATTGAGCAACTGTCGCAATCGTATTTTCTTGATCATCCATTCCTGCAGGTCCATTTAATTCCCTGATAGACATACTTAATCATGATTAGAAACTCATCATTTAATTCCATTGGAGAAAGATCACTTTAAACTTATGATAAATAGCAGTTCAAAATATTTGATCATCTAGTATATAGTTCGGTTTCTTAAATAAATGTGCTGTGATGAAGCTCCTTGTATAATGTAAAGCAATAAAACCAACTGGCAAAGTGATTGAGATTCAATCACCAAAGAAGCCCAAATGGACTTCTTCAAAACAGTGGCATAATTGTATCCACCTACCACAACATTCATGCTGTGTGACACTTGAGATTTTATTTTTGAGGATTTCATTCTATGATACTAATTTGACGTTGTTGCATATTTCCATTTTTTCCTTCCATAATCGAATTTTCTTCATGGAATATATGATCTCAATTATATATAGCTTATCAATAAGTGTTTGACACAATATAGGAGGTCCTATCCTATTCACCACATCACTTGGCATTTTTGTCCAAACTAAGCATATTGTAGCACTGGGTACCCAAATCCATATTTGGGGTTGCGTTGAATCTGACACTCCACACTGGAGTCAAATTCAAGCACTCGAATTAGTGTCCACTTCAACATACCAATGAATCATTTCTGGCTACATAATTCATGATTAGCTTAAAACTTACCTTGGTCGAGATGACGAAGACAATTGAGGTTCAGGTGAGGGGGACTTCGACATCTGAACAAAACAACCCGCATACACACTCTCCAACCGCGTGCCGCAGCATCTCAGCTGGCCGCAAGCTAATCAAAACCGCAGCACTCAGAAAAACAAACAAAACAGCCTCTTCAGGCCGTGTCCACAACGCTGCGACAGACAGCAGCACGCACGCCGCAGCAGCAAAACAGAACAGCAGCAGCAAAACAGAACAGCAGTAGTAGCAGCAGCAGCATCAGCAGAACCCGCGTAACAGCAGCAGCAATCGCAGCGCAGCAGTAACGCAGCGCAGCAACAGCAGCAGCAAACAAGTACGCTCTGTTTTGAGAGAGCCCATCCAGTTCCGTGCCGTCGGCACTACTATAGAGTACATCGTACTTTCACAAAATTGTTGAATAATCGCAATTGGGTTTTTATTTCATTTTTTAAAAAAACACTTAAAATGAATTAACTTTGACAAAAAAAAACTCATGTAATAAAAAACAATATAAACCAACCGAATCTGATAAAAAATGATCAAAATTTTCTTTTTCAATCTGAACTAATGGAACTCAACAGAAACTCAAAAAGATTGGATTTTGAACAAAGGTGTAGTTTAAAACGTACCTGGAGCTAGGAACCTTGAGGAGAGGCAATTTCATGTGGATCTGGTGGTAGAGATTGAGAGACGCTGCTTGAATCTTACGATTATTGAATCTCTTTGAGCCCATTAAAAAGAACAAAACCAAATTAATCAAACACATTAAAAAAAACACCAAATTAATCAAACCCATTGAGCAAAAATTGCAAAATATGGCATACAAAAGGATAAAAATAAGTGAACTCGAAATTGGGGAAACTCACATCCGTTTGCGAGATTCTCTCTCCGAACTGTTTGGTAAGTGGTTGGAGGCAGAAGAAGAGATGAATCTCCTCCTATTTGGTCTTCTGTCATATAGATGAAGGAGAAGAATCCAGTTGAATGGAGCTTGTTGGCGCCATTACAGATAAAGGAAGAAGAACCCTAGCACACACGGTGAAGATGAGCAAGATTGCAATTCCATTAATCAAGCAAACCTAAATCCAAATAACTTCAACAAAGCATCAACAACAACAGATTTCTTCAATGGATTTTATAGATAATCCTTGTACAGCTTGTAAAATGGTGGAGGTGGTGGCTAAGTTGAGGCCATATCTTGTTTGTATTATCGGACACGTTTTCTTTCAGACTTCACTTATACCATCTTCATATCATCTCTGAAGAAAGTCAGTTTGCACACTATCAGACAATGATATTCCATCCAGAATTTTAACATCCAATGACTGGCACCCAAACTCAAAGAACACAAACATAGAAAATTTGAAAACAAATAAAATCATCTCAAATCGGACATCGATTAGTCAAGAGAACATGAAAAACAAAGTAATAAGCACCAAGCCTTGTCCTAGGATCTGATAATTGACATATCAGACCAAACGTAAATTCCCTTGTAATCAAACTTCTCTAAAGCTTAAGATGATATTCCCATCCAAACACAATGGAAATGCAGATACAACAAATTAATATACCCCCAAACTGCAAATGTAAATAACATAAAACAACAAAATTACAATGGCTCATATCGATCAGAAGGTACACTTTGAATAAACTCCTTGCGGTCTTTAAACACAACAAAGAAGAAAATAATCAACTTCAATCCATTCTTCAGAATTCACCCATCTACCAGAGAGAGATAAAAAAAAACAAATAACTCATAACTATTACCAACTAAACTCTAAACCCTGTGCATATAAACTTTGTATTTCAAAATGTCATTATCAACCATTAGAGCATAATGAGTGATTTTCAAATATTTGTTGCCAAATTGATCCCAGTCACCACTGTATGGTGCAATTCTTGGCACCTACTTACTAAAAACCACTTGGCCCAACAATTTTAGCACAATCAAAGTGTCATTTTTCCCTTGATTTTCCATTAATCAAGCAAACCTAAATCCAAATAACTTCAACAAAGCATCAACAACAGATTTCTTCAATGAGCAGTACAGCGAGATATCTTTGATGGGAAGTTGATTGAAAAAAAAAAACAGACAATGAGAAGAGAAATCGAAAAGGATAGGGGAAAAAAACTTACCTTGATAACAAAGCACTCCTCCCCTAATATCATTCTATGGTTGAAACACCCAAATCAAACACACACAAAAACTAATCTAAATTCAAGAATCCCTAAAGTTTTTTTTTTCCATTAATCAAGGAAACCTAAATCCAAATGACTTCAACAAAGCATCAACAACATAATCTTTGATGGGAAGTTGATTGAAGAAAAACAAAACAGAGAATGAGAAGAGAAATCAAAAAGGAGGGGAAAAAATAAAAAATAAAAAAATTTACCTAGATACGTTGAAGGACGTTTGAGCGCAGTGAAAGAGAAAACCTTTGTTTGAGGAAAGTGGTGTGGAGGACGAAAAAAGAGAACTTGGAGAAGATGGGTTGATTTGAACACAAATGTCATGAAACAATGTATAATGGAAAATGAACAACTTTTCTCTACAGCTCCACAAACACCAAAAACAGTGAAGAATTATCGTTAACATACCACTGCATGACGTTCAGGCATAAATTCTGAAAATCCACTTTCTATGTCTCCCTTAGAACCCCGAAAGACAAAACTCATGGTTCCAACTGGAAGTAGGTCAGCAATTGCAAGAAGATCATTTAACTACACATTTTGCAATCTCAGAAACCAAAAAATAACAGTAGAAGTTTCAAGCATCAACAGTTTGATGAAAGGTAAATCTGGCATCAATCAAGGAAAAATAGACAATCAACAACTACAAATATTTAAATTGGATTCATTGCTAGTCACATAAATAGGATTTGTGCCTAGTAACACTAATTGTTGATTTCACCACCCAACTAAAATGCAGAACCTGAATCAACCAAAACAAATGTCCTATTTCACTACCCAACTAAAATGCAGAACTGAATCAACCAAAACAAATGGGACATAAACCCAAGGAAAAATTCACTCCCAACCCCCCTGACTGTAACAATTGACTTCAATGCTTATTACATTGGATCTCCAACACTCTTTTTGTTAAAAACCCATTAAGATAACCTAAACCCTGGTAATCTAATTATTGATCTTCACCACTCCTACCAAAACCCACCAAATGCAATGTGAAATGGGCAAAAAAAATCATATATTTTTCATTAAATAGTCATCTTTCAATGCAGCTTTATCTTGTTTCTCCACTTATCCCAAATGACAAAAATTTCACATTTAACATCAAATTGCATGATACCTGATTCAAAAAATGGTGACTTGAATGCAATAACACAAACCCACACGTTCTTAAACCAAGATTTCAAATGGGTCAAGATCAAAAACCCTAACATATATTTTTTTAATTACAGCAAATCATTACTCTTAGACAGGAGAAAAAACATTCATTTGTATGCAATTTTAAATTACAGCAAATAATTACTCTTTAGACAGGAGAAAAACCATTCCTTTGTATGCAATTTTGATCTTTTTTCATATTTCGAATTGATAATTCAGTAGTATCACAGTCTGTTAAACCCAAATTGTCTACGGAACAACCAAGTATCCAATACTTAACCCAGTCACCATTAACATTTCCTTGATATTGTGAGAAGTAGGGAAATACACAGTGGCTGAATGAATTAGAAGGTGAAGCCTTGTATTGCAAGTGGCTCAATCAATTTTCATAATTTTGGTCTAGACTCTGTGGTCAAGAAACCTTTAAGCTATACGACCAAATCACTTTAATTTTGAATTGTGTGGAGTCTAGAGGGCAAATGCATGGGTTAAGTTGGAAGGTGGAGCCTAGAATAAAGCTATTGCTCCCTTCTGCATCCATCCCTACTTCAGATTTTATCACCCACCACGCCAATCAATTGGTCGATAACATTATTCATAGTTACATGAGAAATACATGGAATGGAATGTCACCAATTCATGATTAAAAAAAATGATGGTTCAAATCTGAATCACACACACACATCCATGCTGCCCCCATAATAAAGCTAGCAATGGTGGTAGCTGAGATTGCAACCTATGAAGGAAACTCAACACCTGATAATACTAAATTACTTCACATTCATCTTGTGTTTGTACAGGGTAACTTTTGCATGTATACATGTATGCTTGTGTTAACCCAAACACTCTTCGTTGAGGCCTTTAATCAAACATTTGATGCAATTATCGATGCTCACAGCTCGTGTGAATGGAATCAATCCTTTCATTTGTGCAAAGTTGAAATTTTTATGACAATCCATAATCAATCCATGAACATGAATCCATAATGGAATCAATCCATAATCAATCCATGAACATGAATCCAATTCCATGCTAAAACCAATCAATTTTTATGACAAAACACCAGAGTTGAAATTGATGATTCAAGAAACAATAGAAAAAAAAATAGATGATACAAAGAGCCAGTAACAGTAACAAACAACAAAAACAAAGCCAAACCCTTATAACAATATTTCAAGAATGACATAAAGATCCAAACTTTAAGTTCAAATGAAAGAGAGAGCCGAGATCTCTCCTAAGAGATGATACTAACCGGCGAGGAGAAGAGGGAAGAAAGAGAGAGCCGAGATCTCTCCTAAGTATTCACCGCTTTCAAGACTCCATGATGAAATCTTCTTCGTCTTCAGAACAGAGACCAGGGAAAGTTAGGGTTTTTAGAGTCTTATAACAATCAATAGAGGATGTTGGATAGCGAGGGAGGCACCACCATTTTTTGCAGAGAAAGCAAAGCAGAGAGCACCGAGAAATGAGGGAGAAAATGGGTTGATTTGGAGAGGTTAAGAGTCGGGGGTTCAAATTTTTCACTTTAAGTTACCACCAAAGACATAAACGCCACGTAGGACAAACACACCCATTTCACTGTTCATGAACAGTGACAAAACCAATGTGAAATGTTAGATAGACTAGTGTAATACCCGTGCCGTTGGCACTATTGCAGACTATTGTCGAAAGAGACATGCACACAATATCATTATATCCAAAAAATGTAATTTTTTTGAATAAAGTAATCTATCTAAACATGTCATAAGTGACTATAATGACAATCAATGTCATGGACAACTAAAAAATCAAAATTTCGCCAGAGTTTCCTCTGTATTTATCAATATTGAAACCTGTCTGAACCTGTCATAAAAAATTACAATGGCAATCAATGCCATGAACATCACATAATATTTACCAAACCCCAATACTCAAAAACCATAAAACTCCAACCTTTAAGCACTCTTAAAAAAGAAGAATTTCATCAAACAAATATGGTGCATCCAGTAGTGGAGGCAAGTTACCAGAGGAAACCATTGAAGAAAATCGTTTTTTATTAGAGAATACATTGAAGAGGAATCCACATTGAAGCTAGGGTCAAGTATAGGGTCAATAAAACAATATAGAGTTACTTGTTACCTTGAATGACTCCTTCGTTCCTCCAGATTCTTGCCAAGTCTGCAAGTGAAAACACACTTCAAAGCCTCCACCTGTTTCCAAACAAAAGAGCATCAGAATGATTGCATAATTCACTATTGCTAAAGATGAACTACAATTGTAGGGGTAGGGTAAAAGCAGAATGTTGAAACACAATCAAGTCATTAAGTCTCCACTTGTATTACTGTAACTTGAGTTTCTATATTACTTTCTATAGAATCAACACATTGCACAGATATAGTGGAAATAAGAGTCGAGATTGGCAACCAAATAATTCAACATAACTAAGAAACCCTAAAGATTAAAAAAAGAGTGAAAGGAAGCCCTTAATCAACAAAAGAGAGCTGCTACTTACAGTCCACCTGCGTGAGAAGAAATCGTATCTCTTCTCTTTGTTCTCACAACTGAACCAACACCACTCCATCCATCTACTTCAGTCCACAACCCAAACCAACCATTGGACCACCTTCAATCTCTCCAACTGAACCACATCACCTCCCATAATCAACCTCACACTACCACTTCCAATCTGAGTTCGCCACCGCCACCATTTCTGAACCTCACCGCCCCATCCCACTCCCAACCAATCTCACAACCACCATCCCTAATCAACAATCGAGCTCGCCACCACTGCCAACCACAATCGACCTCACCACCATCACCCTAAACAAAAAATGGGTTCAATCACCCAAATTGCACCAGCACTGAAACCCTCTTCACCCCTCACTCCATCAAACACACCCGACAGAGGAAATGAAAAGAAGAAGAAGAAAACAGTAAGGTTGAGCAATTAGTGTTCTCCATCAAATACCCCTCACTCCATCAAATTCGAATAAGAAAGTGGTGGGAGTGTAAGAATGGATGGTGGAGCAATTAGTGTTCTGAATTGGGTCTCTATCAAAAAACCTCATCTAAAAACTCCCCAATTGTTCTGAATTGGGTCTCTAAGACCGAAAAAAATCTTTTCAGAGTGGGAGTGTAAGAATGGATGGTGGAGCAATTAGTGTTCATCATCATCATCATCAAAAGAAACAATCTTTTCAGAGTTATAAGACCGAAAAAAATCGATTTGAAGAGAAGAGAGGAATGTGAGATACCTGGAAGAGAGGAATGTTATGAAGAACTTGAGATCCTCTCTGCGAGAGGGGATGCTCTGCGAGAGGGCCGCGAGAGGAAGAAGAGAATGGAAGAAGAAGAAGAAGAAGAAGAAGAAGAAACAACCAAGAAAGGGGCTGAAGAACTTGAGATCCTCTCTGCGAGGGGCTGCGAGAGGGGATGCTCTGCGAGAGGGCTGCGAGAGGAAGAAGAGAATGGAAGAAGATGAAGAAGAAGAAGAAGAAGAAGAAGAAGAAGAAGAAGAAACAGCTTCAGAGGAGGAGATGTAGAGCTTCTTCCTTCTTCTTCAATGCTTGTTTGGGTAGAGGAATAGAGGGGAAAGGAGAGGGAGAGGAAACCCATCGGGATTTTTTTTTTTACTTAACTTTGCCAATTAGATAAGTGTTGCCACGTAGGACAAACACACTAAAATCACTGTTCATGAACAGTGAAAATACCAATGTGAAATGTTAGATAGATATATAGTTCTATCTTTTCTCCGGGAATTCTAAATGGCGAGGGAACCAGCGAGGGGGAGGGGTGTTACCCTTCATCCCCCTCAAGATGTACGCCTTCGTGAATCTCGAGGGGGATGAGTGGTAATACCCCTCCCCTTCGCTGGTTTCCTCGCCTCTTTCCTCGACAGTTAGACATGTTCCTCTTTCTTTATACATAAAAAGAACGGAAGCCTCTATACTAATAGTTAGCAAAATTCTATGTAAAGTGAAAGGTAACTAGTCATAAGTGGTTGCCTAACATAACAATTACCCTTCTTTGGAGTAGTTTATTTGTCCAGTGCTAATCCCAGATCCGAAGCAATGTATTATGATAATTAATGTTGACTTATGGAAACCTAATTATATTTGCATATGTAATTCTGCCAATGTTTGAAGATTGTAAGTTAATATTGTAAATAAACAATATTTATTACTCTACTAGTAAAAAAATATATATATAGATTTGCTATTCCACAAGAAGAAAATTACGGATTCAATGAGGTTAACCATCAACTCCTGTGAGGGATTGAGGCTTTGCCGTCTAATTAGTGCATCACACAAAGTTGGACAAGACTGATGAGTAGAATCATCTGCCTCATATGCTTAACGTAGTCGAGAAAAAAGACAGACAGGTAAAACTTGTAATAGAAAAGAACATTACTACAACTACAAATAATCAATCATTCTACAGAGTCTCACCAATGGTTTTGGAAAGGTATAAACACCAAGTAAAATCATGACTTTGTTAGAGCATCTCCAATGCCAACCCTCAAACATCACATTTGAAAGGTGAGAGCATCGAGTTGTTTCCAGTAGGATTACAAAGCTCTGTTTCTTAAAACAACAGATTCTTCTGTAGCCAAGAAAGAAAGGCCAGAGATGGATTTAGGCAATGATCACATGCTAAAGAAATCTATAAGACAAAAGCTGTATCGCACGAGTCGACAAATGTTTTGAACTTATTTTGGAGGAATTCTAAATGTCGAGGGAATGAGCGAGGAAACGAGAGAGGGAAATGAGGTGGCGAGGTGAAAGCCGTTCATTTCCCTTGAGATGCGTGCATTGACTTTTTTCGCGCGCATCTCGAGGGAAATGAACAGCTTTCACCTCGCCACCTCATTTCCCTCGCTCGTTTTCTCGCTCATTCCCTCGACATTTAGAATCTCTCCTTATTTTAAGGTTGTACATGGTTGGAGAAATCCCATATTTTGATGTGCGCAGCAACCTTATAGAAATATCGGAATGGATACTTAGACCAAATCTCAAACGATCTGCCCATAGTCACCTCCTTGACTTTGCGTTTGTATTCCGTGGGAGCTAAAAATAATCTTTGGTACAACAGGATAAGGAAGCCTAAAGATTTGGATTATTTTCAAAAAGCCCGAAAATTACCTATGAAAGTCACAAATAGAGAAAGCCCAAGTCTGGGCTCAGTACAGCTCAACAGAACATTTTTTCTCAGCAAAGAAGTAGTGTTCAGAGCTGACCACTATGCTCAGCTGAGTACACAAGCTTGCAAGAAAGGTGTCACTAAACAGAAAGTTACAATAGCCAACAGGAAGTTACAACTATCTACGGAAACAGTGTTCTAAAAACGGCCTAGGCGCTAGGCATTAGAGAAACGCCTAGATTAATGGCTGGGCGGGGTGAAAAATCGGGTAGGTGCCTAGGCTGGTTCTGGGTGGTCTAGACGGGTTCTGGATGAGTTTTTTTTTAATAAGGCTGATTGTGTTTTTATTTTATTTTTCTTTCCATTTTTTTTGGAAAGAAACAATTTAATTATTTTTTTATTCAGTATATGTCTGAATGTAGTAATTGATTATTACTTAATGGAATAATCAACGGATTTGCCAGTACCAATTTTAGTAATGTAGATTTTATCAAACATGACTGTGGTCATTCATGCAATTTGAAGAAAAATAAAAGAGTATGTTTGAATATTTGTCTACAAATTCAACTTTGTATAAAGTACCCATTATGATCAACTTCAGTCATTTGAGTTTTAATAAATTTTGTTTATGATTGTTAATTTTTCATGTTTATAAATTTTGCATATGTATCTTGGCATTAAATTGGATGTAATTGATAAGGTATTATGCTTAACTTTTGTAATTATTAAAGTTATAATAAAAAACCTAAAACCGCTTAGGCTCCTAGGTGCTAGGCACCTACTCGCTGCCCGCCCACCGCCTAGCATTTTTTAGAACATTGTTCGGAAGTTACAACCACCTGAGAGAAGTTACAACCGCCTGCAAGTTGATAACTCACTCATTTGCCAACAGTTTACTCATTCTGCCTCTATAAATAGCCAAACACAAAGCCATTTGGAGGTAACTCTTTCTTGATTCACAATTTTCTCTTCAAATACAGATAAATAAATATTTTTCTAAAGGCATTGCTCTAACTTTGGCATCAAAGTTCCCGTAACATGCACAACACCGGTGTCAAGAATTAATCTCAATTTTATACAGATTGTTTCGCGTGAAAAGCATGTGTTCCAATGAAAATTTGCATCCAAAAATTGATGTTTTCAATTAGCGCTTGAATCAAACTCATTGCATGTTCTTATCCATTTATAAAAAATAAAAAACTTTCATTCATTCAATTTAAATTTCCTTTCACAAACTCTTTCATTGTCAAATTTCTTTTCAATACAATGGTAGGACCTTGAAAATAAATTAGCAAAAATAATGTTGCACAGTCCTCTGCTCGAACCAAACGGTCATCATCGCCATGGGTTCAGCCACTTCCTGCCGGACAGCCCCTAGCAGTAGATCTACCACCGTCGGGTAATCATCAATTGCAATTTTCTGTCCAACAACCAAGCCCAATGAAAATGACACAACAAGACAATCTTGCAGGTCAAATAGCCAATTTGACTTAGAGGACCAAACTTGAGTAGTAGAGTGATTAATGAGTATGCAGCCCGGGCAGAAGACACATTGTCATCTGCCAATAGACCATGTGCATGGGAGCTGAAATTGTCATCCACTGAGGGGAACTGATACATCTGGAAGCATTCATTCAAGATCAGGGCCACGAGCAAATGTGCACTCTAGGGTCGAGCCTCAAACATGAGTCTTCTCAAGGTTGGGTTCCCAAGCAACTCTACACTCAAGGCTGGGATCACAGAGGATGCCAGATATGAGTGGTCGGTGCAGAAGACGGAATCCCGATGGATATGAACAACGCAGAGGGTCAAATCTAGATCATTATATTAACTTGTCCCAAAACTGCCATGTCGTTGAGCGGCGTAGAGTGCCCTGCCATGCAGCCGATCAGCTGGATGCACACAGGCCCTTGAAAGCTGATGATATAGCACGAATTATCAATAAGCAGTTGAGGAACTCGCATGTCATGGAAAATTCAGATGATGCTCTGCGCAGAGAAGTGGCCTTGGTAAACATTTCACCTTTTACAAATGACATTGAAGGGGGTCATCCACCGGTAAAGCTTATCATACCAACCTTTACTCTTTTCAAAGAAGATTATGATCCTGCTAGACACTTGAAGCATTTTCGAAGTGTCATGACTTTGCACAAAAATGATGACTCGCTTATGTGCAAAATATTTGCTATGACTTTACAAGGAATGGGCCAAGATTGGTTCCACACTTTGATCCCTCGGTCGATCAACAACTTTGGGGAGCTCTCCATTGTTTTCACAAAGGAGTATCGAACCATCAAAAAATAGGTTGACCACCTCTTCAACATAAAGAAAAATTCAAATGAATCTCTCTGAGACTTCATCACAAGATTCAAGGCAGAAATGGCGAGCATAAATGGGTGTGATGACCAAATTGCATCCTTAGCTTTGAAGAAGGGTTTGACCATGAAACTAGACAAAACTCTTGCCGAAATTTTTGTCATGGTGGAACGCTATGCATTGTGGGATGACAAAAAAATAGTACTAAGGCACCAGATATACCTGAAAAAGATAGTCAATAAGAGGATAAAAATAACAAGGGTGACAAGTGTGGAACACGCTACCCAACAAGAGACTCCTCAGTCAGTAAAACATACACAGAGTTCACCATTCCGATCAATCAAACTCTCCAGAGCAGAAGAATCTGATGATTGTGGCAACCGACCATTTCACAAATTGGATTGAAGTTGAGGCGTCCTAGCTTTTTTATTTTTTATTTTTTATTTTTTATTTTTTATTTTTTATTTTATTTTTTTAGAACAAAAGATGCAATGTGCATATAAGAAAAACTTGATTGTATTTTATCTTTTTATTGTACTTTATCTCTTCAACAAAAGACTCCTCATCCAGTAGAACATTTACAGAGTTCTTCGTTACGGTCAATCAAATTCTCCACGAGAAAAACCAACCTTGGCGGAAGAGGCGACCACTAATCAAAGGAGATCCGACAAAAAAAAGATCTCAACAAATATTTACATATACCTTAGTAGAGGATATGTTATTTTGCTTCTCAGTAGAGAACACGCCTTCTTCAGTTGAAATAGTGAAATAGGAGAACTCGTTTTACATGCTGAAGACATTCAGAAATACAAACATTTATGTAAACCTTAGTAGAGGATGATACTCTCTTTGAGTGGGTAATTCAATGCATAAAAGCATAAAACTCTAGACTACTTAAATCCATTTAAGTTTAGTCAAATAGTCAGCCGACCACACAAGCAAAATGCCTCAGTATAGGATGACACTCTCATTGAATGGGTAATTCAATGCATAAAACATCTTACTCAAGGCTACTTAAATCTGTTTAAATTTAGTCAAGTGACCACACAAGCAAAATGCCTCAGTAGATGATCACGCCTCAATAGAGGGTGACACTTTCAGTGAGTGGGTAATTCGATGCTTAAAAACATCTTACTCAAGACTACTCAAATCCGTTTAAGTTTAGTCAAGTGGTCAATAGACCACACAAGTAAAATGTCTCAATAGAGGATGACACTCTCAGTGAGTGGGTAATTCAATGCATAAAAGCATCTTACTCGAGACTACTTAAATCCGTTTAAGTTTAGTTAAATGATCAGTAGACCACATAAGCCAAATGCCTCAGTAGATGACCACACCTCAGCAGAGGATGTCACTCTTTGTGAGTGGGTAATTCAATTAATCAATCACTGAGAATAGAAGCATCTTACTCATGACTACTTAAATCTTTTTAAGTTTTGTCAAATGATCAGCAGATCACACAATACTTCCATGCAATTTCCTAGATAAATAGATTTGAATCCATGATTAATTTCCTCAAGTTATGCTTAAATTACAACTTAAACATATTGGAAACTCATGAAAGAAGCCAATCAAGCTTTTGTGCCCTTAATGCAAATATTTTTAAGTCAGCTGACAAACAAACATACATAAAGTTTGGGGATCATAAAAACAAAGAAGACTACTACTTGACATGAAGTCACCATCAACACCAAAAGAAATTCAAAGTCTCACTAGTATAGCAACAACTTTTGATCGATTCTTGAGTAGATCAGCAGACAAATTCAGGAGAGGACCTATACATCTACTTGACAGTTTCAACTGTAGCAGTTAGCTCAGTTCTCATCAGCGAAGAATTGGGGCACAACTTCCTCCCGGATGCTTGTCAAAAACTTATGAAATAAGCGATAAAGTTGAGCCAATACTACTTGATCTACCAGTCGAGGACAACTTTAAAGGCTCAAGCTTTAGCAGAATTCATTCCCTCCTCAACCTGGGAAACAAAGTCAGTCAGTAAATCAGTGTTATATCCTTCAACAAAATGTATCGGCCGAGGACAACTATAAAGGCTCAAGCCTTAGCAAATTTCATAGTATAATTCACTCCATTCTCAACCGGGGAAACAAAGTCAGTCAGTAGATCATGGTCACGTCATTCGATAAATGAAGACTCTTCAACTCATACTGAAACAAGGGCAGGTCAGCCTAGACATATGTGACATTTATAGGTTGATGGGTCGTCAAATCACCAGGATTCCGAAGCATGACTTGTTTTATTCACCTAAGGACGATCCTCTATTTGGACAAAGTTCAAGAGCCCATGAAACTACCATGCATGAGTCATTTGGTAGATCACCTCATCTACAACAAAAGCCTCTACATGCAGATCATTTTGTATTCAGCAGACTACATTTTAACAACACCTGAAGCCTCCATATGCATATCATTTACTTATATCAATAATGATAGATAAGTCAGCAAGATCAGAGTATTCTATTTATATTTTGGCGGGCCTCCTCAGTGAAAATACATATCCCCAGCTTTTAAGTAATAAGGGAAAGAAAAACGATCGGCTCAAAAGCAAATGAAATGAGGGCATTTGTGGGAACCAAAAATAATGGCCCAATAGAATATGAAAGCCCAAAGATTTGGGTTGTTCCCAATAAGCTCGAAAATTATCCATGAAAGTCGCAAATAGATAAAGCCCAAGTTTGGGCCCAATGCAGCCCAAGTCCGGGTCCAGTACAGCTCAACAGAACACTCTTTTCTCAGTAAATGAGTAGTGTTCAGCGTTGACCACTATGCTCAGCTGAGTACACAAGCTTGCAAGAGAGTTGTCACCAAATGAAGTTATAACCGCCAACGAGAAGTTACAACTATCTACGGTAGTTATGAGAGAAGTTACATCCGTCTGCAAGCAAATGACTCACTCATCTGCCACATGTCTCAGTAATATGCTAGAAGTTTACTCATTCTGCCTCTATAAATAGCCCAACACAAAGCCATCTGGAGGTAACGTTTTCTTGATTCACAATTCTATCTTCAAATACAGAGAAATAAATATTTTCCTCAAGACAGTGCTCTAACTTTGACATCGGAGTTCTCGTGGCAGACACCACACCACACCAGTGTCAAGAATTGATCTCTATCTTATGCAGATTGCTCCGCTTGATCAACACGTGCCCCAGTTGAAATTTGCATTCACATAATCTATGTCAGAGACACTTAGGTTGCATGAAGAACAAATTATTATTTTTTTCTAACACTTTTCTAAGGCATTTTCAAAGCCAAACACAATCCTACCTTCCAGTGTTAGCCATATGTGGAGTAAGCCTCACCTTTTGTTGAGTGTTACGATAAATCAATAATTATGGTGAGCACCCACTACAAAAAAATTGAAATCGGCAACGGCTAAAAACCGTCGCTGATTGAGCTAAAACTGTAGCTAAAAAGCATCAGCGACGGCACAACAACCGTCGCTATCCCGTAGCTACATTTATCGTCGCTATTTGATTCAGCGACGGCAAAATAGCCGTGGCTAATTAGCGACGGGATAAAACCGTCGCTAAAGTGTAAAAATCCGTCACTAACTGATTTTTTTTTATATTAGCGACGGCAATTTGATCGTGGCTAACAAATTTTTTTAAAAAAATTTAACATTATTTTTATATTAGCGACGTCATTTTGGCCGTGGCTAACAGATTTTTTTTTAAAAAAATTTAACATTACTTTTATGTTAGCGACGGCATTTTAGCCGTAGCTAACTGATTTTTTTTTTAAAAATTTAATATTATTTTTATATTAGTGACGGCATTTTAGCCGTGGCTAATTGATTTTTTTTAATTTAACATTATTTTTTATTTTAGCGACGGGCATTTTACCGTGGCTAAATGGTTTTTTTTTTTAAATATATTTTTTAAAAGATCAGATTTCTCCGAGATCTCTGAGATTTAATATATATATATTAAAAAATATCGGAGATCTCTCCGAGATCTGAGATTTCAAATCTCGAGAACTCAGATCTCTCCGAGATCCGAGATATCAGAGATCTCAGGTCTCAGATCTCCGAGATGAGAGATCTCAGATCTCCAAGAGAGAGGCGACGGATGAAGGGAGGGGAGAGAGAGGCGGCCGGGATCGGTGTCGAGGAAGCGGCGGACTTCTCCTCAGTGGGTTTCTTCTCTGGAAGATGAGATGAGAAGAAACAAAAAGTTGAAGAGAAAATTTTTGTTTAAGTTGGTTTGTAGAAAAAATTGAAATTTATATAGAGAAAGGTAATTGAAGGGGATTGGTTGTGTTAGTTTCACGCGGATCGATGACGTGGTTTGGTTTAGTGTGTTGGATTGAGCTAAATTTTTTAGTGTTATTAACGGTTGAGATGAGATTTCACGCGGATCAGTGATATTTTTTAAAAAACCAATTAGCGACGGCAATTAGGCCGTCGCTAACCTCTTTACTTTTTTTTTTAAACCAATTAGCGACGGCATAAGTGTCGTCGCTAACCTCTTTACTGTTTTTTTTAAAACCAATTAGTGCTCTTTACTGGTTTTTTTTTAAAACCAATTAGCGACGGCATTGTAGCCGTGGCTAATTGATTTAATGTTTTTTTAAACCAATTAGCGACGACCTAATTGTCGTCGCTAACCTCTTTACTGTTTTTTTAAACCAATTAGAAAACGACATTTTAGCCGTGGCTAATTGATTTAATGTTTTTTTAAACCAATTAGCGACAGCCTAATTGCCGTCGCTAACCTCTTTACTGTTTTTTTTAAACCAATTAGCGATGGCAATTAGACCGTCGCTAACATCTTTATTGTTTTTTTAAACCAATTAGCGACGACAATCTCTTTACAGTTTTTTAAACCAATTAGTGACGGCCTAATTGTCGTCGCTAACCTCTTTACTATTTTTTTTAACCAATTAGCGACGGCAATTAGGCCGTCGCTAACCTCTTTACTGCTTTTTTAAACCAATTAGCGACGACCTAATTGTCGTCACGAACCTCTTTACTATTTTTTTTAAAACCAATTAGCGACGGCAATTAGGCCGTCGCTAACCTCTTTACTGTTTTTTTTAAACCAATTAGCGACGGCGATTATGCCGTCGCTAACCTCTTTAATGTTTTTTTAAAACCAATTAGCGACGACATAATAACCTCTTTACTGTTCTTTGATCTTCTTTGATTTTCTTTGATCTTATTTGATATTCTTTGATCTGATCTTCTCTGATTTTCTTTGATCTGATCTGATCTTCTTTGAACTTCTTTGATCTTTTTTTATCTGATCTTCTTTGGTCTTCTTTGATCTTCTTCGATCTTATTTGATATTTTTTGATCTGATCTTCCTTGATCTTGTCTGATCTTCTTTGAATTCTTTGATCTTCTTTTATCTTTTTTTATCTGATCTTCTTTGGTCTTCTTCGATCTTATTAGATATTCTTTGATCTAATCTTCCTTGATATTCTCTGATCTTCTTTGATCTTCTTTGAATTCTTTGATCCTATTTGATCTTCTTTTATCTTTTTTGATCTGATCTTCTTTGGTCTTCTTTGATCTTCTTTGATCTTCTTCGATCTTATTTGATATTCTTCGATCTTATTTGATATTCTTTGATTTGATCTTCTTTTATTTGATCTGATCTGATCTTCTTTGATCTGATCTGATCTTCTTTGATCTTATTTGATATTCTTTGATCTGATCTTCTCTAATTTTCTTTGATCTTCTTTGAACTGCTTTGATCTTCTTTGATTTTCTTTGATTTTTTTTATCTGATCTTCTTTGATTTGATCTTCTTTGATCTAATCTTCTTTTATTTGATCTTCTTTGATCTAATTTTCTTTGATATGATCTTCTTTAATCTGATCTGATCTTCTTTGATCTTATTTGATCTTCTTTGATTTTCTTTCATCTTCTTTGATATTTTTTTATCTGATTTTCTTTGATCTTCTTTGATCTTCTTCGATCTTTTTTTTATCTTCTTTGATCTAATCTTCTTTGATCTACTTTTAACTTCTTTGATCTTCTTTGATCTGATCTGATCTAATCTAATCTTCTTTGATCTACTTTGATCTAATCTTCTTTGATATTCTTTTAACTTATTTGATCTGATCTTCTTTTATCTTCTTTGATCTTCTATGATCTGATCTGATTTTTTTTATCTGATCTTCTTTGATCTAATCTTCTTTGATCTGATCTTTTTTATCTTCTTTGATCTGATCTGATCTTCTTTGATCTTATTTGATATTCTTTGATCTGATATCTTCTGATCTTCTTTGAACTTCTTTGATTTTCTTTCATCTTCTTTGATATTTTTTTATCTGATTTTGTTTCATCTTCTTTGGTCTTTTTTGATCTTCTTCGATCTTCTTTGATCTACTTTTAACTTCTTTGATCTGATCTGATCTAATCTTCTTTGATCTAATATTCTTTGATCTGATCTGATCCGATTTTCTTTGATCTAATCTGATCTTCTTTGATCTACTTTGATCTAATCTTCTTTGATATTCCTTTAACTTATTTGATCTGATCTTCTTTTATCTTCTATGATCTTGTTTGATCTGATCTGATTTGCTTTGATCTTCTTAGATCTTTTTTGATCTGATCTTCTTTGATTTCATCTTCTTTGATCTGATCTTTTTTTATCTTCTCTGATTTTCTTTGATCTTCTGATCTTCTTTGAATTTCTTTGATCTGATCTTCTTTGATATTCTTTTATCTGATCTTATTTGATCTGATCTGATCTTCTCTGATCTTCTTTGAATTTATTTGATCTGATCTTATCTTCTTTGATCTTCTTTGATCTCATCTGATTTTTTTTATCTGATCTTCTTTTATCTTCTTTGATATGATCTGATTTTTTTTATCTGATCTTCTTTTATCTTCTTTGATATGATTTAATTTTTTTTATCTGATCATCTTTTATCTTCTTTTTATTCGAAATTGTGTTATTGGAGATTTTATCCAGTTTATAAATATATAGCGAGTTTGTTTTATATAATTTAAAAAAAAAATTCACATTTAGCTACGGTATTTTGACCGTAACTAACAAAAAAATAATTTGTAAACATTAGCTACGGCCCTAGTGCCGTCGCAATATTGTTTTCTTAAATTTTTTTTTTTTTAAAAAATGACATTAGCTACGGTTGTAGTGTCGTCGCTAATATAAAAATTTTAATATAAAAAAAAGCTTCATTGGCGGGATTCGAACCCAAGTCACATAGGTGAAAACTAGGTCTCCTACCAAGCTAGACAGAAATGTGTTACTGGTGATTTTATCCGGATTCTAAATATATAACGATTTTGCTTTATATAATTTTTTTTTAAAAAAATTCACATTTAGCTACGGTCTAACAAATTTTTTTTTTTTGTAAACATTAGTTACGGCCCTAGTGCCGTCGCTATATTGTTTTCTTAAATTTTTTTTTTAAATGACATTAGCTACGATATTTAGATCATGGCTAAAAAATTTTTTGTAAACATTAGCTACGGCCCTAGTGCTGTCGCTATATTGTTTTCTTATAATTTTTTTTTAAAATTACAAAAACATTAGCTACGACTGTATTGCCGTCGCTAAGTTGTTTTGTTATATATAAATATTTTTTTAAAATCACATTAGCGACGATATGTGGACCGTAGCTAACAAATTTTTTTCTAAACCTTAGCTACGGCCCCAGTGCCGTTGCTAAGCTCTTTTGTAAATTTTTTTTTAGAAAAATCACATTAGCTACGGCACTCGCGCCGTCGCTAAGGTGTTTTCATAAAAAATTTTTTTAAATCACAAAAACATTAGCTACGGCCGTATTGCCGTCGCTAATTTGGTTTGTTATATTTTTTTAAAAAAAATCACGTTAGCGACGGTATTAGGACCGTAGCTAATAAAAAATTTCTAAACATTAGCTACGGTCAGAATGCCGTCGCTAAGCTCTTTTGTAAAAAACCTTTTAAAAAAATCACATTAGCTACGGCTGTATTGCCGTCGCTAATTTGGTTTGTTATATTTTTTTTTAAAAATCACATTAGCTACGGTCAGAAAGCCGTCGCTAAGCTCTTTTGTAAATTTTTTTTCTTAGAAAAATCACATTAGCTACGGTCAGAAAGCCGTCTCTAAGCTCTTTTGTAAATTTTTTTTTTTGAAAAATCACATTAGCTACGGCCCTCGTGCCGTCGCTAAGGTGTTTTCATATAATTTTTTTTTAAAGTCACAAAAACATTAGCTACGGTTGTATTGCCGTCGCTAATTTGGTTTGTTATATATATATATATATATATATATATATATATATATATATATATATATATATATATATATATATATATTTAAAATCTCGTTAGCGACGGTATTTGGACCGTAGCTAACAAAAAATTTCTAAACATTAGCTACGGTCAGAATGTCGTCGCTAATGTTCGTATTAGCGACAGTTTTAAGCTGTCGCAAAACGGTTAGCGACGGTTATTTTAATTTATGTATTGAAAACCATAACAGAAACTTCGCAAACCATTTAAATAGCGACGGTTTTTTAAAACCGTCGCTAATTGCCGTAGCTAATTTTGTTTTTTTTTGTAGTGACCACCTCCCATGCATACCACCATAAACGAACAAATGATATAAGGGTGTGTTTGGTTGGATGGAATCCTAATCCATGAGAATTCATAAGAGAACACCTACATTTAAGGTTAAACTCAGGTAGCACTCATCATCCACAATAAATTTTGTGATCAATGGTGGGAATGAAAGTCTTATGAACATGAGAATTCACACTCCTTGCTCTCCCAAAGCATGTGATTTACATGATCAAGAGACTTTCATTGCCACCATTGATTACAAATCTAATGATGAATTTGGTGATGAAACATCAATTTAGCTTAGACGTAGATGATCCATTTATGAATTTTGGTGGAATATGAAACCAAACACACGCTAATATTAACCTTTTTTTAATAACCACCGACACACACAGTGTTAGTGGGAACAACTTGAAATCCAACCGTCAGATCAAGTTGCAACCTTTGACAGCGTTTTCGTTGACATGATATCCCTCAAAATTCATTAAACATAACACATTTTTTAGCGCTACTAGAAGCCCAACTGTTGGATCGAGTTCAAATTATAATGGTGTTCTTGACTAAATCACATGAATCTGGGAAAAGGCTCAACTCCAATCCAGCCCCCAGAAAAGCAAAGCCATAAACAAGTTTTGACTCTCAGGCCATGCATGTATGTAGTAGCATTTTATTAGTTTAACATAAATGAAAAAAACAAATGAACAATTTTCAGCGGGTAAGCAATACAACCAGTTTTAGAAAATAGCATGCATAGAATAAAGTTTTTAAAATACTTCACTGAGCGCACTTGCAAAAGACTAGCATAAAGAACGTGAGAATCTATACTTTTGATAGGGCGAAGTTAGCGTCCCCATTACCAAGACAATTGTAAAAATAACAAAAAATAAATATTTTATATAACTATGTGCATGCTTTAATACTCTAAAATCACAGCCGTCCTTATTGATAATGGTAAACTTCATTTGGATTAAGGCCGACCCCCATGTTTTTGCTTATTTTGTCATATATGCATCCCCTATCGTCAGGGTTAGGTAACTATTTGTCTTTCGAGACTTTGAAAATAGAAAACTCTGCGGTTTAAATTGATTGTGTGGAAGCAAGAAATTTTTTTGAGACACTTGTTACTTAGTTTACGTGACTGATTCGAACCGAAATTTTTTAATATTAAAGATTAGGTCAATTATGAGAAAATAATTATAATTGACCAACAATCAGAGAAGATCACCCTAAAATAACTAAGTGACGAAGAGGTATGATTAAAAAGAGGCAAAAGCCAGGACTGTGCCTTAGTCCAAGTGGGGTCTACCATTAAAAGCCTCCAAAATTAATGGGATGACCTGGTGTAAAAACAAAAAATGTGATGGACTCAATGATTTGAGTTTGAGGTTGCCCATCATCTACCTTTTGGCAGCGCTATCTGTGCATACCCTCAAAACTAAAGAAAGGAAAAAAAAATAAAAAAATAATCAACTTTATAAGCAAAAGTACATACATGACTGTAAGTGCAAACATGTCTCTTCCATGCAAGGTGTATTTTCCAGCATCTCCTTCCACTTTATGTTTCTCTATGCTGGCAATTTGTTCAGATAGTTTCAAGGAAACAATGTAATCTTTAATTTCAAGTAGTCTTTATTCTAAGGTATACCCTATATACAGGGAGACAAATAGAACAAATGAAAAGGATCACATCCGAAATTGTATATTTTAACCATTTAAGATTGTTTATATGTACACTCAAAAGTTGAACAAAAAATTATAGTTACATCAAATCTCGGTCAACATATGAAAACGAAAGGAAAATGACCAACCAATGGAAATCAGAAATTCTAAATGGCGAGGAAACCAGTGAGGGGGAGGGTGTGACCGCTCATCCCCCCTCGAGATGTGCACCTGCACCTTCGAGATGTGCAGCAGTGCAAATCTCAAGGGAGATGAGTGGTAAAACCCCTCCCCCTCGCTGGTTTCCTCGCCCCTTTCCTCGACAATAAGAAACACTAAATGGAAATACCAATTTTGGGGACTTGGGACTGACTTATTAGGCTCAAATTACGAAACCAGCCATTGTCAGAGGTTTATTTACGAGAAGGATATTTTATGAGGAGTTTGAATAATCTGTATATGGCGGAATCTGGAATGAGTGAAGTATAATCCAATCATAAGCAGTTTGGGTTGCAGGGCGAATCACAGCAATTATGAGAAGAGCCTATACTTTAGTGCAGTAAGGGTGAGAATGTCGAGACTCTTAGGAGTGAAGGGATGACGTACGAGTCTTTCCACCTTCTTCAGCAACTGCCTTACTGACATCGTAATCTCGTGATGGAACTCTGAGCCACAACTTCAAAATGTCATAAACTGTAAACCCAATTGCGACCGATGGAACAACCTATTGCAACATTTCATCAGGAAATAAACATTACCAGATGCAAAAGACAAGAAAATAGTACAAGAAAGATAGGTGTTGATGAAGTGCACATACCTTTAAGTAATTGATGCTGAGTCCTGAGAACAGTTGCTTCCAACCTTGCTTTTGCACAATCATAACGAGGCTATGCATTGTTCCTTTCAGCTCTCCATTATTAGATGCTGAAAGCCGTTGTACCTATGCAAATGATTGTACCTCTTCACTATTATCATTCTTCCTTTCTATAATACGAAGAAATTTGTGGATTCGAACAGCTACTGATAGAACTGAAAGTAGGAAAGAATCACCTGCATTTGTCGCCTAACAACGTCAAGAGGATACGTGAAGGTCTGACCCAATAAACCAGCAACGGATCCACAAAAGAGTTTTGCCATGATGTTGTTTTTGTGCTCCTCTGGAACATAAGTTTTCATCTCTTCATAGAAGAAGAACTTCAAACCAGCATAGGGGAAAATCCCATAAAGGGACGGAGCTGGTAAAAAAGTCACACATGTTAAACAAGGTGTATAAATTTAGTCGAAACATGCAATAATCATACAAAAAGATAAAGAAATATCAGTAAAAAGTTAAATAGCATATCTAACCGTACCTTTGAAATTAAAACAGCAGTTGAGTAGTTATTAACATACCTACACCGCGATATAGGCCTCTAATCCCACTTTCTCTGAAAATCCTAGAAAAACAATCCGATATTCCTTTATAGACATGATCAGGATAAGGTAAACTCTGGATTTTCAACTTTGGTGATGCCACAACCTGCACTAGGAAATAGAAAATAGATCATGTTTCATTCATTAAAAAAACCTGAATTTCAATGAACAGATGATCAAATATTAATGACTGACATTAAAATAGAAAGAAATTAAAAACAAAGTACTCAAAGTGGTCTACCTGATAGGCCAATTTTGTGCGAACTAAATCGAGAGGGTAAGTAACAAGAACTGCAGTCCCTCCGGATAAGGAACCTGCCAGAAGATCAAGAACAGGTCCTCTTCCAATGTCAGGAAAGCCAATTATAATCCATCGGCGGTATTGCTCGTAAGTCATATAATGCAAAGCTGCATATGGAACAATTCGGAAAACACTAGCTCCATTTCCCCTGAAGAATTATTAAACAAAATAAGTAAATGAACTGATACAAAGGACAAAAAAGTAGGGAACAAATTTAACATGAATGCAACAGAGCTTAGGTATAAAAATTAGCAAAACAATAGTTCTACCTGTAAAACCCTAATATTCCTTCCGTCCTTGCAATCTTTGTAAAGGATCCCAATAAACCCACACTCTGATATTCTGCTCTTCTTGTCTGCAGAAACCACAACAATTTCTTTTTACAAACATAGCCAGTAACATCTGTCATTCATTCGCCTGTGCTAGCTAAGCTTTAACTCAGTTATGTCAGAGGGAAACAAGGAGTTCCAATCTCAGAAAATCAAAATTTCTAACTCTGCCTATTAAACACAATTATGTACTTGTGTAAGAATGTTGCCCCAGTGAGATCAATTTTATCATAATCCAAAACCTGAAAATTTTAACAGAGATTGAGATGAAAGGGTCCAATTTCTATGTGGACTGCCAGCTCAGGATCCAGGACCCAGTTAATTTAGTTTTCATTTGCTTAAAAGGACCCTATATACGAATGACTAAATTATTGCTAATTCATTTGAGCTCCGTTTGAACTAAAATTTTGAGGAACATTATGGATTAATACCATTAATTACTTGTTCAAGTCTAAGCCAGTTTGACAAATGCTCCTTGAGATACGCATTAAAATGTGATCTCGTTGGACAAGACCTATGTTTTCCATTGTTCCCGTTTGAGTTGAATATCTGAAGGAACAAGCGGAGAATATTGTCAGGAACATTGCATTAATGTATTAATTTGTTTCAACAAACTCTCTTCGCTATACCAGTGAACTATTAAATTTTGACACGTATCTCAAGGTGAAACTTTAACACATTTTTTTGGTGTTAATCCGCACATTTCTTAAAATTTTAGAGCGAACTGGTTTAAAAAAATATATTTCATGGGTAAATATCAAATTTTAACGCGTATCTCAACGATCGCATGTCAAAACGCAATTTTAACACTTTTTTTGTGGTAATCCATAAATTTTCTCAAATTTCAGCTCAAACGAATTAAGAAACAATTTTTTTTGTTTAACAGGTCCTTTCATTAAATGAAAACTATTTGGGTCCTAAATTGGCAGTAAAACGCAGACGGGTCCTTTTAAGCCAATGCCCCAATTTTAAACCATCTTTGACCATAAGCCTCAATAAGATGTTCAATGATCAAAAAACATTTGTACTCGTGTAAGAATGCGTAACAATTTTGAACCAATGCAACGACGGAGACGCTCGGTGAATTTGCTACAAGGTCTATTCCCTACACCTGGAACTTTCATTGATGTTGAAATCCTACTATAATACTCGACCCTTAGAAGGAAGGCGTATATATTGTGTGAAAAAAGTATATTATAAATGAGAGAGAGGCACATGTTAGAGAGAGTCTCATTCTAACCAATACAAGATAATATAAACAATATTTGACCCGTGAATTTGAGAAAATGTACATTTCATAAAAACAAGAGAAAACGGCACATATGTGAGAGGTCTCACTATAAGCCTCTATATTTAGTATCTAATTGAATTCTACAACCATTAAGAAGGGGTTTCTATATTTAGTATCTAATTGAATTCTTAGAGTATAATAACATATTTCATGTCTTATTAGAATCCAACTAGTTGTATTTGCACTTTTTTCAATAGATATTTGATCTAGCCCAATAGTAATGGAAGGAAATCCTATACTATAGGAATTTTTGAAATTTTATGTCGAATGACACATAGTTTTGCATCCATATAAGGAATAAGAAAGGGGGAAAGGAATTATGTCCCGATTCTTTTAGATATTTATTGAATTTTTATTTTATTATTGTGTCAAAAAAAGGATAGCCATATGATATTTTTTTTTGAAAGGCGAGCAGGGTTTTTATAGGATCCCAGAACCCACTAAAGATGCCGCAAGCTGCGTTTGAACCCATGACCTAGTGGTACCATTCGCCAAACTCTAACCGTTGAGCTGTCATGCCATTGGCAATAGCCATATGATATTGACGATCTCACAAAGATGAAACATCCATAAGTTTCCATTTACTGATACTATCTTTCACATAATCGATCCCTGTACCTGTAAATGATTTTCGAGTTCAGCGTATCTAGAAACACAAGATAACGTTCTTTTGTTGTACCAGGATCCAATAGTGGGTCATTCATAACATTACTAAACCTTCCCTATTTATTATGGGTTGGTTATCTGTCGGCACGAGTTCAGCTTATGATGTGATTGGAAGTCCTCAACCAAATGATTAAAGAGAGTCGACAAGGAATTCCATTAATTGCCGACCATTTTAATTATTTGGCACAACTCGATGAATTTAGTAACTCGTTTTAAGAGGTCCCGATGACTATAAATCGAACTTATCCAATTTTTAGAGTGATATGGTTGGTTGTTCACGGACTAGCTCTACCTACCATTTCTTTTTTGGGGTCAATTTCCGCAATGCAATTCATCCAACGATAAAGATAAATCTGTATTATAGGCTATGACACAATCAAATCCTAAAGAACAAAATGTTGAATTAAATCGTACTAGTCTTTATTGGGAGTGTTACTAATTTTTTTGTACTTGCTGTTTTATTTTCCAATTATTTCTTCAATAAAAAAAAAGAGAATAATTTCTCTTATCTCATTCGGAAGGATTTTATCTCATAATTATCCATGGCCACTTGATGAAATGTGGAGGGAAGTGGTTTATGTCTGTAGCATGACCGCTTGATGAAATATGGAGGGAAATGGGGTAATGGTCGATACAACTAAAAGGATTTCTCTTTGGCTCATAAGTATTGCAGTTTGTATTCTTATAATTGATTATTAGACGTTTTCTTTTATGGTTCATATCCCAGATAAGGCTCATCCATATGAACTGGGTTATAGACATAGACAAGTAAGAACTTATTGGGACTTTGCCTCCCTAAACAAGTGAGGCAAAGTCCCATTGAGTTCTTATGCGTCTAACGCTAGCTTTTCTATTCCATAACATAGTTTGAAACTTAGTCAGTCAGCAAAATCCATATTCTATTCGTATAAATGGCAAAATGGGTACTTGCTCCGAAGTTCAAATGAAGGTTTTTTTTTTTTTAAATAGAAGTTCATTGAAGAAGTTCCAACAAAACCTAGAAAAATATAAAATAATCTTTGATAACATGATCAAAATTTCTTGTTATTTAAGAACACAAGACAAACAGGAAATCCCTTTTATTGTGTCAACCAACGATTAGTAAGACAAATAATTTATGTACTATAATTTTGTAAGGATCCTGCATCTTCTTGATCTCTCCCAGATTTTTATATGTTGACTATGACCATTTTTACCATAGAAAATTGCATCAATCAACAAGAATTTGGTTCTTTTTATCAACTTACTACTAGTAAACCTATGGATCTAAATATTCATTTCCGACAATTGAACCTTTTCAAACTGTTTCTTTTTAAGAACCAAAAAAAATTTGTGCCAGAATAACAGATGCAAAGAAAAAAAGAAACCTTGGACGCGTGATGGATCTTCAGGTACTATTTTTGCATCTCTTTGACCAAACCCAACCACGTTGGGTTTACTCGTTAATGGTTGATCCAACTTTGATGGATCCAGCTTCTGAAACAAGAAGTTTTGTTCGTGGAGGTGTAATATCAAGGGATTGATGTCCATTTGATGCATCCACTATGGTTATTTCTAAACCTTAAGTTCTATTTTGCTGAAATACCTGCCTCTATAACATTTTAGACTGTATTGTTATTCTTCTTCCCATCGGGATAAATCTGACCCCTTCCCTTATTCCCACCAACGTATAAAGGATATTTTAAAATGTAAAAATCTTTCTTAGTAGTAGGGTCCGGGGAAAGAACTAGAAAGTGATTTCACTATATTTCTAGTAAGGAAAAGGACCTATCACGAGAATATTTGTTTTGGACGATAACTTTAAAAAGTCAGATTTCCTATCTTTTCTTTCATTTAGGGAGAAATACGAACGAGAGGGATTCGTATTAGTTCGAATCCCTCAGATAATCCCCACATTCAAAGATATCATTTGAAAGAACTTGTTTCAATTGAATATCATAAAGGATTCTAACAACTTCAAATACAGTATCAGGAAGTACCAACATCCACAGGTTTATTAGCTAAATGACAATTGGCACATAGAATATGTCCAATTGGTTCTTGTGGATTTTCACAACCCTATTGTGCAAAAATCGAATATGAGTGTAAAATAGATGTCCAAGTTATTACATGTATCAACATCATGATCGATACAGAAATTGATCGAGTCGTTTGCTCGTTTACCAAAGAAAAGATATTTCTATTTTGCATAGTCTAAACATCATCCTTGAGAATGTCTACAATAACTTTGGTAGGTTGCTAGTATAGTTTTCCATCCATGATTCTGCTGTTATACTGAAGAAGTTCAGCATACAGTAAAATCCCCTAGATGAGTAGAAACATAAAGAGTGAGCAAGATTTTTAATAGTTTGTGTATGTTCAAAATAAATAAATAAATTTTAATTGGGACTCATATCAGTGGATCTCTCTTTAATCATTCATAAAAGTGAGGGAGATGAATGATTTAAATTACAAAAGATCCAATATTTAAAAATGGTATCTAGAATGACTTAAAAAGTGGAAAGTGAAAACAAGACTAGATATAATTTGATGATTTTGATCATTATGATAAAATCCAAAATCCTTGTAGACAAAACCAATCATTAGTTCCCAACCATGGGGCTAGTGGAATCCAATACATCAATCAGTTTAACAAAAGAATAGAAAAAAGCTTTTATTGTGTCGCTTAAATTATGGAGAAATTTTTGAACCCAAGCAAGAATTAGAACGACAAGTTATTCATTACTCAGAATAGAATAACTACTTAGAATAGCAAAACTTATTATATTTGTCGAGAAGTACAAAATAGTATGGATATGACCATCATTGTGCATTTTGACCAATTGGATCGTTTCTTTGTGGATTCCTATACGAAGCTTTTGCATATATCTCTGTGTACTCCTTTATCATTTTGTCAAAATAAATAGTTCTTCCATTTCGGTGAATTTTTCTAGACCTTTTTTCTAGCATATGATTCAAAAAAGCTTTGGATTGGATAGTATTCCACCAATTAATAACCCACGACTCTAAACTTTTTTAAATAAAAAATAGATCAACCAAGGCAAAAAATATTATAGATACAAGATATGGGAGGAGGGTGAATGCTTTGTTTTTTTTGAACCTACAATTTTTAATGAAATGACTTCATTGCTCAACTCTATCTAGGGGTAGGCACGGTTCGGATCGGTTCCAAATTTTGAGGAACCTAACTCGAACCGTTTAAATTTTAACGATTCCGATTCGGATCAGTTCCTCCATTTTGAACGTTGGAACCGAACCTAACTTGAACCGTTTACAACGGTTCGGTTCGGTTCCAAACGGTTCCTGTATAATATTATGCAATCTTGAAGATGCATCCCACCGCGAGTAAGAGTTGGTGATAAACTAAAAATTATTTCTATTCCCCCACTAGATGTGGAATGTTTCAATATTAGGCCACCCTAGCACAACTGCACAAGTAGTGAAGTGTCAAATTTGATAAACAACAACTCATTCATCTCACACAATATGTAAAAGATAGAAAATGTCAAATTCGATAAACAACAATTCATTAATAGATATCTATCTATCTCAATAGGATAAAGTTACATATAATTCTTAAAGTGAAATCAAACTTAATAACATCTTAACAATACATAGCTCATTTCACAAGCAATCAAACACGTTCACCCCTGATTCGACGAGCAAGTTGGATGTCTTTGGGTTGCGGCTAATCCATTGCTTGTGAGGGTGTCTTTCAGTTTCAATGGAAGATGCGAAAAACCAAAATGCATGACTTCTGTTAAATGAAGGAAAAAAAAGTAAAAAATAAAAAACGTCGACTGGGTTCGAACCTGCGCGGGCGTAGCCCAACAGATTTCAAATCTATCTCCTTAACCACTCGGCCAAATAGACATTGTTGTGAAATTGGCTCTGGTTTTAAATTTATTATCTAACTGTTTAATTATCGAATCGGAACCGAACCGTTTTAAACAAAAATTTAGGAACCGGAACCGAACCGAATCGTTTCATAATTTTAAAAATAAAAACCAAACCGTTTGGAGTAAAACGGTCCGGTTTGGTTTGGATCCGCGGTTCCTCAACCCGTTTGCCCACCCCTAACTCTATCCACTTCAATTTGTACCCACAAGAAATAGGCTAATTCCGCATCTATTTTGTTCAATTTCTCGCAGAATCAAATTCTCATCAGTATGAGTTAGTGGAAGGGCCCCATGTCCTTTAATTGCCATATAAAGTACGGGATGAGGATAAATACCCTTTTTAACCACTATTCTAATCGACTGAATATCTCTCACAAGGAAGCGAAGGAAGATGCGATGATTTCTTCTAGGAAATCTCTAACGAAAAATACACACTACTCCTTTTCTATCGAATTGATCATAACCACTACCTACACTCAACCAAATTGTACACCACAAATAGGAGCTAATAAAGAGACGTGCGATTGCACAAAAAGACATCACGATCCTTGTGGAAAAAATTGATTTGCCGAATGAAAATATGGATATCAAATTTCGACCAAGATAACTAGAAGTTCCCACCAATAGGAACCCTACTGAACCTAAAAAGGATACACCCCAGAAGAAATTACTTATTTTTCGTGACCCCATTATAAGTTCTATCCATATACGTTCTAATCACCAGTTCAGTCTAGATCCAGTTGCATTTTATTGATATGAATCATTTGGAATACTTCAAAGAATTAGTTTGGTAAAAAAGTACAATATCTCCGCCATTGAATCCCTCTATGGATAGGATCCCACTGTATATATACATATAGATATGCTGACTTCTGATTTCAGACATCTGCTGATTCTTTTTAAAATAACTATAATGCTTTTATCCATATTGACCATCTATTCATCTCTCAAGTCGTGTCTCTCTCTACTTCAATCTCTTTTGGACTTTATTGCATAGGACTACATTGTTGTGCAAGGGAGAACTAACCACCACACTCTAGGCTCTCACATGTTGCACCTATACTTTAGCAAACAACCTCTCCGAAGACCTCAGCAAACATATGAGAGCAATCCGCATTTACAACCAAGATGGCACGACCAGCTTAAAAAATGTGGGACTAAGCACGTCCTTTCCATATCAATCGTCACTACACCTATGCATGCATTTATTCATTGCTTAACATTCATTTCACCGAGCATAGTTCATCATACTTTCAGTAAAGTTTCCATAACGTGTGGGTTGGAAACACTTATGAGTAGACACTCATTTCAATTATAAGATGTTGAATCTTGGCGCAATCCTTTGTGTTCCCTTTATCCCAACGGATGCATAAGCAATATAACAACAATGGTTTCTTTATCCCAACGGATATATAAACAAGATAATAACAATGGTCTTAGCTAACATTAATTCTTAGTCAAGAGTAACCACTCATTTGCAAGGGCGGGAGTTTTACTATGACCACCCTCTAACTCCACATGTCATGGTCCCATCCTTTTTTCCCTCCTCTTCTCTTCCTCCTCACTCTCATTCTCTCTCGAAGAGGATGTGCATGCCTTAATCACTCCTCTATGAAACCCTTCTCTCCCAAAAGCTCACCTCCTTAGCTGTAATTCCGCCTTGACTCTTGCAATCCTTTTGAAACAAATTTCATTTCGTTATGTTTCTGAATGATTTATCTTCATTTCCCTCTCAATTTTCAAGTTTAATATTGATTGAGTTTTGTATTCATCTTTTAAAGCTATCTCTGGGTCTTCCGTCTCTATTTTTTGGCAAGAAGATATCAGAAGCACTTTATTGTTTTGATAAAATGACCAACTGGACCCGCCTTGTTCTTCCTATCTCCTATAATTTACATTAGATGGGGTTCACTTGTTCTAATTGAATTTCAAGTTGTCTTCATAAGTGGGTTTCACAAGAGCTAAATAAACCTAATTATTAGTTTCTTTGCAAACACAGAGTTGTAACTAAAACAATACAAATTAAGACTAGCAATCAGTTTCAAATGAATAAAATTCAGATTGAAGAATTGAAATGCAGATGTCAACAGCAGTCCAAGCTAACAATATAAGGGTCAACAACAACCCTAATTATGCAACAAAATTAGTAACCTAAGCTAACCTGGAAGAGGATCTTGACGCGCTCGAGAGGAGCAACAGCAGTCTTGGCGAGGCCACCGGCAACACCACCTGCTATTAGTTCCTTTGCGAACACTGGCAAAAGTTGTACAATGCCCCCATGACCATGATGATCACCCATCACTCTCTCCTCCTCCTCTTCGTCTCTCTTACTAGCCATCGCCATTAGAGGAGAGGAGGAGAGACCAATAAGATGAGTTGAGAAGAAGCTCTTTGTGTTGGATTATTTTACTTCAACAAGATAATTGTTTGCTTCAATTTGGCTTCTTCAAAAACGGGAATCTTCTTCAACCGGGTCAAAATGCTGTGTGTGTGTTTTCCTCGTTCTGTCTTGCCTGTCTGCTCCACTTTCCAACTCCCTGTTTCCTCTTCTCTTCTCGTCCATTTTGAAGAGTAAATTTGTGGGCAAGGGATATTTCTCTTTAACTCATTCTTTGACATATATATATATATATATATATGAGACAACCATCAACTCAAAAATTCAAATTTTAATTCAGATCAATCTTTAAAGACTTAGCCTTATTTAGATTATTTTTTAAGAATGATCTGAAGTCAAATATGAATATTAGATCAGTCATTGGTAGATGCTGTCGTGACCACACACTATCATACAATATTGTGACTTAATTGATGGTAAGGATCAATAATTGTGATTTCATTTTTTGAGGTAATTTCGGTAAGTTGATTTTAAGAAATATTTCGTTGTGCACAGAAAAAAGTTTAACAAAAATTGACTGTAATTTTAAAGTTATCAGTATAATTTAAACATTTTAAACTCATATATACTATATAAAGGCACCACAAGACTCATAACGTCATATATTTTGCATAAGAATCACTTATATAACAAAATTTCAATACTAAACTAAGAATTAAAATGTAGGAAAATTGAGATTGACCTAACGAAAGAAATAAATATTTCGGATTTCGAAAGAAATTTCAGTAACTTGAGAAAAAGAAATATTTCATGAAATTTTGACATTTTTCGAAAAATCACATTCCTTGGTCACGACGTGGTTGCTGTACTACACTAAAAGTTATTCTTTACTTATAATCATTAAAGGATTGCAAAGAGAGAATTAATTATTGGCAATGGGTGTTGTTAGTGAATCGATGATGAGTCAACAGCATAAGCAATTACTTCAAATCTTCTAAGAGTTTGTTACATTGTACTAGAATAAGCTACACTAACAATAATGTAAGGTGTGGGATATCATTTCCCTTATTTTGAGAAGAACTCGTCCTCAAGTTCACTTCAGGCAAACACACCATCATCATCTCCATTGTAAGCATACTATACTTTGAAAGGTATGCGAGATATTCATATTTTTAGGGAGATCAACGATAAAAGTGTTGTCGATAATTTTATTGAGAATGTGAAGGGGACCAACTTGCTTCTTTTTTTTAAGATTGTTGTATGTTCCAACCAAAATGCGTCCCTTGCACAAAATTACCATGACCATGTCATTTGCTTCAAAGGTCTAAAACATTCATGAAGATAGGCGTCATCTTAGTATTGAAAGTTTCAAGAGTTTTCTGTATCTTCTTATGTCTAAAAGCATAAGAATCATTTAAAGTAGGAGGAAGAACATCATTAACAAAGTATAGTCAACAATGAAATATCATTAGATGCCTCACGATCATTATCATAACATATATGCTTATCATTAAGTAATGGCTCAAAAAATTCATATAGAATATGTCATAAGCATAAACAAAATAATCTCCAAAGTATGTAGTCCTAGCTCAAAATAGCAAGATCTAACTCAGAATGTTAAGCCTAATTAGAATAACCTCAATATCAATTCAAGTATGTTAAACTAATGAGACTAGGGGGTGAATAGTATCCGATGCATTAGGATCTATCATTGTTGATCCTAATGATATCGAACTTGCAAAAATGAGCAATGGTTAAGCCAAGGACCACCGTTGTGGTAGCTGAAGGCACTCCGATGCTTAAGCCAGATATCGATTTAAGGAAGAGTGAAGACTGTATGTAATTACAGTGTGTATGTGTGTACCTTTCTTTTGCCTTTTACCGATTCTTATAGTGAGTATTCCCTCCCCAACTGTCCCTGTGATGGAGGGTGTAATGGAGGAAGGAGATCTCGCATAAGATCTTACATGTGCATGACTGAGTTCTTAGGCACTCGGCTATGTTTAGAACCCAATGCTTGATTGGGCTAGAGCTAAGTTTGTGTGAATGGATCTCAGGCTTGTGACAGCTCTGAGATTCATTGTTTGGGCCAAGCCCTATGACCCGTGTTTCTGGGGCGAGCATGTTTTGGGCCTGGATGCCTGACTTACGAACTAAACATTACTTTTGCACATGGGTCCACTCGGGACTACGTTGAAGCCTTTTACGTGCTAGTGTAGCCCATGCCACGTGTACGATGATTGATTGACTGTTTGATGTCCCATCGGCTACTCTCCCAGTTAATGGGGATGTGTGCAGTTCCATTAATTTGGTGAATTTGATTATTGCAGTTGTACTTGGAACCATCGCCCTTATTCCACGTGTAGCATTTAATGTCGACACGACTACTAGGTGACCTCCTTCTATGAACCGTTGTGTCTATATATAGGATGCTTCTCGTAGGTTTAGGCATTGTCATAAGCATTCTAGAGCTTGTTCCTCACATGTGTATTTTCAGAGTATGTGTTTTGGCTTCTCCAGAGGATGAAAGAGGATCTTCATTGCTGGAGTCCCATGATGTCTTCCTCTTAGGGGCCAAGTTTGTCTGCCATTTTCTGGTACTCCCATGATGTCTTCCTCCATTCAGTTTGAGGATAATACACGCAACCAATTTTGGGTGGTTGTTCCCACTGCTCTTTCCTGGGCTTCACTCATGATGCCCCAGGCAGAAGGCAGACCGATGGAGTGGGGCACCCATGGGCATGGCCTACAGCCTCGGGGAGCTGACTTTGCATCACCCCAGGCATTCCTTCTTTGAGCGATCACCCCAGCAGCCAACTTGGGTCCTTTTGCTTTCACTTCCAAATCCTTTTCTAAAGGCAGATTGGCGGAGCCAAGTCTCAACGTGTCTTTTAGAGGATTTTCGCTCACAACTTGCTTTGTACTAAAGTCAGATACTTGTAGTGTGTAAACTTTTGTACTAGCCAGACGGTCAAACTTTGTAACAACTTTTTTTTCAAAAGCAAGCGTGCCGCCAGTGGGTATGGAACCTAAGACGTGGGGTGTAAACCACCACAGCCTTAACCATCCATCCAGGCTACCATTGGCATTGCAACAACTTTTTGATAATCAATAAAGTTTGTTTTTCTGAAATCGATTTTCTTGTATGCTTTAAATGATTGTGGACCATATTAGCTTGTGCAAACAAATCTTTTGGACTGTCAAAAAGATAAGACGGTTTTGACTCCAAGCAGGGACTGGGTTGATCTGGTCTTGAAGGATACACGTGTGATCCTGACTCAGCCTGTATAGTTCCCTTGACAAAATAACATGATTCACTAATGATAACAAAGTCATTGAAGAGTGATCTTCATGTAGGTGGGTTGTGTATTTTGGGTTACCCACTTTCTAAGTAGGCGTTGGCATGTCGAAATAATGCTACTTAGCTCTGTATAAAACTGAAGTGACAGAGAAATAGTCTTTTTAGAACTAGATTCAGAACCATACTCTAACTCATTGTTTAGTTGAGTCTTGGTTGTCATGGTGTTGCCTTGGTTCGTATGGACTAGAACAATTAGATGCATTGAATCGTATGTGGACTGGACTCGTTAGCATGTGTGTTGCCTTAGCTCTTGAGGAGGACTAGGCTATCTCGGAAGCGGTGAGCCATCCAGAGACTGGACTCTCCCACTTTCGATGGGTTGTCCTTGGACTGGGTTCGGTTGGTGCTAGAGTTCCTTGGTTCTCAAGGCGAACTAGGTCACTTATGCGGTAGTAGTCGTCATCCTAAAAAAATCTAGGCTTGGCCACTTGTGTGCCATTGTGGTCCCCGTCGCCAGATAAAGTTTCTTGGGAGCGGGGAGTAGTCCGGAGACTGGACTCGCCCACTTGCGGTGGGCTGTCAATAGAATAGGTCCGTTTCGCAGTTGTACCATTGTGGTCATGAGGTTGGACAAGGATATCTTAGGAGCAGTGAGTCGTCCATGGACGAAACTCGCCTGCTTATAGTGAACCAATATTCATGGATTGGGTTTGGTTCGCATGTCTGTTCCTGGGTATGGAGTTATATGAAATGTTAATCTTTAGAGAGAATACCTTTACTGATAATACTTCTTCGAGCTCTACATTCAACAACCTTTTCAAACGCTCTCCATCTAGGTTCTCTAGCCAGTAGGTTCCTAACTTTTTAATTGTTGTTACCTTGTAGGGACCTTCCCATTTCTAGCTTAGCTTGCATTCTTTTGAGTCTCTTGTGTCCGTCTCTCCGCTCTTCGAGTAAGTCTAAGTCGACTCTCAAAGCTTCATTGTTGTCCTCCACCTTGGACTCTTCCATTCTAAATGTAGGCATTGCTAGTTTCACTGAAACCATTGCCTTAGACTCATATGCCAACTCAATTGGTGTATCTTTGTGGTGTAGTATGCCCAGAGGATGCCTAGAAGCTCAGAGACTCAGAGCCCTTTGGTTGTATCGAGTTTCCTCTTGATAGCTTTCAAGATAGTTTGATTGGTGACTTATGCTTGTCCATTGGCCTGGGGAGACCTGACGAAGAAAAGTGATGGTTGATGCCTAGTTGGATGCAAAGTTGCTTGACTTTCCCACCCTCGAACTTGGTCCCATTGTCGCTGATTGAGATTTTTGGTATTCCAAACCTGCAGACAATATATTTCCAAGGAAAGTTTTTTATTTGATTATTTCCTATCTTGGAGAGGGGCTCCACTTCTACCCATTTGGTGAAGTAGTCAATTGCCACAAGGGATGAACTTTCTTCTTTTGAAGATGAAAAACAGGCCCACGATGTCTATCTTCCACTTGGCAAATGGCCACAGGCTGGTAATTGGAACCAGGTTTTGTGTAGGCATATGTGTGTATGGGGCATACCTTTGACACTCATCGCACTTGTGAACCAAATCTTTGGCCTATTGTTGCATTTTCGAAAAATAGTACCCCAGTGTGAGGGCTATGAGCTAGTGTCCTTCCTTCGGGATGGCTTCCACAGACTCCTTGATGGATTTGTGTGTGAGCAATGTGAGATGCAAATTTTTGTTATTCTTCATTTTCATCCCGTCCCGTCCAGAAATCTCAACCTGTTCGTTCGGGATTGGGACGAGATATACCTCATCCCATCCCGAACCTGTTTGAGATGGGACGAGGTCGGGATGAGATCTATCTTGTCCCGATCCCGAACAAACATGATGGGATTGGATGTGGTCCATCCCGTCCCATGCCCACCCTTAATTTATAAGCACATCTCCGAGGATAAAAACTAAACCCTCCAACCCCCCCCCCCCCCCCCCCTATTTCTTCATCACTCAAACCACATTCCTCATTTCAACTTTTTCATCATTATTTAAATATATCTTTCCCTAGTTTTTGAAAATTTCTTTTTAAGTTTTAATGTTGGAGGAGAGAGAAGGAAGAAAAGTGATTTTTTTTTTTTTTTTTATATTTATTAGAATTTGAGGATAGAATAGATATCCCCAAATATAAGGGGAAGGAAGAGGAAAAGTTAAAATGGTGGTTTGAACAGGGAATCCCTTGAAGCAATATTTTTTCACATGAAACCCCAAAATAGTTTTTTTTAAGGGATCCCTTGTCTATTTTGAATTGTTGGAAAATATGCTGTAAATTCGAATTAAAAAGAAGGAACGATGGTACCAATTTTGCTTGGGTTGAGTCGCGGACTAGGTCGCTCTCTTTAAGACGTTTCGCAGCTCTGCCCAAAATTGTGCAAGCAGTTTCATAGCCCCGCCGTCCCCAGGATAAAACAGCCCAGAATCTTCTCTCTGTCTCGTTCAAAAATGCACAATAGATGAACGGTATACAATTCACCCTTAATCTTCTTATTTGCTCGGAATCACAAATACCATTGAACAAAAGAACTCGAAAACGAAACTGATTGTAGAAATGAAAAACTTCTTTGCAAAAACTCTTTTGAGAACAACACTTTTTTCAGAACTGTTTTGAGAGCACTATGATTTGCTTAGTTTTTCTTTTTCATACTTTAAAACTCAAAGCATGTATAGTATTTATAGTGAAAATACCATACATTCGAAAAATGAAATAAAGGGTAGGTTCATACGCACAAGTCGCGCGGGGAGAAGATGAATCAAAACGTGTAACATGTGGGAGAGCAGATCATGGCGCAGCTCACGCTAGCACGTTTTCTCTCTATACAACCCGACCCGCCCGACCGGACGGACGGCGGCGGCGGGGGGCGCGAGAGTCTATCTCTCCCCTCCTCATAAAAGAGTGGTACCCCAAGGGGTCCAAACCCAAGTTCTAATTATCTCCTTATATACTCTACCACAAAGAGATATATAGTAGATATGAGACTATAAGATAGAGAGTGATTCAAAGATCAAAATAGGAGAGAGAGGTCCAGGGTTCAAAACCAGGTAAACACACATTTGTTTTTATTTTTAAAAAGCCAAATTTGCAACAATCCCCCACTTGGATTTTTAAAAACAATTTTCATCGAGCAATCTACAAAATATAAGATTGTGCATAAGCAAAAGTGTCTTTCGACTTGAACTCTTGCGTAGTGTTCATGCTTTAGAATATACTAGAGTAACTCGTAGTTTTGAACTCTATCTCTAACAAACATTACACGTACAACCTTACCAGGGTGAAGTCTAAAAAACTCGTGCTTTACGACCATGCACGTATATCCCAGTGTGGTGAAGGCTCTAGGAATTTTGCCCACAAATTCCATAGGAAGCGGTCAAACTTCCACAATCACTTAGGTGAGTCTATCAAGAGTACTCCTGTAGCTAGGTACTCCACTCCACATAGAGTATAAACCTCATTAAGAGTTTTTAACTCATCCTACTATCGCTTCAGGAATTCATGCTTTAATCTAGGAATGGGATTGCTATTTTGTCAGCATGATTCACATCATATCATTCACGACTTGTTATTACCCATTGAACCTATTTCTTGGGATCTCCAGTCTATAGGTTGGGTTACCATCGTGAATAACTCATCAAACTAAGGGCAATAGTCTCATTCCTTTCAAGGTTTTGAAAACCTTCTCTCTAGCTAATCCTTTCGTCAAAGGATCGGCCAAGTTCGCATCAGTTCGTACATGATCCACTCTCACAACATCAGTAGATAGAAATTCTCTAACCGTACTGTGCTTACGATGTATTTGTCGTTTCTTGCCATTATAATAACGGTTCTGTATTTTTGCAATAGCCGCGGTACTATCGCAATGGATCAAGACAGCTGGAATCGGTCTTTCCCATAAAGGGGTCTCTGCTAGCAGGTTTCTCAACCAACCTGCTTCTTCACTAGCCGTGGCTAGTGCTATAATCTCTGACTCCATCGTGGACTGTGCCAGAATGGCCTGTTTCTTTGATTTCCAAGAAACAGCTCCACCAACTATATTGAAAATATAGCCATTGGTGGCTTTGGAGTCATCTGAAAAGGTGTTCCAATCAGCATCGCTATATCCTTCAAGGACAGCGGGAAACTTCTGATAATGTAATCCGAGGTTCTTAGTCCTCTTCAGGTACCTCATGACCCGTTCAATTGCATGCCAATGCTATATACTAGGTCTACTTGTAAATCTGCATAATAATCCAAGCGTAAGCTATGTCGGGTCTAGTGCAATCGGTAGCATATCTAAGACTACCAATGATGCTCGCATACTCAGATTGTCTAACACCGTTACCGGTGTTCTTGAACAACTTTACACTATAGTCATAAGGAGTACATGCAGGTTTACAGTCAGAGTAATTATATTTATTTAGGATCTTCTCGATATAATGTGATTGATCCAGAGTAATTCCCTTTTCAGACCTAGTAATCTTGATACCAAGGATTACACTCGCTTCTCCAAGGTCTTTCATATCAAAGTTTGCACACAATAAAGCTTTCACTTTATTCACGGCATGGATATTAGAACCAAAGATAAGTAAGTCATCCACATATAGACATATTATAGTGCAAATGTCATTTTCAGCTTTATAGTAAATGTATTTGTCACTTTCGTTCACTTTAAAGTCATGTGCGATAACAAGATTATCAAATTTTTCATGCCATTGTTTTGGAGCTTGTTTCAAACCGTAAAGTGACTTATCTAGTTTGCAAACTTTATGTTCTTGTCCTGGAATAACAAAACCTTCAGGTTGGTCCATGTAAATTTCTTCTTCCAAATCGCCATTAAGAAACGCAGTCTTAACGTCCATTTGGTGCAAAACTAGGTTATGTATTGCAGCAAGAGAAATTAACACTCGAATAGATGTAATCCTGGTTACAGGAGAATATGTGTCAAAGAAATCAACATTTTCTCTCTGTCTATACCCTTTGGCTACGAGACGAGCCTTGAACTTGTCAACATTACCATCGGGTTTCAATTTCTTCTTAAATACCCATTTACATCCTATTGTCTTACAACCTGGTGGCAAATCGACTAAGTGCTAGGTTCTGTTAGACTCAAGAGAATATATTCCATCATCGATAGCCTCTTCCCAAAAATTGGCATCTATAGAGGATAGGGCTTCTTGAAAACTAAGGGGATCCTCTTCGACTGAAAAGACATAGTAATCGGGGCCAAAGTTTTTAGAAGTTCGTTTCCGTTTACTTCTTCTTGACTCAGATTTTGTGGCTTTATTAGTTTCATTTACCCTGATCAAGGGTACGTTGTTTGATGATGTACCCCTACTATTTCTCGAAATAAAAGGAAATTTATCTTCATAAAAGTCAACGTCGTTTGATTCTATAATAACTTGATCTTTAAGATTATAGAATCTATAAGTTTTGCTATTCATGGCATATCCTATGAATACACATTCATATGCCCTACTAGCAAGCTTATTCCTTTTAGGATCAGGAATTCTAACATAAGCTAAGCAACCCCAAGTTTTTAAATAAGACAAGTTTGGTTGTCTATTTTTCAGAATTTCATAGGGCGACGTTTTACTTTTCGATTTGGGGACTCTATTTAGCACATAACAGACCGTCAAGATGATTTCTCCCCACCAGTGCGATGCAGCACTGGAGTTAAGCATTATGGCAACTACTAACTCGGTAAAAGTTCTATTTTTTCTTTCAGCTTTGCCATTCATCTCAGGAGAATATGGTGCAGTTGTTTCATGAATAATTCCTTGAGAATTATAGAACTCAATGAAAGTACTGCTATCATATTCAGTGCCTCTATCACTCCTAAGTCTCTTAATCTTTCTATTATATTGATTTTCAACTTCAGTAAAAAATAATTTAAACATGTCAAAGGCATCACTTTTATTTTTCATTAAGTAAACAAAAGTATAATCAGAACAGTCATCAATAAACGTAATAAAATAACGTTTTCCATTTCTAGTCAAGATACCATCAAGTTCACATATATCTGAGTGTATCAAATCTAATGATTCAGATTCTCTAACTACAAATTTATGTGGTGTTTTGGTTATTTTAGCTTGACTACAATAGTTGCACTTTTCAAAGTCATTTAAGGACAATTTTGGAATTATTCCTAAGTTACTCATGTTTTTAATAATACGCTTATTAACATGACAAAGTCTAGCATGCCAGATATTAAAAGTGCACAACATGTAAGCAGAACTAGAAATTTTATTCGCTTCAACATTTAACTTAAACATTCCATCAGTAGCATACCATTTTCCCACAAATACATTATTCTTTGTGATAATATATAAATCAGCCCCTATAATTTGAGTAAATCCAGCCTTGTTCAGAAGAAAACCAGATACTAGATTCTTTCTCATCTCTGGAGTATGCAAGAAGTCTTTCAGGATAACTGTCTTTCCAGAGGTAAACTTCAGTTCTACTGTTCCAGTTCCAGCAACTATAGTGGAGTGGGAATCACCCAACAATACTTTCTTGTCCTCAGCTTCAGAATAGGACTTGAACATTTCTCGATCATAGCAGACATGTCGAGAAGCACCAGTGTCGACCCACCATCCCTCGGATCCACTAACAAAATTGATCTCAGAGATCATGGCAATAAGTTGGTCTTCAGTTAGGTTCGCCTGAGGTGCAGGGCGAGATCCATTCCGGCAGTTCCTGACCATATGCCCTGGCCTACCACAGGTGTAGCAAAGGAACTGTGCTGAATCATTCTTGGGGGGATGTTTCTGTCCATTCTGATTTCGCGGAGGATTCTGATGGTTGCGGTTCTGATTGTTCCGGTTCTGCTGGTTCCGATTCTGATAGTTCCGGTTTTTATTGTTATTCTGATTTTTCATTGTCTTTCCATTAGGTTTCAGAGAAACAGGGGTAGACTTCTTATGGTTTGATATAATCAGAACTTCATCTTTCTGATCTTGTTTCCTAGCTTCCTCCTCAATACGAAGTCGGGTTATCAGGTTTTCTAGGGAAAACTCTTTAGTTTTATGCCTAAGGACATTCTTAAAATCTTTCCAGCTAGGGGGCAATTTGTCTATCACAACAGCTACTTGAAATTGCTCATCTAAAGTCATTCCCTCAGATATAATTTCATGAGTAATCTTTTGAAGCTCGTGTGATTGGGTTTCCACAGACTTATCATCAGTCATTTGAAATTTCAGATAGCGACTGACAACATATTTCTTTGTGCCAGCCTCCTCAGTGTCATATTTCTTTCTAAGGGCTTCCCAAATATCTTTTGCAGTTTGTTCAGAACAGTAATAATCATAAAGATCACCAGAAAGACCATTTAGGATAAAAATTTTACATAAAAAATCATTTTCAATCCAACGGTCTAATTCTTTAGTTTGGGTTTCCGTAGGTTCAGCAGGCATTGTTGGTTTTTCAGTATCACAAACATATGCAACCTTTTGTGTTGTTAGAAAAAACAGCATCTTTTGTCTCCATCTTTTAAAGTGTTGGCCCTAAAAACGAAAGGGCCTATTAAGGTCTTTTGCAGCAATTTCAGTAATTGAATTCATGGCAAACATAGAAAATCGTCTTAAAAATTGTTGGAAAATATGCTGTAAATTCGAATAAAAAAGAAGGAACGATGGTACCAATTTTGCTTGGGTTGAGTCGCGGACTAGGTCGCTCTCTTTAAGACGTTTCGCGGCTCTGCCCAAAATTGTGCAAGCAGTTTCGTAGCCCCGCCATCCCCAGGATAAAACAGCCCAGAATCTTCTCTCTGTCTCGTTCAAAAATGCACAATAGATGAACAGTATACAATTCACCCTTAATCTTCTTATTTGCTCGGAATCATAAATACCATTGAACAAAAGAACTCGAAAACGAAACTGATTGTAGAAATGAAAAACTTCTTTGCGAAAACTCTTTTGAGAACAACACTTTTTTCAGAACTGTTTTGAGAGCACTATGATTTGCTTAGTTTTTCTTTTTCATACTTTAAAACTCAAAGTATGTATAATATTTATAGTGAAAATACCATACATTCGAAAAACGAAATAAAGGGCAGGTTCATACGCACAAGTCGCGCGGGGAGAAGATGAATCAAATATGGCGCAGCTCACGCTAGCACGTTTGCTCTCTATACGAGTTTGTGGTAGTGAAAATAAATTTTCAACAAAAAATAGTTTGCTCTCTATACGACCCGCCCGCCAGGACGGACGGCGGCGGCGGCGGGCGCGAGAGTCTATCTCTCCCCTCCTTAAAAAAGAGTGGTACCCCTAAGGGGTCCAAACCCAAGTCCTAACTATCTCGTTATATACTCTACCACAAATAGATATATAGTAGATATGAGACTATAAAATAGAGAGTGATTCAAAGATCAAAATAGGAGAGAGAGGTTCAGGGTTCAAAACCAGGTAAACACACATTTGTTTTTATTTTTAAAAAGGCAAATTTGCAACAAAACCCATACTCAATCACTCACTTACTCGTTAACTGCAATGCTACTACTGCTACTCTTTCAATAAGTTTTCACTTGTACGTACGTATAATCCAACACTTGGCTTGCGTGCATTTTGATCTGTCCTTCTTATTCTGCTTCTTCTCTACAGAGATTTTGGAGGAAAAGAATGTCGAACCCTCTTCTTCCTTGTCAAAATCGGGCTCAGTTTCCATTCACCCGACTGCAACCATTCATCTCAATGTCTGTTTACCATGTTACAGTGTGTTACGGAATGTTTAAATTTTATTTATCCCAAAAAAAAATGTTCTGTGTTGATTGATCATTTGGTTTCAGAGTTCAACTGTTGTAAGGAGTGGGTAAAACATGATTGTGCCTTTAAATTTTGTCCATAAGCTTGAGTGGTAAAGTTGCTACTGTTGAATATTCTTTCAAAATGCTACTAGGGATGTTTGTTTAGGCTCTAATTAGAACTTCTAATTCATGAAAATCACTGGTTCAAAGGCTATTAAGAGGTTTGAGGTTTGAGCCATTGTCCGAATCAAATTGTGACAAACATAGCATTCAAACTTTACCAACCGTATTTTTAATATTTAAACATAATGTCTGATTGAAATGTGTAAACAGACACCCCAAGATAATTTCAAATACGCTCGAGCAAAATGTCAAAGGCTTGGCTGTCTATGAAAAGGGATTCTAGAAGGTTTACAAATTAAGGTACTGTATGGGAGTTGGGTACGCATGGCACGCGGAATGGAATGGAGCATATGCATTGTAGTTAAGGCATTGAGGTGAAGGCGACGTGGTCGGACCTGAAAATGCCTGATGAAGTGAGGCGGTTTTAACATTTTTTAAAGTTTTTTTATTATTTTTTTATAATAAATTGAAACATATCAGCGTAATAGTATACATCATCATTTTGATAAGTATCATAAGCAAATATGTACAAAAAGTGACACAACTACATAAAATCGAAATAGAAATATAATAAAGTTGTATAACATAACGAAAAGATGCATTACATAAGTGTCAAATAACTTACAAACTTCCACTAAATTATTAAAAATTATTAATCTTGTAATAATAGAAACTTGAGAACATTGAGTATTTGTTAGAAGAAATTGTTGGAATGATTGGTAAAAATCTATAAGTATGATTACTATTGGTATTTCAAAAGTATACAAATCATTAAACTATGCTATAAAAAACAAGACTGATGTTAATCACAGACTGATCGAAACGTGATATGTTTTCTCCAAAAAATAATTAAAAAAAGTGTGACAAATTTATCACTTAAAAACATTTTATCTAGTTTTTATCAAATTTATCAAACATTAAACTAAGAAATATAAACCATAATATAGAGTGGGTTGCAACCTCTTTTTGCTGCATTCAGACTACAAATGGGTTGTAAATGAGCTGCAATTGGGCTGACTACAACTATTTTTGGGCTGGGGCTGTTGAGGCGGCTTGGGCGAGGGGGATGCTTCATCCGCACGCATTGCCTCACTTTGAGGCATAATTATGTAAAAATGCCTTGAGGCGCACCTAGGCGGTTGCCTTAAATACACTGAGTATATGTCAAGAATCCATAAACTAGAGAAGTTAGTTGGGTACCCATGGCATGCGGAATGGAGTACTATGTCAAGAATGCATGAACTAGAGAAGCATTCTGGCTCATGGAATGTATTTGTATTGCAAATGTATGTATAAGTCGTTGTGGAATTTGTTTGAATGGCATTACTTTCTTTCAAGTGTTACCACTTAACTTTCTGAGTATTCAGAGAGTACCTTTTTTTTTTTTCTTCTTCAATTCAGAGAGTACTTAGTACTTGCTATTCTGTTGTTTTGAAAATTTGAATAAAAAAATCTAGAGAGTCAGGCCAGCCCAATACCATCCATCATCCTAGAAATGTTGGAAATGATACAATCTCTAGGATGATGAATGGTATTGTGCTGGCCTGGTGCACTCGAGAAAAATTGATTTTGAATTAGAAAAAAAAAGGTGAAAGGGAAAGAAGAAAAGCTAAAGAATAGGGAAACGTATTCACTCAAAATAGTAGTAGGAAGTACTAGTTGGTAATGCGATAAAAGTGACAAACGAAGCAATCTTTAGAAAGATTTTATGCCATTCACTGTTCCGTGGTTGATGGTAATACTTGCGATTCGATGCTTCCCAAGGATAAGAAGCAACATGAATATCTAATAGCATAAAAACAAATTCAAGTGTAGCATATGGGAAAAAATGATATGCTGCCTTGATGTTTCATATTCCATTTCGAACTTCATTCACATCGATCTGATATATGGTACTATCAGAGTGATGATCTAAGAAAGATCAAAGAACTTTGTTAGTAAGAACTCAATCCTTTGCCTATAAGAAGGGGGGATAAACACTTGCTACTTTATACTGCTAGTTGTTTTCATTTTTTGTGAATTGTTGCTGTGGTAGGGTACTCATGCTATATTGCTTTTATCAGTTTCATAGTTGTGTTTATGTTGATATCTTGATAGATCTCAATCCCAATACGCATAAAAATTTGATTACTTAGTAGGGGTAGAAAATCCTACTGCTGGTGAGTCATTGAGTACATCTCGAGTGACTCGCTCTGGGGCAATGTAGCAAGTAGTTTCGAGTTAACTTCCTAGGAACACAACAGAAAACATAGCGCTTATATTAATAGTCATACACTTGCAATTCATTAGCTCTGACCACACGTTAAATGTAGCAATCATCAGGACAACGGCATAAAACAATCCCTCTGTTGCTTTTTTTTTTTTTTTTTGGTTTAGGTCCAAATTTATGATTCAGGAAGTTAACTGTTTCCCATGAGGTTTGATACCTATTCATTATGTCTGATATTCTGTATCTCCTTCTCTTTGCCCAATCCACGGTACACGCACACATAGAATTCACGTCTGACTTTTGTAAATTTTCTCATATTTAGTGGCAGCTAGAAACTATGAAGAATGAATAAGAGTGAAAACTCTGTAATTGCTTAACTTAGCAATTCAGAGATCTTTGTATGTATTTATAGATATTTCATATTACATCTTGGAATCAAGAATTCATACTAACAAACGTAAAACAGACTCCAGCTCATTCTACAGTTCATTCTAACAGTTCTTGTTTATACACTAACTGACTACAAGTATACTAACTGATTGCTAACACATTGCTAACTGATTGCTCATCTATACTGGTTTCTTATCATCCCCCCTCAAGTGCAAGGGGCAGGGAACAAGACCAAGATGGGACTTGAGATAGATGAACCTTGAGCTTGGAAGATGCTTTATAAGAAGATCAGCAGACTGCTCAGAAGTAGGAACAAATTCTAAAATCAAATCTCCTCGGAGAACATGATCACGAATGAAGTGCAAATCTATTTCAATATGTTTAGTTCTGGCATGAAAAACTGGATTTTTGGCAAGATGATAGGCACTGACATTGTCATAGAGTGGGAGAACAAGGAAGAGTAATGCAAAGTTCCTTTAGCAAAGCCTGGATCCAGATTATCTCAGAAGTGGCAAGTGCAAGACCTCTATACTCAGATTCAGCACTGCTTCTGGAGACAACCCGCTGTTTGGTAGCAGACCATGAGATCAGATTACCACCCAAATAAACCAAGTACCCACTCGAACTGCGTCTATCATCTGGATTAGATCCCCAGTCAGCATCAGAGTAAGCTTCGATAGCAAGATCACAAGCAGGCTGTAAAAGTAAGCCATCATGAGAGGATCCTTTCAGATAACGTAGAATGCGCTTGACAGCCACCCAGTGAGAAGTCGTAGGTGCTTGCATAAACTGACAAGCTTTATTGACCGCAAAAGCAATGTCTGGCCTGGTCATGGTGACATATTGGAGAGCACCAACAATGCTGCGATAGGCAGTAGCATTCATAAGAAGTGCTCCATCAGATTGTGACAAGGGTTTGCCAACAGCTCCTGAAGTTGGAGAAGATTTGCAAGTTACCATATCAGCACGAGTAAGTAAGTCAGCAATATACTTGGCTTGGCTGAGATGTAAGGCCCCATTACAGTGATGAACTTCAATACCCAAGAAGTATGACAAAGGACCCAAGTCACGAAGAGCAAATACTGAATTCAACTGATCAATAAGCAAAGAAATATGTCTTGAAGAGCTGCCAGTAACAATGATATCATCCACATAGACTAGCATGATAAGAACAGAATGTTTGTCAAACCTGACAAACATGGAACTGTCTGTCCGAGAAGCTGTGAAACCCCATCTTAGAAGAGCACAACTTAGTTTGGAAAACCAAGCACGAGGGGACTGTTTTAGACCATACAGAGATTTCCGTAGTTGACAGACTTTAGATGGAAACTGGTTGTCTAAAAAACCAGGGGGTTGAGCCATGAACACTTGTTCTTCAAGATCACCATTCAGGAAAGCATTGTTAACATCAAGTTGTCGAACATCCCATTGAAAACTTACTGCAATAGTAAGAACAATATGGATAATGGCAGACTTTACTACAGGACTAAATGTTTCAAAATAATCCAAACCATAAATTTGATTAAATCCTTTGGCAACAAGACGAGCTTTGTATCTGTCAATACTCCCATCAGGCTTGTATTTGAGTTTATAAACCCATTTACAACCGATAATGTTCACATTACTAGGTGGATCAACCAAAATCCAAGTGCCATTTGTGTGGAAAGCAGAGATTTCTTTTTCCATAGCTTGAACCCAGTGTGGATCTTTAAGAGTCTGTCTCAAAGTAGTGGGTTCTGAAACTTTAACAACAGATAGATCAAGTATTTGTTTCCTCTTTGAAATGCCAGCCATAGATCGTGTGATCATGCGAGTAGGCAGAGAAGTAGGAGGAATGGGCTCTATGGAAGTAACATCAGTTGGAATGGACTCTATGGCAGTAACATCAGTTGGAAGCAAAGGGACTAAAATAGGAAGTGTAGAAGACAGAGTAGGAGATAGAGTAGATGTAGGAGGTGTAGAAGCATTTGTGAGAGGGAAAGAGGCTGAACAAGTAGAGGACTTAGGGACAACTGAAGTTATGACATTTGACAATTCATTTGAAGTTAGAACTGAAGGAAGCAAAGAGGTAGAATTGTGCATAGGAAAGTTGAACTCATCAAACACTACATTAGGGGAGACATATACTAGACCAGAAACTTGATCAAGACATAAAAAACCTTTATGATCTAAGCTATAACCCAGAAATATGCAAGCAACAGACCTGAATTGGAGCTTATGCTGATTATATGGCCGAATGAAAGGGAAACATAAGCACCCAAATACATGAAGAGCACGGTAGTCAGGAAGTCTATTTAGAAGAACTTGATAAGGAGACTTATGACTAAGTACTTGAGTAGGCATGCGATTGATAAGAAAGACTGCTGCTTGAAATGCATATTGCCAAAACTTGAATGGCATATGAGCATGAGCTAATAAAGCAAGACCAGTTTCAACAACATGTTTGTGCTTTCGTTCCACTCTACCATTCTGAGAAGATGAATGTGGACAAGAGAACCGATGTGCAATTCCAGAGTCTAACAAAAAGGATTTGAAAGCTTTGAATTCACCACCATTATCAGATTGGAGGCATTTAATAGATGTGTTAAACTGTTTTTCAACACGAAGTTTGAACACCTTAAACATGGGCAAAGCCTGATCTTTGGTCTGAAGTGGAAACAACCAAGTAAATCTTGAAAAATCATCAACAAACAAGATAAAGAAACGAGCACCAGAAGTAGATTTGACAAATGCAGGACCCCAGATGTCAGTATGAACCAGTTCTAAAGGTTTAGAAGCATGAAAAGATGATAAAGAAGTAGGTAATCGATGGCTCTTTGCAAGTTGACAGGATGAACAAACAGCTGACTTAGTTTTATTGAATGGAACCTTACAAATATTCAAAACATGATGAACAATTTTTATTGAAGGATGACCTAATCTATAATGCCATAACTGCTCATTATTAGCAATACATGAAGAAGCTTTAGGAACAACAGAGGAAGCATTAGAAACAAGAGCAGGAACAGAAGAACTGGGCAAAGCAGTGATGCTGGAAGAAACTGATGCAATTGCAGTCTTAGGAGCAAGTAGAACTGATAGCTTGTATAAGCCATTTTCAAGTATGCCTTGAGCAAAAACCTTCCTCGAATGTGGTTCCTTCACAAAGAAATGATCAGACCAAAACTGAATGAATACATTGTTATCAGAACACAGTTTGAAGAATCAGAATTTAAAGAACTAGATTGTTGAAAATTAACATCAAATCGATGGTAGCAAGCCAAAGCAATATGTCCATATTTGCCACATAACTGACATTGTGGCCGATCAGTAGATTGTTTATTGGAATGACCACCTTGTTGATGATTAGAACCATAATATTGCCTAGAATGCTGTCCATAGTTCTGACTATTAGAACTTCTTGCACGACCATAGTTCTGGCCTCGTCCCCTATTAGACTGCCCACCAAAATGTCGACCTCTGCCTCGACCAAAAGACTGACCAAATTGCTGCTTGTAATTGGAACTGGCCAGGTTTGCTGAAATGGGTGGAATGTTATCCACAGAGCCTTGTTGCTCAAGCCTATTTTCAAAAGACAATAACATGCTATGTATGGATTCAAGCGGGATCTGATCATTTCTGACATTGATGGTTAAGACTACTGAGTTATATTCAGTGCCCAAGCCATTCAAAAGGTTCATTATATGGTCTTGATCTGAAACTAACTCACCAATGGCTGCTAGATTATCTGCTGCACTTTTGATCTTCATGATATAATCAATCATGGACAGTGGACTGGAATTCTAATCGAAGTTGCATGATTCTAGCTCTTGAAAAAGAAGAAAAGATTTGTTCTAAAGCCTTCCAGGCTGAGAAAGAAGTAGTATGACCGATGATTTGAGCCATTATGGCTGGTGTAAGAGATGCATAAATCCAACTTAGGATTGTGCGATCTTGTCTTCTCCAAGCAACGAAAGCAGGATTGATGACTCCGGTATTTAGCTCTTTTGTTGGACAAACTGAAACTCCTTCAATGAAATCCTCAAATCCATTTGCAAAAATTACATTTTCAATTTGAGACTTCCAAAGAATGTAATTGGATCTATCTAGTTTTACTGGTAAAGAGTGATTCAAAACTTGATAAGAGGGAGCAGAGGATATGTTGGATGTCTGACCTGTGTTGCCAAGTAAACCAGAAGAAGACTGTGTTGCCATTGATGAAATGATGAAGAAACTCTAAAGCGCTCTAATGCTCTGATACCAAGTTAGAAACTATGAAGAATGGATAAGAGTGAAAACTCTGTAATTGCTTAACTTAGCAATTCAGAGATCTTTGTATGTATTTATAGATATTTCATATTACATCTTGGAATCAAGAATTCATACTAACAAACGTAAAACAGACTCCAGCTCATTCTACAATTCATTCTAACAGTTCTTGTTTATACACTAACTGACTACAAGTATACTAACTGATTGCTAACACATTGCTAACTGATTGCTCATCTATACTGGTCTCTTATCAGTGGCTTCGTTGGCGGCAATATTCTCTTGATAAAAGGATTTGAGCCCAGAAGTTTTGGAATGGCCGACATGTTAATATTTTTTTCATCTAGTTTATCGTTGAAAATAATCGTCTCAATTGGTTCTTTCTGTACAGTAGGATGTTCCGCAAAACTTGGGGATATGGTTTTCAATTATTTCCAGGAAGCCATATTTTTGGAGTCGAACTGGGGAAAACTTGGGATCTTGATGTCACTTCTTGTTAACTCCATCTTGGTATATATTAATATGGAGTTGCAGTCCTATGGAAATTCATGATCATTTTCCATAGATGTTCTCATGGAAAATAATAATGTCAACTTTGAAAATTCTCTTGATAGTCGCCCCATTTTGATACATCCAGCCTAAATTGGTTGGAAATTCAAACAATCTGAAACAACGGATTAGTTTATGCTTATGAGGCTAAATCTCTGTGATGAGACCTGTCTTTCGAACTAGCTATTTGCTAATTTCTATGCATCAGATTCCCAATTCTGAAACTTTCATGATTTTATTGTTGTCACAAAATTTCTTGCAGAAGTTGCCAACGTTACAGATTTAAGCGGGTTTTTTTTTTTCTTTTTCCTTAATAACTCATGTATAACGAGATATTGTCAAGCAGTGGTGCCATTGTTGGGGAGGATCTTCCTTTGGATGCAATAATGTTATAGGATGCCATGCTTTGGTTGGTGCAAAGTGGCAAGATTTGAAGTACAAGGGTACTGATTTTCTTTGCTCACAACTATTGTACCTTGTTAGATTTTGACTGGTTTGGTTGATTGAGTGCATATTAACTCAATTATATTTTTCACCCTGCTGATGGAGTACTTGATACTTTAGTGAAATTGACTGGAAAGACCTTAAATTATGCTCCTACCAGATTATTATTTTGGATGTCTTGATCGTCAGCTAAGAGTTGAATAGACGTAGGAAAATATCCACCTTGTTCATCTTGGTGTTCATTTGCGTTTGGACTGATATCAAATTAGAAAGAACGAAGAAGAAAACCACAGAAAAATGATATCCCCCACTCCATTTGAGGCAAAAAATTTAGAATGAACTGCTAAACGCTTTGTTTTCCTCTTTTTAATGAAGCATCTCCTGTCCACCAATTGCAGCTTGTTGGTCGGATATCCACTCTCCTTGTGAGAGGTCGCGGGTTCGAGACTCACCAATTAGGATTTTGTGAGTTTTCAGATAAGCCTTCGGGTATTGAATGCAACTTTCATGCAAGGTGAAGGTATCATCCAAGGTGGAGGCGATGGACTGAAGCGAAAACAAGTCTTTATGCGAGGATATTAAGTGGCTACAATATTGTAGCCTTCGGGCTTGATTTGGTTAACTCTATAGGGTCAGTCATTTAACCTTCGGACATAAATTAATAAATAAATAAAAAGAGTTAATGATCCAATTAAAAATAAAAATGAAGCATCTCCTCTGGTGGAGACTAGTACTGTAGTGTCTCCTTTCTTCAATGCAATTTTGTTTTCAGATAGGGAAATCTCATTTTCCCTTGATTTTTCCTCTCTTGAATGTGAAAACTTTGTTAACAAGAAGGATGGCCAAAGGCCTATAGGAACTCCAATGATAAGTGGAGATAACATGATAGCATTCCACCAGTTATTATGCTTTTTATAAGCACAATGCGAATTGCATTCTATCACCATTCGTCATTTCGTAAGTGTGCATCAAGACTGGAGGACCATAAAAATTTGGGTTCCTCCCCTATTTGTAATCTACATTTTATTTAACCTATTTTAAGATACATGAAATGGTTAGAAATATTGTATCATAAATAACATTCACTATTAACTGACATACTTATGGTATAAAGGTGTAATCAATAAAAAGAACAAACCAATATTCACATCATATAGAGCGAGTTGTAAAAGTAAGTGCAGGAAGAAAAGAAAAGAAAAAAAAGAGAACAAAATATAGAACCGGAAATACAGCTCGAACAAGAAAATAGAAGGGAAGTTAAAAACCTATATATATATCTTTTGTACTCCTACAAAGTAGCTTGTTGGATCTGTTTTCTTTCCTCATATATTAGATGGAGTTTTGTTTAGCAGTTGGTGTTTTGTATAGTGAGTTATGTATTGTTCAAATTAATAAAAAATATGTTAAAGTAATTAATCATTATATCATCTTTAATTAAATATGATTCATCACTCCGCCCCATTCAACAAAAATCATGGCCTCGTCACTGCCTAAACCGACAGATTAGCTTTAACTTCCAGCCATATATTGTCAACATGATTGGCCAAGTTTTTGGAAACTTTGTTGTTCGGCTGTTCCTTTCCCTCTAAGTGACCCACACAAATGCATGGGAAGTTCTCACCCAAATCCAGGTACCAACCAAAGATAAAATCAGGTTGGCATGGCTGGTTGCATTCCATTCTTCAGCTAGGTCTAGGAGAGTGGCAGAGACGGGGCAGTTGATGCGAATGCAGATTGGCATCGTCTCATGAGAGATGCTGAGAAATCACAAGAGAAGGTGAGGTGATCAATGGTTTTTTGGGCAATACCACATAGCCTGCAATGGTTGGGCATAGCCATTCCTCTTTTAAATGATAGATTGTCTACTATAGGGATTTTTCAATTGAGGAAGGCCGAAAGTAGAACGCATGCTCAAAGCAAATCCACCAAAAACACGGAAATATCAAGCCTTTTTTACTGTGCCACAACAAACCCAACACTTCCAACACAGAATATGGAGCAAGGAAATAAATAATCATACTCCCTTACCAAAAGCAAGAGAATTCTAAGTAATCAACTCTTCAGTAAATTAAAATAAAAAACAAATCTGGGGAAGCCAAAACATAATCCCAGCTTACCATTTGAGGCATGAAACTTCTCGTTTGATCCACGTCAATAGAATTTTTCAGTTCCATCTTGTTGGTGACTTTCACAGGATTAAGTAGGAGACGTAACATTCTGACAGATTCTTGCCAAAATTTAAATGTCCATTTTTTTTGAAAGCCCTTGCAAAGGTTGAACCTTTCTTCTAATGCTTCAATAAATGGAAGGTGGGCATGGAAGAGACTTCCCCGTGCAATAAAAAACTTATGTACATAAATCTTTTAGACTTTGGTGGATAGATACGGATTTGGGGTAGCACTTGGGGCGTCCTCAACGATTCTCAATACTCTTCTTTTGTGTTCAGCTGGGACAACATTGTTCCTAATAGTACTACTTGATGCATTCTAGTGGATTGGAGTTTTATTTTCCTTGTTTTGTATTAACAATAAAATTTCTAGCGCCCCCCCCCCCCCTTTTTTTTTTTTTTATAGATAAATAAAATAAGTGGCATCGGGCTTTTATTAGTAGTTTATGATGCAATTAAGTTTCATTTAGCTAAAATGACTCTATCCAAACTAAAAATTAATTTGTTAATTCGTTAGAGTTCCATTTTAGCTAAATTTTTCAGAAAAATTATGGATTAATACTAGAACATCTTGTTAAAGTTTTAGCCGTTTCGACACCATTCTCGAGAATGTATTTAGGTAGCCGCTATTAAATATCTTGATAAATGGTCTTTGTGAGTGTTAAAGAACCTCTTATAAGAGGGTGCTCTTGGACAATGGGCGTTGGCCGGCCTGTGTGGCGCCTAAGGTGGGCCCTCACTCGCTTCATAATATTAATAAAAAAAGAAACCCCTTTATCCTACTTAGTGTGAATCTTGAAGCACACATGTCGAAATAAACTGTAACTTTGAGACATTGCTTCTTTGACACATTGTTTCTGATGTTGGTATTTAATTTTACTTAAAATTTCAGCTCAAACGAATTCATAAACAATAATTTTTAGAGTAATTTGCACTTTGCCCCCTATTATACATAGGTCATTAATAAGTAGATCTATCCTTAATCACTATTACAATGACCCCCTTGACTAGCGGTCAACGTCCATTGACCGTCAATTTTCAAAGTAGATTACCAAAATGCCCCTAAAAAATCAAAGGTTGAAATTGACTCTTTCGTATCTTGAACATCACATCTCAAGGAAAATCCTAAGGTCTAACTGAAATTGCAGTTGTATCTGGAGAAAAATTCAACAGTTGATTTTTAAAAACTTTTATCTTAAAAAACATCTCGAGGAAAATCTAACAGTCCAAATTTAATAGTACAAACATCTATAGGAAAATCTAACGAACCAAATTTAATTATGCACACATCTCAAGAAAAATCAGATTGTCCAGCATCCCGAAGAAATTTGACGATCCAACACACATCTCAAGAAAATTTGATGACAGTTCAGATATATTCAGATATATTCGTGCATGCATCTCGAGGAAATATGACAATTCAGATATATTCGTGCATGCATCTCGAGGAAATCTAATGATTCGACACGTGCCTCAAGGGAATCTGATTGACCAGCACATATCTTCAGGAAAATCTGACAGCTCATATTTATTTGTACGCATATCTCGAGGAAATTAAGATGTTTAAATAAATTTTAATTTACTTTTACCCTCTGAAATAATTTTGAATTTAATTTTGCCCCCTGAAACAGAACAGACCTGAGAGATGAAGGGGGATGAAGGAGGAAGGAGAGGGAGGAGAAGGAAAAAGGAGGAAGTGGAAGAATGAGGAATGAAGCCATAACTTTATTATAGGGGTTGTAAAACATAGAAGGAATGAGGAGGAAGGAGGATGAAAGAGAAAGTGGAGGAATGAGGAAGATGAGGGAGGATGAAGGGGGAGGTGGTGGCGAGATTGTGAGATAGAGGAGGGAGGAGGAAGATAATCAAAATTTTCTTGATCATCTCTCAAGTATGTTATGTTTCATAGGGAAAAACTAAATTCAAATTTATTTATGGGGTTAAGTTATTGCCAGTAATTTATTTTATAGGGTTAAGGGCAAAATTTATTCAGACGTCAGATTTCTTTGAGATTCGTGCACGAATAAATCTACGCTGTCAAATTTTCTTCAAGATGTGTGCTGGACCATCAAATTTCCTCTAGATGCATGTCAGGACGTCAGGTTCTCTCAAAATGCGAACTTGAATAAATTTGAGCCATCAAATTAGCATCAAGATGCGTGTACGAATAAATTCAAGCCGTTAGATTTCTCGAGATACGTGCATGAATAAATTTCAAATTTCAATTTTTTTTCAAGATGCATGCATAATTAAAATTTTGGACCGTTAAATTTACTTAGAGATGTGTATACTATTAAATTTGGACCGTTAGATTTCCTCGAGATGAGTTGTTTAAGATGAAAGATTTTTTAAAATCAACTGTTGGATTTTTCTCGAGATACGATTACAATTTCAATTGGGTTTAGGATTTTTCTCAAGATGAGATGTTAGAGATGCGAAAGATTCAATCTCAACATTTGATTTCTGAGGGGCATTTTGGTAATCTGCTTTGAAATTTGACGGTCAATGGATGTTGATCGCTAGTCAAGGTGGGTAATTGTAATAGTGATTAATGGTGAGTCTACTTATTAATTAGATCTGTATAATAGGGGGCAAAATGCAAATTACCCTAATTTTTTTATTTATTAGAGTCATTTTAAGTAAATGAAACTTAGAGAATCCTAAATGGAAAGCCAAACTTGGGTCCTTTTAGCCCAATATTTAATGAATTCAACTGGATCTTATAACTCTTTATCATTGATATGTACCTATGGGAGATCAAAATGTTCAAAATGCCAATGGTAGCCTAGTTGGATGGTTAAGGTTGTGGTGGTTTAACCCCCATGTCTTGGGTTCTATACCCACCGGCGGCATGCTTGCCTTTCAAAAAAGAAAAGTCCAAAATAAAGAGATGGAAAAGCCAAGATAAAGGTACTGAAACAAGCCCACTATGATTTGCAACACACCATCTAGCTCTTTAGCCAATGCCACCATATCTAATCCCATGTTTCTTGCTTTTTGGAAATTAACTTTTTAACACAGATGCACAACGAAGAACATATGGGTTTTCGTTTCTCCAATAGGTTCCTATCGTTATCTCTCTTTCATGCTCTTAATTCTAATAAAAGCAAAAGTTGATTTATATCTTTGAACGATTCTAAAAGTATATGGTTGCTAGTTGAAACCAGTGTTTTAAAAAACGTTTGAGGAGTACCCTCAACGCATAACACTTGAATTTAATGTCAAAAATGTCATTCGAGGCATTTTCCGGTGTGAGGCGTACGTTTAACGCTTCAACGCATTGAAATGTATGTTATTTCACATTTTTTGCATTACAAGACCTTTCAGCAGATGTTTTTCAAGGATATTTTTTAGAAATGTAAAAAGATAAGTCAAAAAATACTCGAGCTTTGTGCGATTGAGTGTTCAAGGATGTGAAATGTTCATTTATTACCTCATTTAGTGGCCTCAAGTCAAGGTAATCACTCGGGTTCAAGTAGTTTGTCCTTCATTTCCATATAATGATCCAAGGAAGAGGAGAGCTACAAATAATTCTATTGCGAATGCTTTCAATGTGAGTGAGCGACAAGAGTTGGATGCTTTGATTGCAAGGACGTTCTACTTAGCTGCATTGCCATTCAACTTTACCAAGAACCCATATTTTCAGGAGGCCTTCACGTATGCATAAAATAAAACGAAGTCCATTAGTGGTTACAAGCCACCTGAGTATAATGCATTGACGCCGACGTTGCTACAAAATGGAAGGGGTAACATTCAGAGGTTGTTGGAGGCAACGAGGTTCACATGGGTTACCAAATGAGAAACCATTATTTGTGATGGGTGGACCGATGCCCAAAGAAGGCCTTTCATTAATTTCATAGTGATTAATGAGGGTGGTTCAATGATCTATTTTAGATCTCACACTGACACACACACGTGTTATTTGGTGTAAGTTAACAACTGAGTGTGTTCATTGGGTGCACCAAGTAATGAGGTTGGTGGGACCTAGTACTACTCTCTATTAGGGTTTAGGGCTTATTGGGAAGGCCCTCAATCTCTTTAGGCTCTGTTATTTTTGCGAAAAATAAGATTTCAAAGAAAAACATTCTGGAAATAAATTTCAAGGATTTTATTTTTCATAAAACTTTTATGTTGTTTGACAGGGTCACGAAAATTAATTTTCAAATGATAAAATATTTGTGTTGTGTGATAACAATTGGATTGACTGTGGTGGAAACATAGGAGGAGGTAGTCGGTTTTGTAGTTGATGTGGTTGTAGAAATGGTCAATTGTGGTTGTAGTGATGGTGGTGGTAGTGGGTTGTGTTTTAGTGGTGGTAGTAGTGATTGTGTTATGGTGGTGGTAGCAGTGGCGATGGTGGTGGTGCTGGCTGTGTTATGGTGGTGGCGATGACAAAAGTGGTGGTGGTGATAGTTGTGCTATGGTGGTGGTAGTAGTGGTGATATTAGTAGTGGCGTTGGTGATGATAGTAGTAGTTGTGCTATACTAACTGATGCAATCGATTTTCGTTCCCTGCTTGACCTTGATCTGCACAAGGAACACATGTGAGACACGGACCACCATTATGGTGGTCGATGGCACTTTGATGCTAAAGTCAGACAGAGATCTGAGGAAGGATTAATGGTGTAAACAAGAAATTTGTAATGTGCCTTAGCTTACCAACTTCATGTTTTATTTATTATGTTGGAGTCCTGGTTCGACGAGATCATCGGTGGCGTAGTTTAGGGAGAAAGATCTTTGTGGATATCTTTCTCTAATTAGGAGTTGTGTTGTGAAGGGAAATTTTCTTGTTAGACTTGTGCTCCTAGATATGTCGGAGATAGTTACCAATCAGAGTGTTGTTCATAGATGGAAGCTTCCATGTACGACGTATACTCTGGTATTTGCTTCCTAGTTGGAAGCAAGGTGCTTCTGGCTTACTTGTCCGAAGTCGATCCCCGAAATACTTGCCTTATTAGGTCTTACGAGTATTGGGGACGATTGTGAGACGTGTGGGCTTAGCAGGGTAATTTGGGTTCATCTGCCAGATTGCGTTGTGCGGGCATGATGTCGTTTGGGTCGAATCAGTGTTGGCTGACGCTTGGTCTTGTTTTTCCTTGAGATCATCATGACACGTGTACGGTGTAGAAGAGATGACGTTTCAGTGCAGCTGCTCCCCGAGTTAGTGGGGCGTCTATCAATTCACTAAGTCACTTCTCGAAATGATACACCGCACATGATGATTGAGTCTGAACCGTTACTTGAGTGGCGCACTTCATTATGTGAGCGTGTGTCGGTTCAGTGAAGAAAATGCTGGAAACCAATCCTTATTTAGATCTTCTTTTCTGCAGAGATTGACTCTTCCATTTCTTCGTTTTTAGAGACTCTGTTATGTTCATTTTTTGATTGAAAGTTTATTCACCTTTTCCATGACTCGCCAAAATCACTTTGATGATGAGCTTCTTGCCAAGAGCCGCCAGTTCTTCGAAGATATGTCATTTTTCGAATCAATCATTGTCGAGATTCGGAAGACATATGGAGTCCCTGAGGACCTCCTGCTCTATACTTTGAATGATGATCAGACGCCAATGTTCTCTCCGCAAGGATTCGTTTGTTTGCACCACGACATGCTTCAAACTGGTGTTTGTTTTCCCCAACTTGACAAGATCTGGGGCTTTCTAGAATTTCTTGGAATCCCTTCTCCCCGGTTGGTACTGAATGGGAACAGGACCATTCTTCTCATATTGATTAGGGCAAAGAATGCTGGTGTTCTAGTGACTTCACGGGTGATCCAGTTACTGACATCTCCTCGGATGAATGATCATGTTGCATGTAAGATAACATCGCCAGCTTTCTTCGGGAAACTACCGGATGACTTTAAATTCTGGCAGAAATTTTGGTTTCTGGCCCTTTCAGATTTGAAGTACTTCAAGCTCAAAGGTCGTCCGCTTGAGTGGGAGTTTAAGCCACTTTGTAAGTATTGTTTTGCGTGACTTCGCGTGTGTTTTTGTAGGGAGGTTCCCCACTACTCCTCTTTCTCCAGAGGAAGAAGTCACTATGTAGGTGTTACGTGACATGCCTTAGATGAGTGTGGAGGATGTTATCTGCCTTACCAATTTCAATTGCAGTGGGTTATGGGATCACTGACATGTGTCTCCTACTCTCTATAGAGCGCCGAATGTTAATTCTGAAGGTGGGGCCCTTTCCAAGATGAGGAAGGCCTCTGAAGTTAAGGCACCCGCCCTGCCTGACACAAAGGGGCTTTCTGAGACGCTTGCCTCATTCATAAGCTCGAAGAGGTCTTGCGTTGGGGCTGAGTCGGCTACCAAATGACCTGCTCCATCGATGGAAGAGTGTGATTCTGACCGGTCCGCCGAGCCAGAGGTTGTAGCATCTGGCTTGGAGAAGGACCACCTGTGATTAGCAAGGGTTGATGATGTGTTGTAGTTGAGTACTAAGCAGGCTGAGGCTTTGAATGAGAAGTCATACTTGTTTTACTGGAAGGCTCTGATGAAAATTCGCCTATGGTCCAGAAGGTAAATCGTTCTTCTGGTGGATCGTTTGACAGTAGTCGCTGCACTATGGACCGTCCTTCTTGTAGTCTGCATTGCCCCCCATCTTGCTCTAGACCGTATATCAAGGTAATGGAGGGTCCGTTAGACAATTCGCTTCCTCCACTTCCTTCGAATTCCGCTGAGCCGGCTCGCAACAAAGGATCGGCTGCTGGTGACAAAGGAAAGGTTGTAGATGAGGGTCCAGGTGCGGTGGAGACTACAAAGGGCGGTGCTGGCATAATCCAGCATCCGGGAGAGCTTCATCCAGATGCGTTAATGAGTTTGTTTGCTCTAGACATAGTAAAGATGAGCAACTGGGCCTGACATCAGGAGATTGACATTGATCATGTTTCGAGGAAGCATATAAGCAGGCGTTATAACTGGCTGACGAACTATGCTCCAAAGTCTGATGGGAATGCTCTTAAAGAGAGCATGGATAAGGGGCTTAAACATCTCATGATAGGGATGTCTCATCTGAGCCAAGTGACCCTCGCTGGGATGAAAGTTGAGGCAGCTCGTGAGAGAGTGTACACCATGGAGTGTGTCTTTTCAACTATGCAGAAATCGTATTCTGATGCACTTTTTGAGATTGAATCGCTGAGAAAACAGATTGATGAGAGGAGGCTGGAGCAGTCAACCATTGGTGCTGAGATTCATAGGGTTCATTTGGAAGCCTTTGAGTCTAATTTATCAGAGGCGGTGTCTGCGAGGGACAAATCCAGAGAAGAGCTAAATCGGGTCTGCCATGATCTAGAAGTTGCCCAGAAAGTTGCGGCTAAGATGCGCTCTGAGTTGCAGTCTCTTGTGGAGGAGAATGCCATGAAGGAATCCGAGAGGGTTGCCTAGAGACAACAGTTGGAGGTCGACGTGGAATTCAATGCTAGAGAAGCAAGCAAAGCTAAGGACTAACTTCTCCTGGAGCAACATAAGCTTAGCGCAATTAAAAGTAGCTTTATTATTGAGTAGTCTCAAGTTGATGCGCTGACAGGCAAGCTGGAGCATGAACTTATTGAAGCAAATGTGCGCGATGAAGAGCTTCTCATGGCGCAAGGCATATGTGAATTCCGTTGGGTCCTATATGGGAGGTTAGAACTGTTGGTGTTGATGAAGGAAGAACATTCGGAATGGGATCGTGTCTTATGCATACTTCAGAGTGGTCTCTGAGTCGTCAGAGGGTGATCCAAATCATGGTGCTCAAGCTAAGGCACGCATGGATGCAACTTCTGTTTCTTCTCTTGTTAAGTTTAGTTCCTATGTAATTGTACCTCCTCCTGATGAGGAGTGAATTTCGTACATATGTACATTTTGTTTCAATTGTTAATGAAAACAAGTTTATTTTGAGTATGTTTTGTATTCGTATTCTGTTCGGTCTCCCTGTTGCGCGTTTTTTTATTTTGCCTTGTTGTTTTATTTTGACATAGGTCCTATTAGGCCAGCAGGGAGCTGATGGTCTATCTGCCATTGAGAGATCAACTGTTTATGTTGTGAGTAACTCTGGCATGTGCTTATATGCAGTCCTAGGGTTGTTATCGCATAGTTGTGTTTGATAGTGAACATTATGCGGATGATATAAGCAACGAGTTACTCTACCCAAACTGTAGTTCATCCGTGAGGTAAGCCATAGGAGACTCAAGTTATGTATCTGACCATCGATTGTGGTTGCTGGCATGAGTGAATTGTTGCAACCAAGCACACACGCGTTGTAGTTGAGCAAGAGCGTTTGGCCCGAGTCAGGTTTCATAAGCTCGGGCTGATATCTCCTGTAGCACTTGTCCGCGCTTAGCGGGTTGGGTTTTTAGTTGGCTCAGGTAGCCATTGCTGATAATGGGATGTCGGTCTGTGTGGGGATGAAGATGTTGCTTAAGCTGTAATAGGATTTTGGCACCACTGTCATGAAGAAGAGCAGTGGTCCCGTGGCGAGCCATTGACATCAGTCGGGGTTGACTGGGCTCCCACTTTCCAAACCATTTCTGCCAGCGTGGAGCGAAAATCAGGTTCGGGATGAAAGAATTTGGTGATCATGGTCTGTAGGAAACCAATGATTCTGTGGCGATCCATCGACATCAGTCAGAGCTGACTAGGCTCCCACCTTCCAAACCATCTGCACTCACGTGGAGCGTGCTACAGGTTTGGGCTGAGAAAATTTGATGACTGTGGTCTATAGAAGAGAGTGGTCCCATGGCAAACCGCCAGCATCAGTTGGGTCTGACTAGGTTCCCACCTTCCAAATCATTTACACCCATGCGCATCGAGCTACAGATTTGGTGACTATAGTCTATAGAAAAATAATAGTCTCGTGGAAAGCCGTCGAATCAGTCATGGCTGACTAGCCTTCCACCTTCCAAATCATCTACACCTGCGTGGAGGGGGCTACAAGTATAGGAGTTGGAAATTTGGAGACCATGGTCTATAGAAGAACAATGATCCCATAGCTAGCTGTTGACATCAGTCAGATTTGACTAGGCTTCCATCTTCCAAACCATTTACACTAGCGTGGAGGGGGCTACAAGTCTTGGAGTTGACCAAAAGTTGTCGTCGTCTGTCGTCACTGACTAGGCTTACCTGATTGGGTTCGACGACCATCATCTGCGAACGGGGCAACTGTCCCTAGTGAGTCAACGTTATCAAGCATAAGAGCGTTGATTAGACTTCCACTTCCTAAACCATCAACATTTGTGCGCAGCGAACTAGGCGCTGAGATAGACCAGAAGTCGTCATCAGTTGAAACTGACTAAGCTTGCCTGGCTAGGTTGGGGTTCTGTCTGTTATGGGCATGTGAGTGAGCCTACTTCTGTGGACAAATTGCATTGTGCGGATTAGTTTTCACTAATCTCAGTAAAAGTTTCTTTCTTTAAACAAGAGGTACCTTAAATTAGCTGGTAATATCTAGGCGTGCTCCATGTGTCAAGAGTGACTAGGGCATCTACTGCTTGCGTTCAATGCACGTGGTATAAGAAGAACAGGGTCCCATCGTAGGATCGTGGTGCCACGTGTACATCGTAGATTGCATGGTGACACGCATACAGTGTAGATCGCGAGACGATAGAATATCGATCACTCCCATAATTAATGAAGTTGTGTGCAACATCATTTATTGAATGGACGTGGTCCTGTGTGGTTTCCTTGGGAATCGTTGCCTTCTCGTTTCCCATACGGTATTCAATGCTGATATTTAATGTTGAAGTGCCTGTTTAGTGAACCACTATGTTTATATAATGGTGTTCTTTCATTTTTGTAGGCATTATCTTCTACAAAGTGCACTTCTTCAAATGCTCTCACTCAAGTAATATGTTTTGGGTTTTTCAAAGGCTGAAGGAAGATCTCTTCCACTAGAGTCTTCGAATGTTCTGACACTTGCGCTGATGAGTTTTGATAAGATGTGCCATTATGCGTGGTCACCTGCTATTGGTGAGCGCCCAATTTGTTCGCTGAGACCTTGTAATTTCTTCTCGTATTTTGAAGAAATACAGACTTCCCCTCAAGGGTGTCGTTTATGTGTCGATGCCCTATTGGTGCTTTGAATCGTCTAATTTCTGAGATAACACCAGCAGCCTAATCCTAGACTCCTCTCTCATCCTTCATCGGAATGGTGCAATCGATCTGTTTAAACTTGATAATTGTCTCAAGTTCGTTTGGTCGAGTGGATAGAGCATGTGAGTTGGTTGTAGCTTTGGCTGGCGTGTCGCAGGGCCTCCGATTGATAATTTTATACCATCTTAGGTCATCTTTGCGGGGTGTGTCCATAAAGGCATTGAATTGAGTGCGCTTTTTCATACTGTTCTTGCTCGTATGACATCTTGGGAGAAGTCATTGAGCGAAACTTTAAAAAGACTATGTCGTCTACCCTGGGTACCCTTGCTGTCGTTTTTTAGTCATCTTTTTAAGTCGGATTGCTTAAGCGAGTCTTCACTGTACATCGCGTCCGAATCATACGCTTGTAGTTTGTAATGTTTCATATCAGCATCTAGGCAATAGTTGTTACATTTTTCCAGTAATTAATAGAGTGTGTTTGCGTAATTCTCTTTCATTTCTTTAATGATTGCAAATCACATAAACTCCTAAGAATTAAAACTCTAAACTCACTACTGAAAGAAAATTAAACAACTCGATAGATTGACTATTGGTAGAGAGATGTCGATCCAACCCCGAAGAAGATTCGCGTGGCCCTTGCATGGATCGTAAGTACCTTTAGCGAATTGTCAAGTTTCACCGATGCCATTGAGATTACTAAAAAGTAAACCTTGCGTGGGAGGGTTCGTCCACACCCACTGATCGTTGTATGGTCCTGCATCGTTTATAATGACCTTTTCGCTGGTCCCAGCGTCTTGTCGCGCTAGACGGCAGATTGCTCCTCGAATGTTGGACTGTCTTTCGTCGCTAAGTTGAGCCGTTGCTATTGGGTCTTTATCTCCATCTGAGTGGAGTGACTGCTCCATAGTTTTCGAGTTTGCTTCCTATTCAACTTGTCTGGCAGGCTTCAATGGAAGTTGGGAACATTTTATCTGCTTTAGTGCGGCATAGTCGCAGCCCCGTGTCATTGGTTGGTCCCCGAGAGTTGTCCCCTCCGTGTTGTTGACAGTGTACTTGACACACTAGTAAAGAGTGGAGACCACTGCTTCCATCTGGTGAAGCCAGGGCCTTCCTAAGATGAGGTTGTAGGACCGTGAAGTCCAGGAACATGACCTTCCTTAGTTGTGGCTCTCTTGCCACCACTGTTGGCCTTATCTTCCAGATCGGAAAGCATTTTTCTCTGCTAAACCCAATCAGTGGGTAGTCGGAAGACGTTAGGCTCTCTTCCAAGAGGTCTATATTGTGGAATGCATTGTAAAACAGGACGTTGAGAGAGATTCTCGTGCCCACCAGAGCCCTCTTTACTTCCCACCTTGCAATAGATAATGAAATGACAATAGCGTCATTGTGCGGTGCGCAAATGCCTTCGAGGTTCTTATCTGTGAAGGTCAATATCGGAATGGGGCTTTGCACCCGCGAGTAATATACGTGTCTATCTTCATTTATGGGTTGTGTCCACATCTAGATGAGTGTTCGTTTGTAGGACCTATTTGATTGTTCTTCTTCATATCCGACTCTGTGAAGGACATATATTATGCCCGGAGTCTCCATCTCAATTTCTTTGAAAACCGCTCCCCTTTCCCTGGTTCGATCATGCCATTTCTCTAAACCCAGGAATTCCTTTAGCTTGCCCTTGCGAATCCAGTATTCGATCTTATACCTTAAACTCTTACAGTTGTTGGTGTCGTGGCCACCCTCCTTATGGTATGAGCAACATTTATTGTTGTCGTGTTTGGAGAGGTATCCACGTTGCTTCAGGAGCCATGTCAGATCTTCCCAGTTTTTCATGGAATTAAGGACGTCTAACAAGCTAGAGTTGAGAGGGTCATGGATTTGGATCCAAAATAGTTGGAGGATTTCTCTGGCTTGGCATGGCCAGAGTCTGACTTGTTGTCGTTGCACTTTCGCTTGTTCTTTTATTTGTCTTATCAATTTTTTCGTCATTTTTGTCTTTAGAAATGGAGGGTTTCTTCTCTACTTCAGTTTCCTTCTTTGTTGTTCTCATTTCCTCCAGGGGGATATACCTCTGGGCGCCCTTCAAGAGTTCTGCCATATCGAAGGGGTTCCAAGGTGAGGAAGTTGTAAAACTTTCCCTCTCTTAGGCCTACAGTAAAAGCTATTACGGCGGTATCGTTGTTGCAGCCGTCAATGAGCGTCAGCTCATCACTGAAGCGGGTGACATATTCCCTTAGCATTTCATTTGACCTCAGCCTCAGAGAGAGTATATATTGTGGGCCTTTTCTGATCCACTGGCTTCCGACAAAGCGTGTTAGAAATTCTTTGGCTAGTGTCTTGAATGAGTCGATTGACTTTGGTGGAAGACTTTGGAACCATGTCAGCGCTGACTTCTTCAAGCTAGTAGGAAACGTTCTGTACATCACCGATTTGGAGCCTTCATTGAGCGCCAATACATGTTGATAATGACGCAAGTGGTCAAACGGGTCACCGGTCCTGTCATATAGAATTCAAGCTTCGGAGAGGTGAAATTTTTTGGCAGTGCCTCCTTCATGATGTGATCCACGAACGGGGAATAGAGAGGCGGTACAACATGTCTGGGTCGTGAGCCCCTCAGCGGAGGGGTTCTGAGGGGCGAGTTTGTTTACCCTGTGAGTAGGATCAACATTGACCGCATTGCCGCCTCTAGTCCATTGAGAACTAGCAGGGGTTTGGTTTTCTTGTGTCTGCTCTCTACTGTCATCTGGAGATTGATGTATGTGTTGTTCCTGATCTCCACCGATGGGTGGAGGGTTCTACTGAGTGAGAATTTCCATTGTTTTAGCGATCTGTTGTATTTGTGATGACAGCAAATCCATCCTAGGGGTTTTTGCTGCTAGTGCGGGAGTATGTGCCTGCTACCCTTACGTTACCGGCACCACTGGAAACGGTGGTATACCGCCAATCTGAGCATTTGACGTGTCCCCTTGTTATCCATTGTTGCATTATCAAGTGGTCACTGGTTAGGATTTTTTCCCTCCCACGGACGACACCAAACTGATATAGTTGGTTTTCGCTCCCTGCTTGACCTGCTGACTTGCACAAGGAACACACGTGAGTCACGAACCACTGTTGTGGTGGCCGATGACACTCCGATGCTAAAGTCAGATAGGGATTTGAGGAAGGCTTAATGTTGTATACAGAAAATTTGTAGGTATCTTAGCTTACCAACCTCATGTCTTATTTATAGTGCTAGAGTTTTGGTTCAACCAGGTCATTGGAGGCGTAGCTTAGGGAAAAAGATCTTCGTGGAAATCTTTGTCTAATTATGAGTTGTGCTGTGAAGGGAAGTTTCCCTATTAGACTTCTGTTCCTAGATAAGCAAGAGATAGTTCTCAATCAGAGTATTGTCTATAGATGAAAGTTTCCATGTACGACATATACTCTGATATTTGCTTCCTAGTTGAAAGCAAGGTGTTGTTAGCTTTCTTGTCCGAAGCCAATCCCCGAGATATTTGTCTTAATAAGTCTTATGGGTATTGGAGATGGTTGTGAGACGTGTGGGCTTAGTAGGTTGTAGTAATTTTGGTCCATCTGGCGGACTGCACTTTGCGAGCTTGATGTCGCTTGGGTCGGATCTGTGTTGGGCTGACACTTGGGCCGGATCAGTGTTGGGTTGACGCTTGGGCCTATTATTCTGTAAGATCATCATGACACGTGTACAATATGGAAGGGATGATGTTTCGATGTATCATCACTAATGACGGTGGTGGTGGTAGTGGTGGTGGTAGTGATGGTGGTAGTGATGGTAGTGGTGGTTGTGCTATGGGGGTGGTGTTGGTGTTAATTGTGGAATGGCAGTGTGTTATAGAGTTGAATGGTGTGAATAAAAAAACTAAGGAAAATCCTAAAAAATCAATATCCCATTTAAAATTGGTCAGTTGATTCTCCACCGAGGAGGCTCGTTTTAAATATTGTTTTTTCAAATATTTATAATTTTCCATGAAACAAATGTAACCTTGGTTAATATAAATTGAGAGGAAGTCCCTCGTGCAGGTGCACTCTTATTACCATCCATTTAGCAGAGGGAAGACTTTCTCCTTATTTCTCAATGCTTTCTTCTTCATGGAATTGCGACCATCAGGTAAGTGTTCTAAACAAGAGTTTATGATTCATTAATACACAAGTCTTGGATTCTGTTGTTCTATAGTAGTTTACTAGTTTTTACAGTTGGTATCAAAACACGGATTTGCATACTTATTTTTTAGTCAAATTGAATTCTTAAAGATCTTTACATGTGTTATTGATTCAAGTTTTGGAATAATCAAGGCAATTGCTACGTGTACCCGACTATTTGGCTCGATTGCACCAATTCTTTGTTGCACCGTTAGTTTGGAATGTTTCGACTTTGTTGTACTGACTTATATATGTAACACTGAATTATCATTTTTTGTAATAATAACAATTATTTGGTGTGAAATTTTCTTGCTTAGGAGCGTTAATTGGCTATTGAATGAAAGAAGAATAGTAACCATCATCTATAGACTATAAAACTAAAATTAGGTCAAGCATTCGTTAAATTTCATTGTGTTTATTAACTATACATGGGTTGACAAAACCAATACGTATTAATAATAAAACATATAAAAAATAATAATAAACCCATATTTTCAAAATTGTTGCAAATATTCTATCAAATTCAAAAAAATTGCATTCAAAACCTAAAAAAAATTGAAATCCAAACATTTGCATTAGGAATCATTTATACAAAGTCCCCAATGAACAATATGAGTAATATATTTTCTATGTTATGCACAAAAATTTGGCTGGGTACACCAGGTAATTTTTAAAAGCGAAATTGAAAATATAAAGTTGGGGGCATCGAGCCAAACAGTTGGATACACCACTACACCAAAAGGTATGTTTAGCTACGGGGAGGTGGCCACGGCTCTAAGCCGTTGGTTTATTTGCCACGGCTAAAAACCGTGGCTACAATGGCCAACGGTTTAAAACCGTGGCAAAAAAATAAAAACCGTGGAAAAGGCCCACGGTTTTAGACCGCTGGCCATTGTAGCCACAGTTTTAGATCGTTGGCCAATATAGCCACGATTTTTTACCGTAGCTATATTTGCCAACGTTCTAAAACCGTTGCTAAAAAACATCAAAATCGTTGAAGAACTCGAGTGGATTTCACGCGGGCGAAAGAAATTTCGCGGTCAGGCTAAAACATTTGGCACTCCCGCCTCCATTTTGGCTCATTTCCATTTTCATTTAAGAGGTTTAGGGTTTTGTAAGAAAATCATTTTGGCTGAAAAAGCTCGAGGGGAGAAATCAGAAATCAGAAATCAAAGATCAGAGAAATCAGAAATGGTTCATATTAGAAATCAGAAATCAGAGAAATGGTTATTCTGTTTTTGTGTTGATTGCGGTGAAATCAGAAATCAGAGAAATCTCTAGCCATCGACCTCGACCATGCGGTGAGAAATGGTTTTGTAAGAAAATCACATATATGATTTTGGCTCAAAAGCTCAAGGGGAGAATCAAAATCACTGATTTTGTTTTGTAGTTGATTGCAGAGAAATCAGAAATCAGAGAAATCGATCGAAAACTCTAGCATCGTGCTGACTTGCGACGTCGACCTCGAGCTGTGGTTCGACCTCGTGCTGAGTTTTGAACTCGATCTCGACCAGAGGTAATACCCATTTGCAATCTCAATTGTTCTGTTACATTTAGGTTTATGATGAATGTTTGGTCCATTTTCACTAATAAATGGGGAAATTGTGAATTACTTCAAACAATGTCTTCAAATCCCAGCTCATTTAAAAAATAAAAAAATAGAAATAATAAAAAATTTGTGGTTCCAATGGAACATCTAATGGTATTGTACCAATGCTACGTGTTTTTAATGACACTACTCGTTATGTTGATCAAGGGGGAGGTAAGATGAAAGGTAATGTGGTGTTTTTCTTTGTTTTTGATATGTAGTAAAATTCAGTTTGTTTGCAATGTTTGCCTTATTAGCTCTTGTTTTGTTCATGATATGTTTAGGTGAATTTGCTGTGTATTTGGAGCCATGGCATGCAGATATCTGTGAGTTTTTAGATCTTAGGAAGAATCATGGAAAGGTAAGATTTGTTGTGTTTGGAATTAGTTCTTTTTTTTTAAATATATTTTTGGTTATTTTTTGTTCTAGTTTAATCTTTCACTTGAGTCTCCACTCTAATGCACGTTATCATTGTTTTTTACCCAAGGCTTAATTTGTTTTATGTTCAGATGTTCTCCCAAGAAATGTTTTGTTTATTCTGTAAGAAATGGTGTCGTCAATCTAGTTCAGTTGAGGTTATTTACCTTTTCTCACTGTTGTGAACAAATGTATGACAAATTTTACTTTGGGAATTATTTGTTACCAATGGGTTTTTGTATTTTGCCCCTTTAATCTAATAGAGGAGCAGCTGGTGCTTTGTTAGTGTATGATATTACCAGGTACTAGATGTACACAAATCAATACATCAAGGCAACGTGTGTGTTAACCAAGTTCTTGACTTATTCCTTTTCTTTTCATAATTATGTAAACCAAAAACTAGTAAGCATAATGTAAGTATCAGTGGTTGTATGAAAAATTGCTCAAAAAGGAAATTGCAGTCTTGTAATCTTTGCAATTGGAATCTGTTGCATATTGAAGCTTTGAGTAAATTAAGTAGGTATTTGGTTGAATTTCAGCTGTTGATAGCATTTCTAATAACCGGCTTCTGATGGTTCTTTTTACTCAGGAGGATCTGGATTTCTCATAGTCATATGGATATTTTCAATTCCCATCTGATTATTTGTTGGGTTGTTTATCAATAGTGACGTTGAAATTATCAGGGTCTATGTTAATATTTTCTAGTACTTTCACTGGTCTAGGATCCCTTAAGACTCTTGTTCCTACAAATGCTTTAATCAATGAGAATACCATCCAAACTGTCCTGGATAATTGTCTATGTCTTGAGGTTTTGGAATTATATAAGTGTCAAGGCCTATTTAATCTGAATGTTTATGCTCGGGGCCTATTTAATCTTTGTTTGAGATATGGGGGGTGTTCTTAGATTGTGGAAGTTCAAGGCTTAGAGTTGGGAATCTTTTATACGCTTCTCTTGTGCTATTTTGTGGAGTCCACGGATGAATAGAAGCAACGCAATCTTAGTATGATATGTTGTAGAATTTTGTGTTTTTCAGAAAAGTCTTGATTGCCTCTTTAAATTGAAGAACTTAATATTGTTGACGCTGAACCTATACATGTTGTGGTCGTCCTTAATGTGTGCTATATAAATTATTGTATCGGGGATATGATCTGATTTACTTCTGAATCCATTGACAGTGTTGTTGGATAGCATCTGACCCATTTATATCCAGATGGATTCTATCAGACAAGCATCCATTTAGAAACATAGGTTCCCCTGCTCTCTTTAATTTCTTCTATTTTATCAAGAAAAAGTAATATCTCTATTAATGGCAATGATTATGTATCAACAAACAATGCTCTCTCTATGTCATGATTATGATTCATAACATGTTCTTTCACTTTTAGGTTTCTGTTCTGGCAGATGATGTCTTGAAGAACGTTGATATGATGCTTTGAGGATTGTTTTTAACAAGTTCCAGTCAGTTGTAGCGTTCATACCAACAATGACAGCTGTTTTATCTCCGGAGGTATTTTTCCTTAGTAGTACTTTTAGCATGGATTTGTCTGTACATTGTCATTATCTGATGCTTGCTTGATGTAGATTATCGAGAGAAGCTGAAACTGGTGGAAAGCTTGGTGAGTTGGATACATATGAGATAGAGGGCGGTGAGACAAAAGCAGAGATTCTTCAGAACTTAGCTGAGTTTCAATTTTCTTGTGTAAGTTTTTACCTTGTTAAAGCTAAGGCTTTGATTTTATTTCCTTTCATTGTTTACTACTTATCTCCTTATCTTTGGCTTTGAAGAAACGAGCATGTGCAAGAATTTCATGTATGACCATTTTCTTTTGTTTATCTTATTCAAGTCTGAGGGTGACCAGACCTGATTGTGGAACATACCTGCTAAAGAAGTTCAAAATGGCCATCAACTTTACCTTTGATGCAGCAATATGAAGTATTGAAGTTCTTAGATATTTCATAAACATATTCATTGATTTGTGAGATTGGATGCAGGTTATGTTCAATGTTGTCCTAGAGAGCGCATGTAGTGAGCAGGGGGCAAGGATGTCTGCCATGGATAGCTCCAGCAGAAATGCTGGAGAAATGCTTGATCGGCTCACAATTACTTATAACAGGTTCTTCTTCTTTTTAATGTATTATTTCTGGTTCGTATTATTAGTTCCCAAACTGATGATTACTTTGTTTTGATTCTTGCAATAGAACCCGTCAAGCATCTAACACCACCTTATATTCATTTTATATTCATTTCAGTGTGGAAGAAGTGCAGCAATGAAGCTGGGGGGGTGCTGTAAAGCTTGAACAGAACATAAGGTAGAGTACCCAAAAGTAGCAAAGAATCTCTAATGGGTATCTTTCTTTTTTAACTTTCTTAGTTTCTGCTTTCTCTATTTCAGAGCTCTGACTCACTCTCAGCTCCGATTTTAGGGTTCTTTTTTCTTACTTAGTATTGTCTCCCTGTGTGGTTATTTGATCCCCTAAACTGAACTCAGTGTCCTTTTGTTGATTCTTCACTTTTTAATAATTCATTTATGTTTGTGATTCTGAGGTACTTGGTTTGGGTTCTGGGGTGATCATTTAAGGGAAGATCTTATGTACCCACATTGAACTTTGGTTGTGTTTGAGCGCAGCTTTTGTTTTTCTTTTTGGGCTTTGATTTGTTTGTCCAAGATATATTCATGTTGATTCAAATATATAAAAACAATCAGAAGAGTAATCTTGCCTTGTAGTATCACCTGTGTTCTATATGTATAACCCACAAATAGATGCTTACATAAGCACAAGATAATGACGATTAATATCATGTTAAATCATTTAGAGAAAAAGAACAAATACATCTACCGGCGGCGAGGTGAGCCTACCATTAAGACCAAAAAATGAGTTACGATGACATACGCATAAGCAAACAGGTAATACTTTCCACAAGTAATAGCCCTTAGCATCCTATTGCTATCATGTGGATTGGGAAATATTGATGTTTAGGACCTTAATCTTTTTAAGGTCGGGATTGTAACTTTTTACAGTCAAGTTTTAATATAATTTTTACCTTTAAAAAAAGAAAAAAAAAACATTAAGTGAACAATTTGTTGTGCATGATGTAACATTTTTATCATGCAGCTGTTGCAGTGAATGCAAATCTTCAATTAATATGCTGTGACTGAAGTGATGTCACTCTCTGAAGAAGTTTCCGCTTCATCAAGAAATGGAAAAAGAAGTATTGGCAATGTTTTGAAACATGATCAAAGGAAGCTTTTCCTCATTGTGGCAGCAGATCTTGTTCCCACACTGGAATCAAAATGGGGTGTGAAACTCGCAATAAAAAAATTATTGTCTGGTTCAGATCTTGAAAATTGCAGGTCTGACAATTAAAAGTTTCTCTGTTCTTGCTCCTTTCATGGATTTGTACAGCTGAAATTTCAAGATAAACTAGGAATCTGCATTGTTTTGGATCTCTAACATGCATGCCTCTTCATGGCATCAGATACATTCATCCAATAGATAACAAGGAGTGCCCTGTTGTTATTGGAGGAGACTACATTACAACAGAGTCTGGAACTAGATTAGTTCATACAGCCCCTGGTCATGGTCAGGAGGATTATGTGACTGGCCTGAAATACAGTCTTCCCATATTTTCTCGTGTAGATGATGATGGAAAGTTCACTGAAGAGGCTGGAAGATTCAGTGGTTTAGATGTTCTAGGAGATGGTAATGTTGCTGTTGTTAAATACTTGGATGAGAAACTGTCAATCATTATGGAAGAACCATATAGTGAGTTTATTCCCTCTTTAAATACTGTTAAAGTAATAATGTAGGCATTCCATTTCATATCTTTAGTGTAGTTTATGAAACTATCCTACTAAGTGTTCTCTTTTGCAGAACATAAGTATCCATATGACTGGAGAACCAAGAAGCCGACAATATTTAGGGCAACTAAGCATTGGTTTGCTTCTGTGGAAGGGTTCCGCCATGCTGCTATGGATGCAATTGGCCATGTGACATGGATTCCAGCACAGGTATTGCATATAATCATTTCTTTCATTGCTTGTCTAATACTTCATATGAGCTCCTACCTCAATGTAGAATTCTTCATCTTGGGTGCATTTCTTGTTTTGCTTCTCCAGGTTTTAATGGCAACCTTAAATTTTGGTTTGCTCACAACTTCTTTGACTTATTTTATTTCATTTTGGGGAAACTAGATGGAAGATTTAGAAAGAAATAAAGTAACTTGTTGAGGGAGGCCATTGTCTTGAGATAACTTGTTGAGGAAGGGGAGCAATGAGGTAAGAGGCCCACATGGGTGTTGGTAGGAAAGAATATTATGAGGATTTCAACGTTGAGAACCAAATTTAAGATGCATAGTGTTTCTTAGGTTTGATGAACCAATAATGAACATTATTGGTTTGGTTAGTGTCCTAGCATTGTGGATTGCACCGAGCGTTACTGAACATAATACTTTTTAGCCATTGGCAGCATCTTCTGGAGCATTCTAGTTAATGTTTATGTTTTCATCTCCTAGTTTCTCTATCTTTAATGTCTCATTACTACTGCACAGGACCCCGCCCTTCCCTAGTCAGTTAACTGAACTCGAGCACTCTTGTTTTTGCAAAATTGTCTTTTCTCAATTGGTACCCAATTTATATAAAATACTTATATAGTGCAATATCAAGAAGTGGAAAATCATTTCAATTCATATAAAATACTTATATAGAGCAGCAGACCAGCATGCCAGGTGATGCAGCTCAGAGGAATTCTGTTTTATCATCATTTATGTCCTAGACAGAAGAATATCTTCATAAGCCAGGCGGGAAGATAAAAACTACGAAAAATCAGCAGGAGGTGGTGGAGGCAGCAAATGCTGCTGCTGCTGCACGATCTCAGGCATGTCTTTGATTTATTATTACTATTGTTTCATATAATTAAGCCTTTTCATTTCTATAATTTAACATTTTTATTTCCGTGACAGGGTCTTTCGGAAGAAGACATCAAGTCAGCTGCGACTTGTGCTGGATAGGAAGTGATGATAAGGAACCGGTTCTCTGAAATGAACACTCCACATGATAGTTCATCCGTGAACAAGTAAGTCTGCAATAATTATGATAAAAAATTATTGAATTACCTGAGAAAAAACAGCAGAAGGATTTTTTGTTTGGTAACGGATTTTATTTTGCATCATGTTGGACACCATTTGCAAACCATGTGCCATATAAAATACGCCCCCTTCCAAAGGTCATTGCCTTCCAATAAATGAACACCGTGATTATATGAAGATTGTTGCTTTCCAAATATTAAAATTGCAGGCGAGCTGAAGAGGATGCAAACACCATTATATGAAGATTATTATAACACTTTGAATGGTTCAGGCTCTACAGCAGAAGAACAACTCTTACCTCAAATGGAGCTGATTTGCTAGGTACTCTTTATAACTACATTAACTGTCAGTATGTACATAGAATTGATTAACAGTAGCGAACAATCTGGAAGTCGATGCTTCCCTCTATTGATCTCGATCCCATAGACATTGCATATGAATTTCATGTAAGAAATTTTAGACTCAAGTTTTATGATTTGCAGGGTTTGGTCGGATTTGGTATTGGTCTAGCAGCAATGGTGTGTTTCATCTTTCTACTTATAATTGCATTTTCACTTTTTTCCTTTACACTGATTTAGACTATTGGGTTTACTTAATGAGACAGGGGAACCGAGCTATTGCAGAGATTCAGTTTGCAGATTATATTTTTCCTGCTTTCGATCAGGCAAGCTTATTGTCTGCACTTAAATACTTACAAAGTAGTTCTACAAATGTGTTTTACCACTGCTCCTTTACGGTTTTAGATTCGCTAAATATGGAGTTCCTTTTCAGGCTCGATATGTTGCGTTTAGTAATTCTGAAACTAGCAAAATACATTTTCCAGTGGTGTTACCATTCAAACATCACAAATTCTTGATGTGAACATCACGTAATTCATCATACGTGTTTCTTTTTTTAATTTCTATTCTAATCCTGAAAGAACTTTTGTTACAGGAATTGCGCAAGGTCAAGTAGCATAGGTAAACTGCTGGCATTTGTTTATTTTCGATTTCTTTTTTTCTGACATTTACATAACTTTTATGTTTGGTATTTTCTCGGGAAAAAAAGAGGTTTGTTCAAATTGTTGATGATGTTTATGGTTCTAGAGATCCAACTTCGAAGCGAAAGTGTCGAAACTCTGCGAGCTCTGTTTTGGGAGGGATGCAGTAGTTCAAGCACTAAAACTGTACAACATGTATATTCTCTTTCATATCTTGTCCTTATGAACTATTTCATACACTCTAATTCTGATTCTGAATTGATGAGAAATGATGTAGGACTAATGATTTTGATGGTCAGAACTGCCAACTTGTCATCTATAATGCCTGTTCTTCACAACCTTTACTATGTTAATGCAAGATTTATTATTGATTCTTGGATTGATAGCTTTCTCATCCTGGGTCTCTTAATGCAACAGGTGCAGCTGAATTTCAGAATACAAGCCAGTCTATATAATACAACAGATTCTTATTTTAGGGAAGTTATATTTTGAAATATTTGAGTGTCTGCTCCTCTAAACCACTAAATAGTGGAATGCGAATCTCTGATGGAAGATGCTCATTCAAAGACTTGTTGAAGATTGTTGCTTGTGATTTCTTCCTTATATCCCAACATCTTAGAGCTTAATCGTGAGTCACAATATACTTTAATAAATCTGACTAAGTTTTTGTTTCCTGTGTTCAGCCATACCAGCCTGGTTATACTGCTCCACCTCCACCTCAGGAGACCACCATTGATACCAGGCAGGTTTTTTTTGTGCATATTCTGTGTCCACTTTTATTCCTACCTAGTGGGCTGTTTTAACATTATTTTTTCTCAATTTTAAAGTTTAATTTTCACTTGATGTTGATTGTCTTTGTCGTCTTGGAATTTTTGTCGGGGGACTAACTTATAAGTAACTCTGACGTTCTTGCAGTGAAGGTTGGACTATCTCCGGTACTCTTCTGGACTTGCACGATCCCAGGCTCTTGGCAATGGCAGCAGTTGAACGCCATTTTCTCGGCGCTGAATATGATGAGTATGCAGCTACAAATGCCAGTGGAGCAGCATTTTGCCGTTCTGCTGCCTTAATTGTAAGCCTCTATTTTCTGCCAATAGTCTTTATGTTTATCAAGAGACTTACAAAACTATCATATGGTGCTTTGATTTATAGTTTTGTTCGTATAAAAGGAATTTTTAACCAAAACATTTATAACCCTTCAATACTTTTGCAGAATTGTGGTTCAGTGCAACATGTAGCCTCTCATATATCAGTGTGCATGTTTGTTCTCTCATTAACATAGATACTGTCATTAGGATCCTGACTTTGCCAGGCATCAAGACCTCTTTTTCCTACATTTTATGTGCACTGATCTGTTATAGTATTTAATTTGTTTTGTTTCTTGATCGGACCTATTTAGTTATAGGTTAACTGTTCCCTTCTGGTGCAGTTAATGGCACTTCTGTTGTTAAGGCATGCACTGAGCATTACTAATGCTGATGGTGGCGATGATGACACATCTGTTTTTTTCTCTGTAAGTGCAGATGGAACAATCACTTATTGAATTTGCTTAAGTTGTCAGAAGTTTCTATTTTGATCTAAGGTTGTAGCATATCACTGACAGTTTGATGTTTAACAGCTTTTTTTGTTACGTGTTGCCGGATTTCTTTTGCCATGCTACATCATGGCATGGGCAATAAGTATTTTGCAGCGCCGAAGACAGAGGCATATTAGTCTTTGTAATGTTATTAGTTTAATTTTCCTTTATGGCCACCCTGCTTGTCCAATCCAATCTGATGCTTAAGACAGCCCTGTGCCAATTTTTGTGTAGTAGGGCACAGTAGGTGCTATTCTACAATGTGCCATTTGCTGGAACTGTTTTACTGCTATTCAAGATTTACACAAAAGATTGAATTTTGTAGGCAATTTCTACATAAGTTACTGAGAAGCTACCCACAACATTGATGCATGCACGAGCCATTGTTGTCGGCTCAAGACATTAAGAATTGGAGCTGCTCTGTCTAGTTTTTTTTACGGTACTGCAATACACTGGACTACACGCTCTGTTTTGACAGAGTGGTTTGTCCTGATGCACTCTGTTGCTTTTTTTTTTCTTCTGCTGTTAGTTTTTTTTCTTCTTCTGCTGTTTGTGATTTGTCATATTCTGATCCATGTTCTTCCACATGACCTGCCTTGCAAAACAAAAAGTGAAAACTTTTCTAAACTTCTTAGGAGGTAATGTTGTTAAAAAATATATTTTAATTTGATGGTACTCGTACACTCCATATCCAATGCATTAAATTAAATATTTTCATTGAATTGTACTATATTGTAAGTGCAATGCATTAAATTAGGAAAATGTTGCAATTCTTTAAACTTGTGTTCAGCTTTTGTCTTTGCTTTGTTGAGATTATTATTTTTCGAAAATGCAATACAAGATATTCTTTTGGCTTTTCATATACAAGTTTAGAGAATGCATCTAAATGAAAATGCAATACAAGAGATTCATGACTGAAATCACCCCATGTTTGGCGGGGTATTACTATTAATATTAGAACAATATAAATAACCGGAAACTAATATTATTTACAGGAGTGTGTCTGGTTGTCTATTGCTATTAAGTTTAGACATGCTATCCACAGTAACAGAAAAGGCCAGTTAGATTTTGACTAATTGATGCCTTTTAATTTCATTGCAGGAAATCTTGTTCAATGGGGACCACCCTCTTCTTTTGAATTTATCATTTTCAGTTAGTCTAAGCCTTCTCCATATGAGGACCACCCTCTTGGAAACATCTCAGGAGAAAACCGTTCAGCTAATGATGCATTGCTGAATGATAATGCAGAAGAATGCCTTCATCATCTCATCTATGAGACAACAGCTAATAGATGTATTGCATGGGTGCTTTCAAGCTTTCTCTTCGGGCAAGTCCATGAGAATAAATGTATTGCATATTCTTTGACCATTTGATGTAATTGTATAATCTGGTCAACTGACAAATGACAAAACGTGCCCAGCATGAAACAAAGTTTGGCACATTTGATGTAATTGTATAATCTTATTAATTACATTACTTTGCCTCTATTCGTTTAAGTTTGGCACATTTAAAATTTTATTTTCTAGAAATAAAACTTATAAGATGTAATAAAAAGTCATTTGATAGCAAAAAAAAAAAAAAATTTGCCACGGCTTAAAACCGTGGCTAACTATTGCAACAGCTCAGAGCCGTGGCCATGACTTGCCACGGCTTATAACCGTGGCTAACATATATTTTGCCACGATTTTTAGCCATTACTGAGGATTTAGCAACACCCCTACAGCCCACGGTTCTAAGCCGTACCAATGGGTTACCCCCACGGTTTAAAACCGTTGCTAATGGCCATTTTTGGTGTAGTGCACGTAGCAACTCCCATAATCATTTGCCTTGCAAACCCTGAAAATTGGTTTAATTCTCAAAATCTACTCCATCAAACTCGAGGTACGAATTCGTTGATTTGGCTATTTGAAAATTGTTGTTGCAGCCTTTTCAATATGGAATCTAATGGATTTTTTTCTATTATTTTACACAAGAAGTTATTTTATTTTATCTTCCTATCAACTGTTGCTAGAGATTCCACCATCTCGGATCGTCTCACTTGGTACCTAGATTCATCCAAGCTTTTAATGGGTTGTGGCATGTCACGCCTAGACATTCGAGAAAACGAAAATCCTTATATTCATATAGGATTATCCATTTCTCCCAAATTCGAAAGGTAAAATTCAATAATGGAGAAACATTTACCAACAACACTAGAGACATAATTTAATAATTGAAACAAACTATAAAAAAAAAACTCTTACCCAATAAACTTTTTGACGTTCACTCCAACTATAGAAAACTCTAATGGCTCTACTAAAAAATCTCTAGACCTAAGACAAAGCTAATCGACTACATTATCAAAGAAATGTACCAAAAATGCCAAAGACCACTCGAGTAAGCAATTAAACTGGTATGAGTAATCTCAAACTATAATAAGTAAAATAAAATAAATATTATAACAACAAATTGCATACAAAATAAATTAACACCTCAAACACTCATAGTTCCTCACTAAGGCAACTGTGTCATGCAAGAAAATCACAATTCAAAGACATTTAGTTCCTCAACGAGGCAATCGTGTCATCCTAATAAGTTCTTATCATTATTAAAGTAAATATTTATTTTACCTATACTTACTGTGTGGTGGTTAACCATGGCATCTCTGACCTGCAGTAATGTTAGTAGACTTGTGATTCTGCATATAAAGGGTTAGAAACAATATGAATATAACTTCTCAAATAGTTGATATTTTATCAATTAAAACAGTTGTGTCCATGCATCATTTACCTTAATTATATTATTCATTTTTAATGAATTGATCACTTAGATAATACCACAATCGCACCACCTCCGTACTGAACATACATGCATGTATGCCTCTTTCATATAAAGGAAAATTTCTTCGCCATCCATGTCTAAGTGAAAATACATCGTATACGGACGTACATCACCGAATACTCCTAACTATATGAGTAACATAAAAGCCACTATTGGGTTATCAATATGCATAAGTCGCGTCACATTTCTTACGGATAAATATCAAACGTATCTTAGGCATAAAACCCACCTCATTTTCGCATGACTAACCCGAAGCTTACTTTAGTTTCTCTATAAGAAATGAGTGTCCTGCTCCGCAAGACCCAACCCGAAGGTTAGTTAGTTTCTATATAGAAGAGGGAAAAACATAAACAACAAGAGATGTGGTAGTTCTAAACGATACAATTCAATGAGATTAAAGTTTATGAAATTATATTTTCCATATCGCTTATTGTGATTTCTCAAAATTATTATATAATGACATTTTGTCACTCATAAATAAATTCACCACAATATCAATCCATTATATATGGGAAATCAAACATTTTCAAGTTGGAGGCATTTCAATTCCAAAACCTTCAACTTCGTATGTTCATATCAGGTTCCAGTTTTTGTAACCATGAAACAATTTTTATATAATATAATACATGATTATATTCACAATAATCATAGCCCTGCAAACAACCATACCAACAATCATATTTGGGCGACAAGACTTTAGCAATTTACGCTACAAACAACTCGTAAACTAATTCATACAACCACTTATATCAACTAGAACAACCCCTAAACTCGGCTATCCATTTGGATGACCGCACTAAAACATACAACTCTTAAATCTCGGGATTTATCATCCCAAGAACAACATAAACTTTACTAATCACTCAAAACACCATCAATTTCATATCAGTGATTCACAATCTTGCAAAACTATGAATCCATCTTCACAAACACTAACTATTTTCAACTACAAACCAAAAAAACAATCAGTCTGGATATGGCAATGCTCAACATAGACCTCTATAGCAAAATAGGAACTAAAACATCCAACTATGCACCATGCATAAATAGATTCATTCAAATGATCAAATCAAGACAAACAACTATCAACAGTTCTAGTCCAACTCAACGTAAGGGTGTTAAACTAGCTATGCCAACAGTTGACGGAACTACACCTGATGGCTTGTCTCTCAGGGTCCTCAGTCACACCAGCTCCTACCAGTGTGCATGACACCGTGTTTATATCACGTGAAGATGATGAGCTCTTCCTCCATAGACATGCTTCTACCTGTACGTCCACACCTTCAGCTTTATTTGTTCAGTTTGGTACTGCGAGTCTTGCCACTCCTTGTTATCCTTGAGTCATTGATTCTAGAACTTTTGATCATATGACCGATCAGTCAAGTGCATTTTATTCTTTATATCTAATAAAAAAAACCCAACCAACCTGTACACTACTACACATCAAAACAACCAAACGAAACAATCCAAAACACCTCACACCAATGATTTACACTATTGTGCTTTATTTTACATATTTCAATTGCAAACCAGACTTCTACTAAATCTACAAACACACTCTATTTTTGGGAAATCCCTTTCATAAAATGATAACCTTCTATTATAATTATATTTTATTTTAAAACTAAAATAAAAAAAAGGATGAAAACTCGCAGGACAAAATCGCAATCAGCAATTCTAAATGGGAAAATTCTAAATGTCGAGGGAAAGAGCGAGGAAACCAGCGAGGTAAACCAGGTGGCGGGGGGTGAACCGTTCACCCCCCTCGAGATGATTTCCACATGCGCATCTCGAGGGGGTGAACGGTTCACCCCCCGCCACCTCGTTTCCCTCGCTGGTTTCCTCGCCCTTTCCCTCGACACATAGAAAAGCTCTTCTAAATGTGAGGAAGCCATCGAGGAAATCAGCGATGGGGGGACTGTCCATCCCATTGGGATATTGCCTGATTTCATGCGCGCATCCCGAAAGAATGAATGATCCCCCCTCGCTGATTTCCCCGCTGGCTTCTCAACAGCTAGTCTGTCTGAATCGCAATACACATGACAATCTGAATCCGAATTGCGCAATCAATTCACGTGCAGGTACTGCCCCTCCTATTCTCTCGCATACACACAGCCGTCATCGATCGACTCCCTCATCTCAGCCATCAATCACTTCCGCATACACAGAAAACCATCAGTCGATCGACTCCTGACCGTACAATCTCTCGACCGTCCAACGCGAGCCTGATCGTCTTCCACAAAAATCGCAGATTAGAGACTCACCGAATCATTGCAGCAGGTTCACTGAATTACAGATCGTAGCTCGTCCATGCGATCACAACCCGAGGATGATACCGATGACCTCTTTATTGCACTGAAAAACTTTAAAAAAAAAAGACTAATTTTTCGGCCAACCCCCAATATATAGGGTTTCACCTCAAACATTTGTAAACAATAAAGCGCCAGACGGATCCCAATTGATGCTTCAAATGCACTAACAGAAACTGAAGAACTCCTTCGCGTACGGATCGAAAAACGCCATAAAAAGGTCCCTAAACTCTCTCTCGCTTGCATCTCCACGAACCTATTTTTGACACTAAAATGAAACCAGAGAGAAAGGGGAGAGATGGAGAAAGGAAGATGGATAAGAGAGTTTGGGTTGGTGAAACCCACTGCAAAGCTCGGTCGCATGTCGACCTCATTGCCCGAGTAGAAAAGAAGATCCCACGGGGGAGCGAAAATGAGGAGAGAAAAAGGAGAAAAGGGAATATTTATTGTATAAAATTAGTGTAATATTCGTGTCGTTGGCACTATCACAGATTACATCGTATATTCACGGCTATGTTGAATACTTAAATTTGGGGTTTTATTTCAATTTCTAAAAACACTTTATAATTGTCTATTACAACAGTTACGATGAATTAATTTTGTAAAAAGTTAATACTCTTGAACAGTAAAACAATGTTAATAAAACTGATCAGCGCAACCAATGTGCTAAGAAATTTAATGTTCACCAAATGTCAGCTTAACTAAAAATAAGAAGGAAATATCCCATGTTTGTTCAAGTGAGTATTGGCTAAAATTGATGCTTAATTTAATAAAACAGCAGTTGAAGAAACATAATTTAATTAGGACAAACATAATGGCATATTCGATTATGAAGAATATCAAGATGAATTTTTAACAAAAAATTTAAAATATTTAAAATTTTGACAGAGCTTCCTCTTTTGCAATATTAAAACTTGTTATAAGCATTTGTACATCATATAATTTGGCATTTACAAAAACTTGTTGTCTCAGTGCAATATATATTCACCGTTTTCAGTATTAAAAGTGTTTTTTTTTGCGGTCGAAGAGACACGCACACAATATCATTATATCCAAAATGTCATTTTTTGAATAAAGTAATTTATCTGAACATGTCATAAGAATTAAAAACTCAAAATTTTGACAGAGTTTTCCTTGTATTTTTCAATATTGAAACCTGCCTGAACCTGTCATACAAATTTATAATGGCAATCAATGCCATAAAAACCAAATAATATCTCCACACGTCAAAATAATATCAAAACATTTAAATACATCAAAGCCGTACATTATTTATACCTATACGCATTTCAAGAGCATGGTTTCCACCATTTCTCTTTTCAAAAAATAAGAACAAAAGGAACCCACAATATATAAAAATGGGTTAAACTGCATATGTACATCAAAACTATGTATCACCAACTGCTCCAAACATCTTCTGCACCACATTATCAAATGACTCAGCGTTTATATGCACCAACTTTGAGCAAAGAGGGAATATGACTGAAATCTACAAATTTATCACACACAATATTAGAAAAAAAAATGTTAATAAAATAAGCTATTTTCAATCATCTTTAGAGATAAACTACCTTATTTGCCAAATTTCAATGACGCCCACCATTATACTTTTGTTTTTTAATGGCTTTTTTGAACTCCTCGACAATGATATCCCAATTCTACAAAAATGTATAATAAATATTAGATTCATATCTTATGAAAGCAAAATATGAAAATCAATATAAATTTATTAAAACATACCTTTAAAAAAATCTTTCAACAAAATTTCTGGATAAACAATATTGGTCGTAGAATTCAACCCATCTTAAGGTAAAAGGACACTTATTTTATTAGAAGCTGTGCATCTAGATAATGCAACATAAAGTTGGCCATGGATGAATACCAGTGTTCTTAAATCAACTCCAACGTATTTCACAAATTGACCCTGCGACTTGTTTATCGTCATTGCATATGCCAATCGCACTGGAAATTGACGCTTTTTCATTTTGAAGGGAAACTCAGAAGATGATGGCGTTAAAAAGATTCTAGGAATGAAAACTAAATTGTCAGCCTTATCCTCATTTAAGATTTTTGCTTCAATTATACGCGTTGCACAACGCATAATCATAAGACGTGTTCCATTACAAAGTCCATCTTTAGGTGCGATGTTTCTCAGCAACATAATTGGACAACCTACTTTTAATTCTAACTTAAATGGCGGTAATCTAGAAAGATTAAGTGAGTTCAAATACTCAGTTGGATAACGGTTGGTAATGGAATGATCATTTTCAAAATGTTTCGCCATGTTATCTGCGGCTAAATAAACAATGATTTCTCTTGAAAAATTAGATAATGCAGCTTTGTTAATGTCACACACATCGTCATTTCTTGCTGAGAGAATTGTTCGCTCAGTCAAATAATTCGGAGACGCTGTGCCTATTACATTTAGTTGAGGATAAACCAAATAAATTAGTTCACTTAAATCTTTGCACTTTTGCACCGTTGGTGGAATACGAATAACATCTTGTGCGGTGCTTCCAATTTATATAAAATAAAAATAATCAGTAATTAAAAAAATTGCATTATAATAAAATGTAGAATTGTTTACACAAAAATATTACCTCAGTAAAAAACTTCGTAAACCCGTCATTGCCTACCCCATTGTCCAACCGCATATTCAAACTCAAAGTTAGAACTTGTATGTTTAACCAAAGTTTAGAACGCCTCAAAGATGCAGCACAATTTGCTCGCGGACGCCTTTGGGTATCACTGGCAATATCTGTCGAAAATCACCCCAAGAACAACAGTAATACCACTAAATGACTTATTGATGCTGTAAACGTCTTGTAGTGCACGATCAACTACTTCAACACAATATCTATGTTGCATCGGAACTTCATCCCAGATAATTAGTTTGGTCTCCCTGAATAACTCAGCATGCAATGACTGTTTACTAAACCCACACACTGAATTTTCCATGACATCCAGCGGAATACGAAACATGGAATGAGATGTTCTACCTTCCACTAATAGTAACGCCGCAATACCAAATGATGCAACGGTAATGACAATGTGTCCAAGGCTGCGACATTTTGATGCAATGGCGTTGTATAAAAATGTTTTACATGTTCCTGCACCTCCATTAAAAAAAATGAATTCCTTTATTTTCAAGAACTGAAGTTACTATTGCAGTATAAGCAGAACGTTGTGCCTCATTAAGACGATCGACGGATGATTGTGCATCGGATTCTTGACCATCATACTGAAGTTGTCGATGTTCCCATATGAGTTTGTTACCAACTATCATGTCCCAATTTTCAATTGGTAGGGGCATAGGTGGGAACTTCGTCAGATTCTTCCCTCCTTCTTGAAGAATTTGATTTATGAGATACAAACCATAATCCAGAGTCTGAGCATCTGTTGGATTTGAAATACCAAACCTCGTTTGAAGTTGGTGCGAAAGATCATCACATATATTCACTGAGAACCTTGTCCATAGCAAATCTGGGTGAAGTGGATGACATTCCATTAGAATAACACTAAACAATCTTTTCAACTAATTATCATTTTTCATGATCGTAGCCTCTTCAAGGCACTGAATCCAATCATCATCATCATCTTCTAGGAGTCCTTGTGAGGTGCAAGCTAATTTGAAGGTGTCGTGTAGAACATTGTCATATGTGCGTAAATGTTCAAATGATTGTGGCCCTTTTATAACCGTTAGAAGCAGTCGCAAATAAAACCTTTCACCTTCATGAGGACTGACAAAGTACATTCTTCCAATTGCATAGCCCATTTTTCTTTTTGTCCACATTTTTTGTGATTTCTGCCAAACAAAATGTTGGGGGAATTGTTGGTAGGTAAATGTACGTGCAAACGGATCTACAGCACAACATGCAAATAATGCAGTTAAAGTCGACATTTGGTGTCTAGCTCTAAGTAAAATTGATTGTGCTTGATCTGTAGGATTGAACACAACATGATGCATTCCAGGTAAATGAAACGCCAATCGAACCACTGTAGGATTTTCTTCGTGTAAAAGATGACCAAATATCCGCCAAGCAGCTTTTGACGGACCAATATATCGAGCATCAAGATATTGTTGGATTTCATCTACTCCTCCTAGTACCATTGTTGTTCTATCATGACCTTTATAAATGTACTTGTGTATGTATTTAACACATCTAATTCCCTCACACAATTCCACATTAATATGACAATCAAACATCTTTGAAAGATATGGATTATATGGCACCACATCTCTATTATCAACTGGTTGCCCCTTCACATTATATACTCGGCCATTATTACAGCGTCGATAAATGGGATATCCATCTTGGCCCATTGTTGTTGTTTCTGAATATTCGCGAAGATATCTTTTTGTTCACCTCCCATTCTTCATACATGGTGCTCCAGAATTTTGAGCACCACACGGTCCATGCACCATACAATGTAAAACTATTTGAAATAACATCGGATATTTATCCGGGTCAAGAAATTCTGCACACACGATCTTACCAATTTGAGCGGTAGTGCGAATTTTTTGTAAATGGTGAAGGATTATAAGTGCGTGCATATGAGGTAGCCCACGCTTTTGAAATTCAATGGTAAAGACATGAGCTACAACATCACCGAATGTGCCTCTTTTGATAATCTTATCCATTAGACATTTTCTTTTTAACTCAAAAACTCGAGCTACTAAATCTAGGTGATCCGTAGGCTTTTGGTGAGGTAATAGAGCATCCATAATTTCAGGCCATTTTGGATTTGCAGTCATGGTTACGAAAACATCTGGATGATTGTTGTAACGTGTGATAGCCATTGAATCTTGAAATATCTCAAACATGTGTCTTGGACTACCAAGATGGGATGACGGCAAAATAAGTCGCTTCCCAACTTGATCTGGTCTTAACCCATCGGGCCCAATGTCCTTGAGACTTTCATAGAGCTCAGCCCTGAGCTTTGTTTGATTGTTCCTCACATACATTAATCGATTTTGCTCTGTTGAAGCCTAAGCATCTACTAAAAACTCCTGGAGCAATTTGCCACCTCTCAAATTGTCGGAGTAGAAAAGAAGATCGCATAGGGGAGCGAAAATGAGAAGAGAAAAGAAGGACAAAGGGGAATATTTCTTGTATAAAATGTGGGTGACTATTCGCCCCCACATAATTTCGAGGGCACCCTATCTTCAGTTGCACAAATACATTTTTTTATTTAAATTCAAATACTTCAACGCTATGTAATTAATCCAAAAAAAAATTAGCCTTAGAAAATTTAGGTGAATTTCAAAAAATACAACTTGACAAACAAAATAAGATTTTAAAATACAATTTCAAATGAACTTTAAGTACATAAATTTTTACTGACATTGAAACAATACAGGTGTTACAATATATACACCTAAAAAAATCTCGTCCCGAGATTCGTTGAAAGGGCTAACTAAACGCTCAGGATAACAAAAAAAACTAAACGGAGTAATGTCACCAAATATTGACATTAAAAAATAAAATATGATTACTCCCGCACACACAAGTAAAAAAAATCTCATCACTAGATATACGAAGAAAATGAAACAATACTAAAAGTTTAAGGTTCACCATTGTCACTTTATCTTTAGACTTTTAAACTCTTACTCACCCATATCTACATTCCAAGGATCATCTAGACTCTATCTCAGCCTAGGCTAACTAAATGCTCTCATACCAAACTATTACGCCCTGATTTTCAAGAAAACAAAAATCCTTATAGCCATGTAGGATTATCCGTTTCCCTCAAATTCGGAACTTGAAATTCAATAATAGAATAACATTTAGCAACAACAACTGAGGCATTATTTAATAATTGAAACAAACTTAAAAAAACCTACTATAGAAAACTACAATGGTTCTCCTAAAAAACCTTAGACAAAGTTAATTGACTACATTCCCAAATGAATGTACCCAAGAAGTTAAAGCCCACTTGAATCAGCAATTAAGCTAGTATGAGCAACTTCTAAGTCTAATAAATAAAATAAATTACATGTCATAACAAGAAATTGAACACAAAATCAAATAACACATCAAAAACTCGTAGTTTCTCAACGAGGCAAATGTGTTATGCAAGATAATCACAGTTCAAAGATATTTAGTTCCTCAACGAGGCAATCGTGTCATCTTAATAAGTTCTTATAATTATTAAAATAAATATTTTTTTTTACTTGTATTTACTCTATAGTGGTTAACCATGACAAGTCTGACCTACAGTAATGTTAATAGATTTGTCATTCTGCATGAAAAGGGTTAGAAACAATATGAATATAACTTCTCAAATAGTTAGTATTTTATTAATTAAAACAGTTGTCTCCATACATTATTTGACGTAATTATATTATTCATTTTTAACGAATTTATCACTTAAATTACCACATTCGCACCACCTCTGTGTCAAACATATATGCATGTATGCCTCTCTTATATAAAAGAGAACTTCTCTGTCATCCATATCTAAGTGAAGGCACATCACATACGGATATGCATCACTGGATACTCCCAACTATATGAATGACATAAAAGCAACTATTGGGCTATCAATGTGCATAAGCCACGTCATGTTTTTTACGGATAAATATCAACATATCTTAGGCATAAAACCCACTTCATTTCCGCAAGACTGATCTGAAAGTTACTTTAGTTTCTCTATAAGAAAAAAAAATGCCCTACTCCACAAGACTCAACCCAAAGGTTACTAAGTTTTTATATAGGTGAGAGAAAAACATAAACAACAAGAGATGTGGTAGTTCTAAGTGGTATAATTCAATGAGATTAAATTTTATCAACTCATCCATATCGCTTATTGTGATTTCTCAAAATTCTTATATGATGACATTTTGCCACTCATAAATAAATTCACCACACTATCAATTCATTATTTTGGGGAAAACAACCATTTTCAAGTTAGGGACATTTCCATTCCAAGACCTTCAACTTCGTATGTCCATATCAAGTTCCAGCTTCTGTAACCATGAAATAGTATTTACATAATATAATACAAGAGTATAATCTCAATAATCATTGCCTGCAAACATCCATACATACAACCCTATATGGGCGACAAGAGTTTAGTAATTTAGGCTACAAACAACTCTTAAACTGATTCATACAACCAATTATATCAACGAGAATAACCCCTAAATTCATCTCCATTTGGATGACCACACTAAAACATACAACTTTCAAATGTCAGAATTTATCATCCCAAGAACAACATACACTTTACTAATCACTCAAAACACCATCAATTTCATATCAGTGATTCACAATCCTGCGAAAATATGAATCCATCTTCACAAACACTTACTAATTTCTACCATAAACCAAAAACACAATCAATCTTGATATGGCAATGCTCAACAAAGACCTCTATAACCAAATAGGAACCAAAACATACAACTATCCGCATGCACAAATGGATTCATTCATATGATCAAACCAAGACAAACAACTATCAACAGTTCTAGTTACACTCCCTTTTATATCTAATAAAAAACACAACCAACCTGTAGACTACTACTCATCAAAACAACCACATGAAACAACCTAAACCTCATGCACCATTGATTTACACTATTGTGCTTTCCTCTACCTATTTATATTTCAAACTAGACTTCTACTAAATCCACAAACACACTCTATTTTTTGTAAACCACATTCATAAAATTATAACCTTCAATTATATTCATATATTCTTTTAAAACAAAATTAAAAGAGAAGGAAGAAAACACATTGGACGAAATCGCAATACACACGACAATCCAAACCCGAATTGTGCAATCGATCCACGTGTGGGTACTGCCTTATTATTTTCTCACATTTCATCCACCGATCGTTGCCGCAGACACAGAAAACCATCAGTCGATCGACTCCCTGACCATACCATCTCCAAATCGTCCAACGCAAGCTTGATCGTCTTCGACAAAGATCACAGATCGTAGACTGGCTAAATCATTGTAGCAGGGTGATTGAATTGCATATCGCAGTTCATCTGTGCAATCACAACCCGAGAATGATACCGGTGACCATTTCTCTCACTGAAAAACTAAAAAAAAAGGCAGATTTTTGGCCAACCCCTAATATAAGGTTTCACCTCAATTTTCAAACAGCTGTAAACAATAAAACACCAAATGTACCCCAACACACGCTTTCAAAGCTTCAACGAAAATAACAGAAAACTCCTTCGTGTACGGATTGAAAGATGCCATGAAAGGTCCATGAATTCTCTCACACATGCTTGCATTTGTTCTTTCTCTCTGTGAACCTGTTTATGGCATTGAAACGAAACCAGAGGAGAGGGGAGAGAAAGGAAGGAGAAAGGAATAAGGATGATTGGTAGTTTCGGGCGAGGTTAGAGAAGTTCGTTTCATATGGGACGAGCCTGGCTGGGGAGTTGCACCAGAGTCTAAGTTCTTTTGTTTGTTAGGTGACAGTTTATTCTAGTGTAGTAGAACTTTGAGTTGCATTTTTATTTTTTTGGGAGAGTTATGTTCGTGTTTAGTTGAACTTGTTATAGTTGACTTTACGAGATTTTAATATTAGTTCCTCATTTTGATGGACTAATTAGATTAATTGTTTTATTTCTATTTATTCTGGTAAAATTGTGCATCTTATTATTTCTCATGGATGCTAACTGTTACTTTTAGTGAATGAATTTCATGTTCCAAATCTGGGGGAAACGGATAATCCTACATGGTTGTAAGGATTTTATTTTCTTGAAAATCGTAGCGTGACATGGCGTGTCTTGTCGCTATGGTTAGGAGTGGTTAATGGGTAGTGACACTATAATTTTTGTTTTAGTAGTTAATGGGAACGAAAACAAATCTTTATGCGAGGTGAATACGATGAGAATGTTAAGTGACAACAATAATGTAGCCTTCATGCATGGTTTTATTAATCCTGCGGAGACAATGATGTAGCCTTCAAGCATAATTAAAACAACAACAATAATAAAATAAAATAAAAAGGTCGACAACTCAATTAAAAAAAAAATTAGAAGGTGGGTTAAGTAGGATTCCTTGATCCAATTGAGTGGATAATACTAGCTAAGGTAATCATTGATAAACTATCAGGGTCTAGTTTTATTTAACTTGGCACAAATAGTTTTTTATAAGGAGAAAACCGTTGAGGTAAACTCATGCATAAACATATAAATTTGGTTAAATGTCTTTGGTTTCTTGGTTTTGTAGTTGCATGCCCATAACATTCAGTAAGCTCCAACCATTATTTGTTAGTTGTCACATATAAGTTTTTGTCCATTGAATGGTTGTTATGTTGACAATAATGTGTGACTATGATATGTATATTATCAATTGTATAAGATCCAATGAATCTACTTTGTTGGAGCATCTTGAGTAAGCCTAAAATTGTCATAGAATTTTACCTTCATTATACTAAAATCCCAAATATTCGGTATAGATTTGCTGGGTTTGCATTAATGTCTCTTTGTCCACCAATTATAGTTCAGTTGGTAGGACATCCACTCTCCTTGTGAGAGGGCACGGATTCGAGACTCACTAGTTAGGATTTTGTGAGTTTTCATCCAATTATTAAGAGCACATGTGCTCCGTCGTTGATAAGCCTTCAGGTAAGATATTGAATGGAGCTGCTTAGATGGACTAGACCGAAGCGAAGTGAAAGAAAATCTTCATGCAAGGTAGAGGCAATGGACCGAAACGAAAGCAAGTCTCCATGCGAAATGGAGGCAACATGGATATTAAGTTGCAACAATATTGTAGCCTTCGGGCCTGGTTTGGTTAACCCTTTAAGGTCAGTCATGTAGCCTTCGGGCTTGGATTAATAAACAAAAAAGGGTCAATGAAATAAATAAATAAATAAATAAATATTTAAAATTAATGTAAAATCACAGTTTTATAGAGACAATGTTGAACATAAAGATAACCCTTTGCCTAATTCGTATACCTTGATTTAATTCATATACTTAGTGTGTTTTAGATTTATCTCTACAAATCCGATTGAAATGGAGTTCACTCGACCGTTTTCCTTTATGTTGGATTTTTTTTTAGTTTTTTTTTTTAAAAAGTCTAAATTGCATTAAAAGGAAAAAAAACGTTCAAAATACATCTCATCTCAAAGCCATTACTATTACTATTACCACTACTATTACTAGCATAGACTGATGTAGTCCGCTGATGGGCTGTTAAGTTCATGTTTCTTCTAATGTGAATTGCTCTGAAACATTCAAAGTAAGTCAGTTTGTGTTCCAGCCGATACTGCTAGATAACCTTCTGTTTCCATGATAAATGCTCGTTTCTACCATTGATCGCTTTCGCAATGTCCAGTTATCACCACAACCTTTTTGTACCCTTTCATCATCGCCCATTCACTTGCTAGTCTGGCCCCTTCCAGTTCAGCTTCAAAACTTATTGTCATGCCTTTCCTACACCATCCTTTATTAATTCTTATTATTTTACCATCTGCATAAATCGCGTAGAATGCAAAACATCCATCACACTTGTTCCTGTGGAAATCATCATTGACCAACATCATAAAATCATAATCTGTCAATATTTTGCTTGCTCAACGATCTTTGAAATAGCATGATTATTTCCAATTGTGTCTTTTTGTGGGATGTTAGTGATGGCATCAATAATATCAGATTGTTACTGTTCCATATTGCTTGAAACCTACGAAAGATTTACCGAGCTATTTGCTAACCTTGCTATCATCTGTACTCTAAATTATTTGTGTTAAAAACCAAATTGTTTCTAGCCTACCAAATATAATTAAGGACAACTGTTGCTCTAATCATGTTTTGTTCCCTTTCATGCCCATTGTTGTGCATGAGAGAAATCCACTATATCCCATCTAACCGGTATATTAGAAATACTCCAAACTTGTACACAATAGGACACCAAAAAGAACACGCACTGACGTCTTATTTTCTGTGTTGCAAAGTGGGCAATCATCGCTCATTGCTATATGATGTTGTTTAAGGACCTCTCCTATGGGAAGTAGTCATTTGTATATTTTTTTAGAGAAAAGTTGAACGCGAGGTTACATCTTGAGTTTCCAAATACCTTGTAGTAATCTCATATCATCACCTTTAGACAAAGAGGCATTAGTAAAAAATGTCGCTTTACTCCTAAAAGATCTATAAGCCAATTTCACAGTGAATATATATTTGGTTTCATGCTTCCAAATATGCACACCATGCTCCTCCGACTGTCTAATATGGGTGGAGTATAGCCATAGCTACCTGTTGGGGGAAAAAGACACTACAACAAAAATGACCTTTAATAACATTTATATGATGACATTTTCACACAAATGCTATGACACAAATTTCACATTGAAAGAACTTATAACATTTATTTAGCTTGTCAATTATAAATGTTATTACAACAATTTTTAGATAGCATTATTGAAGTATGCTATTATTATTTTATTAATTAATTAAAGGATTTTTTTGTTTGACACTCGTTATTTTATATCTATTAGAGTTTAACCCTCATTTTGAAAACTAATCGAGTCTAACACTCGTTTTCTGACCGAACCGTTAAGACCAAGTGATTAATTGATCAAACACCCCCCCCCCCTCCCTAATTTTTCTTCTCTATTCTTTCTCACTGCAACTGTTTTTCTCTCTCCCAGCAAGAACCCCATCCCCAAATCATAACTCTCATTGCCACCTCCACATACAGAAACCCCCATTGCACCTACGTTTGATCGAACACTTCCCCAGATTCCTCCATTACTTCTCCAACAATCTCCCCATTTTCACTTCCCTAATTCCATCAAATTGATTCAAGAAAACACCATTCTTCACAAATTCATTCAGATCCATAAACCACAATCAATAGCAGCACCAATTAACTCTCTTTCACGATTTAGCCGCCTCACAACCACAATTGCAGTCCCACCATCTTCGCTACACATCATCTCGAGTTTCTTCTTCCTCTTCGTCTCCACCATAATGAAACTCACAAAAAATGAATGGATTGGATTAGGAAAGATTCGAGAATAATGCGAGTGACTGGATATGCTATGTTCTCATCTACCCAAGCCAACGTGATATATCATGCATCATAAACGAACTACATACAGAAAATGAAACTTTTTTGGAACTGAAATAAATTACTTTGAATAGCAGAGCAGAGCATAAAATAGAGCATGCTAACAACGTGTTTGTTTATGTGTTTTCCCGTGTTTTATTCTACACTTATCGAAGAAGAACAACAAGAGCAAAAAAGAAAGAGGAAGTATGGAAAATTCTAGGGGTCGAGGGAAAGGGAGCGAGGGATGGGTGGAAGCCACCCATCTGCCTCGAGATAAGCATCATCGCGTATTTCAAATTCGATGAGCTCATCTCGAGGCGGATGGGTGGTTACCACCCAACCCTCGCCTCTTTACCTCGCTCCCTCCCTCGCTCTGTAGCAAAGCTCGAGGAAGTATAGATGCTAATCAAATAAGCATGTGTGCAAATAAAAAGTAGGCAGGCAAGGCAGAACACCCTATTTGTGGAAAAGCAAATGATCACGAGAGAAAAAAAAAATGTAACATAATAGATGAGGGATGGAGACTAATAAATGCAAAAGCAATTGCAAGAGGTATGAATGGGCAGGCATAAGCATTGGTGCTCGATATAGATATGATTTGGTTCTAGCATATCAATATCTTTGTTGGTCGGTCCCATCTCTCAACTATTGTTTGGGGGAAATCAATTTTTTTATTCACTGTTTTGCTCTCTAATCTCAACTCAACAAGACTCGAAAGAGTTTTCGGTTCATGAGGACATTTACAAGATTTTAGGAAAACAAAATAGTTTTGTGCCAAGAGTTTTGGCTATCGTGTTAACTCCACGACCCCTTCATCCATCCAGTAACATTTATGTCTTTTTCTGTCGTGGTAGAATATAGAAGAAAAATGAGAGGGTGAGGCAATTTTGGGCTCTAGGGTAAAATGATCCAAAAATTAGTCTTGAACAATTAATCACGAGGACTTAACTGTTTCGTAAAAAAAATGAGTGTTAGACTCAATTAGTTTTCAAAATGAAGACCAAACTCTAATAGGTATAAACTAATGAGTGTCAAACTAAAAAAAAAAACCTTAATTAAAAATGTTATTATAGATGTTACGAATGAATTATGTGAAGGGTCATTTTCGAGGGTTCAAGTCTTGGCACCAACCCATTTTATTTTGAATATTCTCGATCTCTCCATTTTCTCTGCCAACTCGTCTCATTTTCTGCTTAGGTCTATCAAAAACATAACTCATCTCCTCCTCTCCACTTGTGCTTCTCCATCTTCTCATCTCTCTCTCTGCGTGAAGTAGTCTCGTTTCGTCAGCTGCGCGAAGAAGAGTAGATGAACAAAGCTTTTATTCGTTAAGGAGGATCTTTTGCTGCAATTTCTCCTCTATGTCTTGCTGCATGAATTAAGACAGAGAAGAGATCACTCTTGCTGCTCGTATCTCCTCCTCTCCTCTGTTTCATCACTCTCACTCTGCATCTCCATCACATGGATTGAACATATCGAACCGATGACTCGATTTCGAGGATTTTTTTTTTTTTGATGTGATAAATTGCCAACTCTCTAAAAGCTCGAATTTGTAGAGAAAGCGAATCCAATCATATATGAGACTACAACTATATCGGTGGGTACCAATTGTACAACTACACCATAAAGGCCCATGGATAATTGGAGTGAGTTTGATATTCCAACACTCCCCCTCAACGCAAGTGCGAGGAAAATAATCACAGCAATTGCGCTAGACAAGACTCGAATCCACGACTTTCGAGGACCAATACTCTGATACCATGATAAATTGTCAACTCTCTAAAAGCTCAAACTTGTAGAGAAGGCGAACCTAATCATATATCAAACAGAAGCAAGAGCAGGGTCATGTGACTATAACTATATCGATTGGTACCAATCATACAACTATAGCGTAAATTCACACGATACTATGGTGGATTAGTACATAAACAATTTTAGACCATGAATAATTGAAGTGGGTTTGATATTCCATCGCGATGAGATCTCAACCAAGGTGAACCTCTTTGTTTTCGTTCATCTCCATCTCCTCCATCGCTGCTCAAACTCAGATCCGCCACTATCTTCGTATCAAGCTCAACAAAAAACGTAAATCAGAGTCATCTCAATCTTCTTGTAAACCTAGAACTGAATTGGAAGAGACAATATTTGAAAGGCAATGGCAACAGTTTTGGAGACCTCAACCTTGAAAACAACTCTGAAGGCAAAGGTGAGAGAGATTTCTCTTTTCCCATTCACAATTGAGGATTTATTCAAAATTTGAGGGTTTGAGTCGCTTTTCATGAAGAATTATGTGCAATTCGTACCGTTTGATGATTTCTGATGAAAATTTAACCAATTATTAGGGTTTGAATCAATTGTTGTGGTTTTTTCATGTTTTAGAGAAGAAAGAAAATGAGCAATTCTAATGAGATTTTAGGAAATTTAGTTGGAATTCGAGGAAATTTCTGACCTGTGTACACGTGAGAGTCTAAAATTTCACATTTTAGAAGGACAATTGTCTAAAGTTCCTCTAAGTGGATATGAATCCTAGGTTTGATGCTCAAAGAAGAAGTAGACAAAGCAGAAGATTGAGGATTGAAGGAGGGGATCAAAAACATTTGTTGGAAGAGATTTCACCGTAGAAGCTCCTCTCACTATTTTGTTTCACCTCTTTTCATTGTGTAATTATGGATGTTAAATGAGTGAGGAACACTTGATTCAGTCTTATTCAAGTTTTGGATGTACTGAATACTGATAATGTAGTTTGATGCCTGAATGTGTTATCTTAATTGTGAAACAGAGTTCCTTAATCGTATTTTGATTATTTGTTTGTGAAATAACTTCCTTAATCCTATGACATTGTTTATATTATATTCTTTTTGTTGTCAATTACTAATTCATGAGCTAAAGTTGCAACAGTTGAGGAAAATGGGCAACCATCTTGCTCAAAATTTATCCCGAGTGGTTGTTCTTGTAACCATGCTTCTCCAATCTTTTCGAAGTTGGTTATGATACGACTACCAAGTATGTTCAATAATAGGTTCTTATTTTAGGCTTTAAAAATTGAACATGCTGAGGTGATTGTTGTTAATTACTAGTTTATTGTCCTTTTCCAGCAGATGGAGCATGGAGCACTTTGGAATGAAAGAAGAACAAACATCAGGGGATGGGTGGGTATTTTGAACTTTGTCTGTGTATACTCTACACCTTTGGAGGAGCAGTCTACCCAGCTCAGGTGATTAAGATAATACTTTGAAGAGTTATTTTGTTGTTGTTGATATTGGAGGAGCTATCTACTCGTTTTCCTTGTTGTTTTTTATTTATCTCAATCTGCCTTAAACTTCCCTCTCTCTATTGTGAACTGAGCACAAGATGAAATTCACCATTTGATAATAAGTTTTCTCTGAAGTACCCTTTCTTAACTGTAACTGAAATACATTGCTTATAATATAATGTAAAATGCAGGCAAAGCAAGCAACTTCTATCCAGGATAAATGGCTTCTTGTCAACATGCAGTCTACCAAATTCAGTTCACACATGGTAAACATTAGCTTAGATATTGGTATGGACTTTAGTTGTTTTTTGGTGTCTAGTAATGCACTGATTCCTTAAAACAACTGGGAATTTGAGCCAAATAATTGGGGGTTTGGGGTATTGCATAAGTGATGCTCTTATGAATACTTTATTTTTTCATGCAGTGAAGTGTTACTATTCACTCACTGCCTGCATTCCATGGTAGTTATTATTCCAGGTTCTGCTTTTGCATCTCTATACAGTTCTAGCGTGTGGTCATAGGTTGCTAAATAAAATGAACGATCTATTCGGGATGACCTATTATCTGCAGATCAAACTACCGATGAGGATGAAGAAGTGTTGTTGGCATTGGCTGCTAAATAGAATAGTCACCTTTCATCCAATGTTGATGTTGAAATACATGGATCTAGTTAGATTTACATAATACTCTGGTTAAGAATCTTTTTTGCCGTAGAAGAATGAGATCAGAGATCTTACATTTTCACTCACGTAATAAGGGGACCTATTTTACCGTGCTAAGCAAACATCCACAACTTTGAATATCTTGGGCCATTGGGCATATTCACAGTACAAATACATGGCATGGCCTGGGATGAGTCTACAGACCATCCTAAACCATTTCTAGAGCTTTTTACATGTTGCAATTGGTCTAATTGAGTAACTACAATATTTCCTTATGCAGTCAATAGGTAGAAATTTATTTGGAAACGATGCATTAACCCACGAGTCATGACAGGTTTCTGAATGTTGGATAGTAGTGATAGTTATGTTGTTTTTGTCTCTCATGGATGGAATGTGAGACAGGAACTGAAAGTATCTTGAGTAAGCTGGAGGAAGTGTGGAATGAGTCGTTTGAGCTTAGTTCAAGAGGGAAACTGAGGAATGATCAGCGAGATGACTTACAGCTAAGCGTGGAGAGTAAGTAGTTGTTTTTCTTTTACATACTAAATTTTTGTAAATGAAACGCTATCATCATTGTGTAGGCATCTATATCTGGTTATTACATTTAAGGATGCCATATAATGGTAGTTGCATATTGATTTTGACTTTAGAGCCTTTTTTATAATATTCTTATTAAATTATGACAAGACTCAATAATTCTTTCTATAAAGTTAAAACTAGAACTCTCATATTCGTGGTGATTGGTATTTTTCTTTTCCTTAGTTGAAAAAAATTCCTCTTTAAAGTTGATGCTTAAGCCACATTTGCATATCCTTGGTCAAATAGTCATTTGTTATATTGGTTTCTGTTATATATAGTTTGTAGCACGAAAAGAAGCACAACATCAGCGTCAAGAAGTTCTTTCTTACGTCACTTTCTTTTTCATGGTCACCACAGCAGTTGGTGATATTGGAGAATACACTACTATAGATGATGAGCCAGTAGCCGAGGCTAGAAGGAGAGAGCTGAATATTACTACAGATTGTGGCTTTTGATGTTCATTCACTTGAATTTTATCTATCAAGTTGCATGTATTTCATATCAGAAGGGGAAACGGGGCAACTACCAGTTGCAAGTGTTATAAAAGACGACTGAATTATCACTTTGATGTGGACCATTAAATGTTGAGATTTGTATGTATTGATGAATCAATGAGAATAGTACGATGATGTATATGTTCCACTATGTTAATAGAAATAATTTTGTTGGAAATATTTCAATTTTGCCACGACATTCACAAATGTTATGTTAGATAGCATTTCATAGCACTCACAAATGCTATGTTGGGATAGCATTCACAAATGTTATATGTTGGGATAGCATTGACAAATGCTATGTTAGGATAACATTTTCATATTGCAATGTCAAAAAGATAACATGGGCTACTATGATTTGCACTAAATGCTATGGTATATCTTTCATAGCATTCTTGCAATGCCTTAAAAGGCCAATTTTGTCGCAATGAGAGTTCTATAGTAGGTTGGTCTCATTCTTTGTGTCTTCTCTTCTTGAATAATCAGGTCTGTCACGGAATCAAACAAATATAAGGTAATCCGAGATGCATAATCTCTTAGAGAGACAAATTTAGATATCCACAGGTCCTCCCAAGTATTGAAAGACTCCACATTGACAACCGTCCACAAGAAATCTTTGGTTAGAGTACTTAAGAGTTTCCTCCAAATGAAAGAAGAACCCGATTCGGTGAAGTAGACTTGGAAAATGCTACAGTTTTTGAAGTAAATAAACTTAAGGAGTATTGGCCAAATGTCATCTAGTCAATCTAAAATTCTAACACCATCTTGGATAACAAAACAAGATTTTTAGGTTTGGAGAGCTGGATATTGACCCCACCCATGTTTTTAGAGGCACACACTAAATTCCATTTAGCAAAAAAGGGGTTTTTTATTGTTTTTGGTACCCCTTCACCAAAACGACCTATTTAATGAATCCAACTTCTTTAGGATAGATGTTGGGAGTAGGAAAGATTGCATCGGATAGATGGGGATGGAAGAAGACACCGACTTAATGAGAGTCGTTCTAGCAGCCTGAGACAAAGTTTGCATTTTAAGCCAGCAAGATATTTTTTGACTTTATCAATCAAGTAAGTGAATTCTTGGGTTTTGTTTCTAGAGAGAATTAGGGGAAGACCCATATATATTACTTTTTGCTAACAACTCTCATACCCACGACCCTCAGGGCGTTGGTGTCTATGGTGGACATTGGAGGTAAACAAGATATGGGATTTGTCAAAGTTAATCAATTGACCAGACACACCACACTAATATTTGAGAATCCTCTTTACTTGGTGACATTGGTCCAGGGAAGCTTTGCAAAAAAGGATGAGGTCATTTGCAAACATCAGGTGATTGATTTTTGGGGATGATCTCCTTGCTTTAAAGCCACTGATGTCCCCATTGGCCCGAGCTTTCATCAACATTCTAGAAAGTGTCTCGGCAAGAATAATGAATGGGAAAAGGGAAAGATGATCCCCTTGTCTAATACCTTTACTAGGTTTGATGAAAGCATCCAATTTTCCATTAATAAGAACATTGTAAGCCATAGAGGAATGGCAGCAGTGTAGGAGACTGCACCAATCACTAGAGAAACCCAAGGTAGTGAAAACCTCTATAAGAAAATCTCATTCAACCCTATTGTAGGCCTTAGCCATGTCCATTTTGATATTGATCTAGCTATGTTTTCTCCTTCTGTATTTTTTAAGCTGGTGAATCACTTCTTGAACCACCCCTAAATTATTCCCAATCAGGCGACCTGGAATGAAAGCCCTTGAAAATGTAATATGAATTTAGGGAGAAAGGCTTTTAGTCGGTTGGATAAGATTTTAGAGAAGATTTTGTAGCAAATGTTGCAAAGGCTAATGAGTCGGAATTGTGAAGCTTGACTAGGATTGAGGCATTTAGGGATGAGGGCAGTATATGTGAGATTCCAAGCAGGAGGGCATGTTTATTTATAATAAAAGTGGACGGTATTGATGATGCCATCTTTGACTATGTTCTAATACTTTTTGAAAAAACTACTTGTAAACCATCTAGAGCGGGTGCTTTGAGGTTCCCAAACGACTTGAGAGTGTTCCAAATTCCCACCCCCCATCCCCTCCCCAGGGGCAGACTCGGAATTTTAGTCGAGGGAGGCGAAATGAAAAATACTTATTAGTTGATAATAGTAGTTATCAATGGTAAAGCCAAATTTTTTTTTCTACCTGAGCTAGTAACTAATAAAAAATACACTATAAAAAAATACATTGCATATACCAAATTGGATCCAATGTAGTCCAATTTTAAGTCAAAATAAGGTCACTATCGATACCTTAGCAATGATCAAACAAACATAATAACTAAAATATATAACTAATATCACAAAATAATTAGGATAAGTATCTAGGTGAAGCTAAATTTTTTTGAAATTTGTAAACCTAATATGATCATAATACAATTTCATAGAAAAATAGTTTATATGCGGCCCAAATTTTGTGTGAGTTGGCTAATGGTATATATTTTCATTCAATTCTATAATTATTATTTTAAATATTAATTTAAACATTTTTTTGTTAGAAGTAAGAGCATCGTTTCTCTTTACTATTGATGCAAGGTTGAAAAAGGTCAAAATTTTCAGAGTTTGAGTCTGGTTCATAAGAGGTGAACATGTCTTGAAAATAATCCTTGATGAAGGTTGTCATATCTTCTCTATCAAAAACCCATTGACTCTCCCTTTTTTGAGTTTGGAAATATAATTTTTCTTATTTTTCAGAATGGTGGAGCTATAAAAGAATTTATTCTTCTTATCACCAAGAGCAACAAAATTGTTTCTAAAGTGTTGTTTCCAATATGATTCCTCCTGAATCAAGAGTTCTTTGAAGAAATTACTGAGATTTACCAATTGGAGGGTATCATGTTCGGTGATGGGAAGTGAAAGTAATTGGTCAACCTTGCTTCTCACACCCTTCATGAGATGAAAATGTTACCAAAATGTTCCTTATTCTATAAGGAAAGATTATGGAGTTTATTAAGGAGCCCAAAGGGAGGGGCTGGTTGAGGATATGGTTCACATGTATTATGCCACGTGTGATCAATCAACTTTTGGCACGTTGGGTCTCTAGACCACATCTCAAGAAATATGAAAGGCCTATTACCCTTGCAGGAGTTGTTGCAAAAATCGGGAATTATAGCTCCATGGTCCAAACAATGAGCCAAAACAGAGGATTGGTTTGTTGTAGGAACAATTGGTTCCAATTACTGCAAGATAATGTCGTAATCAAATTTTTTTCTAACACGGTCCTTTCCTATTCTTTTATTGGTACAAGTGAACTTGATTCCCTTGGAAAGAATGTAAATGAGGCCAAATGTATCAATGAGGTTTTGAAGTTTCGAGGATTATTTCATATTGACGTGTATGTCTCCTAGTTTCTCATTAGAATATAGCATAACATTAAAGTCCCCTTAGATCAGCCAATGAGAAGAGATATAATAGCCTAAACATTCCAGAGAATCCCAAAAACCATTCCTAAGCTTGGGGTTAGGATTGCAGTACACAAAGGATACAGACTAAGGAATAGAAACATCATAGCCTATAAAAGCAGCATGAATAAAATCTTGAGATGAAGTAACAATGCTAATGTTAACCACCTTTTTTCCACAGTACAACTCAACCCCCAAAGTTACCCAGTTACTCGACTACAGACTATGACCAAAACTAATACTATTTTTTACAAAGTTAACACGTTTCGATGCTTTGATTTCCATTAAGAAGATCACATCATGATTGAACTCCTTAATGATGGTCCTTATAGAATGAATTGTAGAGGAAGATCCCAAATCCTACAACTCAAGGAACGAATCATTTCCCTTGTTGTGGTTTTTCAGGGGAAGCCACCATTGAAACCTCGTCAAAGTAATGTAAAAGCAAAAAGAGTATTTGTATAATAGTGAGTATTGTGTGGAGTTTGAGTGAAATAGTGGACACATTGGTGTGACAGATAAAGCATAATGGGAGAAGTAGTAAATGAAACAAATTTGGGAAGGCAAGTAAATACCTAGATGGGTGTGGTTAAAACAGAGGAAGAATCACCAGCGCTTTTATTCCCCAACAACAGCTCCTCAAAATTTACTTGCAGATTCGAGAATGTGAGAAGAACAATATTGCCTAGTCTGTCCTCCTAACTACCCTCTTCACTTGCTATCTTTAGTTGTGTATCCTTATCTCTTACTTGTCTGTCAGATGTCAAACCTGACATGTTTCTCCTATACATCCAAAGTGCACTAGTTGTAATTTTTTTCCTTGATGTACCACTGGTCCCAATATTATATACTTCAATCTCGTATGCATCAATGGGGCCAATTATGCAGTGTTTTTGAGAAATCTCAAATTTTCTTCTTCTTAATCTCACTACTACCATTTTCTAATTTGGGTTTTTTAACACAATTTCTTTACCTTTGCTTGGATTGGATATATTGTTTATATATGCTTTTTCCTCCTCTGGAAATGTCAAATTAATTATGGTCCTCATTTTTTTGTTTTATTGTTTTATTCAGTGGGGCGTGAAAAGAACCAAATGTCATTTCCAGGTTTCTCGTTCTAGAAATTAGCAAGCCACTCTAATTCTTTGATGTTGGGCTGTCCACAATGTTCATGGGGAATAAGTGGCACAATTGGGCCCATATGAGTTGTTTCATATAACCATATTGTCTTTCAAGTTAGAACTCTCAATACCCTGGTTCTGGTTTATCAATACTAAAGGTGTAAGGTCCATTGGGCTCGGAGGGGATCCATATTCTGAAAATACTTAGTGGGCTTGGGAGGTGGGCTGGTATTCATAGAATATGGGCTTTGAGGGTCCAAAAGGGGAGGGTTGTTTAGTAATAAGGCTGATTGGGTCCAAAAGGTGGGAACCGTCCACCCCGCCACGTCCCGTCCCTCGCGCGTTTCCTCGCCCGTTTCCTCGACATTTAGAATTCCTCTAACTCCCCTCCCTCGCCCGTTTCCTCGCTCGTTTCCTCACCGCCTAGAACGACTCTTCCTAAGCTATCACCCTTTATCTACATGCGAACAGAAAGACGCGAGGGAAGTCGAGAGTTGGCGTTGGCGTTGGCTGATACTTGCCTTGAATCACGCTAGATCTTGAAAGCAAAGAGGATTGTGAGTGTGAGCTTTGATTAAGGAACGTGGATTGCGGATCGATTTGGTGTTGGGAAAGATATGAATGAAAGCCTGTGATAGCGCCCTTAGACATTGGATGAGAAGGATTGATTGGGGGTTTTTCTTTTTGGGTTACAGAGAATGAAGAGGTGAGATCCATAACTGGAAGGTTATTTGATTTGGCATCAATTCTTGATTTTCTTTCATTGTAGGTAAGGAAACGGTGTGTAACAGTATGAGGGAACTTTACTGATTTAAATATTAACTTTGATTTTCTTTCAATTGGGATGAGTGGGAGCGAAACGATTTGAGTTAAAGATGGAAAATGGTTGAATGAGCAGATTTCCCGCCTTGATAAAATGGTTTGAGTGGTGGTCGGTGAATAGTGAAGAAACGTTCGCCTCTCTCGAGATGATTTTTCACCCAACTTGCTAAAATTTGTAACGACTTGCATCTGATCTTCTTTCTGATTATATCTGAACGGTGTGTAGCACTCGTCTCAAACTTCGCGATTCGCCATAGTTTACTCAGGCATGTTTTCGGGTTCATGGTGAGTTGTGAAGGAAGTCTCGCCTGTGGATCCCAACGTTATCTGTGTTGTTGGGTTGCTCTTCTCCATTTCCCACAGTGGTTAACCCATGTTCCAACACTCCCACAGTGGAAGCAATCAGAAAGCCTTCATAGGGAACAAATATCTCAATGTGGTTACCTCTTTAGAAAGAACTTCTTATCACGGATATTACCTCATCTACTGTCAAACAAAATTCTTGCTCTAAAGAATACATCTTTGTTTTCAAATCTTTTGTTAAGGTTCATGGTCAGAACTTCCCCAATGATTATTGCAAATCCTTGAATATCTTTCACAATGAATCTTTTCCAAACGTAAGTTGACAAAATTGTTTATTTCCCAAAGAAAGACCGTTGTTAAGAACTCTTTCTATGTCATGTTTGTTGTCAAACTTGAAGAGAAAAACGCGTGTATTGAAGTATGTGGTACTAACTTCTTCATATGAGACTCATTGCTTGATAAGAGCTTCATGGATGTGCTCATTTTTCATTCTGGTAGGTGACATGAATTTTCCTAGGAAACTAAACTGCCAAACATTGGAAAACCCTTAATTCTTCTTTCTAAAAATGAATTTCTTAGATGTGTTAGACGGTTACCTTGAGATAGACTGTTTGAGAGAATTCATCTCAAAAAAAGATGATACGAAGACTAGAAATAAGAGAATAGAAGAAAAAAAAAATGAGTGCTCTGAAATGAAATACCAAGATATATTAATGTTTATGAAAAGAAGTGATATAAATAAATGAAAGAAACTTAAAAGAAATCAAGAGAATGATTGATAAGGTAATTTTCTGATTTTATGTGATTGAAACCAAACCAAAAGATACATGTTATCTCAATTGTAGCCAAATCCGCCAAATCAAACCTGGTACATGTTACCTTTATGTTGGACTCATACCTTGCTATTGTGTTTGCCATTTTAGATACTACGCAAAAACTACTGTGCCCGCTCTAATGCCCGGCCTAATGCCCGAATGATGCCCAGCACGTGCAACGCATGGTACCAGACACGTGCTGGGCCTTGATCGAGTTTAGATGACTTACAGAGGAGACATGAAGGTGTGCCTTCTCTTGGTTGTCTGTTCCAAGGGCGAAACCTAAAAAAAAAAAAAAAAATTGAAGAATCTCAACTGAGGGAGAGGAGGACGACTCATCTGAGGGAGAGGACGATCTGAGGAAAGCAAGAGATGTGCTGGGGCCTTGATCGAGTTTAGAAGCAAACCTCATTCTCATTCTCATTCGCTCTCTTGCTTGTCTGTTCGAAACCTAAAAAAAAAAAAAAGTTGAAGAATCTCGGTTGAGGGAGACGAGGACGACTCATCTGAGGGAGAGGACGATCTGAGGAAAGGAATAGACGTGCTGGGCCTTGATCGAGTTTAGAAGCAAACCTCATTATCCCTCATTCTCTTGGTTGTCTGTTCGAAACCTAAAAAAAAAGAAAAAAGGTTGAAGAATCTCAGTTGAGGGAGAGGAGGCCTTGATCGATTTTAGAAGGAAGTCTCATTCTCTTGATCGATTTTTTTGCAGGTGACTCTCTGAATCCGAACTTTTGTTTTAGAAATGTTTGATCTGGATGTCCATTTGCTATTAACCCTTTGTATGTATGGATTCAATCCATTTGCTATTAACCTTTTGTATGTATGGATTCAATAATGCTTTGGGGTATTTTAGTTTTGGGGTGTTTTAGCTTTCTCTAATTTCATCACCCCCTAGTTTGATTTCTGTTTTAGTTTTGGGGTCTTTGTTTCACTTTGTACAAATCCCTTTTGAAAGCTGAAACCAACAACATTCTCTCATTGTCAACGCAGAAATGGCATACAAAGCTTATGTTGATTATCGTGGGCGTGTTCCTGGAGTATATGTGACTTGGCTAGGTTGCGCATTACAAGTTAACGGATACAAGGGTTGTACGTACAAGGGATTCAAATCAGTTGAAGAAGCTTATGAAGATTACGAAATGTGGAAGCTATCAGAAGAGAACAGATTAGAACACGAAGCGAGAATAGAACAAGAGGCGAGAAGAGAGGACCCGGCAAGAACAAACGGCACTGAAGACGTAGTCGACCAATCAAATAATGCCCCTGAGGGTCCTTGGGCTTTTACAAGGGACCTAATCAACAGTGTATTAGTGGTAGTTTTTTTTATTCTTGTAATTATCTTTTTTAACCTTTTGGATGGCATTTGAAACTGAATTATCTCTTGTTTAGAAACTGAATTGGATGTCAGTTTAGAAATTGCATGTTGCATTGGATTTGGATTCAGATACAATGAGAATGCTTTCCTCATTTCTTGCAAGTATATGCTCTATGTGCAAGTATATGCTCTATGATACAATGATTTTGTGAAGGTTGTTGCAGACTTTAATCGGTTTCCTCGATTGGAGTCTCAGTAGCGGCCAGTTAGCTAATTACTCACTCTAGAATTGCTTTGAACTGTCCAGAGATTCTTTGCAAGCTGGTCTTCCACAAGGCTTTCAATAGTGTAAACTGGGTATTCATAGTGTAAACTGTCCAGAGATGAATTAATCGGTTTCATAGATGAATTAATAGTGTAAACTGTCCAGAGATTCTTTGCAAGCTGGGACGGCCCCATAGCTCCTTTCATTTTCAGCTTAGTAGCTGAAGGCTCGAGTGCTTTTATCATAAAAAACCAAGACATCTTCGAGCAACATCGCACCATTTGAATCAGCGCACCAGGTTCTAGATCTGGAAAAATAACTGAACAACGACCAACTAATAAACAAGTGCAACAATCGAGCTCTTAATGGTTCATAGTGTAATTGTGCAAGACAATAACTACAGAAACTATGGTACTGAACTTCAGACTTTTAATGGTTCCAAATTGAAAATCATATCACAAATCACAATGAAATGACTCTCACAGTTTCACCATTGCAATAATACATATTCTAATTAATAATTTGAGGATTCTAATCACATAATACAATGAAATGTCTCTCACAATTTCACCATTGCAATATCAGTGACAGATCTGAATCCAACTGCTATTTTCAGTTTCCTCAAATATTTTGACAGCTCCACGCATTGATCAGCTTTTAGCACTAATTGCCTGCTGTGCGACCTCCACTGCTGTCTGAAACCCAAATGACAGATTGCAATTTCACCATTGCAATTTCACCAGCAACTGCTATTTTGACAGATTTCCTCAAATATTTTGACAGCTCCACGCATTGATCCATCTCCACCAATTATGTAAATCTGCATGTTAATAAGATCATACATAGGATCAAGTCACTTCAACCAAAATGGAATGTTACAGTTTGCACTTTAGTAATAGGTTCCATAACTTCCATTATAATTGAAGCAATTTTAGTTGTTCTACATCAACAAGCATCAAAACTGCTGAAATATAGCTGAAATATATCCAACACCATCATCTCTACAAACAAACATGTAAACAAACAGAAATTCTAAGTGTCGAGGAAATGAGCGAGGAAACGAGCGAGGGAAGTGAGGTGGCGGGGGTGGGAGCCATTCACCCCACTCGAGATGCTTGCGTTGACTTGTCGCGCCGCGCATCCCGAGCGTGATGAATGGCTCCCACCCCCGCCACCTTTTACTTCCCTCGCTCGTTTTGCGGGCGCATCCCGAGCGGGATGAACTAATAAAGTTTGAGATCCTTACCAGGGCGTAAATAATGAGCTATAATCTGTCAAGTTCGTGTCGTTGCTAGAAGGTGGGCGCTGCAAAAATAAATGATATTACATAAAGGCTTACATTTTTTATCTTAATACAATAAATTACATACCTGTGTTATAAGTGAGTAAACTTGACCAAGTCCTTCAAATGTAGCATTACCATATGGCTCAACATGGTTTGAAAGAGGTGTCATATATTGTGAACTTTCAAATCTAACTTGGGTAGAACCCTACAAATGACATGAAAAAAAACTTCAATATTCTTGAATTTAAAATATATATATTCATTAAAGTAAAACAACCAAGTAAAATTACCAATTTATTCTGAATGGCATGTTCTCGGTCAATATGTCTCATTTTCTCCTTCTCTTTCTGTGTTTCTTTCCATTTTTGGCTCTTTTTACAAACTTTTTCCAGGGTGGATTGCTTCCTCGAATTAGAACGTCGTCCTTTGCAACGAACGGCCAATGGATTATGAATGTCACCAGTACTTTTAGCGCCAACTTCGAACATCCCGTCTGACTGTACATTGACATCACTATCACCATCACCTTTTGATTTCTTTAGTTCACCAGTCTTCATATTTATCCAATGTTTAACATTATCTGTCTCCTTTTGGTCCTCTGAAGCTATATCAGCCATTTCATAAAAGAGGTTGCACATCTCATCAAACCGTTCATTTTCAGGCTTCATTGCCCAATCCGAATATACAATTTTTACCTTCTTATGACACCTCTTAATATCTTTCCTCCACCTTCGAAGAATAAATTTTTCAGGTAAAATATTAATCCTCATATGAGACAACACCGATAAAATATGTTTGCATAAGATCCCCCTAAACTCAAATAACTGACAATTGCACTTAATATTGAAGTCATCATCATTAAAATACACTTTAAAATTGATTGACCTGTATGCGTTTCCTATCAACCTGTCTTCCGAAACACAATAAACCTGAAAGCCATACTCCTCCATGACATGATGATTAACTGCACACCATAATCTTCCTGCAATCTCTGTTTGAAACTCCTTAAATTTATTTGTGGTGTAGGCAGCTTGAAATTTTTTCTCAAATGCGTAAGGAGTAATGCAAGGAAGGCAACGGCTAAACGATTTGAAGTCCTCTTCAACTTCTTTTTGAACCTTACTTCGTAGTGCATTCTCATATTGTTCTACGAATTGCTTTAGTGTGGTCTTTGAATTTACATAACCATCAAAAAAAGCATTCATACTTTCACTCCTTTGTGTTGAAGACATCCCTGCCCAAAAAGTATTCCTCTGAAATGTGGGTACCCAACGACTTCTTTCATCATATAATCCACTCAACCAATCATTATTTTCAAGGTTAAATTTCTCAATGAACCCACACCAATATTCTTCAAACTCTTCATGAGACAGAGAATCATATACTGCTCTTTGCATTGCAAATTTTATAGCCTCGTATTCATTGTAACCCGACAGTTTTTCAGGCAACTTTTTCATAATATGCCATAGGCACCATCTATGGCGTGTGTTGGGAAACACAATTTCGATGACTTTCTTCATTGCTCTGTCCTGATCAGTGATTACAACAGCTGGAGCACAATCATTCATACACACAAGCCAAGATTTGAAAAGCCAAACAAACTCTTGTACTGTCTCACTACATATCAATCCACATCCAAGAAGTATTGACTGACCGTGATGATTCACCCCAACAAAAGGAGCAAATGGCATTTCGTACTTGTTAGTTAAGTACGTAGTGTCAAAAGTAATGACGTCACCAAACTCCTTGTAAGCTGCTCTACTCCATGCATCAGCCCAAAAGACATTTCTTAAAGTCACATTGTCATCCAAATCCATCAAATAGAAAAAATCAGCATTGTTAGCTTGCATCTTTTGAAAGTAGTTCTGAAGTGCCGTCGCATCCCCCACACCAAGTCTCAATTGCCTTATTTTATGCAAATAGTTGTAACAATCTTTTTGGGAAATGTCATATTATCATTCCCACCAACTTCAACCACACACGAAGAAAAATTCTTATTTGGCCTAATGCCCGCCCTATCATTATATTCAAGCCTCTTCTTCACATATTGGCTCATAACTCGATTTTTTTGTAATATCTCGATTTTGTAGGGCTCAAATCATGATTGTGATCATCAGTTACTGTTGTCACTTTCACTGTTCCATCAGGGCGTATAAGAGCTCTAATCTTAGCCAAACAACCACATCTACAAGAGGGACGCATTTTTATAACACTTTCTGCTTGACTTTTAAATTTTCCAGCCCGATCACATACAAGAATAAGATATCTAGGGTTTCCCTCATCATCCTTTTCAGTTGACCTTACTCTCACTGGAAATCCCTTTTTATTACCATAATCAAGATAATATGACTGATACTCATCAATGTTGTTAAATTCCGTTCCTACGAAAGGCTCTTTTATCGACTCTACAAATTCAAAATTTTTCATACATTCGCTATTTTCTAATGTATCCATCCCTGAAAATATGACAAATTGAACACATAATTGATGGAAAATTAGCATCTGAACTGATCTAACATAAAAAAAATAACAAAGCACAAGTAATTTCCATAACCATAATCCTTTCCTTTAACCATAAAAAAAAAAAAATTCCATAACCATCATCTGTTCTAAACTTATATAGGGAAAAAAAAATTGAAAACCTAAATTGAAAGCTATAGCTAATCCTTTCCTTTAACCATAAAATTTCCAACTAACATAAAAAAATAACAAAGCACAAGTAATTTCCATAACCATAATCCTTTCCTTTAACCATAGAAAAAAATAATTTCCATAACCATCATCTGTTCTAAACTTATACAAGGAAAAAAAAAACGCAAAAACCTAAATTGAAAGCTATAGCAAATCCTTTCCTTTAACCATAAAATTTTCAACAAAAACCAGATGACATAGATAGATAGGGGTGGTACCTAATCGCAGGTTGCAGTTTGGAGGAGGAGGAGGCGCACTTTGGACGGAGCCGGAGGTGAAGGAGGCGCACTTTGGACGGAGGCGGAGGTGGAGGAGGCGCAGTTTGCTGCCCTAATCGCGAGCTGGAAGAGGCGCAGTCAAGAGAGTTTTTGCGAATTTTTTTTTTTAAGCTTTTCATCCCTCTCATGGTACTGGCACGTGCCTGGCACATGCCGGGCATTGTACCGGGCACTGTACCGGGCACAGTAGAACGACTCTAGATACTATTGAACTTAATCACATCTTTTGGGTTTGGATTAATTTAATCCCTATTGTTTTACGCCTGTTAAAACTATTTGGACCCAATCGGTTTATTAGTTTTATCAAAATTCATGGGGTTATTCGATACTTCATAGACTTGGGCTTGTAACATATCCTACTCTAATTTCTTATAGTTTCAATGAAGTCTGATTTAAGCCTGAGTGTTTGCATGACTATCATACAGAATAATAAATTTTAGTGGTTGAATCTTGTTATATTTAATTTGGCTTAAATCATATAATTAGACTTTTTCTACAATTTTTTAATTTAAATAAGAAACATTCACTGGGGATGAGCCCTTACAAACACATAACACTATCCTCAGTAGTGGACCCATAAATATAGTTAAGAGGGAGCGAAATGCAAAAGGTTATTGATACTACACCACACGTCCTCATTGATAGCATTTCTCAATAGCATTTTTTTACAATTTTGTTATGAAAAATCAAATTTTAATAGTTTTAAAAATGAAAACGCTGTATAATTTGGGCGGGCTTTTTGGCGCGGCTAAATTTTTATTTTCACCCGATTGTATCTCTATTCTCCCCCAAATTTCACTCTAAACTTAAAACACGGCTCCCTACAAAGCTCAACCCTGCGTTGCTCGCTTTTTTCTCTTAAAGATAAGGTCTTCTTCACTTCTTCTTCTTCACATCTCTAGATCTTCTTCACATTCTTCACTTCTTCTCATCTTTAGATCTTCTCAAGTTCTTCTTCTTCTTCACATCTTCTCCACATTCTTCTTCACGTTCTGATCCCTCTCGTTTCGAGAAAACGATCAAATTTTCTAATCTATCGGTCTGGTGTTGTTTTCGATTGATACGCTAATATCAGTCAACACAACTTGCTCTAACTTTGGTTATTTTTATGTTTAAGGTGCTCCAATAAAAAACTTAAAAGCTGGTTCTGATGGACATGTAGTTGCTGTCAGACTTTAACCTAAGGCACACCAGAGAAATCAAGGAAGATGGCGGTTCTATAGAGAGATATCCCGGCAAAACCTTGGGTCGCTTAAAAAAGGCTTCAACTTGCCAATGCCCATTTTCCTTTTTCATCTTCTTCGCAGCAAACCATGGCTCAGTACCTCCATCTCTTCAACAACAACAAGGTTAGCTTCTTCTTCTAATAGATAGGGTTTACTTCTTCTTTTTGGGTTCTTTTTGTTGGATTAAGAAGAAATTTATGTTCTTTATGGAGTTCATTCACTGTTTGAAGCTCTAGGGTTTTTGAAATTGAAGTAAAAATCTAATTTCGGAAGAACCCCACACCATCGTTTTCCCTTTTTTTATCTCGTTTCATTGTCTCTTTATGATTTTGTTCATGTCATGTGATGCTCTACAAATTTGCTACATTGTTGTTTATTACTTCACTCCTGTTGTTTCTTTTCTTCTTCTGTAACTCTAATTTCACTTTAACCACTTTATAAATACCTATTTCATTGATTAACATTGGGTCAAGTCTTAATTCAAGTAGTTCTGATCTTTTGTAGCTGAATCATTTTTCGGGTAGGTCAGATGTTCAATGCTTGCAACGTTGGCAAAAGGTTCTTAGTCCTGATCTTGTTAAAGGACCTTGGGCTAAAGTGGTACATAGTAAAACATCTCAGTATTTTTTCTCAACTAAATTGGTGATAATGAAGACATTTAGACATTGTGTATGTGAGACTAATATATTATTGTTGGAAATTTCCAGGAAGATGTTCTTATTATTGAGTTAGTTGAGAAGTTTGGTTGTAAGAAGTGGTCTGTTATAGCACAATATTTGCTTGGTTGCATAAGCAAGCAGTGTAGGGGAAGGTAATTGTCAGCATAACAGCTTCAGAGTTCTGTCTCAGGTATTATTTAATTTTGATTCTTGAGTACTTGAAGTTAACAAGTGAACTTTTCAGGTGGCACAACCATATGAATCCTACTATTAAAAAGGGTGCATGGACCAAGGATGAGGAACTGGCTCTTATACGTGCACAAAATATATATGGGATCAAATGGGCAGAAATTGCAAGGTTTCTACCTTGAAGGTATCTATAGAAAATTTGCATCATTTGAACTATAGATACCAACTAATAGACTAGTAAGTTGTAGATTACTTTTGTTATTGTACATGCTAAAAAGAAACGAACAATCTGGGTGGGTATGCATGCATGTATGTAATATGTTAATTTGGGCCTCTATGCGAGGGTTTTTACAATCTTGCCCACACAAATTATACCCGTTTATTAGACGTTGTAATGGTTTTTTAAGAAATGTCGGTTATGTACTACTCGAATACTATTATCGATCCATAAGTTTGCCTTGTCCAAGCTCCTAAGGACTTGGAGTTGTTGGGTTCTAAAAGCTTATTGATGATGCGCACAAAAAATTGAGTCAATTTTTTTCAACCAAGAAATTGGCAGTCCTTTATAGTTACTTTGTCATGCACTAGCATGTTAAAAGAGCACATTTTGAGTTTGAACCAATTTGTTACTGCTTCTCTAAGGGTGTTGATATAATTTCCATTTCTTGTTGTATACTAGGGCAGATAACTCAATCAATAATCATTGGAATTACTATGGTATTCACCTTGCTGTTAATAAGGATTCATACTTGTAATCATTTCCACATGTTTTACACTATGGTATCTACATTGTGGCATCAACAATAATATTGTTACAGTTTTTACGTTTTCTTGAGATATGTCTAGTCATCCAAACTGTTAAGGTTAATTTGTTTTATTTGGCTAGGTTCTTTATGTGAGAGATGCACGCTGCACGTGAGAGCTCTTTTGTGGATTCCAATTTAGTGGGATGTGAGACACAAGGGTAGCAACAGGGACTGCTCAAACAGGTTGCAGAACCCATCTCTAGGGCAGCAGGTTGCTCCTTTGAGGCTCCTAATTGAATGGGGTGCAAGAGTAGCAGGGGCGTGCTTGAGGGGAGAAACCCATCCCTTTGAATGCTTCAAATGGAGAGAAAACAAAGTGAAGTCAGCTGCTCCAGTAGGTGAAAAAGTTGTCTCTTTGGCTGTTTTATACAGGGAGAAAATAGGGTGTAACAGGGAATGAAACAGTGAGTGAACATGGAATAGAAGGAGATGAAGTGAGTAGCGTACAGTAGAGAATACCGAGTGTAGTAGGTGTTGGTTATTGAGGAAATAGAGTGAATGACCAGGAGAATAAGGAGGCTGGGATAGACTTGTAAAAAAGATCATTATCTTCTTCTTATTTAAGTAAATCATCAAAAATTCTGATTTTTTTTTTCTTTCATCTTTGTTTATTTCATGTACCACTAAATGCTACATGTTATGGTGAAAATTCTTTTTTCTTTGCATTTGTGTGTTAACTTCAAACTACGAATGCACAAATAGCACATCAACCTAGCATATATGTTCTGAATACCCAGGAGTACTGGTTCCAAATATACCAAATACAGAGACAAGGCTAAAGTTTATCATAACAGGTATGCTTCTCTTCCAGATCCAGTATATCATATTTCTATTTTCAAGAATGCATTACCTTTGGTTACTTCAAATATGGTCGTTATTACAATTCTCTTGAAACTATTGATGCGGCCATAGCTAGGCAAAACTATTCTCCTAGTCTTATTATTACTGACCAAGTCCAATTTTCCTCTGTTGTAGTTGAATCATGTATTTAAAACTAGAGATCTTGTGACTAAGAACGAAACAAAACTAGCCAAGAATCGGGAGGGTGGTAATGAAGTTATTCTTAATGGTGATGAATTCCTTGATGGTAGATTTACTCGACTAAGGTATTTTTGGTGTTTTTCATACTTAAATGGTACAAAAGTTTCTAAGAATGTTGTCAGGCTTTGATGATATTTCTTAATTATTTATTTCTTTTTACCAACCTATCTACACGTGTTTTCCTTGGGGATTTAGAGCTTTGGTAAACATTGATCGAGACTTGTAATATATATTTGAATGCCTGATTGAATATCTCTCTTGGTCTTGAATTCCTGTATATGTGCTTGAATTCAAACATGTTTGTCTTAGTAGATAACTTAACAATTATTTCATGATCAGGAATAGGTTCTTAAAAGCTTAAGTGGTGAAATCCTTACACAAATTAAAAGAAGGTGAATTTCTACCAATTTTGTAGATCCATTTGTATCCATGCACGTGTACGTTTGTGTCCATGTCAAGCTTTATAAATGCAAGCTAGTGATAAAGCTTATCATGTTTTAATTCTTTGATTCATTTTAGGAAGATTTGAATTGGAGATGGATTATCTTAATTCTGGTTTTGGTGGACTAGTCAAGTTTGTCAATTTATTTATTTATTTTTTGTAGCTTCAGATCGATAATCTAATGATGGTGCAAAATGATTATCATTCAAGTTTTAAAGTTTTCTAAATTTGATTTTGTAGGTGCCTGAAATGTGCTTTATAAGTACTTTTATTGACCTCAATAAATGATTATTGTTTCTACAATCACCACGGTGCCAAGTATGAGACTGCCCAACAACTTTATGTCAAATTCATGTAATGATGGGAGTGAAGAGATCAATTTTCATTGAGATATAGTGTAGTACTTCTGAGACAAATGTTGTCATTGAGATAATATTTTTATCGTATTGTATTTCAAATCGTGATGGTAGTTCGTATCTTTTGAGATGATTAATATCTATTTTTGGATCATTTGGATGCTTACATATAATATAGGCAATATTATCTTCTATGGTTAAAGAAATCAGTGTTATAAAAATTCATTTGATAGCACTTGATAAGTGCTATAGAAAAAAAAAAGGACTTGAGAAATGTTATAGAAACAAATACAATAACATTTGTTAAATACTACGTGAGGGAAGACAATAGCGTTTCAGAAACGCTATTGGTAACTAGACAATAGCATTTCTTAAGCGTTGTCATAAGCTAAACAATAACATTTTTTACACGCTATTACAGGTTTAACCATAGCATTTTTAAAACGCTATTACAAGCTAAACAATAGCACTTGAAAAACGCTATAAATGGTCTACTTGCAATAGCGTTTCTGAAATGCTGTAAATAACCTAGTACTTATTATAACTCTGGTAGACAAAACGTTTACTAAAACGCTATGATAACCTACAATAGCGTTTTTGAAATGCTATGAATAAACATTTGTGGATTAGTGTGATCGGTAATAGTAATTATCCAAGGCGGAGCCAAAAATTTGTTCTGCCCTAGATTGATAATTTAATAGCAAACTCCATATAACATCTACAAGTAGACATAAAAATCATAAATATTAATAGTAATTTCGATCTGTGCATTTATCTAATGAGTACAACTGTAAATGTACAAATGCATTGTATATATCCAGTTGAACCCAACCGTCTTATTTTAATCCATAAGGTTAATGTCAAACTATCACCATATTTTTTCTTTTTCTTTTTTCTATTTCTTCTTCCAAGCTCAGGATAACCCCAAGGGGTTGTGGGTTTTTTCTACCAATTAGGCCCTCCCTTCACCACCCCCATGAGGATGGTCCACAAGATTCATAACTACCTCTTTTATCACAGGACAATTACCTAGCCCACACTTAGATCTGGCTCTACCCAAACTTTTCTGGTTCACCCCAAGATTACCCAGTTGCCCAGCTGTTGCTGAGCAATTTTTGGATATCAAACGGACCTCTGTGTTCAACCCTCTTAGGCTCCAATTGAGCCTCTATCCATGAAACATCAACACTCCATCTCTTTGCATGCTCACTCTTCATCCCCTAAAATATATGGCACAACCAACCAACAAACTATTGGAAGACCTCAGCCAATTCAATCTTGTCCCCCCTACCCATCTCTCCCGACTCATATCCGCAAACGCAATATTCATCATATTCCGGATGGCGCTCAAAAGCTCCAAGGTGAAGGTAACCAGCGTATCCCTAACAAGACCAAGCATCACTATAGACTCCAGGCGCTCAAAAACGAGAATCAATTCATTTATACAAGTCAGCATACTCTATCACAACCCGCATGTCACTATAAGCCTATACTTCAAATTTTGTCCAACTTCTTTGCTCCATGAGTAAATGTTTCCAATTGAGCTTGAGTAGAGGACAAGTCTTCTTTAGATTTGACTAAATCTTGCTCAGTTGACTTGTATTTACACTCCATTTCAAAAAATTGTTGCTTAAGAAACTTCACTTTATAAAGTAGTTATTGTTTTTCAAGCTCACGTGTATCGATGAGGTAACTCATATCTTCTGCTTGTGGCTTAAGTTGATCAGTAAGTGTGTCAACGTTAAGGATCAAACTTGTTTTTGACAAATTTTTAATTTTGTCCTTCTTAAGCAAATTTGAGTAAAGTTCCTCAAGATTCACATCAGCTCCAAGCTTAGCTCAGACATAGCTCGCTTTTTTTTTGGTGTGAAACAATGTCAAACCAAAATACCCAACAAGCATTAGCTCTACCTGAAAATAAGGTTTCCAGCCACAACCTTCTAGTACGAACTACCTTGTTACGACTTCACTCTAGTCACTAGCCCTACTTCGACATTCCTCTCTTTGCGGTTAAGGTAACGACTTTGGGCATGACCAACTCCCATTGAGTGACGGGGCGGTGTATACAAGGCCCAAGAACGAATTCACCGCCATATGGTTGATCGGCGATTACTAGCGATTTCAACTTTATGCATGCAAGTTGCAGCCTGCAATCTGAATTGAGGACGGCTTTTTTGGTTTTTTTTTATAATTCTAAATATTGTAATCTTTCTTACTACTACTCTAGATCGTATATACTATATTTGTATCTATTTTCTGTTACAAAATAGTTTATCCGAACTGTCCATACACTGTGTTGCAAATAGCTAAAAATATTTTGTTTGAAAGCTAGTCAATATTGATGACCCTCCATGGATTCACCTATACAAGCCACGGCTAAAGTTGCAAGAATAAGAGCTTGAATACCAATTGTAAATAATACAAGGAACATAACAGGTAATAGGAACTACTAAAGGTACTAAAAAATAAGAACAATAACTACCAATTCATCAGCCAATATACTACCAAAAAGTTGAAAACTTAGTCATAGAGGTTTGTAAAATCTTCTAGGATGTTAATAGGTAAAAGGATTGGAGTCGGTTGAATGTATTTACTGAAATAACCCAATCCCTTTTTTGTATGACCCGCATAGAAATATGCCATTGATGTCGGTAAAGCTAAAGCAACAGTAGTATTTATATCTGTCCGTGGGTGCGGCTAACACCCCATGGGGTAACTGTAAGGTTTTCTGAGATAAAAAAGCCCATGTCCAGTTAGAAACAAAAATAAATAAGAACATAGTCGACAATCATAGCAAAGACAAATGAGTGTAATAACTAAAATACATAGTTAAAAATATAATAAAATTAAGATTAAGCTTAAAGTAACAAAATATGAAATGTGCAAATGTAATAAGAACCTAATACAAATTTGTAGGAAAAACAATGGGTTTTACGAGCCAATCTAACCCTCAAATTTTGTATGAGACTACTATTGTTATATATTTTCATTGTGTTATGCAGTAATTATTTTAGATATTTATTTAAATATACTTTTTGTTGTAGGTTTATAATATTTTTTTTGTGGGTTTTATACCACCTATGAACAAACACATTTTTTTCAATTAATTAGCTATGGAAATGCATTAAAAAATCAAGAAAAAAAATCGAGGGCATGTAACAATGAGCGAGAGTAGTAATATCAATGACATTATCGAGAGGCAATGAAACATACCAAGAAAATCTATCGCTTCAAGAGAATTGAACATGTCTCAATTAGTAAAAGGTTAAATAATCAACCACTGGGCCAAAGAGGCATATATGGCAAAGAAATTTATGAATATTATTAATGACTTAATTGTGTCAGATATTAAAGTTTTTTGGAATGTCAGTAGTATATAACTATTTTGAAAGTTGAGGGGGGACAGCTGCCCCCTCGTCTCTTTATATGGTTAAGCTAAATTATCTTGGCATGTTCGGGTTATTTTAGCATCACCAAAGTTTGGATAAATTTTCCAATCTTTAAATCAAATAGCTAATTTACGATTGTCCATTTTCAGTTGACGTAGACCTTATAAAATGCATGTGTGCTAGACCCATTTGAATTTTAGATATTTGTAGAGTTTCCTGGAAATTTTTTACAAATGCATGAGTTAGACTTATAATTATGGACTCTAGGTCCATTAGATAATTTGGCAAGTGTGCATGTTATTGTTATTGGTCATGATGTCTATTTAATCAGAGCCATGTGTTTGTTTTCCTGGGAAAATAGTATCTATGAGTTCCTAGGTATTGTTGGTCAAGCCGTTGATAGCGTTGGTCAACCTGAGAGTATGTTGGTCAGCCATTCGATGCCATGTGTAAGTCGCAAGGTAGCGCAATGTTTAGGGCTAGGTGGTCCCGTACTGGTGGTCCAGCTGTAGGTGGTCCGAGTACAGTATTCCAGATTCTGTATCCTTCCAGATTTCAGCAAATGTATTTGTTTTCAAAATTTACCCGAGCTTCTAGCTCTAGGCAAAGAACCCAGATTTACAAAATAGGATGGAATGTCGAATTCCTGAAGTTGAAAACAATTTACAAAAATGGTCCATACCAGAAGTCCCTTACAAACATATTTACGAAATTTCAAAATCCATTTTTTCACGAAAATCTGAAGATCTAATAGACATTGTCGAACGGACAGTGTCTCTTGATGGATATTTAGAATCCAAACAATTGTTTTCTACAAAAACTTTACAATTTTTACAAAATCAAGATTACAAGTATATCCATATCGGTCTAATCCAAATAGGAATTAAACCTCTTACCAGGACTGGCCTTGACACTTGTGGCTCTCATTGCTCTTCACGATTGTAGGCACAACAGATTCGAGGATTCTCTGCTTGGAATTGCAGAGTCTACTCTTGCCATGGGTCAGTCTATTTTGATTGTTACCGTTCTCAGTGTTTCTTAAGGATCCAAATGTCCTTGAAACACCGACTCTCAATATTCAGACCTCTGGTTTCGACATGTTACCAGGATTTGAACCTTTAGCCCTAATCTACAAAATCATTTACAAAGTCATGAAGACTCAACTGAGTCCTAAGGCACTTCTCGAGTCTAAAAAAGGATATACAATTCTGTTTCAGGGTAACAAAAGATAAGACCAGTATTATCGTTCCAAAAACGATTCACTGGAACCAAGTTACACTTCATGCAACCTGGCAAGTCAATCCCAACCCAGAAGGCCTCCCCTAGTCGTCTCAATCAGATCCTCACTCTTGAGGATGGAACTGTTGAATTACAGTTCTCTGAATCTCGTCGTACTAGGCTTCAGCCACTAGATTTTCAATCTGGACGCAGATCTGAGTCATCTTTTAGAACGGTCTCACTCATATACCGAGAACTCCTACTCGAGATCCTCAACTTCCCCAACCAATTTACAATTCTTCTACTGACCCTTCCGAGAGATCACCCACTTGATCAGAGATGGAAGATCCCTCTCAACTGAATATTTTTCAACCAATTTTGTTTAAAACAAATATTGGGTTAAGAAGAATTTTCACAAGATTACAATTCTGACGAAAGAGAAGCATTTTATGCTCTAACAGGGAAATTTTGGGGGAATGTTCTATAAATTTTGTGAAGACATTAGTGATATGATGCCATTTTCAGAATGGTATGACACTATTTATCTTCCAAATTGATGTTGTCAGAAATTCTTCTAAGCCTTGGCATCTGGAAATAACTCTGTTATTGAATCAGCTTTGCCGCCATTAGAAGAAATCAAATATACTACACAAAGCCACCCTTGCTGCTCTCCTTTAAAAGATTGTGTTTCCCAGTCAGATTCAAAAGGCATCTCCAAAATCATAGAACAAAACAATTATACCAATGTTTTGTTACACGAAATTGGACAGCAAATAGTTGGTGACAAAAATCCTCCTATCTACAATTCCTAAACCTATCATGTTCTTCACCCCTTCTACAGTAGAATATGATGTTCTATCTTCCCAATCCTATGTGATAGATGAGAGCAATAAGAAGCTTACTGCTTTAAAATTGCAGGACATACCTTTTTCTTCAATTAAACAAATCAATACCCTGTCCAATCCTGAAGGATCTGCAGACTCTTCTGATGAAGATTATGATTCTATGGTTGAATTGGATATGCTCCAGGCTAATCCAATCAGAGCCCAACGGTCTCAACCATATCGATCAAGCAATCCTCTTCCACCTACTAGGAATTTTTATCCTAGACCTACCTTTCTTGATATGCAAATGAAGAGAGGTTTGTTTTCTACTGGTAACATCTATACCTGGAATATAGATGGTTTAATTGAAGAAAATATTATCGAATTAACTCAGGAAATGGTCATGATGTCTTCTGCTCATCGAAGCTAGCATAAGTCTGATCAAAGCATTGTCCAGGTTATCATTGTTGGATTTTCTGGTCAATTGAAGGGATGGTGGGATAATTATCTTACTCCTACTGAACAACAATTTATCCTTCAAGCAGTAAAGGTTGATCTTGTTGGACAACCTATAACAATTGAGTGAAACAATAAGTGATTATGTTTCCACTTTGATCTTCGTCATACTCAGACATTTTATAGGAGACCCTTCTAAATTTCAAAACAAATCAAGAGACCTCTTGATGATTCTTAAGTGCAAGACCCTTAGTCATTTTCATTGGCATAAGGATATATTCCTTAAGAAGTTATGCTTCAAAATGAAGCTAACAATCCTTTTTGGGAAAAGGAATTTTCTTTCGGGGTTGCCTCCTGTTTTGGATATACAGTATGCGATAAGCTTCAAGCTCAGTATATGGAGATATTCCATTTGATGGGCTTACTTATGGTGAACTTATTGCAAAAATCAATGAAGTTGCTTTGCAACTTTGCGACGACCTTAGGCTCAAGGCCCAACTTAAGAAACAAACATATTTGGCCCACGAGAGTTGGTACATTTTGCCAACAATATTGTTATGAGTCCATTAAAACTCCTGCCATCACTTCCAAACAAAAGTTAGGTCTCATCCTGCCCGAGCCTTCAAATCCAAAAGCCTTATGCCAAAACAACAAAGACCTACAATGATTACTATACCAAGCCCAAGCGACATGGTAATCATAAGCCCCAAACCTTTCAAGTGGATTCTGGCCCAAGAGTCCAAAAAACCTATATGTTTCAAATTGGTTAGTCCTGGTCATTACGCCAAAAACTATAGGCTACCTAAGAAAATTTAGGAACTTGAAGCTCCTGCTGACATTAAGCACATGTTTACAACAGTCTTACTCAGTTCTGAGTCTGATCATTCATCTGATGATTTTCATGTCTATCAAATGCGATATGATTCATCATCTGAATTTGATGATCATGATCAAGATCATTGTGTTAATGCTTGCACTTTGCAACGCTTTAACATCAATTAATATGCTCTCAAAAAACAAAAGAATCCAATATTCTTTTGGATTTTGTAGATCGTATTGATGATCCTATACTCAAAACTGAGTATCTCACTCACATAAAAAATACTCTTTACAAAGAAAACCACCTGAGATTGTAAATCCCTTTATAATCATAAAGAAATACTTAACAGATTTTGAGCCCCGACTCAACCTGTTAATATTTCTGACTTACAAACAAAATTTAATATCATGAAAAAAAGATTGCCCAACTCAAACAAGGTCAACCTTGGCTTGAACAACAATTTCTGAATCATCAGATTCAAGTTGAAGAAGCACCTCCTGACATGCCTGATATTCCTTCTTCTTCTCAAATCACTCAACCAACTAATCCTGTTTTTCTTAATGAAATCAATACATTTAAATTCCATAAATGGTATATCAATGTAACTTTGGTCATCAACCAGAATACAAAGATACATACCATTGCATTAGTTATTCTGGTGTAGATTTAAATTGTATTGCCCAAGGATTAGTTCCCTCCCAATTTTTTCCAAAAAACAAAACAAAATTGTATACCACAAACATTAAAAAATTACAAGTTAAGTTTAAACTTACAAATGCACACATTTGCAAAGAAAACATTTGTATCAAACAGGATTTTCCTTTTAGTCAATGATATGGCCCAATAGATCATCTTAGGAACGCCATTTTTTACTACAATTTATCCTTTTAAGGTTACAGATGAAGGTATTCATACAAATATTCTTGGTGAAGATCTTACCTTTAAGTTTCTCCTTAGAACAAAACAAGTTGAAATTAATTCTTTAAAAAATAAGAATTTTTCATCAACTTTCTTTCCCAAAAAATCAACATTTGAATTTTCTCAAAACTGAGATCTCGTATCATCGCATAGATGACCATCTTAAAACCCCAGTGTACAAACCCGTATTGTTCACGAAAGTGAACAATTGATTTCAGAATTATGCTCTAATCTCCCAAATGTTTTTTGGAACGCAAAAAACATATGGTTCGTTTACCATATGAGCCCTCCTTTAGAGAATCCAAGATTCCTACCAAATTTCGTCCCATTCAAATGAATTTTGAAATGATGGAATTCTGCAAAATCGAGGTCAATGAATTAATTGCTAAGCAATTAATTAGACCTTCAAAATCTCCGTGGAGTTGTTCAGCTTTTCATGTTTGCAAAGCTGCTGAACTTGAAAGAGGATCTCCTCGACTTGTCATTAACTACAAACCTCTCAATCGAGTTTTACAATGGATTAGGTATCCAATACCTAATAAGAGAGACCTTAGTAAGAGATTATACTCAGCTTGAGTTTTCTCTAAATTTGATCTCAAATCAAGATTCATCCCCATGACCGTTACAAAACGGCATTCAATGTCCCTTTTGGCCATTATGAATGGAATGTCATGCCATTAGACCTTAAGAATGCGCCCAGTGAATTTCAAAATATCATGAATGATATTCTCACTCCTTTTCCTATTTCTCAATTGTGTATATCGATGATATACTCATCTTCTCCGAGTCTATTGATGACCATTGGAAACACTTGTATCAATTTTACAAAATTATCAAGAAAATGGTTTAGTTTTATCTCCAACCAAAATTGATTTATATCAAACCAATGTTAGATTTCTTGGCCAGTGAATTCATCATGGGATGATCACTCCAATCTCTAAAGTTATAGAGTTTGCTGATAAATTCTTCGATGAAATTAAAGACAAAAATCAATTACAAAGATTTTTAGGCTCTTTAAACTATGTTGCTGAATTTTATAAAAATCTTCGTGATTTATTTAAGCCCTTGTTTGCAAGACTTAAATCTAACCCAAGCCATACCCAAGTAGTTCGTCAAGTCAAAGCCCAAGTTAAAAGTCTTCCTTGTCTAGGAATCTCCAACCCTGTAGCTTTCAAAATTGTAGAAACAGATGCATCAAACATAGGATACCGGGGTATTCTCAAACAACGTCTCCCTGAGTCTACAATTATACAATTAGTCTGATACCATTCTGGTATATGGAATTCTACACAAATCAATTACTCTACTGTGAAAAAAGAGATTCTGTCAATCGTTTTGTGCATCATGAAATTTCAAGATGGTTTGATAAATCAAAAGTTTTTACTGAGAGTTGATTGCAAATCTGCCAAAGAGATTTTAACTAAAGATGTTTTAAATCTCATTTCAAAACAGATTTTCGCACATTGGCAAGGCATCTTGTCTGTTTTCGATTTTGACATTGAGTATATAAAAGGAGTAGATAACTTTCTTGGCAGATTTTCTGACAAGAGAATTCTTACAAAAATGAGATCACAAAACTCTTCTTCTTCTCACCCTCCTCCTTCTCCAAAACCTCAAACCAAAAGCCAATTTGCTATGAAGCCTTCTGTTTCACAGCAAAAGCCCACTCTTTCTTATGCCCTTTTCATTACAATCCCTATCAGCCTTTGTCTCATGCAAATGAATCAAGTTCTGCCATGACAAGTTTTACAAAAACCACAAACCTCAGATCGAAAACCCATATCTCACAAAACCAAGTCTAGAACCAAATCACTATGATTGAACCTAGGGGTGGGCATCCCATCCCACGATCCCGTTCCCGTCCCCGATCTTTTCGAGTCTTAATGGGATTGGATAATTTCATCCAGATCCCGTCTCGTCCCGATCTAGAATGGGATGGGATGGGATGGGATGAAGATTTTCAATCCCGCCAATCCCATCCCGTCCCGAACTAATTTATTAATATTAATTATTAATATTTTTATTTAATTATTTATTTTAGAATTGTGGATGCCCATACAAATATACTGATGTATATAACATTTTTAGCATCTCAATGAATCTCTCACACATATCTCTAGATTAATCTGTAAATTTGTAATACTTCTCACTTTCTCAGTTTCTCCTCTCTCTGATAAAAACATTTGGTCATTCTTTTGGTTCGGTTTTAGGGTTATAGCAAATGAACAAATAACAAAAGCAGAGCAAAGGTTCAACCGTTCAAGAAACTGATAAACAAGAAAAAAACGAGATTGAAGAAGAAGCACTCTGTTAAGCGAGATTGAACTTTTGAAGAAGTTCCTGAATTTTTGAAGAAGTTCTTGAAGAGAGATTCAAGAAGAAGCACTCTATTTGATAAGCAAGATTGAACTTCTGAAGAAGTTCTTGAAGAGAGATTCAAGAAGAAGCACTATGTTGATATGTTCTTCAAGAAGAAGAACTGAAGAAGCACTCGCTCAGATCCAGAGTGTCCTCGCTCAGATCCAGAGTGTCCTCACTCAGATCTATTCTTTAGGTCTTTGTTTAATGAATCAGCAAAGTTAGCGAGAACATTTTGTGAGAAGAAATGGGCCAATCATGGCTTTTCTAGATTCACAACATCCTGATAAACCCAAGAGCCCGTATCCTCCTCATTGCTTAATTGGAATTGATGAGTGCAATTTAGTTCCGGCTTTGGAATGGGTTGGAGAAAGAACCCAAATGTGACCATTAGACGCAAACATTGCATTGATGCATTTCATGGTTCAACTGAGGAAGATGGGTCCAATGTCTTTATCAACTAGGTGAATTTTATGTGAATTTAATACCACAACCTAGATGCCTTTTCAGTGCGAAATATATGACTGGAACTTATCAGTTTTGAAGATACTTGCAGTTGGATATGCACGGATACTTTGCCTTTTCGATTTTGTGGCTTCCACACAGTGTTCTAAAAATCGGTCTAGGCGGCCGCCTAGGCGCTAGAAGGTGGAAAATCCGCCCAGATTAATGCCTGGGCGGCTGTTTGGGCGGTTCTGGGCAGTCTGGGCGGTCTGGGCGGCCTAGGGTCTGGCGGTCTAGGCGGGGTCTTAGGCTGTCCTGGGAGATTTTTTATTTTTTTATTTTTTTATTTTTTTATTTTTTTATATTTTAATAAGGTTGATTGTGTTCTTATTTTATTTTTCTTTCCTATTTTTTAGAAAGAAACTATTTAATTGTTTTTTTAGAAAACCTCGGGAATGAGCTTGATGGTGATAATGATGATATGTCTAAATGTAGCGAAGGATGATTACTTAATGGAATTCTTAAAGGATCTGCCGGGTACCAATTTTACTAATGTAGATTTTATCAAACATACTGAGGTTATTCATGCAATTTGAAGAAAATAAAGAGTACACAAATTCAAATTTATATAAAGTTACCCATCATGAGTCATTTGAGTTTTAATAAATTTTGTTCACGATTGTTAATTTTCATGTTTTTAAATTTTGCATATATATATATTTGACATCAAATTGGATGTAATTGATAATGTATAGTTGTAACTTTAGTAAATTATTAAGTTATAATACAAACCTAAGACCCGCCTAGGCCCTGGGTGCTGAGGCACCTACTCACGCCAGCGCTCAGCGCCTAGCGATGTTTTGAGACACTGCTTCCACATTATCTGCAAGGATCATGGTCTTTCTTGCACCTCTAAAGGATGTAGTTGTGTACTCTCAGTGTTTGTGCTACCATTTGATTCTTCGAAATCATGTTGCTAAAGAGTCCAGTGAAGCCATAGCTCATCCTCAGGTATTACTGGTCATTATCTTTGGTTTTGTTTAAGCTCATAGTACACAGTTCTGGAAATGCTTACATTTGCTTAATTTGATTAATTATGGTCTTTGATTGCCATCTCAAAGAAATGGTTTCTGATGCAGTACATCCCAAAATCGTTATTGGTTATAGATGTAGTGCACCCAAATGTTCGACTGTAATAAAGGTTGTAGTTTGTTGCATCGAGGTTTGTAAAGTTAAACCTGGGAGTTTTTTTAGTATGACTAGTGATTGAATAACTGATCCCGTTCCAGTCCCGAACCCGTTTGGATGGGACGAGGTCGGGATGAAGGTTTTTCCCATCCCGTCCCGTCCCGATCCCGTATGAATGGGATGGGATAGGGATGGGCTATATCTCGTCCCCATCCCGTCCCGCGCCCACCCCTAATTGAACCAGTCTTTTTATTCCCTTACAAAAGAACCTCACCTTATCGCAAAAAATCTTTTCAATACCAAATCTCCATTTGAGGAAGCTTATATCCTCAAAGCCCAAGAATTTTATGAGTTTTATACTTATTGATTCTGACTCAGTATTGATAATTCATCACAAATATCCTTCTCATCCATAGAGATTACCCATTCCAAATGCCAAATCCTTAAGATTATGTCTGAAGCTGATTGGAAATACACCCCTAATTTCCACAAGAAGTTTTCAGTCAATTACCTTCTCCCATCTTACAATTATTTGGATTACAAGCTAGTTTGGTCTAGAACTTTCTTCATCCACTCTCAAAATTGTGCCCATTCTTGGTTTTTCTTATTTTGTAAGAAATTCAACAAGAAATTAATTCCGTTATGGTTTCAACACACCTGGTGCAACTATTTCGGCCCTATACAAGACATCTTGCCGCTACCAGTCAATGAAGGATGGCAAGTTTTCAAACAAAGTTCAAATCAGCCAATTTCAGTCCCAGAACAAATCTTGTCGTTATGGTTCTTTGTCAAATTCAATCTTTCATGGATCTGCTGTTGGGACTACTCCGTTACTTCTTTCTCAGTTCCATGTCAATCGGCTCAAGCTCCTCTTTAGTTTTGTCCCCGATTCAAAGTCAAATGGTGGTCTCAATTCGACACACCAATGTTACAAAGGAAGCTGTTGTACGTTTCTTCTCCAATAAAGCAATTTACCTAATCCACAGGTAAATCCTACCAACACTCCTTCTCAGGAAAAACTTCTTCGACAACATATCAAGAAGCAGCTTCAAGGAAAACTAACAAAACAAGAACTATTGGAAACACTGTCTAAGATTTGCTCAGATGCAGACGATGATTCAATAGTACCAGACAATGAGGGACGACTTTTTTGGCATCTTCTCGCCACCAGCATGAGTCGACCCCACAAGTTTTATTGCATTTACGAGTCATCATGACTCTTGAACCAATAATTACAAAAATTACAAAGGCATCTGCCACCTCCACTACAAGACAAAACCACTTTCGGCCAGCCGACAACATCTTCTTTATAATGCAACTTGCGTGCATCCACAGTACCACGCACTTTATAAAAGTCAAAGGATCAACGGTACAAGCATCTTCCACAGTACTCCACCAACTACAAAAATCCAAAAGCGAATGATACTCGCAATCTTCCATCTTCAATATTACAAAAGACAACACGTCTCCCGAATCATCACTACAAAGGACAGATGTCCGTTTTCTCATCCACCTACCACCAATTAATGTAATCTTTTTCTTCTTTCTTTCTTCCTTATTTAAACAAGTGTGTGAGTCCTTTAGTAGGCATGACTTCTTACCGAATGTAATCCTTAGAACTTCTTCTTTCTTGTAAGTTGTATCTCTCTTGTAATTATTATATAAATAAAATCTTTTCTTCATATCATTTATTTACAAATAAGTATTTTTTAAATCTATCTGCGTGGCCTACCTATATAACATCTGAGTGCCCAATAATTTGGGGACTCCTTCCTTAGATGCAGCATCGGTCCAAATAATAGATTTTGTAAGAAATATATTTTATTTCTATTTCTTGAATTTTGTTCTTTCCTTCATCTCTGTTTATCTTTGTTCTGAGCCTTAGTTATCATCCTGGTTATATAAATTCAGATTTGTTAAATCAATGTCATAAAAACCCACTGTTGAATGGTCTTTTGCTCCATAAGATTTTTAACCATCTCGAATTTCATCTGTGATATTGTAGAATCCTATTAGGTTTGCAAATATGTAGCTTAGAGAATTTTGTAGTTTGCGACTCATATTGATTTAATTTAAATGCTTAAATATGTTTTTATAATATTTTTCTTAAAGCATGACTTATAGACACTCCAATCCACGGACATATGCATTTAAGCCCAAAGCTTAGAGTTTATTTTACATTCTAGAAGCTATATACATCATAGATTTGTTAGTTAGGCTAGAAATTAGGGGTGGGCACAAGGCGGGATGGACCTCATCCCTATCTCATCCATTTGTTAAAGATCGAGACAGGACGAGATATAACCTCATCCCGACCTCGTCCATCCCAAACGGGTTCGGGACGGGATGCGATGAGTATGTACTAAAATTTTGGATGAAAGTTTAACATGCAAGATAGACAATTTTGGATTTACCAAAAATGCAACTCTAAGAACAATTATATAACTTTAAGCCATTGATTGTTTTTCCTCATTTCATTAGCTTTTATTCCGTTGCACTATTGAGATAGTCATTTTTTGTACATTGCTAACGAAAATGATTAATGGGTTTGTCATTTAAAAACCTACGAAGGAGCACACATTGTTGTTGTCAACAGTTAGGAAGAAGAAAAGAGAAGGGAAACAGTTTGAGTTAGATTCATTATCTAGGTGAGTCACATGGAAGTTTGGTGAGAATAAAATAGACATGTCAATAAATAAAATAGCCATACCAGCAAATAGTATCATAGTTTCATACATAACATAGTTCATACTAAATATTAAAAGAAATCGGTTCGGGATGGGACGGGATAGGCGGGACTGAAATCTTCATTTCGATCCATCCCTCTAGATTGGGACGGGACGGGATCGGGATGAGATTAATCAATCCCAATAGGACCCGAAAAAATTGAAACGAGATTGGGATCGCGGGATGGATGCCCACCCCTAGTAGAAATACTCGTACATATCCAAAAAGGGTTTAAGATATCATACATGCAAGGTTCATCCGGTAAGGGCCAAACTTTTATACTTGTAAGGGTAAAACATCATTCCCCCATTTATAAAGAAATAAGAGATCTAAGCTTAAACTTTTCGATATTCTATCTAATTGAGTGAAACTACTAAAGTAGCCTCTTTGAGTTTTAGCTTGCTACTAACTTATTTTGTGTGGGTTCTTGAATCCGTGAAATGGATTCATATAGTAAGGGTCATCCGGTGATCCCAAGTATATGTAAGACTTAGTTGTGTTGCATTTCATGATGATGTGATGTTTTGGCAATCGGCAAGTCTCGTGGAGCATGATCATAAGATCAAGTGGTATCTCAAAAATTCCAAACACACGTTCATGAAGATTTGGTTGTATCCCATTGGTGTTGGCAGATACATTAAATATTCAAGATAGTAACATCTATAGGCCTAAGGTAGTATAAATATAGACTTTAGGACAACCTAAAGGGGCGAGGTTGGACTTTCAAAGGTTCTAGAGGAAACTCTAAACTCTTCTCTTGAATCTCATACTTTCATATAGTTTTCTACTTCTTAGCAGTAGTCTAACTTGATCGTCGGAGACTCATAACAGGGGACAACTCTTTTTTGTGAGTTGATTGCAGGCCCGAGAATGGAAAATCCGAAGGTGGAGGAAATATCTTCTTCTTTCTTCTTTTTTCCCCTAGATCCTCTCTCTCGTTAAGGGAGGGGATGGCCTTAAAAATGGGCAGAAATTCACATCCGTGTTGAAGAATTCTTGGCATGCATGTATTGGTACTTGTAGGGAATTCTAAGTAACAAGATTGGAATACGCTTCACAACTTAGGGAAGGGGTCCTTCCAAATCTAACCTCCACACTTCACAATCTTCCCTTTTGTGTGCTTCAGTGTATTAAGGGACCTGAAGCGCTGGACACAAAAAGAGATGTCGCATGGTCGTTAGTAGTGTGGTTCAAGGTAATATACCTCGCCATAGTTTTATCGCATGGATTGAGGCAGTGGGGTCGATTAAACCAAGGTGAAGCTTAAGAAGTGGGGTGTAATGCAAAATGATGTATGCTGTTATGCTACAATAACTGAAATAGAGGATCACTTATTTTCAAATGCACGTACTCTAATTTTGTCTAGCTGCATATGCTTCACTATCTATGTTACTCCAAGCAATCAAAGATTGCGAAAAACAAACTAGATTGGTGTGTGTCCAACTTCAAAGGTAAAACATCAACGCCATAATAAGAGGGTGACTCTGAATGCCACAATCTACCACATTTGGGTATAGCGTAATCACAGGTGTATCAGAATAAAATGTTATTCTCTTGAGATTGTCGGGGAGAACTTTCGAAGATATGCAACTCAAATTCATCATATGGGAGAGCAAGGTGAAGAACAATCTAGAAAATAAGCAGTTAATGAGCAGGTGGAGATGGGATTGGATTACTATTTCCAGTGTTGTCAAGGATGCGCATGGACAAAAGCAGCAACTAGCTGGTTCAAGCTCAATTCTGATGGGTTGCTTGTTGTGTTAAGGGTGGGTATGGTGCTATCATTCGTAAGGAATGAGGCGAGGTTGTGGCTGCATGTACAGGATAAACTCATTACATTCAGTAGTCAAACATGAGCTGCAAGGAGAGGAAGTTGGCCTGAAAGCTTGCAAAAAACATGGTATCCCTATGCTTGAGATAAGTTACTGATTCAACCATAGTGTACGCTCAGTTATCCAAAGATTCATCGTCTCCATGGGATCTCAAATGTATTTTACAAAGAATCAAATATGAGCTGAATCAGTTAGAGGACTTATGTAGTTCACCATCACTACAGAGAATCAGTAAGGCTGCAGACTACCTTGTTGGTCGATTATCCAAACTGTTGGGCATCACACACGTGCACTTGCGATCACCCCTTGGTCCATTATATACATAGCAACAATATTGTCCCCAACTTAAACATCACCTATCAGGTCCGGCCTTCCATCCGGGCATAGGTGGTGTGGGATTTTCCCCAAAAGGTCTCGTTGATATTAGGGAGTGGACCATCTCCTTATAAACCTTACATGACGACTCATCCTTACTTGATGTGGGCCATTCAAGCCAACACTTTCCCCAACAGCTCTCCACCTTGGCCACGAATTGTTCACACATTCTAGAATCCATCGCACCGGTCTGCAACATCTCGAAAGTAACACCTCTTCCTCCCTCGAGTCTCATGTGCAACCAACGATCCTGATGGGTAGCCACTCGGTGTACGAGCTTGACTATTTTGGCTGGTGTTGGCTCCATGATATTCACCTAATTATTACAGAATATATCCCTTAATTTGTACATGTTAGTGTTTCGATTATTATATTTTATAGTAATTATTTCGTTTAATATCTTGCAGGAATTGAGCTTTAAACGATAAATCCATACTAAGCAGTCACAACGACAATTAGGCAATTTCAATGGTGGTATCAAACAAAACACAAACCTAAACCCAACACCTAGCTCACAACCTAAATCCACAACCTACACCCAACACCTAACTCTTAACCTAAAATCCACAAACCTACACCCAACACCTAGCTCACAACCTAAAAATCCACAAACCTAAACCTTGAAACCTAATTCATAACCTAAAACCCACAAACCTAAACCTTGAACCTAATTCATAACCTAAACCCCATCCATAACCTAATCCATAACCTAAAACCAAACCCAATCATACCCTCATTGATGAATCTACCCCTCATCTCATCCCTATTCATCTTGGCTATTTTCTATAAATAGAGGATAATGGGGTGAGAAAAGGGAGAGAAAAGAGAAGGGAAAGAAGCAAATTAGGAAGAAAAATATCCTCTTTCTCTCAAATTCACCACACCCTCACCACCACCACCAACTATCCCTCTTCCACTCATTCCATCTCTCACTCACTCCACTCACTCAGTAGTCCACCACACCCTCGCCACCACAGTCACCTCGCCATCGCCACCATCGAGCTCCACAACCGCCACCCGTCACCACCGTGAAATAGGGGTGTGACAACCTGTTTCACGTCCATTTTTCTCTCCACCATCACTCTCTGCTCCTCTCCCCTGTTCACCTCACCCTTGCCACCGCACGAGCTCCCCACCGCACGAAACCGCGACAGACCACGAAAAAGCCGCGAAACAGAGCCGCACGCGACTCTGTTCGAATCGCGACAGAGTCCTGTTCCTCTCATTTCTCGCCTCTCTTCGTCTCGAGCTTCTTCCTGACTCCCTCTCTCGCGACCACCGTCACGACAGGCCAATCATCACCGCCACCACCTCGCGAAACAGCGCCACCACCGTAAAACAGGGAGCTCCCTGTTTCATTTTCCTTCTCTGTTTTATTTCGGTTTTGTAGCTGTTCCTCACCCTCTATTTTCCTTTTTCAGGTTCTCGAGATGAATTGAGCACCGAGGACGATCGGGGAGCGACGGACAGCGGCGGAGCGACCGCTGTCGCGCTGGAAGAGACGGTGGCGCGTCTGGTGCACTGTAGCGCGGGGAATTTTAAATCTGGTTTTGATTTTTTGGCTATTTGCACCCCCGTTTCTGTAAAGAGCCACCACAAGCGGTTGGACCAGTTTTCCTCGGGATTCGCGTCCATGCAGAGATGATTTCCACCTCCATTGACGTTGTGCCCACCGCCACCATGACTAGCTAAACCATTCGCCAAGGCTACGATGAAACCACGGGATTTCCTAGAGTTTGTGTATTTAAATTTATTATTTTCTTTTATGCTTGAATGTTAAACACATTTGATTTATGATTTTTAATAAATTGCTTTCACCGATTATATCCTGATTAATTATCTAGACTAGTCGGTAGTTAGAATACCCTTTGTTGAAATTCAAAAGTCTGATTTAATCAATTAATCTGAATCTATGATTGTTGTGCGTAAGAAGACACACAATGCTAGGGATTAGGATTAGTTAAAATAAACCTGTGATTGTGTGTGCTGTAAGAAGACACGCAATTCTAGGGGTTTATACCTATGCTTAAATCAATTGTGAACTTAGATTAATCTTTAGGTTAGTCATGTTAATCTTGAAAACAATATCTTTGATTACACAAATCTCAAAAGAACCTGTGGTGGATTCAATGCCTTGGTTTCCTTTCTCATATTATTTAAAACTTTTTATTTTGTTTTTAATTTGATTTTTAGTTTACATATTTTAATTGCTGTAACCCCAATTTTAAATTAGTTTAAATAAACCCTGAAATTTAATTGCAACCACAGTCCTTGTGGGATCGACCCGTATTGCCGTTGTCTACCAGTTAGGCACCGTGCACTTGCGGTTATTACAAGTGGGTTTAAATTAACCTGTTAATTTAGGTTAGTTAAATTTGAATCAAGTTTTTGGCGCCGTTGCCGGGGACTTTGTGGTGTAATTGAATTTAAGATTTATTTTTACTAAAAAAAAAAAAAAAAAAATTCATAAAAATTCAAAAACAACTTAAAAATTAAAAATTTTAAAAAAAATATTTAAATTTATTCTTTTTTTTATTTTTATTTTGTTCTTTTTACACTCATTTTTGTTGATTTTGCAGATTACACGCTTCTCGAGGAAATTTGACGATCCTGCAAAAACATCAAGAAAATTTTTATTTTTATTTTGTGAGGAGAGTTGTACTTTTATTTCACCTCGTTTTACGAGTGTGCGGTGTAATAATTTTTTGAACTTTACTATTTTTCATTTTGTTTAATTAAAAAAAAAAAAAAAAAAAAAAAACCCACAATTTTCTAAATCAAAAGAAATTATAGGGAAACCATTTTAATTGTTACCCAATAAATTTTTTGATTTAGAAATCCGACTTCTAAGACCAAGACCAGTAAATTTATTTGCATGTGCTTGTTGCTGATTGAAACATATAAAGATAAGTCGGACTTTTTTTGGAATTGTGCTAACTTTTTGTGCAGATTGGAATACGCGCACTGTAAGTATTGCTGTCTCACGCAATGTATTAGCGACCAGGGTGCTTGGTGTAATTGGTTGAAATTGTGTGATTGGTTGTTAAATTCCTGTAATTGTGGATGTTAAACTTTAGTATTTCACAATAAGCAGACCCAGCTTCTAAATAGAAACTGGTGGGACTTGATATCCCCACCTCATCACTCCAGCTGTGTGCAACCAATAGCCTCACATAATTAAATCAATTAGCAAGTTAGATAGAGCATCTCGTAGGTTCGGTGTTCATAAGACAACCAAGACCAAGGTAAATCCAATAATTTTTTGTGTTGACCAAAGCTAAAGTGACGATGGGTTTAATCATTCAATGAACTCCGAGAGGCCACTGCCACAAGGGTAATTTACCCGGTACGCCGAGTCATAAGTAAGCTACGATCCACAAGAAGGATTGGTGTAACCAACAGTTTTCGGTTAGGAACACAAGCCTCAAGTGTGCATTTAACATCACATCGTTCTCACATCTATTGGCTTACAGAGCGGTAGCACAAGGAAGTACTTAATTGGACCATTGTGACCTCCTTCTCTTGTGCGATAATCCGGTTTCTTTGAAACAAAACTCTAGCCTACTGATTTTGAACTTTGTGGTGTAAAGTGTATACTCTTAGGATCAACTTGTAGCACCCATTATTCTGTCATAAAGATTACATAAGAAATAATCTGTCCCCAAAGATAAGAAGATAATTAATCTCAAAAACACTAATTGCTTAGGGAGGCATTTTTTCTTGTGCATCAATTGATTGCTGATTGTGTTTGAGTCTGTGCGTGAATTTTTTTAAGGTTAGCAAACATTTCAACCCTCACTTGGTGTAGACTTGTTTATGCGCCTTTGGGAACGAGATTCAAGGGGTCGACTAATTAAAGAGGATCCTGTAGAGTTGTTTGAAGTCCCCATTGACCTTCTAGAATCATTCTCATTATCAAGTAAGACCACTGAAATGGCCGAGGAGAGAGCATTTAAGGATTATTTTTCTCCACGTTCCAATAACACCCCATCTTGCATTGTCTTGCCTGAGACCACTACAAATAGCTTTGAGCTAAAACCATCAATTATCCACCTTTTGCCTTCCTTTTATGGTCTAGAAAGAGAGGATCCCTATCTTCATGTCAAAGAGTTTCTTGACATATGTGCTACTCTGAAATATCCCAATTTTTCTGATGATTCAGTTCGTCTTAGGCTGTTCCCCTTTTCTTTAAAAGATAAGGCGAAGTCATGGTTAAACTCCTTAGAAACTGGAACCATCAACACTTGGGATGCCCTATCAGGAAAATGTTTGACAAAATATTTTCCTATTCATAAAACAAATGCCATCCGAAGAGATATATCTAATTTTCAACAGAAAGAGGGTGAGCATTTCTATGAATGTTGGGAAAGATTCAATGAACTCATTGCTAGGTGTCCCCATCACGGCTTTGAAAAGTGGCGCTTGGTTCAATACTTTCAAGACGCGTTAACCCCTCAAAACCGTCGAATGATTGACGCCACTAGTGGTGGGTCACTTATGAAAATGAGTGCTAATGAGATTTGGGAATTCTTTGAAGCTATTTCTGAGAATTCTCAACAATGGGATTATTCAAGAAAAGACATGATAGGCGAAAGGGTGGTTTGTATGAAGTGAGGGATACATCATCTACTCCTCATCTTACTCCTTCTTCGAGGTTGGAAGAAGTTGTAATGACAATGGCACAGAAGATTGATGCATATCTGGAAAAGTCTCAGCCATCAGTCCAAACCAATGTTCCATCCGAGGTTTGTGCTGCATGTTCAAGTTCTAGTCATTCCACATCAGACTGTCACTTGAAAAATGAGTACCCTGCTTATTTTGCTGAGCAAGTCAATGCATTCAATACCTTTAGGCAATCTGGTTATAATCCACATTCAAATTTTTACAATCCAGGTTTAGCTAAACACCCTAATCTCTCATGGGCCCATGGTCAACATCAAGGAGGCCCAGTTGTTATCCACAAGCTCCTCGAGCTCCAATTCCTGCTAATAGGCCTCAATTCAATCAAGATGTTCCTCTCTCTAACACTCAGGGTTTTCAGGATACATTGAACCAATTTATGCAGAGAACAGGAACCATACTCGAACAAAACTCTCAGGCTATCACCGAACTAAGAGCTAATTCTCAACAACAATCTCAAGCCATCCAAAAGCTTGAGATGGCTGTGAGTCAAATAGCAAAATCCTTTCCTGAAAGAGAAGCAGGAAGATTCCCTGGTCAACCCATTCAAAATCCTAAGGGCAAATTCGAAATAGGCAGTACATCTCAGCCACGAAATGAGGATGTCAAATCTATCATAACCCTTAGGAGTGGAAAAACAAGTTGACAACCAACTTAGAATGCCTAATTTGATTGATCCTGAAGCCCAATCTACGCCAAGGCAAGTCACACCTCCATCTGAGAAGGAGGCTGATAAAGCCTCATCTTCTCAAGAGGATCATCATCTTGACTCTAATCCCACCAAGGCATCCTATATGCCTAGAGCCCCATTTCCATCGCGGTTAGCTCCGGCGAAGAAAGGAACAAATGCCAACGATATAATGGAAATTTTTAAACAAGTTCAAATCAATATTCCATTACTCGAGGCCATTAAGCAAATTCCCTCTTATGCCAAGTTTTTGAAGGATTTGTGTACACAAAAGCGAAAAGTAAATGTGCACAAAAGAGCCTTCCTAACTGAGCAAGTTAGCTCCATCCTTCAACACAAAACCCCACCTAAGTATAGAGATCCTGGTTGCCCGACTATTTCATGTGTGATTGGTGATCATATGATTGAGAAGGCACTGTTAGATTTAGGGGCAAGTGTTAATCTATTGCCATACTCGGTATATGAGCAATTGGGTCTTGGTGAGTTGAAATCAACTCAAGTGACATTGCAATTGGCAGACAGATCTGTCCGAGTCCCCCGCGGTATGTTAGAGGATGTGATCATTCAGGTGGACAAATTTTATTTCCCTGTGGACTTCATAGTCCTGGACACACAACCTGTTCACAATCCCTCTAGTCACATTCCAGTTATTTTGGGTCGTCCATTTTGGCCACATCCAATGCTATCATTAACTGTCGAAATGGAATCATGAAATTATCATTTGGTAACATGACCGTCGAACTCAACGTATTCAATGTAAGTCAACAACCTCCCGAGTCTGAGGACTCCCTTGAGGTTAACATGATTGAGAGGTTGGCGGAACATTCATTTCCTCAGTTTAATGATCCTTTAGAGACTTGTTTGACTCATTTTAATTTAGACTTCGATATTAATGATTCCATCAGGGAAGTCAATGCTTTGCTTGATTCTACCCCTATAATGGAAACCAGATATAAATGGAAGCCTAGGGTGGAAACTCTTCCACTCAGTGAGTCAAATCAAGTCCCTTCCGTTGAACAACCACCCAAGCTCGACCTAAAAGTATTACCTGACAACCTCAAGTATGCATTTTTAGGTGTTGACGATACCTTACCTGTTATTATTTCATCTGCATTGACTGAAGAACAGGAAGGAAAATTGCTAGATGTTTTAAAAGAACATAAAACAGCACTTGGGTGGACTATCGCGGATATTAAAGGAATAAGTCCAACCGTTTGCATGCATCGCATTCATATCGAAGATAATGCCAAAGTATCGCGTGAAATGCAACGTAGACTTAATCCTAATCTAAAGGAAGTTGTCCGAGCTGAAGTGCTCAAATTGTTGGATGTGGGTATAATCTACCCAATTTCGGATAGCCCTTGGGTAAGTCCTGTTCAAGTTGTCCCAAAGAAGTCAGGGGTAACGGTAATCAAGAATGACAAGAATGAATTAGTACCAACTCGCATGACCACGGGGTGGCGAGTATGTATTGATTACCGTAAGTTGAACTTGGTCACAAGGAAGGATCACTTTCCTCTCCCTTTCATTGACCAGATGCTTGAAAGGTTAGCCGGACATGATTACTATTGTTTTCTTGATGGGTATTCCGGTTATAACCAAATCCCCATTGCACCCGAGGATCAAGAGAAGACCACATTCACTTGTCCCTTTGGAACTTTCGCATATCGGAGAATGCCCTTTGGACTGTGTAACGCACCCGCTACTTTTCAGCGGTGCATGCTTAGCATCTTTTCCGATATGGTTGAGAGGTTCCTCGAAGTGTTTATGGATGATTTCTCAGTATTTGGTGATTCATTTGATGAATGTCTACATCATTTAACTTTAGTGTTAAATAGATGTGTGGAGAAAAATCTTGTCTTAAATTGGGAGAAATGTCACTTTATGGTACGACAAGGCATTGTTCTTGGACATGTAATCTCACACAAGGGAATTGAAGTCGACAAAGCCAAAATTGATTTAATTTCAAGTCTTCCGCCTCCAAAGACGGTTAAGGAAATTAGATCTTTTCTAGGCCATGCTGGGTTTTATCGGAGATTCATCAAAGATTTTAGCAAAATCGCTCGTCCTTTATGCAATTTACTTGCTAAAGACACAGTTTTTGTTTTTGATGAAGATTGTTTAAAAGCTTTTGAGAAGCTCAAACAATTATTGACGTCAGCTCCAATCATCCAATCTCCTAATTGGAACTTTCCCTTTGAGATTATGTGTGATGCTTCCGACTTTGCACTCGGAGTTGTCCTAGGACAACGATTGGACAAAAAGCCACATGTCATTTATTACGCTAGTAGAACTCTACAAGACGCACAACTTAATTACTCTACCACTGAGAAAGAGTTATTAGCTGTAGTCTTTGCTCTAGATAAATTTCGGTCTTACCTTATAGGATCCAAAGTAATTATTTTTACTGATCACGCGGCGTTAAAGTATCTTTTCTCTAAAAAAGATGCTAAACCTCGCTTAATCCGATGGGTCCTATTGCTACAAGAATTTGATATTGAAATTCGGGACAAGAAAGGTTCAGAAAATGTTGTAGCTGACCATTTATCTAGACTTCTAGTAGAGTCATCTAGCGAATATTTACCATTGAATGAGTCATTTCCTGATGAGCAATTATTTGCTCTCTCCCAATTACCTTGGTATGCAGATATTGTGAACTATCTTGTTACAGGTCAACTTCCTTTGAAGTGGTCCAAACAAGATAGATCCAAATTTCTTGCTGAGGTTAGACATTTCTTCTGGGATGATCCATACTTGTTCAAGTATTGTCCTGATCAGGTTATCAGGAGATGTGTTCCTGAAAGTGAATTTCACAGCATCATCTCATTTTGTCATGAGCAAGCTTGTGGTGGTCATTTTAGCTCTAAAAAGACAGCTGCAAAAGTTTTGCAGAGTGGTTTTTATTGGCCTACCCTTTTTCGAGATGCTCATGCCTTTTGCACCACTTGTGATCGATGCCAACGAATGGGTTCCATTTCTCGTCGCAACATGATGCCCCTTACTAATATTCTTGTGGTTGAAATCTTTGATGTTTGGGGTATTGATTTCATGGGACCATTCCCGCCTTCGTTTGGCAATCTTTTCATCCTTGTTGCTGTGGATCATGTGTCCAAATGGGTAGAAGCGATACCATGTAAAACGAATGACCACAAGGTTGTGGTAAGATTCTTGAAAGATAATATCTTTTCTCGTTTTGGTATTCCGCGTGCCATTATAAGTGACGGTGGTTCTCATTTTTGCAATAGAACCGTTCGGGCTATTAGTAAAGAAATACTCCATCACACACAAGGTTGGCACCCCCTATCATCCACAAACAAGTGGGCAAGTGGAGATTTCCAATCGGGAGATTAAAAACATTCTAGAGAAGACAGTCAGACCAGACCGTAAAGACTGGTCTCAACGTCTGAGTGATGCTCTCTGGGCTTATAGAACAGCATTTAAGACCCCGATTGGAATGTCTCCATATAGGCTTGTTTTTGGAAAAGCATGTCATTTGCCTGTGGAATTGGCACATCGTGCATATTGGGCCATCAAGACATTCAATTTTGATATGGTCAAGGCTGGATCACATCGTAAGCTTCAACTTGATGAGTTGGAAGAGATCCGAAATGATGCGTACCACAATGCCAAAATCTACAAAGAACGTACGAAGATATTCCATGATAAATCCATTCTTCGTAAGTCCTTTGAGCCATCTCAAAAAGTTCTGTTGTTCGACTCTCGGTTACGACTTTTTCCAGGCAAGTTGAGATCTCGGTGGTCTGGACCTTATATTGTGAAAACAGTGTTCCCACATGGAGCTGTGGAGATCGTTAATCCTAAGGATGGCCATGTATTTAAGGTAAATGGTCAACGACTTAAGCCATTCTTAGAGTTACCTCGATTAGAAGTCGAAGTTGATGTAATCCTATTAGAGGACCCTGTGTATCAGAAGTGAGGATCTTTTGGGTTTTGTCGGGCTGATGACGTTAAACCAAGCGCTCCTAGGAGGCAGCCTAGCTTTAGTTGTGTGTCTCTGCTGTTAGTCTGGATTGATTTTCGAGTACCCTATTTTAGTGGTGTTTCACTCTTACTCGTTAGCTCCGTAACAGCTTTGACTTACAACTAGCTTTCTTTTTAGTTTTCTTTGTTAGTATCGAGTCTGCATTTTATCGATTTCTAAATGATTCTTATGTTTGTGAGCCTCATTGATGGATGACTTCTTGGAAATTGGTAAAATCTTCACCGCGGTAATACTGTTCTAACCTCCTCTCCTGTACTTATTTCATTCATTTGTAAGATTATTTTGTTAAACATTGAGGACAATGTTTGGATTAGGTTTGGGGTAGGATTCATGAGTCGGTGAATTTTTCATTTTTTCGTAGTATTTTCTTTTCTTTTTCTTGAAAAAAAAATGTTTTTCTGTCAAGAAAACTTGGTCTTTTACGAGTATGAAAATGGACTTTAAATGTTTTATGCTCAAGAAAATGCAAGCCAACTTGACATATTGGTATATTGATAAAAGACTGAAAGTTTATTAAGATCCTTAAGTTAGATCTAGTTCATAAGATTTTTCAACTCGATTATCTTTGCACCATGAGTCATGTTAGCATAACTTGAAGTTGATGAGTGAAATATATACTAGAAAACCTTAGAATAATAGTGGAGACTTAACCCTGAAAGCTTTGAGCCTTTCTATTTTTCTGAGGGTTATACATAAACTCTGATTTTTCTTGAGTCTACATTATCTCGTTGATGATCTCATTATTTTCATTCTTTTGATTAATTGCTTTGGAAATGACATAAAAATTGAATTATTACACTAGAACTTCTTGGCTTATTCAATTGAGATGTCATAATACTGACCCGAACTTAGGAAATGATCTAGGCATTTTTTTTTTCTTTAAACCATTAACTAGCCTTTTAACTTACCTATAGCATTAACTTTTGTAGCCTTTTGAGCCATACATTAACCTTTTATTTGTTAACCCATTAACCTTTACCCAATTTTTCTGGGAATGTGTACGGATGAATATACTTGGTGTAAAAAGGGCATGAAAGAGCAAAATATGAGATATTTCATAAATCCTCTATGAAAGAAAGAGAAAGAAAGAAAGAAAGAAAAAGAAAGAAAGAAAAAAAAAGAAAGAAAGAAAGAAAAAGAAAGAAAAGAAAGCAGAAGAAGAATGTGAATGAGGATAAAGATGTGAGAATGAAGAAAAAAAATTGATGGTGCGCAACATTGATTTATTCTTGACAGCCCTAATTGTACGTATAATGGGTGTATACATTCCTAGAAATTTTTGTGAGAATCCTTTGACATCCCCCATTAACCATTACCCAAGCCCCATTAAAACCCAACAAAGTCCTAGTTGATCTTAGGTAAAGGTTGGTTATGTAGATGTGGAGATTTAATAACTAAGACCTATGGTATTTGATTCAACATTTCCAAAAGTAATTGATATTCCTGTCCATGAGATCATGTTCATTCCATTCTTGAAAAGTCCGTTCTTCATATTACTATATGTGAGATGATTGTTTTCCATTATTTAATCTTTTCCTCACATATAAACTGAGTGAAATACCAAATCTCTGAGTGTTTTATTGTGAGTGACATGAGAGGTTTGAAGTCAAAACAAACTTTCTACAGGAGATTTAGTCATTGTTTTACTCTGAAATGAAAAGTTATGTTGACAGTGCTATCCACACACACACATTGAGTTGAGGATGATTATGAATTTTTTCTAACCTTTGGAGAATATTAAATTATTTGGGGATTTGTTGATACACTAAAATGACACTATTTGTTTCCTGCATTTCTTGAAGTTTTAAAATGAACACTATTTGACCAAGTTTTGATTGAGTCAGTAATGTTTGTGGGTAACATGTCTGGAAACCCTCACGAGACTATAACTCGTCCACTAGAGATAATCTAGGGGTTTAAAGCCTTGTTGCACGTTTAAGGTAAGTGCAACCGATGATTCCTGCGAAAGTGAGTTAGGATTTTCTTTTTATTGTTTTGCTCGAGGACTAGCAAAATATAGGTTTGGGGGTATTTGATATTCACATAATTATTACAGAATATATCCCTTAATTTGTACATGTTAGTGTTTCGATTATTATATTTTATAGTAATTATTTCGTTTTAATATCTTTGCAGGAATTTGAGCTTAAACGATAAATCCATACTAAGCAGTCACAAACGACAATTAGGCAATTTCAATGGTGGTATCAAACAAAACACAAACCTAAACCCAACACCTAGCTCACAACCTAAAATCCACAAACCTACACCCAACACCTAACTCTTAACCTAAAAATCCACAAACCTACACCCAACACCTAGCTCACAACCTAAAAATCCACAAACCTAAACCTTGAAACCTAATTCATAACCTAAAACCCACAAACCTAAACCTTGAAACCTAATTCATAACCTAAACCCCATCCATAACCTAATCCATAACCTAAAACCAAACCCAATCATACCCTCATTGATGAATCTACCCCTCATCTCATCCCTATTCATCTTGGCTATTTTCTATAAATAGAGGATAATGGGGTGAGAAAAGGGGGAGAAAAGAGAAGGGAAAGAAGCAAATTAGGAAGAAAAATAATCCTCTTTCTCTCAAATTCACCACACCCTCACCACCACCACCAACTATCCCTCTTCCACTCATCCATCTCTCACTCACTCCACTCACTCAGTAGTCACCACACCCTCGCCACCACAGTCACCTCGCCATCGCCACCATCGAGCTCCACAACCGCCACCGTCACCACCGTGAAATAGGGGTGTGACAACCCTGTTTCACGTCCAATTTTCTCTCCACCACCACTCTCTGCTCCTCTCCCCTGTTCACCTCACCCTTGCCACCGCACGAGCTCCACCACCGCACGAAAAGCCGCGACAGAACCACCGCAAAAAGCCGCGAAACAGAGCCGCACCGCGACTCTGTTTCGAATCGCGACAGAGTCTGTTCCTCTCATTTCTCGGCCTCTCTTCGTCTCGAGCTTCTTCCTGACTCCCTCTCTCGCGACCACCGTCACGACCAGGCCAATCATCACCGCCACCACCTCGCGAAACAGCGCCACCATTGTAAAACAGGGAGCTCCCTGTTTCATTTTCCTTCTCTGTTTTATTTCGGTTTTGTAGCTGTTTCCTCACCCTCTATTTTCCTTTTTCAGGTTCTGGAGATGAATTGAGCCCGAGGACGATCACGGGGAGCGACGAACAGCGGCGGAGCGACCGCTGTCGCGCTGGAGAAGACGGTGGCGCGTCGGTGGCACTGTAGCGCGGGAATTTTAAATCTGGTTTTGATTTTTGGCTATTTGCACCCCCGTTTCTGTAAGAGCCACCACAAGCTGTTGGACCAGTTTTCTCGGGATTCGCGTCCATGCAGAGATGATTTCCACCTCCATTGACGTTGTGCCCACCGCCACCATGACTAGCTAAACCATTCGCCAAGGCTACGATGAAACCACGGGATTTCCTAGAGTTTGTGTATTTAAATTTATTATTTTCTTTATGCTTGAACGTTAAACACATTTGATTTATGATTTTTAATAAATTGCTTTCACCGATTATATCCTGATTAATTATCTAGACTAGTCGGTAGTTAGAAGTACCCTTTGTTGAAATTCAAAAGTCTGATTTAATCAATTAATCTGAATCTGTGATTGTGTGTGCCGTAAGAAGACACACAATGCTAGGGATTAGGATTAGTTAAAATAAACCTGTGATTGTGTGTGCTGTAAGAAAACACGCAATTCTAGGGGTTTATACCTATGCTTAAATCAATTGTGAACTTAGATTAATCTTTAGGTTAGTCATGTTAAATCTTGAAAACAATATCTTTGATTACACAAATCTCAAAGAACCTGTGGTGGATTCAATGCCTTGGTTTCCTTTCTCATATTATTTAAAACTTTTTATTTTGTTTTTAATTTGATTTTTAGTTTACATATTTTAATTGCTGTAACCCCAATTTTAAATTAGTTTAAATAAACCCTGAAATTTAATTGCAACCACAGTCCTTGTGGGATCGACCCGTACTTGCCGTTGTCTACCAGTTAGGCACCGTGCACTTGCGATTATTACAAGTGTGTTAAATTAACCTGTTAATTTAGGTTAGTTAAATCCGCATCACTAGCCTGACATGTTAGTCGGGAGAAAAGATTTACAAGTGAGTCTAACAAATACGTCCAAACTTTTTTAAACACACTTCATGCTCCGAAATGTTGGTTGGGCTAGAAGATTTACAAGTGAGTATGACTTATTTGTCCAGACTTACTAAGTTCACTTTATAGTTGATCAAACTAGAAGTTTTATGGGTTCGTCTGACTTATTTGTCCTAACTCCTTTTAAAGCTTACTTCGTGATTTGACATTTTGGTCGGGCAATAAATTTTACGAGTAGATTCCTAGTCTGAATTTAACTTCCTGACTGAATTAGATTGTTTGAACACGAGATGAAGGATTCCTGAAATTTGGAAGTTTTATTGATAATACGTCTTCAAATGTTCGACATTCCATGGTCGTGGTAATTATTCATCCTTCGAGTCTTCCAACCAGTATGTTCATGGTCTGTTGATTTTCACCACTTTGTATGATTTTTCCTAGTTTGGATTCAATTACCCGCGCCTGGTTATTTTGTATTTAATTGGATTTTTCTGAGCACCCAGTTGGTGCTACTGAATGTATGGGGCTTTACTTTTGTTTTGTAGTAGCTCGCCATCCGTTGTTGGTAGGCTATTGTTTTGATCGTTGATCAAGGCTTTTTCTCATTTTTCATCGAGAAGGTTTGGTCCGACTCGTAGTGTTTCATTGTTATCCTTTATTCAAAACTTTTCAGTTTTGACTGTTTGGCATGCCAATTTCTACTTGCATCATTGCCTCAAATCCGTATGCAAGGGCAAACGATGTTTCTCCGGTCGGAGTTATCTTCGTTGTTCTGTATTCCCAGAAGATCGATGCCTGGCAATTTGGACACCTAGAATCCTTTTGATGCTTCAAACTTCTTTTTTATTGCTTCTAGGATTATTCTATTGGTTACATCTACTTGTCCATTCGCTTGTGGGTGGGCGGGTGTTGAGAAGTGTTGTTCGATACTTAAGTTTTCGCACAACTTTTCGACTTTCTTGCCTTTTAATTGCCTCCCATTGTCAATGACAATTACTGTGGGGATTCCAAATCTTCATATAATATCCTTCAAGAAAAAAATTTCAATTTGAGCTTCTCTGATCTTGGCCAACGGTTCTACTACTACCATTTGGTGAAGTAATCCACTACTACAAGGATGAATTTCTTTATGTCGAACACTGGAAGTGGTCCCACGATGTCTATTCCCCATTGTGCAAATTGCCATAGACTACTCATTGGGATTTGGTTTTGGCCTGGCATGTGAGTGTATGGGGCGAATCGTTGACATTTGTCACAAGCACGAACGACTTCATTTGCATCTGTTTGTGTTGTTGGCTTGTAGTATCCTAATGTTAAGGCTATGTGGGCTAATGTTCTTCCTCATGGATGGTTCCCGCATATGCCAAAGTGAATTTCTCATAAAACATAATTGGGATCGACGGGTAAGAGACATCTAAGCAGCGATCTTGTGGCAGACCTTCTATAGAGTTTGTCTTTAATCAGTGTGTATCATGATGTTTTGTTTTGTAGTTTACGAGCCTCCATCTTATCCGTTGGAAGTGTTCCGCTTTGTATGTACGTCAGGATTGGAGTCATTCAATTGCTCTCCTGATATGTTGTACATGTTTCTTGCACTTGATTTTCTAGTATTGAGCTCTCATGTACTACGACGAGTGGATTATCAGTTTTTTCAACTCGTGATGCCTCCTTAGCCAATTTTTCAGCCCTATCATTTTATGTACTTGTGCATCATTGAACGGTTGTAGCTTTGAAGCTTTCAATCAACTCATTTGTCTTCTAGTGATAGGCTTTCATCCGAGCGTCTTTGAAATGGAATTCGCTGTTCAACTAACTAACAGTTTGGAGCCAGTGAAGATGTTGATTTCTCTTATTCCGAGGTGTTTGTCCAATTGTAATCCGGCTATCATTGGTTCATATTCGGCTTCTTTGTTTGAGGTTTTGAAATAGAATTTTATCACCTTTTGCAACGTTATGCCTTTCGAGTTGTACAAGATTATTCTCGCTCCACTCCCCTTCTGGTTGGATGCTCCGTCCCAGTGCATGATCCATTCATGGACAGTTTGTTCAGTGCATTCTTCCTCTTCATTCTTGTTCGGTCGTTATTCATTGATACCCGTGAATTCAACAATGAAGTTTGCTAATGCCTGAGTTTTAATCGTAGTCTTAGGAGCATAACTAATATCGAGCTGACCGAGCACTATTGCACTATTGCCCACTTCACCATTCTTCTGGATAATTCTGGTTTGTGCAACACCGACCGAAGTGGTTGTTCGGCCGTTATGGCCATCAATATTGAAATCATCAGAGCATCATTATAGGGGAAATGAAATCCTTGTGGATCATTTTTGAAAAAAATTAGAGTTCGTTGATTCATTCTGATGTGCTGGGCGAAAGGTTTTGGGTATCGGATCCTTGTCCGTAAATCTCGAATTGATCGCTTTCAAGATCGGCTAGACCATTCATTCTCTCCAACTACACAATGTAGAACATATATTAGTTCTCTCCACCGTTCATTCGACTCCGTGGTAGTGCCCGCTTTCTCTTTCCCTTTGAATTGATTGTCCTTCAATTCGACGAATTCACCGAGTCTTTCTCTCTAGATCCAGTACTCAATTTCGTATTTCAAGATGTAGCAGACTTTTGTATAGTGTCCAAGTCCTTGTGGAAATAACAATAGTGTTCATGGTTCTTGTGGAAAGAACAATACTTGTTCTTATCTCGTCTAGCCAGATTTTCTCTCAGCTTGAGTGTCCATTCGATGTCCTCCCACTTTTCCATGGACTTCAAGACATTTGCTCGACTTGTTTTCAAAGCAGTGAAAGGTTTATACATCATGTTGATCGCATTTGTTGACCGTTCATGTTTGGGTTTTCAGGATTGCAACTTTCTGGGTTCTTGCTTGCTAAATTTGGACCTACCATTTGTTCGATGCCTTTTTGACTGGTCATTTTCTTCCCATGGGCTGTCAGCTATTTGTCTCTCCTCTCCCAATTTGTTGAGAATGATCTTTTCTCATATTCATTTTTTTCCTTGGCGGCCAACATCTACTCGAGAGTTATATACTTTTGAGCGGTCTTCAATAAGGTCGCCATGTTTCTTGGAGGATTAAGATTCAAATAGTTGTAAAATGACCATCTTTTTAATATGAAGGTGAAAGTGGCTATGGTCGAATCATCACTGCATCTATTGATTATGATAGTTTCTTCGGGCTTTCACTTGATGTGGAATAAGTAGTGTGGGCCCTTTTTGATCCATTGACTACCAATGAACTTTGTGATGAAGACCGTGGCTAATGCTTGGAAAAATTCTATTGACCCGGGTGGAAGACTGTTAAACCAACTCATTGCTGTGGACGTGAGGCTGGTCGAAAAGGTTCGACACAAAATGGACTCTGTGCTTTCTTTCAGTGCCATCATGTGGTGGAAATATCGTATGTGATTTGTTAGATAGGCAGTGCCATCATAACTTTCAAACTTTGGTGGAGTTAACTTTTTTGACATAAGGGTTTTCTTGAGTGCATCAGAGAATGGCGGCTTGGCCAACTCGTAAAATACGTTGGGATCAGTAACTTCGATCCTGAATGGAACTTGTTGAAGAATTCCACCACTCTGGGAGTCATCTCCATGTGGTTCACTGCCTTCAAAGTTTCTTCGTCAAAGTTCGGTAGAAACTTTGTGGTTTTCTCAAACGTGATTAGCGAAATTTTGTTGAATTGACGTTTGGACTCGCTCGACAGGTGCAACATGCTCCAGGTTGAATTTTTCAACCACTTTGACCAGATAATCCATTTGGACCAAAAGTTGGTTCACACGGGGATCTGTCATTGTACCGCCAAACGTCTGAGATGGTTGGGCTACCATTCTATGTTAAAATATTGCATTACCTAACATGGTTAGCTCTGCTGGTGTTGGATTTGAGGCATGCCTTATTGGTAATTCAGTTTCACCAGTGGAAAGATTGCCTTGATTGTTGCTGGGTTGAGAATTTGTAGTATGTTCCATTTAATCTAATCTTTCTGTTGCCGATTAGGGCTAAGGAAATCACCAACAAAAGACTCGCTTTAAAAAAGGAAATTGCCGTTTCCCTATGGACGCCGCCAAACTGATGCGTCCAAATCCAATCTCATAGAGATATGACCTGTAAAACAAGGTTAGATTGCCAAAAACCACCTTTTTGGTGGCCGAAGGCACTTTGATACTTAAGTCAGATAATTTGTGGGATAAGATGATGCAGATTTAACGAACCTAAATTAATAGGTTAATTTAACCCACTTGTAATAACCGCAAGTGCACGGTGCCTAACAGGTAGACAACGGCAAGTACGGGTCGATCCCACGAAGAAGGTGGATGGAATTGAATTTTAGAATTTAATTAAACTAATTTATAGGAAATGGGGTTACAGCATTTTTAAATCTAAACGAAAAATAAATAAAAATAGGAAAAATAAAAGATAGATGAAATGAGATGGGTTTGGTGGGCTTGGACTCACCAATGAGTTAGCAAAATTATTTAATCTAAATTACTGAAATATTAAACGAGACACCGAAGATGTGATCATTAAAATTTCAATTCCAATCATATCAAGTTTCTTTTAAACATTAACAATTTATCTCAAGCAATTGAACTTTCACCAAGCATTAAGTGTCTTTTTAGGGCACACTTAATCAAAGTTCAAGTTTAAAACTTTTTAGCATATGCTTTGAATATTAATCAAAGGTAAATCTAACTACCAAACATATCAATTTTTAATTGAACATGAAAGGTGAAAGCAATTAATCAATATTCAGAAATAAATTGTTGTTGAACAATAAAACCTTAATTCAGTAAAATAAATTTAAAATAATTCATACAACCCAAGTAGTTTATCACAAGCTTGAGATGGTGGCACTCAGCAAATCAGCAGGTGAATGTGCGCGAATCCCGAGGAAATGACCCAAAACCCGCTCTGTGGTGGTACAGAGCAAATTCGGGGGTGGAAATAGCCAAAAACTGAATTAACTAAATCCCGCCCTCGCTACAGTGCTGCTACAGTAGCAGCGAGGTCCGGTCTTCTTCTCCAGCGAGACGGCGGCTCTCGCGGCCTCCCTCGTCCTCGAATTGATGCTAGTACCTGCAAAAGACCAGAAAAGGTGAAGAAAACCATGAAAAACAGCAAACAAAACAGAGAGAAAACAGGGAGGAAACTCCCTGTTTTTGCTTCCTATCGCGACTGTTCCCGCGGAGTTCCTTCGTTCCTCGCGGCCTCCCTCGTCCTCAGAGTGATCCTAGAACCTGCAAAGACGAAAGAAGTGAAGAAAAACCAAATAAATAGAGCAAATTCGGGAGAGGAAACTCCCTGTTTTCACCCCGTTTCCGCTCGGTTGCGAGCTCTGTCGCGGCCTGTTGTGGTGGTTGGACTCGTGCGGAGGTGGTGATGAAGGTGATGGATGATGTGGGTTGAAGGACGGTGAAGATTCGGGCGTGAAACAGGACTGTCACGTCCCTGTTTCACGGTGGTGGTGGTTGTGGGTCTGTTGCGGGGTGGCTGATCGTGGTGGAGGCGGAGCTTAGTGGTGGCGAGGTGATGATTGCTGGGTGGTCTGAACAGAGAATGAGTGAGAGATGGATAGGTGGAGTTTTGTGATGAGAATCACCTTGAGAGGAGGAAGAGGTTTTGATCTTCAATTCTAATCTTTTCCCTTCTCTTCCCCTCCCCCTTTGTTACCCTATTGTATCCTATTTATAGAGAATAATTAATGAGGGTAGGAGAAGGATTAGGTTTGCGTTTGGGTTTGGTTTTAGGGTATGAATTGGTTTTAGGGTATGAATTAGGTTTAGGTTTAGGTTTTGTGATTGCTTTATACCACCATTGGAATCGACTAATTGTCGTTCCTTAACTTGCCGCTTTAATCTGATTTCATCGTTTACGCTCAAATTCCTACAAAGATATGAAAACGAAATAATTACTATAAAATATAATAATCGAAACACTAACATGTATAAATTAAGGGGTATATTATGTAATAATTATGTGACTATCAAATACCCCCAAACCTATATTTTGCTAGTCCTCGAGCAAAACAATAAAAAAAAAGAAAATTCTAACTCACTTTCGCAGGAATCATCGGTTGCACTTACCTTAAACGTGCAACAAGGCTTTAAACCCCTAGATTACCTCTAGTGGGCGAGTTATAGTCTCGTGAGGGTTTCCAGAAATGTTACTCACAAACATTACTGACTCAACAAAACTTGGTCAAACAGTGTTCATTTTAAAACTTCAAGAAATGCAGGAAACCAACAGTGTCATTTTAGTGTATCAACAAATCTCCAAATAATTTAATATTCTCCAAAGGTTAGAAAAAATTCATAATCATCCTCAACTCAATGTGTGTGTGTGGATAGCACTGTCAACATAACTTTTCATTTCAGAGTAAAACAATGACTAAATCTCCTGTAGAAAGTTTGTTTTGACTTCAAACCTCTCATGTCACTCACAACAAAACACTCAGAGATTTGATATTTCACTCAGTTTATATGTGAGGAAAAGAGTAAATGATGGAAAACAATCATCTCACATATAGTAATATGAAGAACGGACTTTTCAAGAATGGAATGAACATGATCTCATGGACAGGAATATCAATTACTTTTGGGAATGTTGAATCAAACACCATAGGTCTTGGTTATTAAATCTCCACATCTACGAAACCAACCTTTATCTAAGATCAACTAGGACTTTGTTGGGTTGTAATGGGGCTTGGTTAATGGTTAATAAGGAATGTCAAAGGATTCTAACAAAAATTTCTAGGAATGTATACACCCATTATACGTACAATTAGGGCTGTCAAGAATAAATCAATGTTACGCACCATCAATTTTTTCTTCATTCTCACATCTTTATCCTCATTCACATTCTTTTTCTGTTTCCTTCATTTTTTTTTCATTCTTTTTTTTCTTTCTTGCTTTCTTTCTTTCATAGAGGATTTATGAAATATTTCATATTTTGACCTTTCATGCCCTTTTACACCAAGTATATTCATCCGTACACATTCCCAGAAAAATTGGGTAAAGGTTAATGGGTTAACAAATAAAAGTTAATCTAAGGCTCAAAAGGCTACAAAAAAGGTTAATGTTATGGGTAAGTTAAAAGGCTAGTTAATGGTCTAAAGAAAAAAATGCCTAGATCATTTCCTAAGTTCGGGTCAGTATTATGACATCTCAATTGAATAAGCCAAGAAGTTCTAGCGTAATAATTCAATTTTTATGTCATTCCCAAAGCAATTGATCAAAAAAAATGAAAATAATGAGATCATCAACGAGATAATGTAGACTCAAGAAAAATCAGAGTTTATGTATAACCCTCAGAAAAATAGAAAGGCTCAAAGCTTTCAGGGTTAAGTCTCCACTATTATTCTAAGGTTTTCTAGTATATATTTCACTCATCAACTTCAAGTTATGCTAACATGGCTCATGGTGCAAAGATAATCGAGTTGAAAAATCTTATGAACCAGATCTAGCTTAAGGATCATACTAAACTTTCAGTCTTTATCACTATACCAATATGTCAAGTTAGCTTGCATTTTCTTTAGCATAAAACATTTAAAATTCATTTTCATACTCGTAAAAGACCAAGTTTTCTTGACAGAAAAGCAATTTTTTTTTAAAGAATAAGAAAAGAAAGCACTACGAAAAAATGAAAAATTCACCGACTCATGAACCCTACCCCCAAACCTAATCCAAACATTGTCCTCAATGTTTAACAAAATAATTCTTACAAATGAATGAAATAAGTACAGGAGAGGAGGTTAGAACAGTATTACCGCGGTGAAGATTTTACCAATTTTCAAGAAGTCATCCATCAATGAGGCTCACAAACATAAGAATCATGGAGTTTTCATTAGAAATAAATAAAATGCAGACTCGACACTAACAAAGAAAACTAAAAAGAAAAGGCAAGTTGGAAGGCAAAACTATTACGGAGCTAACAAGTATGAGTGAAACACAACTCAATAGGGTACTCGAAAATCAATCCAGACTAACAGCAAATACACACAACTATAGCTAGGCTGCCTCCTAGGAGCGCTTGGTTTACCGTCATCAGCCCGAAAATATTCTTCCTAAAAAATGGTGTATCAAATAGTGGAGAGGAAGAACATGACAAATACTTAGTCCATGGTCATATATCAACAACCTGAACAGTTGAGGATCAATCCACCAAAATATAGCAATCACATGGGGCACCAAATACACTAGGACATTCCAAAAGTGACCAGTAGTCATACACAACGGATGATCCTTGCGTGCTCCAAAAAGGGAACATCCTATGTCTGGTTCCAAATCGGATGATTGGATAATTTTCACAACAGGATGGTGAAAACTGAAATCCTCAATACAACACAAGGGATCGGTGAAAGTAGCCTTAGTAAAGGGCAATGTGATGCAAGTAGATGAGGTGATGGATATATCAGGTGGTACAGGCTCATCACATGAATCATATAGAGATATTGGTCTAGACAACTCATCACCTGAAAATGCATACCTGAGGGTGTCAGGTAATTGTTTAAGGTCAAGCTCAGGTGGCTCAACTGATGGGACTAGTTTTGACTCACTGAGTGGAAGATGATTCACTTTAGACTTCCATTTATAACTAGGATCCACAATGGGGACTGAGTCAAGCAAATCATTGACTTCCCTAATGGAATCATCAACATCAAAGTCTAAATTAAATTGAGTCAAACAAGCCTCTAAACAGTCAAGGGGAGACTCTAAAGAATGTTCACAGTTTGATTCGATGCATGAGTCACTAGGGAGGCATGAGTCAACATGGGAAGGAGATGTCTGTAGTGTCCCAGAATCGACAGGTTCATCAATAAATGAGTCACTAGGGAATTTTTCTGACTCTATCTCAGGAAGTGACTCAACTATCTGACTCATAGTCATCTCAAGTTTCCGGATAGCTTGAGAGTTTTGTTGAAAAATAGTTGTCAAATCTATGATATTATGAGAATTTTGCTCAAGCACTTCTCCTGTTCGCTCTATAAAAATTTTCATGATATTCTCTAACTCAGTATCAGGAATGAAAGCTTGAGGAGTCAGAGGAGTGTCTAGAAGGCCTTCATGGTACTGACCATGAGCCCATGAGAAGTCAGGATGATAGGCTGGACCTGGGTTGTAATGATCTAAATATGGATCATAATCAGGTCGTCGCATGTCATAAAATGAATTGACTTGCTCGGAAAAATAGGCTGGATAATCCCTTGTGTTCATTTTTTTTTAATTTTAAATTTTTAAATTTTTTTTTTTAAAATTACTAACTCTAAACAAAATATGCACAGACTCACATGCAATCAGCAACCAATAAATGCACAAGAAACATGCCTCCCTAAGTAATCAACGTTTTTGAGATCAATTATCTTTTTATCTTTGGGGGACAATTATTTCTTATGTAATCTTTATGACACAGCAATGGGTGCTACAAGTTGATCCTAAAAGTGTACACTTTACACCGCAAAGTTCAAAATCAGTAGGCTAGAGTTTTGTTTCAAAGAAACCGGATTATCGCACAAGAGAAGGAGGTCACAATGGTCCAATTAAGTACTTCCTTGTGCTACCGCTCTGTAAGCCAATAGATGTGAGAACGATGTGATGTTAAATGCACACTTGAGGCTTGTATTCCTAACCAAAAACTGTTGGTTACACCAATTCTTTTTATGGATCGTAGCTTACTTATGACTCGGCGTACCGGGTAAATTACCCTTGTGGCAGTGGCCTCTCGGAGTTCATTGAATGATTAAACCCATCGTCACTTTTAGCTTGGGTCTAAACAAAAATTATTGGATTCACCTTGGTCTTGGTTGTCCTATGAACACCGTACCTAAAAGATGCTCTATCTAACTTGCTAATTGATTTTAATTATGTTAGGCTATTGGTTGCACACAGCTGGAGTGATGAGGTGGGGATATCAAGTCCCACCAGTTTCTATTTATAAGCTGGGTCTGCTTATTATGAATTACTAAAGTTTAGCATCCACAATTACAGAAATTAAACAACCAATCACACAATTTCAAACAATTACACCAAACACCCTGGTCGCTAATACGTTGCGTGTGATAGAAATACTTACAGTGTGCATATTCCAATCTGCACAAAAAAATTAGCACAATTCAAAAAAAAGTCCGACTTCTGTTTATCTGTTTCAATCAGCACACAAGCATATGCGGTCTTAGAAGTCGGATTTCTAAATCATAAAAATTATTGGGTAACAATTAGAGTTGTTTCCCTATAATTTCTTTTGACTTAGAGAATTTTAGGTTTTTTTTTTTTTTTTTTTAAACAAAATGAAAAACAGTAAAATTTAAAAATTATTACAACACACACTCGTAGAACGAGGTGAAAATAAAATTAAAACTCTCCTCACGAAATTAAAAAAAATTAAAATTTGATTGATATTTTGCAGGATCGTCCACTATCCTCGAGAAGCGTGTAATCTGCAAAATCAAACACAAAATGAGTGTAAAAAGAACAAAATAAAAATAAAAATAAATTTTTTTTGCTTTTTTTTTAAAAAAAATTTTTGATTTTTTTTTTATAATTAGTAAAAATAAATCTTAAATTCAATTACAACGCAACCTTCCCCGGCAACGGCGCCAAAAACTTGATGCAGATTTAACTAACCTAAATTAACAGGTTAATTTAACCCACTTGTAATAACCGCAAGTGCACGGTGCCTAACAGGTAGATAACGGCAAGTACGGGTCGATCCCACGAAGAAGGTGGATGCAATTGAATTTTAGAATTTAATTAAACTAATTTATAGGAAATGGGGAAATGGGGTTACAACATTTTTAAATCTAAACGAAAAATAAATAAAAATAGGAAAAATAAAAGATAGATGAAATGAGATGGGTTTGGTGGGCTTGGACTCACCAATGAGTTAGCAAAATTATTTAATCTAAATTACTGAAATATTAAACGAGACACCGAAGATGTGATCATTAAAATTTCAATTCCAATCATATCAAGTTTCTTTTAAACATTAACAATTTATCTCAAGCAATTGAACTTTCACCAAGCATTAAGTGTCTTTTTAGGGCACACTTAATCAAAGTTCAAGTTTAAAACTTTTTAGCATATGCTTTGAATATTAATCAAAGGTAAATCTAACTACCAAACATATCAATTTTTAATTGAACATGAAAGGTGAAAGCAATTAATCAATATTCAGAAATAAATTGTTGTTGAACAATAAAACCTTAATTCAGTAAAATAAATTTAAAATAATTCATACGACCCAAGTAGTTTATCACAAGCTTGGTGGATGTGCACGAATCCCGAGGAAATGACCCAAAACCCGCTCTGTGGTGGTACAGAGCAAATTCGGGGGTGGAAATAGCCAAAAACTGAATTAACTAAATCCCGCCCTCGCTACAGTGCTGCTACAGTAGCAGCGAGGTCCGGTCTTCTTCTCCAGCGAGACGACGGCTCTCGCGGCCTCGTTCTCGCTCCTCGCGGCCTCCCTCGTCCTCGAATTGATGCTAGTACCTGCAAAATACCAGAAAAGGTGAAGAAAACCATGAAAAACAGCAAACAAAACAGGGAGGAAACTCCCTGTTTTTGCTTCCTGTCGCGACTGTTCCCGCGGAGTACCTTCGTTCCTCGCGCCCTCCCTCGTCCTCAGAGTGATCCTAGAACCTGCAAAGACAAAAGAAGTGAAGAAAGACCAAATAAACAGAGCAAATTCGGGAGAGGAAACTCCCTGTTTTCGCCCCATTTCCGCTCGGTTGCGAGCTCTGTCGCGGCTGTTCCCGCGGCCTGTTGTGGTGGTTGGACTCGTGCGGAGGTGGTGATGAAGGTGATGGATGATGTGGGTTGAAGGACGGTGAAGATTCGGGCGTGAAACAGAACTGTCACGTCCCTGTTTCACGGTGGTGGTGGTTGTGGGTCTGTTGCGGGGTGGCTGATCGTGGTGGAGGCGGAGCTTAGTGGTGGCGAGGTGATGATTGCTGGGTGGTCTGAACAGAGAATGAGTGAGAGATGGATAGGTGGTGTTTTGTGACGAGAATCACCTTGAGAGGAGGAAGAGGTTTTGATCTTCAATTCTAATCTTTTCCCTTCTCTTCCCCTCCCCCTTTGTTACCCTATCGTATCCTATTTATAGAGAATAATTAATGAGGGTAGGAGAAGGATTAAGTTTGGGTTTGGGTTTGGTTTTAGGGTATGAATTGGTTTTAGGGTATGAATTAGCTTTAGGTTTAGGTTTTGTGATTGCTTTATACCACCATTGGAATCGACTAATTGTCATTCCTTAACTTGCCGCTTTAATCTGATTTCATCGTTTACGCTCAAATTCCTACAAAGATATGAAAACGAAATAATTACTATAAAATATAATAATCGAAACACTAACATGTATAAATTAAGGGGTATATTATGTAATAATTATGTGACTATCATAAGACTAAATTTGGATAGAGTATAATTCAATTAAACTTGCATACCTTTTATCGAATGTTCCCTTTACCTCATATAATGTCCGTCATTAATTTTTGTGTGACTTAAGCATGTAGTTCGTGATGAGGGGAAACGTTATTTGCAACGGTCTAATCCTTCATTGAGGTGTGTCCTTGGGGGAGTGATTCCCGCCACGAGTTGCCTCCTTCATAACGTCTCTTTTCTTGAGGGGAAAAGATCCGTTGGGGTGGATTCAAGCCTTTGATTATGATCTGTTATTAAAGGACCTTTTGGGTTTTAATGACTGGACCTGCCTTTTAAGGCTTCTTAGGTCGAGCCTAAACTGAAGCACCTGCTCCTTGTGACAGATGATATTTGCCACATGTACGATCGTAATTCGAGTCTCATTTGATGTATCATCAAATTTCATTGGTACTGCTTCAGTATCTTGAAAAACCAAAAAGTAAACTACTGTGTCTTGATTATCAACAAAAGCCGAGTACAAAGCAACGACGTCTACTTGTTTTGAAATCATTTGCTTACGTTTTCTATCGAAAAAACATAGAGTTGTTTCTCTAAACCTACAGTCTTATACTATGACAATCATGCTGCTTTACATATGCCTCAAACACGGTTTTCCATGAGGGAACAAAACATATAGAGATTGACTGTTATTTTATTAAAATAAAGATTCAACGTTGGATCATAAGAACTTCTATGTGTTTTTACAATGCCATTGAGTAAACATCATTTTCTTACTCTAGTTGGCTAGTTCAATATTCTAAATGTCCACGCATCAACTTGAGGGGGAGTGAAGAGTTTCAATATATTTGGATTGTCTTTTAAGTTAATGATGACTTATTATTTGTATGTTAAGAAGTTTTATATGTACAACCTATTCTCAGTTGTAACCTCCTTGTAAATATGGGATTGTATCTCACCATTAGTTCTATTGTACGTTGTATATATACACACTCATTATCAATAAAATTATAACGAGGGTTATCTTTCTCTTCACACATGGAGGCAAATCTCGATCAAATATTCATCGATAATCGACAAGATGATTCATACTCCTTGTGCTTTACCTTTTACAATCTGAACTAATTCTTGGGAATATATACATGAGAGTGATTAGAGCAAGATGCCTTTACACAAAACAAATGCAAACTAGATCCCCCAAGTTAATAACCAGTAGTCAAGAGCTGTCGTAAACATGACTACCCAAGTGGCAAAGCCTGGCGACGATTGGGAAGAAATTGAGATGTAAGATAAATGTCGAAGATACAAGAGGAGGTGGAGAACACGAGGTAGATGCACACGATGAAAATAAATTCTTTGAAAGAAGTCACTCATATTCAATCAAAATCTCGCCACAAAGAGCATATAAATTTTAAGAAGTTTCTAGGGAAATCGGTAATTTCAATGATTTCCGATTTGAATTCTAAACCATATTTTTGCAATTTGGTTCCATTAAAAAATATGAGAGAATGTGGTGGAATATGGCAGAAACTTTCATCACCTCCTTAAGTGACTTGGTTTGAAGTTTGTGGAAGCGTCTAGGATAAGCTTTTTTGGCTTGTTTAGGATGAAACATAGAAGAAAATTGTTTGAATAAGTAAGCGATGAGATAACCACTATATTGACTTTGAGTTTAGCTTTCTTAAAGATGAAGTAAAGAAGAAAGCAAAATTTGAACAAGCATGTGGAGATACCGAGATAGCCATTGTTGTTGGCTTGATTGGCTTTCTTAAGGATGAGAAGAGATGACTTCCCACCTTCTTAGTTTGTCTATAAATAGGTTTTAGGTACCTTGGGTGATAACTTCATGTCAGTGGTTGAAATGTGAGGTTTTGTTGAATTTAGGGTGAACCCCATTCGACTAAAATTCGAAATAGTTTCGTTTGTTTGTCGAATTTCCACTTGTTTGGTTTAGGTTTTCATTTGGGTTTATTTCTAGAGACCAATTTTAGAGGAAAATTTGTATTTTCTTTGTAATCCCTCATTTGATCAATCCATCAATTTGATTTAGCCTCAAGAGATGTGAAAGACCCAATCCAATATGTTAAAAACACGAGCTTGTTTCTAAAATTAGTTTGAAATTTTTTTTAGTTGGGAAATCCAAATCAGTTTATTCCTTTGTTCGCCAGATTTCCAATTGTTTGATTGTCGGATTTTCAATTGTTTTGTCTGAGGTTTTGATTGGTCTCTATTTGTGTTTTTGTTTGAGTTTCTTTTGATAAAACAATTTGTACGGGGTATTTGTAATTAGTCTGTAATATGAATTTGAAACAATAAGGTAATTTGTTTGTTGTGGATGTAGGCGAGTTTGCCGAACCATATAAATCTATTGGCTCTGCTATTAGTCTTTTTATTTGTAACTTCACATTTTGGTATTTGACACACTTCTACGTACAATAAATTGGTATTAGAGCAGTGATTTCCACAATAGATTCGTCTTAAGTGATTATCATTATTCAAATAGTCTACCTAAGAGCAGGAAATCAAATGAATCTTATAAGAGTTTGAAATCGAAACAAACACTAGCAACTTCCTTCGTTGAATGAGAGCACCAACACCTTGCAACAACTACTAGGAGCACCAAAGTCACATTCGTAGCAAATAGGGGTGTTAATTGGTCCATGTAAACTGACTGAATTAACCAAATCGAATTGAACTGAGCCGAAAAAAATCGAAACCGAACAAAAATCGAAACCAAATTTCCAAAACCAAACCGAGTTAAGTTTTTATTAACCCTGAATAAATCTAACCGAACCGTATCAAAATTTTAATCTATTTTTTAACTCTCAGTCCCACCACAAACAACTCAATTCCCACCCCAATTCTCAACCCCCACCCACCCCTATTTAATTCCCAAATCCCAATCCTACTAACTCAATTCTCAACCCACCCATCCCCATTTAATTCTCATCTACCCCATTTAGTTAAGCTAAGGTGAATATATAGAGATTGGTTCCAAGTAGAGAAGTAGAAATGTCCTCCATGGATATCATAGATAGGTGTGCTAAGATCCATTATTGATATTCTTATAAAAGAGTTTTGTTTCGAGACTTTCTTCGGCTCTGTTGTTGAAAGGAGTTTATGTTGCTTATAACAACTGGATACAATTGATCTCTATGTGATCTTGGTAATCTTGTTGTAGAGTTGTTGTATATATATGGCAAAAACCTCCCAACGTCGTCAGAGTTCTTCTGTGTCGAAAAAGTCACCGCGCAGCACCGCACATGGTCGGAGAACATTAGCTACTACAAAAGCAGCGGGTACCTCTTCGGCACCAAGGGTTCCGTAGAGGGATCAAATCAGCCGAGAAAGGTGACTGTTTGAAGCACATGCTAAATCGGGTCTTGAATTTCGGCGGTCAGGCTGGGCGGAGGTTCGGAAACTCGTTGGGCACCATGTGTCTCTTTTCGTTTGACTAATTTTCTTTGCATTAACACTATTAGGGGTTTGTCGAATTGTATGGTCATTCGAGCTTGTTTAATCAAAATGCAATAATACAAATCTCTTTTATCAAAATTGGCATAATCTTGTGTTTTTGTTTTGAATAATATAATCTTGTTGAGGTTCAAATTTTATTTGAAATCTGTATATGTGAAAAAATTATATCTTTGTGTGTTAGGTCTAGTTGCATGGTAATGACAACACAAAATTGTTTCAGTAAAAAGAAAATGATGATGGAAAAAATAGAAAATAAAAAGGAAAAACCGAAACAAACCGAAACTGAACCAAATTGATTGGCTCGGTTATGGGTTTCTATTTGAAAATTCAGAAAACCGAAACGAAAACCGAATCCCAAGTTCGATTCGATTTTGATCCAATTTCAAACCAATTGAGCCGATTAACACCCTCAGTAGCAAATGGGCCATGTATGAGTTGGATATGTGTGACCCCCAACTCGACTCGACACAACCAGTTAGTTACCAACTCTAGGCTTAAAACCCTTAATTTCATAAGATTTAGGCCAAGGGTTTAGGCCAAGGGTTTAGGCCAAGGGGTTAGGGTTGCTTATCACAAAAACTGTAATGGGCCGATGCTTTAATGTTGGGCTTGCTCAAATGGTTTAGTTGGGCTAGGCTTCGAGTGCACGAGCACTCTCAGTATTTATCATGCTCTGTTTCGTCCTATAATACAAACCCTCTCTGTTATACATACATACAGTTGAATCATTGGTATCAGAGCCATCCTTTTCAATTTTCCCCCGGGTAGGTGGTAGTGAGTCCAAGGTACTGTTGGTCAGCCTGTGATAGCGTTGGTCAGTCGCATAGAGTGTTGGTCAGCCGTTAGGAACCAGATCCAGTATAAGTCGCCAAGGTGTGCGCCAAGCGAGATCTAGGTTAGGTGGTCCCACTCAGATGGTCCAGCTGTAGGTGGTCCGAGTACAGTGTTCCTATCCATCCTTCAAGAAAATTGAAAAGATGTCTTTGTTTTCAAGATTTTCCAGAACTTCTAGTTCTAGGTCAAACAGTTTACCAACCAAAATGGAAGGTAGAATTTCTGAAGTTGAACAAGATTTACAAAACTGGTCTATACCGGTAATACCCCAAAAAGAAATTTATGAAATTACCAAATCCATGTTTTCACAAAAAACTGAAGATTTAATCAGTATTGTTGAACAGACAATACCGATCAATAAATCTTTAGACTCAAAACAGCTCCTTAGCTTTCAAACAATCCAATCTTTAATTAAAGAAAAATACAAATATATCCATTTTGGATTAATACAAGTAGCCCTGAAACCTTTAACTATGTTAGGACTAGATACTTGTGCCTTAGTTGCTCTTCGCGACTGTAGACACAACAAATTCGGTGATTCTCTGCTTGGAATTGCAGAGTCTTCACTATCCATGGGTCCAGTTTATTTCAACTGTTACCCTGACTTCTATGTGTCTCTTAGTGATCAAAACATCCTCGAGACACTTACCCTCAATATTCAGACTTCTGGCTTTGATATGGCAGAAGGTTCTGAACCATTTGCTTTAATTTATAAAATCACTTATAAAGCAATGAAAACACAATTAAGACCTCGTGCTCTTCAAACAGATGACAGAGGACATACCATCCTTTTTTAAGTCAATGACCAGAAAACCAATGTAATCGTTCCAAGAACGATTCAATGGGATCAGGTCACTCTCCCTGAATCATGGATCATTGAAGGAGCTTCAAACCCTAAGAAACTCCCTCCAAGTCAGATTGACAAAATTCTATCCTTCCCAGATGGATCTGTTGAACTAAGATTCAGTGATGTCAGAGTTACAACTCTTGACCCATCCAAGTTTGCCTCTGGAAGAAGATCTGAATCTTCCTTCAGAACAGCTCTAACTCGGCTTCCTTCTAGAGTTACTACTCCAGAAGAGATCCCTAATCTCCAATTAAGGAATATTAGGACCAATCCTAATTATCCCCAAATTCCCCAACCAATCTATAATCAAAATGAAGTCCCAGAAACTTCAGAAGCAAACCAATCACCCACACAATCTGAAATGGAGTTTCAGATTCCAAGGGTTCAATGTTTAACGACAAAATTCAAATTAGATAAAGAAAAAATCAAAAGAAACTTCTTGTCTCTAGAAAATGATGAAAGATGTGAAAAGTTCATTGCTCAAACAACTGAGTCTGAACGCAAAGAACTTAGTAAATCTTTTTATGAATGCTGTGAAGAATTAAAGGCCAATCTGCCTTTCTTAGATTGGTATTTTAATGTTCACATCCCACAAATCCATGTGTTAAATGTAACACCTAAAATATGGACTGCAACTGACAAGAAAACTGTGCTACCTCCCATGGTAGATCTCCAGTTTAAAGTCTCAAATCAAAATTATATTGCTTCCCCTTTTTCTCATCAAACTGACGATTATGTTAGTACTATTATTCATCAGAATAATTATACCAACCTTCTTCTCTCTGAACTTGGTGAAAAATTGGTTCAAGACCAACTCATCACTAATGAGCTAAAGAAGAAGAAATTAGAAGAAAAAGTTAGCAAAGTTAGCAAAGAACAGGAACAAAAGAAACAGAATGTTTACTTTCAAATTCCTGAACCTTTGGCGCCAAATACTTTTTCTTCTTCTTCTAAAACAAATTTATTAAAAGAAATTGATGCTAAATTAGATGCTCTAAAATTGGGTTCAAGATTACAAATCAATACTCTGTCTAATCCAGCCATGACTGACTGTGATTCAGACGTCAGTGCTGATTTTGATCCTATGTCTGAATTGGATCGTTTAAATTACATTCCTTACCAGGCAAATCCCTTTAGACATGCTAAAACAGCATCCAAAACTCTCAAATGGAAAAACCCTATGCCAACATCTAGGAATTTTATCCTAGACCTTCATTCCCTGATATGCAGTTTGAAGAACGAAATCTTCAAACCTTTGGTTCTTTTTCTACAAAAGAATTGTATATCTAGAATATTGATGGCATTAGTGAAGATGCTATTCTTGAGCTTACTCAAGAGATGGTAATGATTGCTTCTACTCATCGCGCAGAAGGTAAAGAAGATAATACCATTGCATCTATCATCATCCAAGGATTTTCCGATCTTTTAAAAGGATGGTGGGATAATTATCTTACCACTAATGAAAAATCAGAAATTTTATATGCAAAGAAAATTGGTCCTGATGGTAACCCTATCAAGATCGAACAAAATGGTCAAGAAATTTTCATTCCAGATTGCGTGCCTACCTTAATTCAAAGTATTCTTAGGCATTTCTTAGGAAATCCTAATGAATATCAAGGTAAAGCCAAGGATTTACTGATGTCTCATAAGTGTCCTACTCTGAGTCATTTTAGATACTATAAAGATATCTTTATGAAGAGAGTAATGCTTCAGACTGATGCAGCAAATCCTTTCTGGAAACGAAAATTCATTTCAGGTCTTCCTGGAATCTTTGCTGAAACTGTGAGAACTAAGCTCCAAGAGCAGCATGGTGGTGATATTCAGTACGAATTGCTCACTTTTGGTGACTTAATTGCATTTATTAATAAATGTGCTCTTCAAATTTGCAATGATTTAAAATTAAAAAAACAATTAAAGAAACAGCACATTTCTGGACCTAAAGAATTAGGTGATTTTTGTCAACAATATGGGTTTGATGATTTCAGGTATCCAACCCATTTAACTTCCAAACAAAATATCGGTCCAATCCAGCCCGTCAATTTAAAAAGAAAAAGCCTTATGGCCCAAAGCCTGCTAAGCCACTTGAACAGTACTTTAGCAAGCCCAAGAAACATGGAACTCATAAGTCCAAGCCCTTTAAAAAAGGATCCACTTCAAAGCCTGTTTGCTTTAAGTGTGGACAGCCCGACCATTATGCCAAACAATGCAGAACGGCCCAAAAAGTTCAAGCCCTTGACATTCCCAAACATATGAAACATATGTTTCTCAATTGTCTGATTGACTCAGACTCCGATTCTTCTGAAACAGAATTACAGATGAATAATCTCAATTACTCCTCTGATTCATCTGATTCTTCTGAACAATCTTGTGATTGTACTCCTGGTGCATGCTTATGCCATCTCTCTGCGAAACCAAAAATCAATATGCTCTCACAAAACAAACAATCCCAAATATTGTTAGATTTTGTTGATAAAATTGAAGACCCTCAAATGAAGACTGAATATCTTCAACACATCAAAAATACCATTTCCCAAACTAAACCTCCTCCTGATGTGCTCACCTCATTTTATGATCATCGTGAAATCATTAGAAGGTTTAATCAAAGTAAAGCTAGTGATTCTCCTGTTAGTCTTTCAGACTTACAACATGAAGTTAACACTCTTAAAAAGAAGTTAATCAGTTAAAACAACATCAAAATTTAACTGATCTTCAAATACAAATGTTGCAAGAAAATCAATTTCCCGTCCTGTCTGAAAAAGAAGATGAAGAAGTAATTCCTGTTATTCCTTCACAACCTTCTTCTTCAAAACAGAAACAGGCTGATTTCCTTTGCAATTTAAATAAAAACAAGTTAATCCACATATTGTTACCATCCAAAAATGGTATGTGGCTATAACTTTAAATATTTATAATGAAACAAGTATATCAGCAATTGCCTTGATTGATTCAGGGGCTGATATGAATTGTATCCAAGAAGGTATTGTACCTTATCAATATTTCAAACAAACCGCACAAAGTCTGTACACTACAGATAACTCTCAACTTCAAATTGCTTTCAAATTAACAAATGCCCATATCTGCAAAAAGAATATTTGCATTAAGCAACATTTTCTTCTTGTTAAAAATATGGAACAAAAGATGATTTTAGGTACACCTTTTATTAATGCAATTTCTCCTTTTTTCTGTAACTAAACAAGGAATTTCAACTACCCTACTTGGCACTAATGTTGAATTTCCATTCTTGTTTAAATCAGAAGTTTATGAACTTAACCAAGTTTCTAAACAAAAGTTTCTGCATCGTTTAATCTGCAAACAACAGCAGTTAAACTTTCTGAAACAAGAAATTGAATATAAAAGGATAGCTGATCAAATCAGTGAACCTAAACTTCAATCTCAAATCATCCAGTACCAAAAACATTTGCAAGATAAACTCTGTTCTAATCTTCCTAATGCATTTTGGTACAGATCTCAACATGTGGTTCGTCTTCCTTATGAACCAGAATTTGATGAAAGAAAAATTCTCACTAAGGCTTGACCTATTCAAATGAATAGCGAACTTATGGAATTTTGCAAACAAGAAATTCAATCTTTAAAAGAAAAACGACTCATCCGAGATTCTAAATCTCCTTGGAGTTGTGCTGCTTTCTATGTTAATAAAAATGCTGAACTTGAACGAGGAAGCCCTCGTCTTGTTATAAATTACAAACCTTTAAATCAGGTTCTTCAATGGATTAGATATCCAATTCCCTCTCAGAGAGATCTTCTTAAGAGACTACACAATGCTTGTGTTTTTTCTAAGTTCAATCTGAAATCTGGATTTTGGCAAATCCAGGTTCATCCTAAGGACAGGTATAAAACTGCTTTTAATGTTCCCTTTGGACATTACGAGTGGAATGTTATGCCTTTTGGCCTTAAGAACGCTCCTAGTGAGTTCCAGAATATCATGAATGATATTCTATCCCAATTCTCTCAGTTCACCATAGTGTATATCGACGATATACTGGTGTTCTCTGAGTCCGTTCCAGCCCATTGGAAACACTTATATCAATTTGAAAATTGTATAAAAAAGAATGGATTGGTTTTATCTCCAACCAAAATCAATTTATTTCAAACAAATGTTCGATTTTTGGGTCATAAGATTTTCAATGGGATGATTACCCCAATTTCAAGAACAATTGAATTTGCTGATAAATTTCCGGATGAAATCAGGGATAAAACCCAATTACAAAGATTTCTTGGATCTTTAAATTATGTTGCAGATTTTTATCAAGGCCTCCGTGTTTTAATTAAGCCCTTATACAATCGCCTTAAGAAAAACCCAGGCCCATGGACTGAAGCCCATACTTCCATAGTCCGCCAAGTCAAAAGTCAAGTCAAAAGTCTTCCTTGTCTAGGACTTGCAGATCCCAATGCTTTCAAAATAGTAGAAACAGATGCGTCCAACCAAGGGTATGGTGGTATCCTGAAACAGCGTCTACCCGAGTCTTCTACTATTCAATTAGTCCGATACCATTCTGGTATTTGGAATTCTACTCAAATGAATTACTCTACGGTCAAAAAAGAAGTTTTAGCGATCGTATTATGCATCATGAAATTTCAGGATGATTTGATTAATCAAAAATTTTTATTACAAATTGATTGCCAATCTGCAAAGGACATTTTAACTAAAGATGTTTTAAATTTGGTTTCCAAACAGATTTTCGCCAGATGGCAAGGTTTGATTTCTGCATTTGATTTTGATATCAAGTATATAAAAGGGAAAGACAACTCACTGGCAGACTTCCTCTCCCGTGAGTTCCTTCAAAGATGAGTTCTTCTTCAAACTCATCTCCCAAACCTAAATCAAAGGCAAGTTATGCGAAGAAGCCTTCTGCTTCTCCGCAGCCAGTCCCTCTTTCATATGCTCTTCAATTAACCCAGAAATATTCAGCTCTTGATCAAAAGGAAGAGTTGACTTCTCTGGTAAGTTTTCCAAAGCCTAATCAGGCACCCCTTCAATACATCAACAAGACCAACCTGGACTTGTTATGTATGGTTGAACCTCAATTCAGAGTTCTTATCTCTGATCCCCAAGCAATCTCAAGGCATCTCTACTCTCCAGAACAACAATATGAAGAGTCTGATGCAACCAAAACCAGAGAATTTTACGAATTCATTCTGGTAGATTCTGATTCGATTAGTGTTACTCATCATTATGATGACACTAAAACTCGAATCACCTTCTCCAAATGTCAGATTTTCAAAGTTCTGACAGAAGCAGAATGGGGCCAACACCCCCGTTTTCATAAGAAGCTCTCACAGAGCTATGTTCCTCAAACTTACAGTTACTATGATTATAAGAATGCATGGACCAGAGCATTTCTTATAAGTCCTCATCAATCGGGCCGTTCCTGGTTCTTCCTCTTTTGCAAAAAATTTCATGCCAAGACTCTACCATTCTGGTTTCAACATCAATGGTGGAGCTCCTTTGGTCCAGTTATTGAGATTCTTCCTTCCCCTGTTCGAGAAGGATGAAATATCTTTAGAGACAAGTACCAGCCTCCAGACCCTATTGATCAACATGTTCTGTCCATTTGGTTCTTTATTCGTTTCAATCTTGCTTGGATTTTGTGTTGGGACTATGTCTGTTCCATTCCAGAATCAGCAACCCATCTTTCCAAAACCAAACCTGCATGGCTATACAGACGCTTCAAAGTCAAATGGTGGCAAATATTTGACCATTTAAAGGTTACCAAAGAAGGCGTAACAGCTTTCTTCTCCAAAAAAGAGGTGTCTCCTACACCACCTATTCCACAGTCGCAGCCAGGTCTTCCCTCAGAATCATCCTCCAATGTCAAACAATTGAAGCAGCAGATTCTACAGACCATTGGTTCCAAACCAACAAGGGCTCAGCTTATCGAGACTCTATCCCAGATATGCTCTGATGAAGCTGATGAAGAAGAAGATCAAACAGTTGATCTCAATGAAGATGACTGTTATGGAGTCATCGATCCTCGAGATTTGTGAATGGACCCATGTCCATTATTTTTCAAGACAGTATCTGCCACCCTCCTCAATCAGTCAAAATGCTTTCGGCTAAAGTCATCAAAGCATCTTTTTCAAAAGCCTCCGCGTGGAGCTACAGTTCAATCAATAAGTGCAGCTACAGTTCTGCCGACAGTCAAAAGGTGAACAGTCGAAGCATCTTCAACAGTCCACCTCCATTCAATGCAACAAGACAAAGCAACGGATAAGCCTCCAGCTCATCCTCCACTCAATGAAGAGCCTTATCTCTTCGACTCTTTTATCTATAAATAAATGTAAGCTCTTCCAGAGCAAGGCAGACAATTCTAGAACCCCAAACCTGCTCTGTAACCCTTAGCTCTCATTTTGTAAGCTTTCCTCTCTCCGTATCCCTCTTGTATATCCCACCTGTAAGTCTCTAAATTCCCTCTGTAATTATTTTCAGTATTTTCTTATCAATATATAAGCATCATTTCTTAGTATACATCTTTTCTGATTTCTTCTCTTATACAAAACCTCTACTTAAAAGAACAATTTTTACCAGGACCTATAGTTTTCAGCTTTACAGGTTACAAACGTCTACAGAAGAGATAGAATAAATGGAATGAAGAAGAAGATGACAATAGTACACAAAAGAATAATAGGACAGGAAGAAATAAACCAGTGGAATAAAGGAGAGAAGAAGAACAGTATAAGCATTAAATAACATAAAAATGCAAAAATTACAAGAATTACATCCATCTAAAGATGTTTTGGAGATCTTAACTTTGATCACTACAATCGATCGATCTAGCTCTAAGACAGTTTCCTGCTTTACACTTAGAGAGGACCTAGAAGATCTTATCAGAGTGTGATCGTTCTTTTAAGTTAAGTATTTGAAAATAGAATTTGAAGAACTCTACTTTGTATTGTCCAAGAGAACACCCGATTCACTTCTTAGGGTGACTTTGATAGTTCAACCAAGTCCAATACTTTCTTTTAAGTAGAGGTTTTGTATAAGAGAAGAAATCAGAAAAGATGTATACTAAGAAATGATGCTTATATATTGATAAGAAATACTGAAAATAATTACAGAGGGAATTTAGAGACTTACAGGTGGGATATACAAGAGGGATACGGAGAGATGAAAGCTTACAAAATGAGAGCTAAGGGTTACAGAGCAGGTTTGGGGTTCTAGAATTGTCTGCCTTGCTCTGGAAGAGCTTACATTTATTTATAGATAAAAGAGTCGAAGAGATAAGGCTCTTCATTGAGTGGAGGATGAGCTGGAGGCTTATCCGTTGCTTTGTCTTGTTGCATTGAATGGAGGTGGACTGTTGAAGATGCTTCGACTGTTCACCTTTTGACTGTCGGCAGAACTGTAGCTGCACTTATTGATTGAACTGTAGCTTCACGCGGAGGCTTTTGAAAAAGATGCTTTGATGACTTTAGCCGAAAGCATTTTGACTGATTGAGGAGGTGGCAGATACTGTCTTGAAAAATAATGGACATGGGTCCATTCACAAATCTCGAGGATCGATGACTCCATAACAGTCATCTTCATTGAGATCAACTGTTTGATCTTCTTCTTCATCAGCTTCATCAGAGCATATCTGGGATAGAGTCTCGATAAGCTGAGCCCTTGTTGGTTTGGAACCAATGGTCTGTAGAATCTGCTGCTTCAATTGTTTGACATTGGAGGATGATTCTGAGGGAAGACCTGGCTGCGACTGTGGAATAGGTGGTGTAGGAGACACCTCTTTTTTGGAGAAGAAAGCTGTTACGCCTTCTTTGGTAACCTTTGAATGGTCAAATCTTTGCCACCATTTGACTTTGAAGCGTCTACATAGCCATGCAGGTTTGGTTTTGGAAAGATGGGTTGCTGATTCTGGAATGGAACAGAGATAGTCCCAACACAAAATCCAAGCAAGATTGAAACGAATAAAGAACCAAATGGACAGAACCTGTTGATCAATAGGGTCTGGAGGCTGGTACTTGTCTCTGAAGATATTCCATCCTTCTCTAACAGGGGAAGGAAGAATCTCAATAACTGGACCAAAAGAGCTCCACCATTGATGTTGAAACCAGAATGGTAGAGTCTTGGCATGAAATTTTTGCAAAAGAGGAAGAACCAGGAACGGCCCGATTGATGAGGACTATAAGAAATGCTCTGGTCCATGCATTCTTATAACCATAGTAACTGTAAGTTTGAGGAACATAGCTCTGTGAGAGCTTCTTATGAAAATGGGGGTGTTGGCCCCATTCTGCTTCTGTCAGAACTTTGAAAATCTGACATTTGGAGAAGGTGATTCGAGTTTTAGTGTCATCATAATGATGAGTAACACTAATCGAATCAGAATCTACCAGAATGAATTCGTAGAATTTTCTGGTTTTGGTTGCATCAGACTCTTCATATTGTTGTTCTGGAGAGTAGAGATGCCTTGAGATTGCTTGGGGATCAGGATAAGAACTCTGAATTGAGGTTCAACCATACATAACAAGTCCAGGTTGGTCTTGTTGATGTATTGAAGGGGTGCCTGATTAGGCTTTGGAAAACTTACCAGAGAAGTCAACTCTTCCTTTTGATCAAGAGCTGAATATTTCTGGTTAATTGAAGAGCATATGAAAGAGGGGCTGGCTGCGGAGAAGCAGAAGGCTTCTTCGCATAACTTGCCTTTGATTTGGGTTGGGAGATGAGTTTGAAGAAGAACTCATCTTTGAAGGAACTCACGGGAGAGGAAGTCTGCCAGTGAGTTGTCTTTCCCTTTTATATACTTGATATCAAAAATCAAATGCAGAAATCAAACCTTGCCATCTGGCGAAAATCTGTTTGGAAACCAAATTTAAAACATCTTTAGTAAAATGTCCTTTGCAGATTGGCAATCAATTTGTAATAAAAAATTTTGATTAATCAAATCATCCTGAAATTTCATGATGCATAATACGATCGCTAAAACTTCTTTTTTGACCGTAGAGTAATTCATTTGAGTAGAATTCCAAATACCAGAATGGTATCGGACTAATTGAATAGTAGAAGACTCGGGTAGACGCTGTTTCAGGATACCACCATACCCTTGGTTGGACGCATCTGTTTCTACTATTTTGAAAGCATTGGGATCTGCAAGTCCTAGACAAGGAAGACTTTTGACTTGACTTTTGACTTGGCGGACTATGGAAGTATGGGCTTCAGTCCATGGGCCTGGGTTTTTCTTAAGGCAATTGTATAAGGGCTTAATTAAAACACGGAGGCCTTGATAAAAATCTGCAACATAATTTAAAGATCCAAGAAATCTTTGTAATTGGGTTTTATCCCTGATTTCATCCGGAAATTTATCAGCAAATTCAATTGTTCTTGAAATTGGGGTAATCATCCCATTGAAAATCTTATGACCCAAAAATCGAACATTTGTTTGAAATAAATTGATTTTGGTTGGAGATAAAACCAATCCATTCTTTTTATACAATTTTCAAATTGATATAAGTGTTTCCAATGGGCTGGAACGGACTCAGAGAACACCAGTATATCGTCGATATACACTATGGTGAACTGAGAGAATTGGGATAAAATATCATTCATGATATTCTGGAACTCACTAGGAGTGTTCTTAAGGCCAAAAGGCATAACATTCCACTCGAAATGTCCAAAGGGAACATTAAAAGCAGTTTTATACCTGTCCTTAGGATGAACCTGGATTTGCCAAAATCCAGATTTCAGATCGAACTTAGAAAAACACAAGCATTGTGTAGTCTCTTAAGAAGATCTCTCTGAGAGGGAATTGGATATCTAATCCATTGAAGAACCTGATTTAAAGGTTTGTAATTTATAACAAGACGAGGGCTTCCTCGTTCAAGTTCAGCATTTTTATTAACATAGAAAGCAGCACAACTCCAAGGAGATTTAGAATCTCGGATGAGTCGTTTTTCTTTTAAAGATTGAATTTCTTGTTGCAAAATTCCATAAGTTCGCTATTCATTTGAATAGGTCAAGCCTTAGTGAGAATTTTTCTTTCATCAAATTCTGGTTCATAAGGAAGACGAACCACATGTTGAGATCTGTACCAAAATGCATTAGGAAGATTAGAACAGAGTTTATCTTGCAAATGTTTTTGGTACTGGATGATTTGAGATTGAAGTTTAGGTTCACTGATTTGATCAGCTATCCTTTTATATTCAATTTCTTGTTTCAGAAAGTTTAACTGCTGTTGTTTGCAGATTAAACGATGCAGAAACTTTTGTTTAGAAACTTGGTTAAGTTCATAAACTTCTGATTTAAACAAGAATGGAATTCAACATTAGTGCCAAGTAGGGTAGTTGAAATTCCTTGTTTAGTTACAGAAAAAAGGAGAAATTGCATTAATAAAAGGTGTACCTAAAATCATCTTTTGTTCCATATTTTTAACAAGAAGAAAATGTTGCTTAATGCAAATATTCTTTTTGCAGATATGGGCATTTGTTAATTTGAAAGCAATTTGAAGTTGAGAGTTATCTGTAGTGTACAGACTTTGTGCGGTTTGTTTGAAATATTGAGAAGGTACAATACCTTCTTGGATACAATTCATATCAGCCCCTGAATCAATCAAGGCAATTGCTGATATACTTGTTTCATTATAAATATTTAAAGTTATAGCCACATACCATTTTTGGATGGTAACAATATGTGGATTAACTTGTTTTTTATTTAAATTGCAAAGGAAATCAGCCTGTTTCTGTTTTGAAGAAGAAGGTTGTGAAGGAATAACAGGAATTACTTCTTCATCTTCTTTTTCAGACAGGACGGGAAATTGATTTTCTTGCAACATTTGTATTTGAAGATCAGTTAAATTTTGATGTTGTTTTAACTGATTAACTTCTTTTTTAAGAGTGTTAACTTCATGTTGTAAGTCTGAAAGACTAACAGGAGAATCACTAGCTTTACTTTGATTAAACCTTCTAATGATTTCACGATGATCATAAAATGAGGTGAGCACATCAGGAGGAGGTTTAGTTTGGGAAATGGTATTTTTGATGTGTTGAAGATATTCAGTCTTCATTTGAGGGTCTTCAATTTTATCAACAAAATCTAACAATATTTGGGATTGTTTGTTTTGTGAGAGCATATTGATTTTTGGTTTCGCAGAGAGATGGCATAAGCATGCACCAGGAGTACAATCACAAGATTGTTCAGAAGAATCAGATGAATCAGAGGAGTAATTGAGATTATTCATCTGTAATTCTGTTTCAGAAGAATCGGAGTCTGAGTCAATCAGACAATTGAGAAACATATGTTTCATATGTTTGGGAATGTCAAGGGCTTGAACTTTTGGGCCGTTCTGCATTGTTTGGCATAATGGTCGGGCTGTCCACACTTAAAGCAAACAGGCTTTGAAGTGGATCCTTTTTTAAAGGGCTTGGACTTATGAGTTCCATGTTTCTTGGGCTTGCTAAAGTAATGTTCAAGTGGCTTAGCAGGCTTTGGGCCATAAGGCTTTTTCTTTTTAAATTGACGGGCCGGATTGGACCGATATTTTTGTTTGGAAGTTAAATGGGTTGGATACCTGAAATCATCAAACCTATATTGTTGACAAAAATCACCTAATTCTTTAGGTCCAGAAATGTGTTGTTTCTTTAATTGTTTTTTTAATTTTAAATCATTGCAAATTTGAAGAGCACATTTATTAATAAATGCAATTAAGTCACCAAAAGTGAGCAATTCGTACTGAATATCACCACCATGCTGCTCTTGGAGCTTAGTTCTCACAGTTTCAGCAAAGATTTCAGGAAGACCTGAAATGAATTTTCGTTTTCAGAAAGGATTTGCTGCATCAGTCTGAAGCATTACTCTCTTCATAAAGATATCTTTATAGTATCTAAAATGACTCAGAGTAGGACACTTATGAGACATCAGTAAATCCTTGGCTTTACCTTGATATTCATTAGGATTTCCTAAGAAATGCCTAAGAATACTTTGAATTAAGGTAGTCACGCAATCTGAAATGAAAATTTCTTGACCATTTTGTTCGATCTTGATAGGGTTACCATCAGGACCAATTTTCTTTGCATATAAAATTTCTGATTTTTCATTAGTGGTAAGATAATTATCCCACCATCCTTTTAAAAGATCGGAAAATCCTTGGATGATGATAGATGCAATGGTATTATCTTCTTTACCTTCTGCGCGATGAGTAGAAGCAATCATTACCATCTCTTGAGTAAGCTCAAGAATAGCATCTTCACTAATGCCATCAATATTCTAGATATACAATTCTTTTGTAGAAAAAGAACCAAAGGTTTGAAGATTTCGTTCTTCAAACTGCATATCAGGGAATGAAGGTCTAGGATAAAAATTCCTAGATGTTGGCATAGGGTTTTTCCATTTGGGAGTTTTAGATGCTGTTTTAGCATGTCTAATGGGATTTGCCTGGTAAGGAATGTAATTTAAACGATCCAATTCAGACATAGGATCAAAATCAGCACTGACGTCTGAATCACAGTCAGTCATGGCTGGATTAGACAGAGTATTGATTTGTAATCTTGAACCCAATTTTAGAGCATCTAATTTAGCATCAATTTCTTTTAATAAATTTGTTTTAGAAGAAGAAGAAAAAGTATTTGGCGCCAAAGGTTCAGGAATTTGAAAGTAAACATTCTGTTTCTTTTGTTCCTGTTCTTTGCTAACTTTGCTAACTTTTTCTTCTAATTTCTTCTTCTTTAGCTCATTAGTGATGAGTTGGTCTTGAACCAATTTTTCACCAAGTTCAGAGAGAAGAAGGTTGGTATAATTATTCTGATGAATAATAGTACTAACATAATCGTCAGTTTGATGAGAAAAAGGGGAAGCAATATAATTTTGATTTGAGACTTTAAACTGGAGATCTACCATGGGAGGTAGCACAGTTTTCTTGTCAGTTGCAGTCCATATTTTAGGTGTTACATTTAACACATGGATTTGTGGGATGTGAACATTAAAATACCAATCTAAGAAAGGCAGATTGGCCTTTAATTCTTCACAGCATTCATAAAAAGATTTACTAAGTTCTTTGCGTTCAGACTCAGTTGTTTGAGCAATGAACTTTTCACATCTTTCATCATTTTCTAGAGACAAGAAGTTTCTTTTGATTTTTTCTTTATCTAATTTGAATTTTGTCGTTAAACATTGAACCCTTGGAATCTGAAACTCCATTTCAGATTGTGTGGGTGATTGGTTTGCTTCTGAAGTTTCTGGGACTTCATTTTGATTATAGATTGGTTGGGGAATTTGGGGATAATTAGGATTGGTCCTAATATTCCTTAATTGGAGATTAGGGATCTCTTCTGGAGTAGTAACTCTAGAAGGAAGCCGAGTTAGAGCTGTTCTGAAGGAAGATTCAGATCTTCTTCCAGAGGCAAACTTGGATGGGTCAAGAGTTGTAACTCTGACATCACTGAATCTTAGTTCAACAGATCCATCTGGGAAGGATAGAATTCTGTCAATCTGACTTGGAGGGAGTTTCTTAGGGTTTGAAGCTCCTTCAATGATCCATGATTCAGGGAGAGTGACCTGATCCCATTGAATCGTTCTTGGAACGATTACATTGGTTTTCTGGTCATTGACTTCAAAAAGGATGGTATGTCCTCTGTCATCTGTTTGAAGAGCACGAGGTCTTAATTGTGTTTTCATTGCTTTATAATTGATTTTATAAATTAAAGCAAATGGTTCAGAACCTTCTGCCATATCAAAGCCAGAAGTCTGAATATTGAGGGTAAGTGTCTCGAGGATGTTTTGATCACTAAGAGACACAGAGAAGTCAGGGTAACAGTTGAAATAAACTGGACCCATGGATAGTGAAGACTCTGCAATTCCAAGCAGAGAATCACCGAATTTGTTGTGTCTACAGTCGCGAAGAGTAACTAAGGCACAAGTATCTAGTCCTAACCTAGTTAAAGGTTTCAGGGCTACTTGTATTAATCCAAATGGATATATTTGTATTTTTCTTTAATTAAAGATTGGATTGTTTGAAAGCTAAGGAGTTGTTTTGAGTCTAAAGATTTATTGATCGGTATTGTATGTTCAACAATACTGATTAAATCTTCAGTTTTTTGTGAAAACATGGATTTGGTAATTTCATAAATTTCTTTTTGGGGTATTACCGGTATAGACCAGTTTTGTAAATCTTGTTCAACTTCAGAAATTCTACCTTCCATTTTGGTTGGTAAACTGTTTGACCTAGAACTAGAAGTTCTGGAAAATCTTGAAAACAAAGACATCTTTTCAATTTTCTTGAAGGATGGATAGGAACACTGTACTCGGACCACCTACAGCTGGACCATCTGAGTGGGACCACCTAACCTAGATCTCGCTTGGCGCACACCTTGGCGACTTATACTGGATCTGGTTCCTAACGGCTGACCAACACTCTATGCGACTGACCAACGCTATCACAGGCTGACCAAGAGTACCTTGGACTCACTACCACCTACCCGGGGGAAAAATGAAAAGGATCGCTCTGAAGGTACTGTTATACATACATACAGTTGAATCATTGAATGAACCTGGACAGAAGAACCAACAATGTCCAAAGATCCTCCACTCTGTTTCGTCCAAACCAAACTCCCCTCCCAAAAAACCTTCAACTCCACCACCTTCCCTGCAATCGTCTCTCCCAATCGCCCCTCCATCGACTTCACATTCTTCTTGCAAACCATTAAATATTTAAAGATCAGAAACCATGGCTAGAGTCCCTTCTCCACTCAAGTGGGGCCCTTTTCCCTGTGAACACACCTTCATACTTCAATCAAGTTGTTGAAACTTTTGGGTATGAAGAGTTTCCTTATGTGAGTGGTGCAGCGCCGAGAACTAATGTAGTTGGTAATGTTTTCACTGCCAATGAGTCCCCTCTTGATCAGAAGATTCTATTTCACCATGAAATGGGTCAGGTTTATTTTCTTTGCTTTTTACATACTTTTTGTTGTTTATATTACGTGAAAGTTGAAGTGTTTGATGAAATTGGGATGTTTAGGTGAGTGGGTTATTTGAAATTTTGAATATATTTCTGGGTTTTTTTTTTTTTTTTTTTTTTTGCCGAGTTTGACTAATTTTAGAGGAAGGATGGAATGTAAATCTAGTTTTATTGAACAACTTTTAGAGGAATGATTGAATAGAAATCTAGTTTTATTGAACAAATTGTCAATCCCAATTCCCCAATAATAGTAAGTAGCTCTCGTGTCAACATATCCTTAGCAATAGTTGATTGAGTGACTGCTACTGGTGTTATTTTTCTTCATACTGAGTCTCCTAAAATCTCAGAAGGGGTAAACAAAGTTCTTTTTAAAATTGCAATTTTTACATATAGTTCAAATTTGGATGCTAAAAACTGAGTAGAGTAGATCTTAGCTTACACAACACTTGTATTGCAAACGACTCTGGTTTATGAATGTTTACTACTAGATGTTGTACCTTAAATTCACAAGCGTGGAAAAGTAATAAGCAAAATGTTTCTTATCATTTTATTATAATGTTTGGATACAAGGTTATGCTTCTTTTACTGATTAGTCGACTTGCTTCATGCGGCTTAGTGTGGATTCAGGCATTATCTATCCATGATAGTGTCCCTAGTATTCAATTAAATGTGTCATTACAAATTTTGAGTTTCATGTGTGCATGTTTGATTGGGATAGTCTATTTCCCATGTAATTACTCATCATATGATCTACTGCCCTTGCTTGGGAATTTGTCACTCACTTTGGCTTTTCTATATTAATATAGGCTCTGCTTATTTGAGAGAACATACGTATCTATAGAGGTGTATTATCACTTTTTACTTTGTTTGAGAAAATCCATGAGCCATCTTTATTTGCACGCCGTATCCTTGGCAGATGTTTTAACCACGGACTACCATCCTTGAAGTTTTATGCTCTACTTTTGATCAATCCATACTTATCCAATGGAAAATATATTTTCATATTTGTAGAAGCTCATCGTAGTAGCTACCCTAATAATACTTTTTACAAAAAATTTGGTTACGCCCGTAACTTACTTTCTGAAGGCACTATTTTGCCACGTGAGAGCTCGGGTTTAAATAAATTTTCAAGCAAAGTGGAGCCGTGAAATGACTTCTGTCTTATGGCTTGGAAATGTATTTGGCATAAGCAAGTGGAAGTTTGGCTCATTCGGCAACGAAGCTTCATTGTATTGCAAAGTTCCTCTTATGACAGTACCGTCACGTAATATAAGATCTGCTTGAAACTTCTGATCAATCATACCTACACCGATTGTTGTTAACCACGAAGCGGTATTGGTTACTGTCAACTCACTCTGTCCATCATTTCCCCTGCAGCGTATACCAACACCCATGATCCACTACCACGAATATAACAATTGAAATCATGTCCAGATTCATTTCCATAGGACCTGACCCTACTGAGATGGAAATTGCATTCAAACCCATCCTCCTGTGCTTAATCAACAGCAGGTATAAATATTCGCTTCAACACAAGCTCTACTAGCCCAACGGATTTTTGTAAACCGCAATTTGGGATTTCGAAGTAATTCCACTAACAATCTCGTCATCGAAACAAAGTAGATTCATTGGTCTAATCATTCGGCCAGCTGCAGTGGCCGGTGTGGGTCCATTGCCTTTCTAGTCTCTGGCATTAGGATAGCTAAAAAGAAAGTATAAATAAGTTTCTCCTACTTGCTGCAAATACTCTCTGGCTCATACAAATATATATGAACAAAGGAAGTTAAGGTCTTAACAAGAAAGCAGTCATCTAATACTTTAGGTCCCTTAAGTTTCAATGATTCTCAAAATATGAGAATTTTTAGTAAATATGAAGAGACACTATATTAGCTAAGCAACTTCTCCGAGGTTTATGTTCATCCCTGTTTTTGAATCAGGAGCTTCAGTTAAGGTAAATGGTTTCTGTTGAAGAAAACCATAATCTGTTTATGGACAACACCCTCAGCTTTTTGTTCAATTTTTTTAGGATCGACAATTTGGTCGTTTTGCTAGTAACATGAACTGACTGTTGCTATTGTCACTCTTACTGTTGCTACTATTGTTATGTATTTTGTTAACTAGTTTGGTTTTGAGAAATGGTGTGATTATACAATAAAAAGGTTAATGAAGCACAACTGAATTTAATCAAATAAGAAAATTTTGCTTCTATAACACTGAATGATAAGAAAATGTATCGTCACAGGACAAGAATTATTGATGGATTCCATAGTGACTGATACTTATTTTCTACACTGCTAGCTTAGCTTAGCTTAGCTTATATGATGATTGATGTTCTGTAACAGGTTCCAGAGTTTCCAGCAGAACTGTTTTTCTTTTGTGAGAAGAGCCAGGAAGTGGGGGTGAAACTTCAATAGTTCTTAGTCATCTCATCTACGACAAGATGAAAGAAAGATTCCCCGACTGCCTTTCAAAAAAATAGATTCCCCGACTTTGTGGAGAAACTGGAGACACGTGGATTAATTTATACACGGATATTAGGAGCTGCAGATGACCCTTCATCTCCCATTGGTCGAGGGTGGCAGTCGACCTTCTTGACTAATGACAAGAACATTGCTGAGGAAAGGTATGGAAATCATTGCTTTTTTGTACGTCTTAGAATATTTGATATGATACGAGCGAGAATGAAGTTTGAAGTTACTTGTTATGTAACCTCGGTCAAAACATGTACAGGGCTGCTCGGCTAGGAATGAAATTAGAATGGTCGGATGATGGTGTGAAAACAATCATGGGTCCAATCCCGGCCATCAAACATGACAAGTGAAGGGGGCAGAAGATTTGGTTCAATAGCATGGTAGCAGCTTATACAGGTTGGAAGGATGCTCGAAACGACCCTGTAAAGGCGGTTACCTTTGGAGATGGCACACCACTTCCAGCTGGTATCATCTCTGAGTGTTTTGAATTTCCTAGATGAAGAATGTGTAGCAACTCCTTGGCAGAGAGGGGACGTACTACTGTTGGATAATTGGGCTGTCCTTCATTCTCAACGACCATTTCAACCCCCTCGTCTTTTATTAGCTTCACTTTGCAAGTAATTTTTCCCATGTGTACTACTGATAAAATGATGTACATCCTATAGGACATTGTATGTATCATTTTGCAACTCATCTAAACACAGAATTATTCTATTATCTACTAAACACAGAATTATTCTATTCTTACTCTTGCAATGCATTTGTTGATGTTAGCATCTAACTTCATTATTACACTATGATGTCTTAGATAAGATATGTGTCTGTGATTGCGAATTCTCATAGCATAGGATTTCATGCAACCAAACACACCCTAAGTTTTCTCTTATAAACACTCCCTGTAAGTCGCACCTTGTTGATAGGTTATGGGATCCTATAAAAACCCAACTCGCTTTTCAAAAAAAAAGTTCTCTTAATTAGAGTTAGGGTTAGGTTTCTTGGGGTTTAACGTGTCTTTGTCTATAAATTTGAGGTTTTCCACGACCAATGCTTGGATTTCTCAATCCAAATGGTTTTGTCTGGTTTCTGTTCGGCTGCCAAAACTGATTGTTTCTAACCTAATTTCATTAGCTGCAAATTGTTTTCACAACCCCATAACATTAAACATACATGCATCATTTATTGACTCAATCTCTATTTCTGATATTCAACCATAAAAAAAAAATACCTATAAACAAGAATTGTTAGATAAAATCCTTTTAGCTTACCAGAATTACCAAGAAAGTTTGATGACAATTATTTTGTAAAAGAAAGTTTTTATAGAAAAGCTAATCAAAAGGGCCAATTTCAAGACATGGTCATTGCAACAATCAACAAATGTCTTGTAGATGTCATGAAGTATAAACAAAAATCCTCTGAGACAATAGAGATGTAAAAATGATCCGGATTTTTATTAATAGTACAATTCTAGTGAGCTGTGCACTAATCCCCATACAATCCGATCCGATCTACAATCACTTAAATTTGCAATTTTTATTAAAATCAAAATAAACATATGATATTATATATTTCACGATTCATTTATAACCAAAATGACCAAAAACACCTTTATTTTCAATATTAAAACTCATTAACTTTTAAAATTTTAAGCAAAATTGTAAAAATTATATAAATCAAACTTCTAACGGAACATATTGAACAAAACCCAACTTGGATCATATAAATATCCAAAAACTTAAATTTTATATCAGATTCTAGTTTCAATCCGAAAAAAGTTTGAATCCAAATCTGATTTTATGGAATTTTGGATAAGCCAGTCAATTGACAACCCTACATAGAGTTGGCAGTGGAGCAAATTTTCGAGGATATCCTCCCCACCCAATCCGAATGGGGCAGATTTGGATATGGGTAAATGGATTTTTCAGGTGGTTTTGGGGATCCAAACAGCATCCGTTGAATATTCGGGGCGGATATGGATTTGGTCATATCCGCCTCGCGGATATCCGTTTATATAGAAAATTTACTATATTACCCTTGCCCTTTAAGCAAATATTGTTGTAATGTTATCCCTAGATCTACAGTCTACCCTACACTTTGAACCAACGGATCGAATATCCTTAAGTCATTTCTCTACTAGTTTCTCCCTTCTCTTCTCTCACAATTCAAGGTCATGGAGAATTTCTTCTTGAAATCCCATTTCAAAACCCTAACCCTAAAACACACTCAACCGAAGGACATGAAAAAGATCATTCACGTACAAGGTGGCCAATGCGACAACCAAATCAGAGCCAAGTTTTGGGAGATCATCTGCGCCGAGCATGGCATCGACCCTATCGAACGGTACAACGAGGCTCAAGATCTCAGATATGCAACTCAAGAGGATCAATGTCTACTACAACGAGGCTTCCGGTGGATGATACGTTTTGAGAGTTGTTCTAACGAATCTTGAGCCTAGAATCATGGACAATATCAAATCTGGAAGTTACGGTCAAAATTTTTGGAATAACTATTTTTTTCGGTCAGATCTGTCTGAGATACACCAAAATATACTATGTCGATTGCCAAGCTCAGACAGGTGTATCTCAACAGATCTGAGATCTTGTCTGCGTTGTGCTTGTGAAGAGATCACATATGAACTCCCTCTCGACAAATCTCTCGTTTAAGATCTACCACCACAATCATCAATGAAGTTGAACTCCTTTTGATCGCTAAACCATTTCACGATCCCCATAGATCTCTTTTTTTTCGGGTTAAGTGAGGCGGGGCGGATATCAGCCTATCTGTCCGGGTCGGGGATGTTTTAAAAAAAAATGATAAACGGATATGTGGGGCGGTTTCGGGGACCCAAAATTCCTTGTGGGGCGGGGATGAGTTTTCTCAAATCCACCCCAATCTGCCCCGTTGCCATCCCTAACCCTACAACACTGCCATGTTCTTCCATATAGTTTAGAGGTTTGGTCCGGGTTGGTTGAGCAACTTAACCTGGGTGACCAACCAATCAAAGTTGTAGCCGTAGTAGTGCTAGTTAAAAAAAAGTTCGGTACAGCAAAATTTACTGGGCGTAAATAGATCGAGTGAGGTGGGCATATTTAGGGTTAGAAGCCCCCTCTCTATATTTAGGGTTTTGAGCGTAGTGGTTTTGTTTTCTTTCTTGCTTGCCCGCTGTTGTTGCTTCTGCCAAGAAGGAGGAAAAGAAGCTCTCTACAGAAGGTAGCTGTACTCAACATCCCCCCCCCATTCTCTCTCTCTGATACGATCTCATTAGAGCTAAAGTAGTTTGTTGTCGAGAAAGCAAGAAGATGGTGGAAAAGCCAAAAGGAGGTAGAAAATAGGAGGTGGTGACCAGAGAGTACACCATCAACCTTCACAAGCGCCTTCATGGCTGGCAACCCCCTATTCAAATCCATTCCTTGTTTATCTATCATTAAGTCCATTCATTATCATGTCTTTTTTCAATCTCTTCCGTGTTACGTGCTCTGTGCCATTTCACTGTAGAGTTTCTTTCTTATTATAGAAACATAATAATTGAGTTGGGGCTCACTTCCCGACTATCATCTTCAGAGCAGATGTGTTAATTCAGTAGTTTTTCTTATAATCTTTCTTGAGATATCGTTGGCATTGTTAATGTTTATCGCATTCTGTTGGATACTGAGTTTGCTTTTAATCTTCTCACATTATTAGAGGAACTAACATTAACTAGGCCAATGATGCTAATGTTAGATCTGGGATTGGTTAGGGATGGCAACGGGGCGGATTGGGGCGGATTTGAACAAATCCATCCCCGCCCCGTCGGGATTAACGGATCCCCAAATCCGCCCCGCCAATCCGTTTATACATTTACTTAAAAACCACCTCCGCCCCGCACGGATCGGCACGGATTGGCGGATATCCGCCCCGCGCAAATATCTATTAAAACATCTATACACAGAAATTTTGTACACAGAAATTACAACAGATATCTGATACTGTGATACAAAAAAAAAATCGATCAAACATACAAACAAATTACAAAAAAAATTTCAGATTTAATAGATATTTGCACATACAAACATACAGTGATACAAAAAAAATTCGATCAAACATACAAAAACATACAAAAAAATTTCAGATTTACACATACAAAAAATTACAAAAAAAATAATAAGAAATCAGAATTTCAGATCTCAGATTATAATAAAAATTTTAAAAAAAAAATAAATTCGATCAAACAAATCTCAGATCTGAGATCTGATCTCAGAGATCTGATATCGGATCAAGATCTTATCTGAGAGATCTGATCTCGGATCAAGATCTGATCTGAGAGATCTGATCTGATCTCGGATCAAGATCTGATCTGAGAGATCTGATCTGATCTCGGATCAAGATCTGATCTGATCTCGGATCAAGATCTGATCTGATCTCGGATCAAGATCTGAGAGATCTGATTTCGGATCAAGATCTGATCTGATCTCGGATCAAGATCTGAGATCTGAACTCGGATCAAGATCTGAGATCTGAACTCGGATCAAGATCTGAGATCTGATCACAGAGAGCTGATCACAGAGATCTGAACAGAGATCTGATCTCAGATCGAAAAGCGGGGAAGAGAGGGGAGAAGAAGGCGGTCCGTGAGAAGCAGATCTCAGATCGTTCTTTCGAAGCAGAGCAGAGAGATGGAGAGGAGACACCCTTCGAGGAGACACCGTGAGGAGACGACCTTCGAGGAGACACCCTTTCGAAGCAGAGCAGAGAGATGGAGAGGAGACACCGTGAGGAGACGACCCATGGTCCGTGAGAAGGAGAAGAAGGAGGCGACCGCCTTCGCTCTGTCGCTGAGTTCGCTGAAGGGGACGACCAGCTTGAAGGCTTCGCTGAAGGAGACGAAAATCTCTCAATCTCATCTCTGTGACTGAAGGAGGGAAGCAGTGTGAGAGTGAGGGTTTTTTTTTTTTTTTCATAAGTGAAAGTGATTGAGAGAGAGGGAGGGGGGAGGGGAGACGGACCAGACGGTGATGTAATTTTTTTTTTCAGTATATAAAGGGTTGAGGGTATTTTTGTAATATCAACACTTAAACGGATATCCGTGGGGCGGATATGGCCAAATCCGTATCCGCCCCGAATATTTAATGGATGTTGTTTGGATATCCGTATCCGCCCCAAAAACCGTGTAGGCATATCCAAAACCGCTCCAAACGGATTGGGTGGGGCGGATATCCGTGAAAATCCGCCCCACTGCCATCCCTAGGGTTGGTTGTGTTCCTATAGCGTTGAAGTTGGGCTTTAGGTCCATGACATTGATGTATCCAGCTCTCCTTGGATTCATTCATCAATATATGCTTAGTTGTTAAGAGGCTTCTTCTGCATCCGAAATCCAAAATAATGAAACAATATTGATGATTCTTGATCACATTATAAATAAAACTGAGGGATTCAGATAAGGTGATGTAGGAGAACGTAATTATGTTGAACAACAAATCTACTCAGCCTGGGGAGCGAGCACGCCTGGGAGGGTATAGTGCCAATTCTATCCCTTGCTTCTTCCCCTTCTTCTTTCCTCCTCCCGTTTCGCAGCCCAGCCACCATCCTTCCCTTCCTCCTAGCTTTCTCACAGCCCCGCCGCCACCCTCATCCTTCCTCCTCCTTCACTCACCTCATTTGAAGTGAACTCGTCACCTTCATCCACCTCCTGCACCCTATCAAACCCACCCCACTTTTGAATTTAACTCACCCATTGCACCCCACCTCACCGCCATCCACTTCAAGTCTCATGCTCCTCCATACTCATGGAATCAGTGCCCCATCCACCTCCAAAACCCCAACCCCCACTCCACTAGTGCATCAAACCCACCCCACATTTGAATTTAATTGCACCCCACCCCACCATCATACACTCCAAGTCTCAAGCTCCTCCATGCTCGTGGAATCAGTGTTCCATCCACCTCCAAAACCCCAACCCCCACCCCATTGAAATTAATCACCCCATTCCATCAAATACCACCATTATGCCTCCGATTTGAATTGAACTAAACCACCACCATTGCCATCACGCCACCCCCAATCATGCTGAACATCCATCTATTTGTTACTTCTTATCACCAACTCTAATTGGGCCAAAATCCCTCCAACCAACTTTAATTTAAGCAAAAATCACCCACTTCAAAACCCACGAGACTTTGCAGTTAAAATGACGTTATAACACCCGATATAACTTTGATATAATGCTTAATGGTGGTGAGCCGTTACGTTATGACATTATCACGTTATGGTATCACAACTTTGATATAACGACATTATATGGCCGTTATTTAAGATAACTTTTTTTCAATATCGTCGTTTGAACTTTTTGTTTTAATGCATTAAAAAAATACTCATTTCATCCTTCATCGAACTAGAATTCTAGACTCATAGGAAAGGACCAGAGCTCACGGTCGCCAATTGACAGAGAACGAGATAAGAAGGGAAGAAGACGAAGAGTAGGTTGCACTCTCTGCTGCGTTCTCACTCTCTACTGCGTTCTCACTCTCATACGAAGGGAAGGTGTTTTTTTATTAATGTTTTTTTTTTCTTTTGAATTAATGTTATGAACATGATTTACTTTTTTGACTCTAATACATTAATACTTCGTGGAGTATTAAAAATATATTTAAAAAATTATTCCATTATATCCCGATATATCTCGTTATAACCCATAACGCTCTTAGACCGTTATGGATCCATTACCCGTTTTAATTGCATAGCCACAAGATTTAAATTGAATGGGGTTGGGGTTGTGGAATTTTTTTAATTAACATAATCATGGTTGGAACTTTTTGAGCAGTGAAGATCGGTGAATTGGTGCTTGGTGGTGGCAGAGGTGAACAGATTGGTGGGCGAAATTGAGAGGAGGAAGGTGTTGGCGGCACTGCAAAATAGTGGAAGGATGAGTGTGGCGGCAGATGTGAGAAAGGAAGAGGAAGAAGGGGAAGGGAAGAGGACGGAGAGGGGTAGACTTGACACTCACGTGCTAGACACCCTCCCCAGGCACTACTCAGTGCTCTCACTCCATGCTCTCTAGAATTATTATATGTTGAAAACCACAAGATAGTGTACATAAGTTTAATCTTGTAGGTTGTACGTTAGGTCCTTGAAATTACAGAATCAATCTCTCTTGGATTGATTAAGGTATGCCTAGCCATTAAAAGGCTTCCTGCATATCCAAAAGTCTGTTTTTATTATTTTTTTCATACATCTCATCCAAAAGAAAGGGATTAATGTACCTAATGCCACCCAAAATGTGAGCTCAACTGGTGTTGTGCAAGTGCAGTGCAAAATACCCAATTGGTTGTACAATTGGTTGTATACAGATCATTGGTTAGTATCTCAGCACAAGTATCTCAACAATGGTGTTTTTTCTTGAATTTAGATCGTCTTCAGTTAGGATTCTGTTAAGGATCGAGCTCCAAGTTCAAAGCAATCTTAATAAAGGATTAAACATATTAGTTGATCAATAGGTGTTTGGTTGAGTTCTTTTAACACTTGTATTTTCTATTTCCTAAAGTAGTTTAAACTTCTAAATTGGCAATCATTGTTTACCTACTCATTGCATTTATGTTTGTGCATCTGCATTTGATATTCACATAATTATTACATAATATATCCATTAATTTATATATGTTAGTGTTTTGATTATTATATTTTATAGTAATTATTTCATTTCATGTCTTTGTAGGAATTTGACCATGAACGATGAAATCGTATTAAGGCGACAATTTAAGGATTGACAATTAGTCGACTTTAGCGGTGGTACAAAGTAGAAGGTCACATGTCTAAACCCTTAAACACAAAACTAAGCCCATAACTTAAACCCATAAATCCAAAATCAAGCCCATAACTTAAACCCATAAACCCAAGCTCAATCCTACCTAAAGAATATTCTCTCAATTATGCCTAGATTCTTTCCATGAATCATTCATTTATCTCATCTCTATTCGTTGTACCCATTTTATATAAATACAAAAGAAAAATGGTGAGAAAATGGGAGAAGGGAATCAAGCATCAATGGCCAAAATCAAACCCTTTTCATCATAAAGTGATTTTCATCACACTCATCACCACCTATCCATCTCTCACTCCTTTTCTGTCCAGATCACTCAGCAATCACCTCCATCATCCATCAACCACCATCACCCGAGCACCACCACCACCTCCGGACAGCACAACTGCCACCACCACGAAACAGGGGCGTGACAACCTTGTTTCGCGTCTAACCTTCACTCTGCCACCGTTCCTGTCCCTCTCCCTGTCCATCATTCATCAACCACCATCATTCGATCACCACCACCACCTCCGGATAGCACATCGCGAGCCACCATCAACGTCACGAAACAGAGCCACCAAGCACCACAACTCTGTTCCGCCTCGCCATAGAGCCCGACAGACCCTGCTCCTCTCCTCTCTGTCCTCTCTTCGTCTTGGCCTCCTTACTGTCTCTTCGCCACCGTCCAACCAACACAGAGCGGCGCGTCAGCGGCGCACAACCACCGCGACAGCAAAAACAGGGGAGTCTCCTTTCGATCTCTCTCTCTGTTTTTTAGTGTTCTCATTGCACCTCTTTCTCTTTTGCAAGTTCCAGAACCATTTGGAGGACGAGGACGCTCGCGATGAGCACAAAGGAATTTCGGTTATTGGCACCCTGATTTCTGCTCTGTTCCACTACAGCATTTGCAGCCATTTTTCTCGGGATTCATGTTCGGATCACTTGCTGATCTGTTGAGTACCACCACATCGAGTTTGCGACAAACCAAAGGGGTTGCATAATTCATTTTGATTTATTTTACTGAATTGTGTGCTTAATTGTTAATTATAATTTATTTCTAAATTTTTGATAAATTGCTTTCACCTTTCATATTTGAGAAATTAAACTTGATATGTTTAGTAGTTAGAATTACCCTTTATCAATATTCAAAGCATGTGCTAAAAAATTAAGTTTAAACTTTGATTGTGCCCTAAAAAGACACTTAATACTTGATAAGAGTGTATTTGCTTAAAATAATTTGTTAATGTTTGATAGAAACATGATATAATTTGAATTGGATTTTAACGATCACATATTCGGTGTAAGCAAGGGATTCTTATCCCTAAAGCTTATCGTTTTAATTTCGGTAATTTATATTTAAATCTTTTTGCTAACTCATTGGTGAGTCCAGGTTCACAAAATCCATCTTTGTTTTTAAATTTATTTTTAATTTAGTTTTAAAATTGTTGTAACCCCATTGCCTCCAAATTAGTTTAATTAAATTATTAAATTCAATTGCATCCACCTTCCTCGTGGGATAGACTCGTACTTGCCGTTGTCTACCAGCTAGATATTGTGCACTTGCGGTTATTACAAGTGGGTCAAATTAGCCTATTAATTTAGGTTAGTTAAATCTGCTTCAAGTCGAGTTTAACTAACTTTAACTAACTTAAATAAATAAGCTAAGTCGAGTTTAATGTCTAACTGGTAGACAACGACAAGTACGAGTTGATCCCACGAGGAAGGTGGATGCAATTGAATTTAATAATTTAATTAAACTAATTTGGAGGCAATCGAGTTACAACATTTTTAAAACTAAACTAAAAATAAAAGAAAAAGATGGGTTTTGTGGGCTTGGACTCACCAATGATTTAGTAAAAAGATTTAAATCTAAATTACTGAAATTAAAACGAGAAGCTTTAGGGATAAAAATCATTTGCTTACACCGAATATGTGATCGTTAAAATTATATCATATTTCTATCAAATTATTTCAAGCAAATACGCTCTTATTAAGTGTCTTTTTATGACACACTTAATCAAAGCTTAATATTTTTAGCACATGCTTTGAATATTGATAAAGGGTAATTTTAACTACCAAACATATCAAGTTTAATTTCTCGAACATGAAAAGGTGCAAGCAATTTATCAAAAATTTAAAAATAAATTGTAATTAACAATTAAGCACATAATTCAGTAAAATAAATCAAAATGAATTATGCAACCCCTTTGATTTGTCGCAAACTCGATGTGGTGGTACTCAGCAGGTGGTCCAAACACGAATCTCGAGAAAAATGGCTGCAAATGCTCTGTGGTGGAATAGAGCAGAAATCAAGGTGCCAATAGTCGAAATCAGTTTGACTCTGTCTCCCACCAATGGAACAGTCGCGCTCTGCGCTGCTCCGCCTTCCTCGCGACGTCCTCCAAATGGTTCTAGAACCTGAGAAAGAGGTGCACCTTCATAAAATTGATGGGATTAACTATTTTTATCATTGCTTTTAACATTTGTGGATTAAATACGGTGAACCTTTACAAGTGATGGTTTGTTTAACTATTGTTATATATAGCTCCAAGGATGTACATGAACTATGATTAACATTTATTCTTTAGTTAACCGGCCACACCATAAATTGCAATTGTCTGTATATAATGAATGAACATGGACTCTTAGGTAGTGGGCTTCATTTGGTTATATAGATAACTTATGCCCGACGATTTTTCTTACATCTATATGCAAAACAATAACTTGTTCGACTTTACGTGTCGTATGAGGTATCATTTTTGTTTGGATCAGGCCATTAATATTTTACTTATTGTTGTGATTGTTCTTGTGGCCTGCAGCACCTTTAAGAAGAAGGCTCCCAAGGCAATCAAAGAGATCAGGAAGTTTGCTCAAATCAGCTATGGGAACAAAGGATGGGAGAGTAGATGTGAAGTTGAACAAGCAAGCACATCTGGAGCAGTGGGATTCGAAGCGTTCCTAGGAGGGTCAGGGTTAGAATTGCTCGCAAGAGGAATGATGACGAGGAAAAATCATACAGTTGGATCTACTGTATCAATTAACCTTGCTATAGTCACCTGCGGTGTTAACAGCATTGCAGCTATACAAATTCCACATACATGTCCATTGGCAAGGATTAGACCTCCTGCGGGAAGGTATGTGCCACCTAAAGTTGTTGCTGTTGTAGTCAAGAGTAATGAAACCAATTGAGTACCAGGATATGGTTGTGCTGGCAAATGGATCCATCAATTAATTTCAAACTGAATGAGATGACAAACCATTTTTTCCAGGTACATATCCTGTAATCTTTTCCGAACTAACATGGCTATTGTGTCTACTACCGTTCAACCTTGTCCTCTAATTTGAAGTGGGAAAAAGCTAGCAATAAAGGTTATTCGTGAGGCAACTGATAGTTGATTGCAATGGGAAGGTTGTGACCATAACCAAATTTAGTTATTCGTTTTCGATAGGCCCTCAATCTTCATTTCCAACCAAAATATAACATGATCGAGGAAATGGGATTTGTTACTCTGGTAAAGTCTTTGAGTTGTGCAAGTATAACCAAGTCTCTCGCCAAAGATGGCATTTTCACACCTCATCCTAGAGTGAGCACCGACCATATAGTTTTTTGCCAGAAATAGCCAACACTTCGTATTTATTCCGAGAAGGGGTCATGAACTGAATTCGAGTTCCTTCAACTCTTGCTAGGGAGAGCATTGGGTTTCTTTTCAAATGGAGCATAAAAAGTGACATTTTTTTTTTTATAATTATTTTATTAGCATCAGTTTCACCTGAGCACAAGCGCAAGCAAGGTGGGCATCAACAAAGTTGGGATCAGAACACCAGATGTTGCAGTTTCTTGAACCTGACGTTTTGATGTATTGAACCATTTTTCATACAAAAAAAAAAAAATCTCTATATCATGTGTTTTCATCTATCGTTCATTTCCTCACAATCCAAAATCTGATCAAACCTTGTATCATGTGTTTTGATCTATCGTTCATTGATCAAGACCAACACCAATACTGTGAATCTGAACAAATATTAGGTCTCGAAATCTCTACCATCAATCATGGATCAAACAAACACGCGCTGTTGTAAAACCTTCCCTATTCAAAGTACAAACTTTTATGTACATTCAACAAAACTGCTCAGCCTATATTTGCAATAACCACACTTCAAGCAATGACGATAGAGTTGAAAACGGAACTGTCGGTTCGGTTTTTTCACCTAAATCGTGAAGCAAATCGACTATTAACAAAATCGATCAGAAACTGAATCGATTCTAATTTATGCAAACCGTAATCGAAATTACTAAAATCGAACTAAAACCGAATCGAACCGAATATTTTAAACATATTATATTATTTATATATAAAAATATATTATTTATTATATATATTTGGTCGGTTAAAATCACATAGAAACTGAAAATCGAACCAACCACTTCGGTTTTGAATTTTTTAAAACCAAAACCGATTCGAATCAAATTTAAACCGAACCGATTTCGAAACTAAACCAAATTTAAAACCAAAACCAAACCGAACTAAATTTAAACCAAAACCGATCCGAACCAAATTTAAAACTAAAACCGAATCGAACCAAATTTAAATCAAAACCGATCCGAACCAAATTTAAATCACTTCAATTCGATCGATTTAATCGGTTTGATCGATTTTTTATTCAGCCCTAAATGACGAAAAGAAAGTACTGTATCAATTCAGATTTTGCAAGTTGATGCTATGGTTTGTCCTGAAAGAAGAAACAAATGGCAGTGCAGTCATCCATCTTTGAACAAGGGAACCTGCATCTCCATGTATTAACTGCTGCATCCACCACAGCTTTCGCCGCCATCTCTTCATTTTCTGCTGACCATACAATCTTCGCGACCTGATTGTTGCTTAGGACATCCCACACCTGTATCCCACCCAAATATGCTAAATATATCAATCATTTGTACTCACCCACAACATATTAGTAATAGAGATTGCACACAAAAACAAGATTTATTTACCCCATCAGTTGCAAGAACAATGAACTGGTTATTGCTATTTAGGCGATGGAAGGAAATCTGCGGGATATTAATTATTCCGTAGTTTTTGAGCTGGAAGTCTCCAAAAGCTCTTGCCATAGCAAGACCTGGTAAATCAATGTTAGGCAGCCATACGCGCTGAATATGAGGTTCCTCCTTGAGTGCAAATACTCTTCCTTTGCACTTTCTTATACGCTCCGCTTCCTCTGCATTAGCAATGATGATTGACACACTGCCCAATTAGTACTGAATTTAAATGTCAAAAGTCATGTTTTCAATAGCTTCATGTATCAGCCAGCATAGAAAGAAAGATAAAACCTACTCGGTAATCCGGGCTTTAAATCAGTGGTTAGCTGAACAGCCCTCAATTTCCCATTATCGGAAATGGTTCCCAAAACTGCCCTGGAGTCCCCAAGATTACCAATGACAAGATCTTGTCCCTGCTTATCATCATTTGCTTCAAATTATTTACCAAAAAAAAAAAAAACTAAAACAAAAATCCAATCAAACGTGATCAGCACTGTAAAACATTGTATATGATGACTCGAATGAAACAAGAAATATGGATTTTTTTTACCTGCTTGATGATGGTAACGGCAGTAGCTCCACTGAATCCGCAATCCAAGCTTTCTTGAAGCTTTAGTTCTTTGTCCATCAACTTAAAAGCATTAACACAAGCCCTTCTCCACTCATCATAAGCACTTCCAGGCTCCAAATCACTATTAGATTTCTCTTGATGATCAACCTGATCGTCAACATTACTAGTGACAGGATTAAGCATAGAAAGAGAGCTATGTTGGGCTAGTAACAAGGAAGGCAAGCAATTCCTCACTAATTTACTTACAACATGGCCATTCTTTCCATGCCCATCAAAAACTCCACAAAAAACTCCCTCTTCCGTTCCAAATCCCTTCAATGAAAGCAGCCAAACCCATACTTAACCACCAATATAAACCAATAACTTTCGACAAACCAAATGAACAAATAGAAAACCAAAACTAATAAAACATACCTGAAATAAAACTGCAGCATCTTGATTAGGCCCTTTGTTTCCTTGATGAGAATGAAGAGAAGCAAGTCTTGGTAACTTGTTACAACAAAGTGTCTCTTCTTTTCCCAACAACACACCCCTTTCATTGCTTTTCTTGGTTTCTTGAAGGCTACTAGGTGATGAAACTGAAAGGCAAATCCCCATTGCTACTGATCTAAGGTTTATTATTGCTGAGGTGCTTAGCTTCTTTGGAGATGTAATGAGAAAACCTTGAAAGAAAATGTGTTTTGAGTATGTATTAAAAAATCAAGGGCCCCAGCTAGGCACAAATTAGCGTAAGAAATCAAGGAGGCTGAAAATACATACAACCATCTTCAATAATTCCCAATTTTTTTGTAGTGCCACATCATATTAGTTTAGATTATATAACCCGATAATTCATTTGAAAGGCTAATGAGGTGTAGAGATATAGATAACTACATCTTAAAATACTACAAAATTCTGTTAAAGTATAAGTAGTGACTCATCCTAATATGCATACTCTTTTATTGTCTTTCTTAATACTAAGTACTGCCGTTGTATTTAATAACTTAAGATTATCCACCAACTTTTGCATCTTTTAAGAATATCAACCAACTCGTTTGAAGATTTGTGAAAAAAAAAAAATTGCCAATATCATGACAGCTCAACGATTAGAGCTTGGCGGATGGTATGTAAAAAGACTTAGATGTCGACCAAGGTATTCAGAAATTTTTAGTTTTTTTTTTTCTTCACAATTTAAGAGTGTTTATATAGATGGCAAAATTTATCCTATTTACTATAGGAATGTTTTTTTTGTACGTGCCTCCAAATCGAAGTAGCCGTTCAGATTTTGCTGGATATAATTTTTTTTTTCCTTTTTGAGAAATTTAGATCTATGGCAAGGTGATTTTGAATTTTTTATTTTATTTTAATAATCTAATTACTCTCTGTATTTCGCAAAATGTGGCACACTCTTCAAAAGTGAGGAAATTTAATAATAATAATAATAATAATAATAATAACTTTTGACATTTAAGGCAAGAATAGGGAATATAATTGAATGGGTGGGGGGGAATGTTGGGAAAGATGATATTAGATTCTTGTAAGGTGGCAACCTACTATACCTAGTGGAGGGTTTTACCAACTTTACAGACAGACAGATAGATATTGTTCTTGTTTAATAGATAGACATTTGAGAGTGAGGGAGAACGGTTTGAGACATATTTGTATGAAAAGACGCATACAAAGTGGATCAACTCTTACATGAATGAAAGATAGAGAGAGAATAATTTGGATAAGCAAAGATTGATCTTTTATCTTTTTGGGTTGGCACTTCACAATCACTGCTCCACTATCAATTTCATATCTTCTTGTAATTAAGCTTGGGTATTAATTTTAGCATTATGATATCATCTATCATGAGTCTTATAAGCTAAATTAATTAATTGACAATTTAAATAAATTTTTTTAAGTGATTTTATAAGCTTCTTTCTTATATTTTATAGTACCTTTGGTTTTTAACCTTCAAAATACATTTGACAGTTGTAAATTGTCGCTCAACCCTTGGATTTTAGTTCATTATTAACTATTAATTATGCGTATTCTCCTATACATTGGGGTCTGTCACATTAGACAACAACGTAAAGAGCCAAAAACATAAGGAGCAATAGTTTATAGCACCTTGTACTAATTAACTTTGGATTTTGACCCATCAATATGTTATGTAGTCATTTCACGGAGACAATATTTTCGTAGTCAATATAAGACATTTGGTATAGCCAATGGTGCTATGGTCTAGTGGTTAGGGTCGTGTGAGTTTGTCCTTCACATCCTAGTTTTGAATCCCACCTGCGAGGTGATTACTTTTTTAGAGTATCGACCTGTAGGTCGCCCAATTGATAGGTTCAAAAATCCAATTAAAAAAAAAAAGAAAAAAGACATTTAGGATAAGGAAATAGTAAACCATTTGACTTTGATTACCATCTAATTTTATTCAGTTTGGCCAACTTTAACCATCTGTAAAAGTGGAAAAAAAGAAAAGAAAAGAAGCCTAGTGTTAAAATTTGCAGCAACTCTAATGTGATACGACAGACATTTTTTCTTCTTTTATTTCTCTTTTCTGTCCTACCAAAATGAGGTAGACTTAGTATACAGGTGTCTCAGGAAAAAAGCTGATTGGGGTGGTGTCGTGTCAACCCAAACTTGACTAAACTCAAACTCCCATCTGTTACTTTAGAATAACAAATGATTCTAGCACACGTAAATCCCAAGCTGTGGTTGAAAGGTTCTCTTACAACAAACAGTGCCACTTCTTATCTTAATCATCAGATAGTCAAATGAAAATGATTCCGATAAGAAACGTATCGATGAAGATCACGCCTTCCTACAGGTCCTACACTTAGCTATCTAATAATCCCACTGCATTGGCTTACAACACAGTTTCTGAACTTCGGAGAGTGATTAATTAAGAATGAATTTTTTTCCTCGAGATATCGCCCTCGCGAAATATCAGCATATTCAACTAGAGGATACTCTGCAATGTTTCACTTGCCCTCGATAAGGGAATGAAATTCATCACGCATAGAATATTTACATCAAACGTATCACCTGTACAAGATGATCAACCATTTTGATTCCATCAGTATTTGCAGAATACTAAGATAAGCATTCGAAATCTTTTTGGTTTGCATATTGAAATTGGTTGCAAAGTATTCACGCCTTGTACAGGATAACAGGTAGATGATGGGATGCTACAAATTTGCTCTGAATCAAAACTATGACAGCATTTAAACTGACAAAAGGCAAGCACCTATTTAAACCAAAACAATATGAAGTAGCTTGTCATTGGCTGGATACATGAACATTCTCTTCATTAGGTGCTGGTTCAGCAAGTGGTGACTTCTTCACGAGGGATTTTGGGATGTCAATGTCATCTTGTACACACCGTTGTTGTGGGTGTGATAGCAGCACACACATGTGACGGAAGAGAACACGTGACAGCCCTTGCCCAGACTCCAAGATGTATCCCTCGTGTTCGCTGACATTTTCAAGAGCATCCACAAGTGTATCGTATACCTTTTGAGGACAATTATCTGGGTTGGGCTTGTCATGGAGATATATCACATCTAATGTGAACAGTTTCTGGTTTGCAGGCCACTGAAAACGTGGCTGTACAGAGGATCTACAGTATATGAGGATCTGAAAGTGAAAATGCAATGTCAGATTTTGCCAACAGCACAAAAATAACAATGCACTTGCTAATCATCAATGGTGAGCAAAGAAATAGAAAAATGAAGTTTAAATGAAAAGAATTTCATAAGGAAAAATCCTGCTTCCCTCAATAGCAAGATAAACGATAAATCTAGGAAACAACAAATCCACTCAAACACGTGACCAAGAGAAAGCATCTAAACTGCCTTATTTCAGAATTTCTGTAATTAGATTCATTAGCTGCTATCGAGTAACCTGAATGGTAGCCCATTCAAGAATTCATGCGCCAGTTGCCACATTGCAATCATTATGAAGGTATCACCAGACACGCGCACTAGGCCTGTCACTCCCATTCCCAATCTAAGACCGTCCTAAATTAATTTGTCAGTGACACGTTCTAATTAACCATCTTGAAATTTTGTGAAGCACAAGTAATCCATTCTCGCTTAGGCTGTGAGGTGATGCCCATTGCTAGATGGATCTCAAAGAAGATTAGAAAGGCCTGGATTCCTCATTCACAAGATTGGAGCTCCGCTCCACACTGGCAGTTTGAACCCTGTTTCTGACATTAGCTCATTTTGTAATCGTTTGACCTATTGCCTTTTTTTAGCTATTTCATGGGTGTAATGGAAACTGAGGTGTTTCGGCTTTTCATCTTTATTTCAAACTTAGAATATATTTCTCATTTGGAAGGTTAGTTGTCGATGAAATAAAAAAAATGAAAGAGAATGTCTCGTGTTTCTGTGAATCTCCTTGTAAACTAGGGAAATTAAGATCATTCTTCTAGTAACAATCAAGAACATTGAAGGTATTCTTCAAATCAATCTCCTACTGAAGTTCATTGGGAAGAAAATGAAAAAGTTCAAGCTAGCACACAGGTTATATTGTTCTTGTTTATCACTCCTAAATTTCAAGCTCAATCGCTCTTTTAAATCCAATCAAAAGGAGAGAAGAGAGTGGGGCATCCTAAACACATAACATGTTAAATCAAGTTCAACCCTATTGTGTGTCATTTTGTCTCTTATTGTAATGAGAGGATTGGCAACGAGTCAGGCATCAAGTTTAACCATATTTTGTGCCATTTCTCAACCAAAATCCCACTTTATAACAGGCCTTGTCATTGTGAAACCACCGTTTCCCCAAATGAATGTCATCCAAAGTCTTTAGACAAAACCTCATAACGGCTTTTATGCTTTGTACTCTCATTTGTTGAGTACTCTATCTAGAACATACAGAACATCATAATGGCATCCATACGTCAAGTTTCAATGTCATCAACTGAAGAATGTCAAAAAGTAAATCCTCCGACATTATGCCACCCTAACCACCAAGTTTATTCCCATTCATCCTTCTCCAACTCAAGGTTGAATCTCTTACACCCCTGTTCAACTTTTGGATTGAGTAGCCTCGTTCTCACTCTTAACACCAACTGAGCTTGTCTTTCAAAATCCTCTTAAAGAATCCTACTCTTAGCTGTACTCTAAGCCTTTTTTGATTCGTTGTCAGTCGAATTGCATCTCTCCCAAACCTATTACGGCTTCCCATCTCGAAAATCAGCTCTAGTAATCTAAGAACTCAGCCAACCTCCACCCTCTACATGCTTTACTCAAAGCCAACAAATCAAGAACACAGTTTTTTAGAAACCGGAAACAACTCGTCCACCGGCAGTCAGCCCAAGATCATTGTTGCTTATTACAAGGCAATACATCGACCCATTAATGAAGATTAGGAGGGCGACCACCCCCACCCAACTGGTGGATGCACTTGAAGATACCATCCATCCTTGCTCTCGCCTCGTGGAAGGTAGCTTGGATCTCTTCGAAAGTGACAACCATGGCCTCCACCAGTTTCAGGCTCCACCTGACAATAGCTTCCCCATCTCTCCACCTAGTGCAAGCTCCTCAAAAGCGCACCAGCTCCATCATTTGAGTTATTTCCCTTGAAATATCAAGTGGTACCCATTCCATTTTCCATTCTCCATAATTTCATCTCTGAGTTGAGAAATGGACACTCCACCTTTAAGGACCCACTATAGAAAGTTAACTAGCGTCCCAAACTCTTCTCTTTGATATATCTTTTATCTTCTCTCTGTAACCCACCACACACCTACCCCCCCCCCCCCCCCCAAAAAAAAAAAAACCTGCGCACACACACAAATACTGCTCAAAGCAAATGAGGTTGATGGTGGGTATGAGCTTAGAAATTAAAAAGAACATGGCACTTAACCCAGACCCATAATGATGGGGATTATGGTAGACTTGAAGTATAAGTCTGGAGATCTTTTCTATTTGTCATCTCTTTCTTTCTCATATTTTGTGGTTTTCTGTCCTGATATGGAGGTGGAGGTGAAGTTGAGAACAAAGTGTTTGCAAAAGGTTTTTTGTGACACACAACAACCCAACAATTGCTGAAACAATGAAGAAGACACTAATCAAAGTTCCAATCTTTTCAACTATATTACTCTATTATTAGAACAAGGATTACAATCTCTAAACAAAAAACTTACCAAGCTCTGAATCTACAATACAACATAAAGGCTGTTTTTTCTAATTAATCAAGGAAACCAAATCCAAATAGGAAACTGATGGAGCATCGCTTAGGAAAGTTCTAGAAATCGTAGACCTTTTGCATTGCACTTGGATCTGCACAACAATCATATCCATCATTGTGCCATGCAAAATCCAAAGATCACTAAGCTACTAAAGGAAAATACTTTTGCATCATTTTGGCTAATGAAGCAACAATATATCAGAGTCAATGAAGTCGGGGACAGTAAACATGAGTACCTTCCTATTAAGAGCTTAGTGAATTTTGTGTTTGCATGGCTGAAAGAAAGATGTGAACGCACGCCAACAGGGGGTTGAGCTCCTTGTCACGTGCTGACCTTTTTCCCTTGGCTAACACGCAGCCTACTAGCGTCACACTCCCGTCGGACTAACTAGTCAAGGCACTTCGATGCTTGGCTAATGCTAAGTGTTGCTACGAAAGCTTAAGTGAGGAAAATGCTAAGGCACAAGTGTTTAGGCTTTTGAAAGAATGCTTTGTATTGCTTGAGAGAGTTGTACAAGTGTTTGATGATATGTACAAATGAATGCCAAGGCCTATTTATAGGCCCTTAAAGTCCTAGAGGCTTCTAGCCTAGAACCTTCCACAATCCTCCATCAAAGGAGTATTCTCTATGCATCTAGAAAGTTCCCACCTCCAAAGGAACCATAAATTACAAGGAGGCTTCTAGAAAATACTACACCAATTTGTACAAGGGTGTTCTAGACTCATCCATGCTAGAACACTCTAGAGAAAGCTAACCTAGAATGTCCAAGAGCACTCTAGAACCTTCCGGAGATATCTAGAGAAAGTTAAGCTAGAATGTCAGAGAGCACTCTAGAACCTTCCGGAGGCATCTAGAGAAAGCTATGCTAGATGGCTCGTGACATTCTCCCCCACTCAAGTCCTTGACGACCCCGTCAAGGCCGTGCCTCGAACTCCGCGATCTTGCCCTGGAATTGCCATAGGTCGCCCTCTTTCTCCCATGTGGCCTCACTATTCGGTAGTCCCTTCCACCGAATGAGATACTCATTATAGTTTGGCACACCTCTCCGTCGGATGAGCCTCTTTGCCTCGATGCTCTCGATCTTTCGATCAAAGGAAGTCACGACCGCGATTGGTGCCCGATGTGATTCGCCCCTCGTTGGATCTTCTTTATCACCATGGTAGGGCTTGAGCATGCTCACATGGAACACTGGATGAATCTTGAGTTTGGGCGGCAACTCAAGCTTGTAAGAAACTCTCCCGACCTTCCGTAGGACGGGAAATGGCCCCTCGTACTTCCGCACTAGTCCCTTGTGCACCGAGCGAAAGACCTTGAACTGTTGTGGCAGCAACTTGACCATGACCATGTCGCCCACTTGGAACTCGAGAGGGCGTCTATGCTTGTCTGCCCACTTCTTCATCTTTTTAGACGCCTTGTCCAAGTATGCCTTCGTTATATCAAGCTGCTCATGCCACCCTCATGCAAGCTTGTACGCAGCGGGGCTGCTACCCGTGTAGCCCGACGCAACGGCTTGTGGAGTCAAGGGCTGTTGGCCCATGACGATCTCGAACGGACTTTGTTGCGTCGATTCGGACCGCTGCAAGTTGAATGAGAATTGAGCCACATCCATCAACTTGGCCCAATCCTTCTGGTTGGCACCCACAAAGTGCCTCAAGTATAGCTCCAACAAGGCATTCACCCTCTCTGTTTGCCCATCGCTTTGCGGGTGAAAGCTTGTTGAGAAGTGTAGACCCGAACCCAAGAGCTTGAATAACTCCATCCAAAACTTTGCTGTGAACCTTGGGTCCCGATCACTTATGATGCTCCGAGGCAAGCCCCAATACTTCACCACATGCTGAAAGAATAACTTGGCTGCTTGCTCGGCCGTGCAATCGCGTGGGGCAGGTATGAAAGTCCCATACTTGGAAAAGCGATCGACCACGACCATAATAGAGCCATACCCATTAGACTTGGGCAAGGCCGATATGAAGTCCATTGATACACTTTCCCATGGCCTTTCCGGAATTGGCAAAGGCTGCAATAGTCCTGCCGGTACACGTTGCTCTATCTTGTCTTGTTGGCACACAAGACAAGTCTTCACATAGCCTCGATATCATCCCGCATATGAGGCAATAGTAGTCTACCTCCAAGAGTGCCAATGTCCGCTGCATCCCCGGATGGCCAGCCCACATTGAGTCGTGGCACTCCTTCATAATGTCTCGCCTAAGGTTATCCCACTTAGGCACATAAATGCGATGACCGACGGTGTAGAGCACCCCATTCTCTACCCAAAACCGTCGAGTCTTCCCCTCCTTGGCCATCTCCATGAGTCCCTTGGCCAAGGGGTCTTGAGAAGTCCCCTCCTTGATCCGATCAAGAAGGTTGCTAGCGGCGCTGCTTGCGCTAGCGAGCATGGCCTTTCGGCTGAGAGCATCAGCAACAACATTAACTTTGCCCGGCTTGTACTCCATGACATAATCGAACTCCGCTAAGAAATCTTGCCACCGAGCTTGCTTGGGGCTGATCTTCTTCTGATTTTGAAAATAACTCGTAGCCACATTGTCGGTCATAATGGTAAACCGACTCCCAAGCAAATAGTGCCTCCAAGTTCGCAAGCAATGAATGATGGCTGTCATCTCCTTGTCATGCACCGGATACCGTCTCTCGGTATCATTGAGCTTGCGAGACTCATAGGCTATGGGATGCCCCTCTTGCATAAGCACCCCTCCGATGGCAAAGTCTGATGCATCAGTGTGAAGTTCGAATGACTTAGCATAATCGGGCAAGGCCAAGACAGGTTCCTCGGTGACTGCCTTCTTCAAATCATCGAATGCCTCTTGGCATTTCTCATTCCAATGCCACTGCACCTTCTTCTTCAGCATGTCGGTCAGTGGGGCTGCTCTCGCCGAATAGCTCAAAATGAATCTCCGATAATAATTGGCCAGCCCAAGGAAAGAACGTAGCTCTGAAACGTTCTTGGGTGGCTCCCATTCATTGATAGCCTGCACTTTGTCCCGTTCCATCATGATCTTTCCAGCCTTGATGCGGTGCCCCAAGAAAGACACCTCGTCTTGGGCGAACGAGCACTTCTCTAATTTCACGTACAGCTCGCTCTCCCGCAATGCTTGGAAAACCTGTCGGCAAGTGATGCACATGTTTTTCCAAGTTGTCGCTATACACGACGATATCGTCGAGATAAACGATTACAAATTTATCCAGGAAAGGCTGAAAGATTCTATTCATTAAAGTGCAGAAAGTAGCCGGGGCATTGGTGAGACCAAAAGGCATCACCAAGAATTCATAAGACCCATAGCGAGTGACGCATGTCGTCTTTGGTTCATTTCCTTTGGCTATGCGCACTTGCCAATACCCCCATCGGAGATCTAGTTTAGAAAAGTACCTGGCTTTACCGAGCCTATCGAAAAGATCAGCAACCAAAGGAATTGGATACTTGTTCTTGATGGTTACTTTGTTAAGTGCTCGGTAATCGATGCACATACGCAAGGACCCGTCGTGCTTGCGTTGGAACAATACTGGTGCACCGAATGGGGCCTTGGATGGCCGGATGAAACCCGCGTCCAGCAGCTCCTTGAGTTGCTTGCGTAGCTCTTCCAACTCTGGCGGTGCCATCCGATAAGGCGCCATGGCTGGAGGCCTAGCCCCTGGCTCCAGCTCGATCATATGATCGACTTCCCTTCTTGGAGGAAGTCTCTTGGGTAGCTCTGGAGGCATGACATCTTTGTACTCTTTCAAAACCGCAGCTACCTCCTTCGAAACCTCGTTGGGTTGAGGCCCATCTTCGATCAATGTGGCCACAAATGTTGCTTGCCCCTTTTGCACGCCTTTCTTCACTTGAATGGCTGACAACATCTTGGCCTCCACGATCTCCCGAGTGACAGGGACAGAGCATGCTTCTCGATCCTTTGCAATAGTCATCGACCCGTCCCTTTCTAATGTCCATGGCTTCACCGTATCCATGAACTCCATGCCCAGCACCAATGAGAAGTCGTCCATCGTGACGACAGTCAGGTCCACCATCCCCTTCCATTCGCCCAAATGAAGGGAGACGCCTCGTGCTACACCATGGATAGGCACCGGTGCTGTGTTGACGGTCTTCAAGGTGCCTGGCTCCTTGGTGTACTGCACGCCCAGCCTTGTTGCCTCCTTTAAGGCAACAAAGTTGTGCGTTGCACCCGTGTCGACGAGTGCCTTTGAAGCCTTGCCATTTACCTCGGCTTCCACAAACATAAGAGCAGATTTCTTCGAACGGGGCAGCATACTTACCTTAGCCACGTTGCTTTGCTCCACCGTAGCCTTGACGCTGCTTAGCAAGCGCAAAGTCCCCATTTGCGCCTCATCCCCCGATGATTCCCCGGACGATCCACTCTTGCCAGCGATCATCGCATTGAGCTTTTGTCGCTGTGGGCATTCCCTAGCCCAGTGCGGCCCTCCGCACAAGAAGCAGTCGCGGTTTTTCACCTTGTTATCCGAAAAGGACTGCTTGGCTTTGTCCTTCCTCTCGAACTGCTTGCCGCCGCTGCTACTGCTGCTTCTTTCAGTGGGTTTTGCTCCCCCACCTTTTCCCTTGTTACCGCCGCCACTCATGCTGCCGCCCTTGTGGCTTTTCGAATCAGCCTTGTATTCGAACAAGGATTCGGCAACTGCGATGGCCTCTGCAAGCGATTGAACGTTGCGTCTCTTTAACTCTTGCTCGGCCCATCGTTGTAGTCCATCCATGAAGTAGACGAGCTGAGTCTTCTCTGGCATGTCCGAGACTTCAAGCATAAGAGAAGTGAACTGCTTGACATACTCTTTGATTGACCCCGTATGCTTCAGTCCACGCAGCCTCTTCGTAGCAACTTCTTCCGCATTCTCCGGATAGAATTGCCGCTTGAAATCCGCCTTGAACTCGTCCCAAGTCTTGAGCGAGCAAAGACCCTTCTTGATATCCGACTCACGCCTCCTCCACCAAAGGATGGCATCATCACCCAAGTACATGGTGACGGTGGTGATCTTGGACTCATCGTCGTCCAAGCGCATAGCGTTGAAATATTTTTCAACACTCCATAGGAAGTTGTCGAGCTCCCTAGCATCGCGCTTCCCAAGGTACCTTGGCGGTTCGGGTACCTTCATCCTTGGTCCCTCTCGTACAGTAGCACTACCTGCCACAACCGCCTTGCATAGGTTGACGTCCGATTGCAAGGACTCAACCTGCTCCCGAATGGCTTGGAGCTGCCTCATCAGCGTGTCCTTGAGTTGGCCCATCTCGTTGCGCATGGCATCCGCAACTTGGTTGACAAGAAGTTGAGTCTCGTCCTTGGCTTCCACATTGCCAAGCTCAAGGTCATGGACGCGGCTATCGAGTTGCTCGATATCCATAGTGACGCTAGTCAACGTCCCATTGAAGGACTCAACCTTCTGTTCCATCTCCCCAACGCTGTCTTGGAGATCACCCACAGTCAGCTCCACCTTGGCCATACGATCCTCAAGCATGCTGGTCCGACTAGTCTTTCTTCCAGTCTCCTCGACCACGGACCCTCCAACAGCACTCTCTTTGTTTCCCGACATGATAAGATTGTTCCGCACCTAATCTTCGTACACACAGCAGCTAGCACAACGCAACTTCAGCAAGACCGCCCCTACGATCGTCGCTGCTCTGATACCACGTGTCACGTGCTGACCTTTTTCCCTTGGCTAACACGCAGCCTACTAGCGTCACACTCCCGTCGGACTAACTAGTCAAGGCACTTCAATGCTTGGCTAATGCTAAGTGTTGCTACGAAAGCTTAAGTGAGGAAAATGCTAAGGCACAAGTGTTTAGGCTTTTGAAAGAATGTTTTGTATTGCTTGAGAAAGTTGTACAAGTGTTTGATGATATGTACAAATGAATGCCAAGGCCTATTTATAGGCCCTTAAAGTCCTAGAGGCTTCTAGCCTAGAACTTTCCACAATCCTCCATCAAAGGAGTATTCTCTATGCATCTAGAAAGTTCCCACCTCCAAAGGAACCATAAATTACAAGGAGGCTTCTAGAAAATACTACACCAATTTGTACAAGGGTGTTCTAGACTCATCCATGCTAGAACACTCTAGAGAAAGCTAACCTAGAATGTCCAAGAGCACTCTAGAACCTTCCGGAGATATCTAGAGAAAGTTAAGCTAGAATGTCAGAGAGCACTCTAGAACCTTCCGGAGGCATCTAGAGAAAGCTATGCTAGATGGCTCGTGACATCCTGCTGAGCTTGCGGGTTTTAAGGGAAGCGCCTCAAAGGGGCACTGTAGAAGATTAAGATATTTTTGAAACTTCTTAGAAAGTGCACCTTTTGGGGATTCTAAATAGCTTTCCTATTTGGACTGGGCCAAGGCGATTCCTATAAATATAGCATTATGCTGGTGTTGGCGAGACAAAATTTGTTTCCCAGTGAGGTTGATCTTGAGAGAAACTTTGTAATCATTGTATAGTAATAATAAGCAGGATTACTTATTATACTCTAAGTCATCACATGAAATTAGGATATTTATTAATATTAGCAATAATAGTATTTTAATAATAATAGACATTCTATTATTTTTGTAATAAAGATTCAAATTAGGGTTCTCACATGGTTTCGTATTTCGTTTAGGATTTGATTTATAAGGTAGGTTGATTATAAATAAGGGTGTAGGTTGTCCATTGTTCCTTAGTCGATTGAATAAAAGTTATTTATTTATTTTGTTTATTGTCTATTTCATTACTTTTGTTTATTACAATTCCATTTGTTTACTTGTCCAAATCTATCAATTGGTATTAGAGCCGAACGATTAAGTTCGTTTGATTTAGAAAGAAAAAAAAAGTTTGAAGAAATATAAGATTTAATATTCGAAGATGACAGAAGAGAGACTACAAGTGATCAAGAAATTGTACCTCATGTTTGCATAATTCAGGGCAAAATGGAGAATAGCCCATGCAGAATTCATGGCAGCAATTAAGGCAACCTGCGCAGAAAAGATGACAACAATGAAGGCAAAATTCACAGCATTGAGGGCAACCATAGATATCTCCGACAAGAACATGGCCAGGACCCAACCAGCACCGCCACCGGCAGCGAAGCACAAACCTAACACCTTCGACGGCGGCACCAAAGGCCCACCATCCTTTATAGATGATCGCTAGCCTCAATTGATTCACAAAGTCGATCACCGTCCACGGCCACCATTGGAGGTCGATTGATAGACTCGAGTTTTCTCCATGACCAAGCACTACTAGCGGGCTCACGTCGATCGACCTCAACCCGCACAACAGCTCGTCGAACAACATCCCCCAGCCAGTGATGTCCAGGCCGATCGAACATGCATCATAGCCGCCTCCGTCTGACCTTCCAAAGCCCCACTACTTCCACCACCCACGTCGTTCAGCACAGAGTCGATCGACCCGACGATCACCTCCCTCCTATCTCCTCATCAGTCGATCGACCACATCACACCTTTCACTCCACTGCCACGACCGCTCCAGTCGCTCCCTTGTCATCCTCGGTCGATCGAGTCAGACCCCTCACTCCTCATTGTTCGATTGATCTCCACACCCCAATATTTTGGTCGATCGCACGCTCCCAACCCCATTGCCCCCACCCAATCAGTCAATACCACCACTAGGTCTAGTTTTTGTCCGATTATTTCCCACCACCAGACAACATCTGTGACGCGTTTTTGGATCCATTTTGGGATAGTTTTGAAGTTCAATTTGAGAAGACATTTGTGCGCCTTATTTAATTCATGAAGTGGGTTTCCTTTGAGAATGTGATGCATTTCGAAAATTATTTTTTAAAGCGAATTTTTTATTTGATTGTTCATGATGCAAGCAATTACAAAGGAAAGGTTAGAGGTTGACTTCTACTCGGATGCTTCACCGTGTGCTCTTTTAGTGGTTGTTTGCCTTCTTTGGACTTTTGGAGCTTCAAGCTCGAAAACAAGCTTCTTCAACAGGGGAGGTTGATGGAATTATGATATTTATTAATATTAGCAATATTTTAGCAATAATAGACATTATTTTGCAATAAGGATTCCAATTAAGGTTTTCACATTGGTTTCCTATTAGGTTTATGGTTTGATTTAGAAGGCAAGTTAATTATAAATAGGGCTGTCACTTAATTATTGTGCCTTTGTAGAGCCATAGGGTATCTAGGTGGGCAATGAATTTGAGCATCTGAGCAAAATATTTATGCCAAGAAACTCATGAATCTAGTGCCCACGGATGCTCCCAGAATACAAACTTTATTTGAAGTTTGAAACAGGAAGCATAAAAAATGGATCTCTTCATACCAGAAAGGACTATTGAGAGGCTTCATGGTGTTTCTAGCTTGAATTTGCAACAATATTAGTAAGGAACCGTGTGCATTCTAGCTTGCATTCTAGGGTTGTCAGATCTAATTGAGAGATCTTGAAGTATATGAGGGACATTGGCAGCCAAACCCAAGAGAACTAACCTGGTTTTCGGAGGTGTGCAAATTATGATGCAAAGGACTCAACGTCTGTAGTGATATTTATGGCACTAGTATCCTTTGGTTTTTTTCAAACGTCCAATTTGGGGGGGAAGTACAAGGATAAGGATGGAAACTGCTCTGATTACATGGAGAAAAGGAAACTTCAAAGTTCGTATCCAACTGTTGTATGTGTGTGGTTGTGGGATGGACAACAAAGGTGGACCAACTCTTTAGTAAGAAAAGCTAGCATTAGGTAGTCATACTCCTTGAAGAAGTATTCTAGGCCCAAACCCAATTTTCCCGTAGACAGTCGTCAACAGGCCAAGGAGTGACCACAATGATTAGTTTCAATCTGGTTAACTAAAAGGATTGAAGATAGGGTTAACCAACGGGTCAAGAAATGATTCGACATGCTAAACGAAAAACAAAACTAATTGTCCATCAATTGTAGCTCAGTTGGTTGGATTGGACATCCCATTTACTTAGTGACAACGATATGGATATTGGTATTGTATTGGTATCAGTATCCAATATGGTACGAAGTATCGGACACATAAGCCAAAAAACACAATACATGATACACTATTCAAAATGTCCTAGACTTCAACATGACCAAAGAAACCGAAAACCATGTGGCTACCAGTTTGATTGATTAGGACAACATGTTGGGTGTTCCGGGGAGGGAGGGATTCTGGATGTATTGTTTATGTTATACCATGGTTAAATTGAAATGGGATATTAAATTAAAAAGAAAAAACACACGTATTGAAAAACATTCTTTATTTTGTGCAACAAATAGTTCAAACAAAAATATAATCTGCAAACACTTAGGTATATTATTACACCAAACCCAAATTCGACCCTTTTCAATCAGCAAAACAAACTTTGTATTCACGTGTTAAAAAATTGAAGAAAGAGAAGAGATGGTATAACTAGACAAAAAACCCTTTTCAGATAACTATATATCAACCTACATTTGAAAAGATTAAGGTATCCCAACCGAACATACATGAAGCAAAGTTAATGTCTCTACACCCCCCAATTCGATCTATTTCATTATCTGAAAATCATGTTTGTATTTCGTGTCATGTTAGAATCAAAACTTCACTGGCTCCTATGGCTATGTAAAATAGTATTTGGTTCAAATTTGTTTTACGTTTTGTCAAGAAGATGTTTGCTAGGCTATGGGAAATGCATCATGCAACACCGTATTGTTTTTTTTAACACATTACTTTTGACATTTACATGGGAGACAGAGTAAGCTTTTGGCTTCATCAATGGTTAGGGAACTCATTACTGAAAAATGCTTTTCCAACCTTTTGTTGCCGTTTGAAAGCAAAAATGGTAAGGTTAGAAACTTCCTCTAATGCATCCAATGGAGGAACAACTTCGAATTTGGATTTGATGAAGATTTAAATGTATAGGAAGTCAACCAGATGGTGGACACAGCTCCAATCAGTGTCCCCTACTGACAGCCACAACAAGAGGATGTGGTATGAGACTCTGATAAAAGCAAATAGCATTATGGATTAGTTTACTAATATTAATATTGTAATTGGGACCATTATAGTAAAGTTCATATTAATTAGGGTTAGGTTCGATAGCTTGCCAAAAGAAGTTAGGGAGATTACAAATAAGGCAAATATTGACTATACTTCTTTGGTTGATTGATAGATTAATAAAATTTGAGTTATTTTAATTTATCTCTTGTTATCTTTTGCTAAGGATTATCGTAGTTTAGTGTAGCGTAGAATCCATCAATTGGTATCGGAACCGAAAGGTTAATTGTTTAGAAAGAAGTTCGAAGGAAAAAGTTGTGTTATAAAATCGGCGATTAATCGTGTAACCGGGGGGTACCAGATACGATATGGGTTTGTCGTTTGGATTTTATGGGTTCGGATAATTGGCGAGAAACAAAAAAATCGAACCATTCAACTTGCCGATCAAATATATTAAAAAAACCAACCCCAAAAACGATCATAGAGAAAAAGAAGAAAAAAGAAAAGGAGAAGAGAGATGTGCTAGACTGTGGTAATGCTGATCTGCAATAGCAATTTGTGCAAGAGTGCAGCAATCGCAATGCTATTTTGTTGCGATCACATAACAGTGAAGAACAACAGAAAAGAATAAAAAAGAAGAGTCTACAATCGATTGTTGTATGTGTTTTGCATGCTAGGTTGTGCCATCGCGGAAGAAAGAAGATTATAAGAGGAAAGAATAAGAAGAAAAAATAAAAGGGAGAAGAGGAAAAGAGAGTCCGACTGACCTAGTGATTGCCCTGTTCTTACAACTAAATCTTTTTGATTAATTATTTATTTTTGTAATCTATGATTAATTGAATACGAAAAAAATAGACCAATTAACTATTTAACTGCACAGGGAAGAATAAACATTGTTTGAAAAGGGAGAGTGAAGAGAAGATAGAAGAGAAGACATAAATCTATTAAAAGAAAATTAAACCAACCACCGTCGTCATCAACCACCAATACCGCGTCCAAAGTGACTTTCATTGGTCGCCACCCGTACAAATCTGGCACTGATCCAAATCAGCCAACCTCTGATTAGCCACCAATCTCTCAATCAAATCTGACTGCAACAACCCCCTCTCCCTCTTTTTGCCCCTGTGTCTGTTTTAGTTCGTGTAAGGAAGAAAGTGATTTTTCAAAATCCCTGCAAAAAAAATTTTAGTTGGTCCCTGAATTATCTACTAATTTCAGAAACCTCCCTAGCCTGATTTTTTTAACTCAAGTCCTTGGTTTGGCGGGCTATTAACACCCCTGCCTCTGGTTTGTTACCCCATCTATATGCACCCCTGAAATGGTAAGGGTACCCCAATTAAAAAAATGAATAACCCATATTATTCCCAATATCCATACTCATTTTATCCCACCCATCAATAACACTATAGCCCTAGCCCAAGCACAAATCAGTACCCATATCCACCGGTATCCTATGCTAGTTACACACATTTTTTCTATCCTACACTACAATTCACCTATGTCCCTTCTTACCCTCAACCTGAATTTGTTTTCCTACACCACAAACACCCTAGTAACCAATACATAAACTCCATTATCATTGCCATTGTGCAACAGATTAAGGCAGCAAAGGATAACATTTTGGGAGAAGTTAAAGGTCAGCTGACTACCTCCCTTTATGCATTTTTCATGACTGGAAAGAGCAAGCAAAGGCAAGGGCGGAGGAGTGTCACCAGAAGAAAATGATACTATGCGATACAACATTGGCTACACCTCATCCACTGGCTTCAAAATCTCATCTAATCTCCCCTTCACACGTTCTTTACTTTTCAAAAGTGAGATATTTGACTTGTGCGATTTCTTCCTTATTTTAGTCAAGTGGATGATGAACTTTCCATAGAGGTAAAGGCAGTACGTAACAATGATTATGTTGATCCATATTGAAAATTTTTTGTGACAGAAGCTTATGTGCATGATTCTGCTCAGGAGGTTTGTTCCAGATTACTACTCTTAAACCAACTTTGCAACTTTTATGAGTGTGGTATCATGACAAGTTTCAAGGATGTCTACTTCATGTGCATTTCGCCTTGTGTTATCTACGTGAATGCTTGTGTTCATTGGATGTATTCGGCTTCAAGTTCGAGGATAAGCTTCTCCAAGCTAAGGAGATTTATGTAAGCTGATAGTATTATGGGTTACCTTAGTAATATTAATATTGTAATTGGGCTTATCATAGTAAAACCCATATTAATTAGGGTTAACTTGCCAAAGAAGTTAGAGAGATTATAAATAAGGCAAATCATTGACTACTGTTTTTTGGTTGATTGATAGATTCATAAAATTTGAGTTGTTTTAATTTATCTCTTGTTATCTTTTGCACAAGTTTATCGTAGTTTACTGTAGCATAGATTAGATCGAGCGTAGAATGTAGCATAGATTTAGATCTAGCGTAGAATCCATTTGACTCCTTTACTCTTCTTAGTTTGAAGCTACTATGATTTCTCACTCAACTTTCGAACATTGACACACTTAGCCAAGAGGTGGGATTTTTTTTTATCAAAAGTTATTTGGCACAACGGCCAACTCCCTTGAAGGGCCTTTTTTGTCAGATGCGGATGATAATCACTATCCACAATTTGGTGTAGTCGCTATCCACAATTTGGTGTGAAAAGGGAATGGTGACTAACAAGTTGTGTTTTGCAATAGCAAGGAGGAATTTGCAGCTTCCCTAACAAAGTTTTGGAGAATCTTCAGATGTCTTGGTGGTTTGGCCTCATTGGCTGATCTGATTTAAGGAATGGAAAAGATCCCACATGTTTGAATTTATATTAAAAAGGGTCATGGATGTAGGAGGGATTTTACACACCATAACATGGAGAAATTGGAAGGAAATAAAAAATGAAAAATAGTAGAATATAATCTTGATCAAGTTGTACTATAAATTAAATTCATTGCATGCGTTTGGAGCCTGGATGTTGCCTACACTACATGAGACTCAATGGTTGCACCGATCCTCTGGGTATTCAAAGGAATCGCACGTCCACACCTGGACAAAGATTCACGACACACTAAAGACACGCCTAATTTTAGAAATCACAATTTCAGGCATCGCAATTATAAACCGTGTTCAAGGAAATACCTAATATGTTATAATAAGTAATAACATATGGTATTTAACTCACAAGTGTTATAATAATCTTACATAAAATGATAATATTATACTATCATGTCCCTGAATCTTAGATTTTATGAGTCGTTGTGTCAAACACTCCATACTCGTGCCCGGGTCTTACACATACTTGTACCTATGCAACCTAGGTCTAGGATACATGACTCAAGAGGAATCGTAAAGTTTTAGATCTTCTTTTGTTTTTGTTGAAAATGGGGTCACCCCTTCCTCACTATACCCTCCTCGTTTTGTTTCAATTTGCAAACATTTCCTCCACATGCCAATGATGTAGCAAAGACATCATTTAGAAACTATAAATTGGTTACAAGTTAGATGGGAGTGTTTGATTTTTGTTTTCCATGGAAAACATTAAAGTAATGGAGACATCATGGAGGACAGAAAAAATGGAGGGGAGTGAGCACAAAACTTGTGTTTTGGATTATTTATTCAGTGATTAATCGGCGATTTAGTGTAAATCGGAGGTAGACTGACCCGAACTAGGTATTTAGTGGTTGGGTTTAGCGGTTATCGATTAATCGGTGAGTCACCAAAAAATCGATAATAAATCAAGATTGTTCTGTTGGGTGGTGGTGTTGTTGCTCTATAATGTGTGATGTTTTGGACATGATTACATAATTTAATCTATAATATGACTTTTGTTGCTCTATAATATTTTTCTTATTAATCTTTTTGTCAAGATATGTTATTATTATAATTTACATTAGTGAGGGTATAAAAATATATACTTTGAAAAAGTAGATCGATTAAATTCGCTTAACCTGGACCGCGAAGGGTCCATTATCCACATTTACGACATAGCTTGTGTGTGACCTTCTACCACCCATCTTCTCTCAAAATCATAGGAAAAATTGTGTCTGGGGGCGCGGTGGGGGAAAGAATATTTTCCATAACTTTTTCCACTTGCTCTCTTATCTACAACTATTTTTTTACGTTTTTTTCATGGAAAAAAAATAAAATAAAATAAAAATGAAACACACCCTAAAAGACAATCATTTAGATTTCATTTGACTGCCTACATTCTGCTATAAAACTATTTAGTTGAAGTATCATTTATGCGTTACTCAGATTCTTTCGATGAATGTTAAATTGTTTCTTGCTAGTTTAGCATTTACTGTTCATACTTGGAATGTGCCTATCAGGATATGATGCAATTGTAACTATGATACTTGGTGGTTGACACTGATCATGACAATGTCATCCTTGGCATGCTGTCCATGCAATTCCAAGTTGACCTTAGGGCATTAACCTACTAACGGGGCCATGATGTTAAATTATCAAAATTATGATCATTGTTAAGATCGTCACATGAGATAACCTGCTATAAACCAAATAAAAATAAGCTCTTTGGTAACCACATAGAACATAAAGAGAAGTGAAAGAATAATGTTGAGTCCTTAAGTTCATAAAACTATAAACAAAAGCGGAAACAAAACCATCCTTCATACCTTTGTCAACCTTTTAAAATATGAATCTCAAATAAATAATCAAATACAACCATAACTGCAAATAACCTGGAAAAGGAAATGATGGAATTACCACTCTGAGAATACGATTTGTGCACGAGATTTCTTTGCT